>WOVY01001088.1:0-670780 GCA_013436015.1 Rhipicephalus annulatus | reverse complement strand
CAATCAAATGGAAGTGGGGTCCTCAAAGTGATCGGGACAACACCTTCATTCCAGGCAGAACTACAGGGAAATAATGGAATTTAATGCGTTTTTAACAAACTACTTACCGCATCCAGCAGCCACGCCGTTCACTACAGGAGGTGATGTTTCGTGACGTCATACCCACCCGAGATGGGCACACTAACAATGCGGGCCCTCTACTCGCTCATCTCCCCCTGCGGTTCCTAGAACCGGTATGAACAGCAGCGGTTGCAAACAGTTCTCCCCGCCGAGGCCAAGTAGCTAGGCAAAGCATCAGTGCTTTGGGAAAGAGTGAGAGAAGAGGACAGGAACTCGTGCGCCCTGCATGTTTCTCGGCGAATGTGATGGCATGGTTTCCACTCGCACACAGACGCCACGGGTTGACAATTCATGAAAAATACAGGCAACTGTTCAAAAATATGGGAAATCAACTGTTTATCAGAACAGTCACATCTTCTGATTATAATCACGAATTTTAGTCAGTTTTCCAATTTTTGTTCAGTATTTCTCTAATTTTTATTAAGTTTCCCTGTTAGGCTCTAAGCCCAGATTACTTGTTGATCTGGTGGTACGTAGAGGTTTGCATACTTTTCATTTGAGGAACAGTGGCTGATTCCCTGTCATGATTTGAGAATGCATGCTTTATGCACTTCTGCCCATTTTTAATTTTGATTAATTTTTTTTCATAAATAGGCTCCCCTTATAGGTTTACATACGCTTGTGCAGACTCCAGGGTAGGCAGCCAATAATGAACTCTTTTTTTCTTTACTATTAGCTTTGTTGATGGCATATTCCTTTTTAGGCATAATTTTGTAGTTCTTGATATATATAGTCAATCTTTTTTTTCAATTCACTGCCATGTGTTAGCTCACATAGTTCTAAAGTGTTTTTTGTGCAAGGTTTTTGCAAATTAAGGGCACCTAGGCCAGAAACTGCATGGTCTTATCGCACTCAGTTTACTTGTGGGTTGTTTCTGTTGTCATGCTAGCATGCCATGCCTGCTCAATTTTTTTATGCCTTCAATGGAATCTCTTACAATAACATTTTCATCGATAATGCAGTTCTAAATGGAGTTCTAATGCAGTTCGATAATGCAGTTCTAAAAGACAATCTAAATATGATTGTATGTGCCAGTACCCCTATATATAGCCAAACAAATTGGAGTCATGTAGCTTTGTTATATTTTGCGTAACTGATTGCCAAATTCGAAAAAAGCAGCAGAGCAAGTAAGCGTTGGCACCCCACCTCTCCGTCATTATTAATTTACTGTGCTTCGAACAATTTTTTTTTACAGCAAAACCAATTGCGGATCTCTTCTTTCCACTGATCAAACAACAATATAAAATTCTGAAAAAAATTTTAAGAGGTCGACCAGCCATGGTTTGTTCAATCTTACGTGGAATCACACCTTTTTCTTTTTTTTTTTTCAGAACGAATTATTGGGTTGTGTGTAAACAAGACCAGTCACTAAACTGTGGATAAGCCTGTAGCCTTAGTGCGAATGCTTTATGAATTATTAAGAATGTTCCTTCTAGTTTGGAAGCATGCTTTGCAAATTAATTTCAGTTTCATTTATTTGTCAGTGTGCCGTAAAACATTACGTTTTATCTGTTCCTACATAAAGGAGCTGTTGTAATAATGAAGCAACAAGTTTTTTGTTGAAGTGTGCTTTTTTATTTTTGTAGGACCCCACAAAGACGCACTACGTGCCCACAGTCACATTCATGGGAAATGTGTTGACATCTGATGCATTTGCTGTGAGGCTGGAGGACATCGAAATTGCAGAGAAGAGCCTCTTGGCAGCAATTTCCACCCAGATGGCACTATACTGGGCTACCAATATAGTTTTTGATAAAAAAGCTCAACGAACGTTTGACGTTCTATCCCGCGCTCTTAAAGTGAAGAGTGGCCTACGGCCAACACCACTAGTCAGCGTAACACTGACCACCCTGAGCCATTAATGAACAAAGTTTTTTGAACGAATAGATGTGGATTTCTTATCTCTCCTGGAGCCTCTGTGCCAGACATGGCGCAACCTAATGAAAATCATGTTCTTGAAAACTTTTTTTCATTTGCCGCTGGGAGAGCTTGACGGCTGGTTTCTTAAAGAGCACTCGCACAAGTAATGAACTACATTGAGAGACATCGATCATGAGCAACTGCATGCGACTCTGATGAGGAACGTTGTGAAAGAGTAACCATCGCTCTCATTGGCGTGGAATATCCATTCTTCCCTGCGGGACTAATGGGAAAGAGTAACAATTGCTCCAATTAAGAGCACTCAGAGAGAGCAAGTGTTACTCCTGTGAGAGTATTCACAGAGCATATTACTCCTTGTAAAGAATAACCATCGCTCCCCGGGGAGTATTGATAAAGACTATCTGTTACTTCCATCAGGGGCATACGGAAGGACTAAGCGTCACTCCCATAGGAGCATTGACAGAGAGTATCCATTGCTCCTTCTAAAGAGTAACCATCACTCCCCTGGGAGTATTGAAAAGGACTATCTGTTCCTCCATTGGAAAGAGTGTCACTCCCATAGGAGCATTGACCAAGAGCATCCGTTCCTCCTTGAGGAGTTTAGGAAGGGAGCAATGGATGCTCTCATGCGGTGTAATTGCAAAGAGAACTGTTGCTCCCCTGAGAGTATTAAAGAAGACTATCTGTTCCTCCTTTCAGGAGTATTGGGAAAGAGTAACCGTCACTCCTGTGGGAGTATCAAATAAGACTATCCGTTACACCTTTGAGGAGTATTGAGCAAGAGTAACCATTGCTCCCATGGGAGTAGTGACAGAGCATCAGTTGCTCCAGTCAGTTACTCTCTGAAAGAGCAACTGAAAATGGGGAGTAACGGTTCCTCCCGTCGCAGTTACTCCCGAAATGGTGCAATGGGTGTGGCAAGTCAGTTACTCCTCTAAAGGAGTAACCTCGACCCCCCTTTTCCTCCTTTACTTTTTAGAGTGTACCGGCAACTCGCACGTCGCGAATCCACCACGCTTTTTGCGACCTGTTCCACGCAGTATAACAGTAGCGCGTGCGTGTCGGGGGGAGCTAACGCACCGGACCCTAATCAAGTGAGACGCTCCTAGGTGCCTATTAGCGTTTTTTGCGGAAAGGAAATCGGCGTATCGTGTCATCTCACGTGCGGCACGCGGTGATACGCGCACCCCGCCGTCTGGATGTAAGCACCGCGTGGAAGACCAGGGTGACCGACTGTGCAAGCCAACCCCCTCACGCAGGCAGGCCTCTGCAGGAAGCATCTGTTCGTGCGTGCACGAAACCTTTGGTGAGACAGTTTTCACGTTCGGTTGTAGAACGTTGAAGATTTTGTTCAGATTTCGTATCCCCCGGGCAGCCCGTCGTTACGAACAAGGGGGGATCTGTGCGGGCTACTGCAGGAAACAGCAGGAACAATAAAGAATGCACAAAAGGAGTTCCGATTCCCCTCTTCAATTTACTGTCATTCCATGCACCGAGACATGGGCTCGAATGGTTCGAAATTGGAATGGTTCTAGCAGCCGGCTTCGTACGCATCATCAGTTGTATAACGAAGGCGCGGTGTGTTCTTATAACGCAAAAAGGGGCAAGGTGTGACGTGATCTGGAAGGGGCGTCATTCGGAAAACGCTTATTAATGTTTATTGTTGCTGTTCTCTTATTTCTTTTTGTGCTTTTTGTCCGGAGACAGTATGGACACATTCTGAGTCACTCATGGGCTTCTGATCAGGTCGCTCGATGGCCGTGCTAGCTCTTAGCACCCTCCCCACCCCCCTCGCATACTCTGCACGCCAGCAAATCCGACTACGGATGAGGCTATCGAGTAACGTAGTGGAGCACAACACATCCCATTGTTCGCAAGCGGGGTTGGAAAGGTGAAGCTGACATTGTCGGTAGTGCAGCTTCCAAGACAGGCAAGGTGACGTGAGCAAACTCGCGGATGTATTTATGAAGTTCAAAAAACGATGTAAAGACTTCATTGTCCCCTCTTCTCCTCTGCATGCCATTTATAACAGTTTTTCCGATCCACGTTACTTCAATTTTTTTCGGAGGCCACAGAGGAAAGTCAACGTGTACAGAACGGAAACGAATGTGCTTCTTATCGACATACATACATACATACGTACATACGTACGTACATACGTACATACGTACATACGTAACATACATACATAACATACATACATACATACATACATACATACATACACACACACACATACATACATACATACATACATACACTACATACATACATACATACATACATACATACATACATACATACATACATACATACATACATACATACATACATACATACATACATACATACATACATACATACATACATACATACATAACCGTGAGGTAACGTTTGGAAACCATCTACTAGCAAGAAAAACGTACAGTGTCCTCACTCTGCAACAAGAAATAACGAGTGCGGCGCGTTGGTACCGCACGCGCACGTAGTGTCGTATTCCATGTATCACTTCATTTTACCCGGCAAGGCCCGGATGCGAAGTAAAAAAGGTAAATAATCGAATTCGTGTACCACTGACTGACAATATACACTTAAATACCAAATATATATATATATATATATATATATATATATATATATATATATATATATATATATATATATATATATATACTCCTCAATACTGCATGCAAAAGGGGTGCACCACTCAATCCCGAACCCCTTCGCCTCTGTCGCTAACGAGTCGCCAACTTTCATCGCGTTTAGGAACGAGTGAGGTGTCATAAGCGGACGTTCGTTGCGCTAGAGCACGAATAAGGAACATCCCGGGGCTGCCTTCGTTCGACTCGCCCTCTTCCTCGCCGAGACACCACCAGTTGATTGCCCGAGCGCACTCCGGTGCTGCAGGCGCGCAACATGCTGCATTCATGCGCGAAGACCCACAGGCCCGCGGGGTCCACGCATAGCTTGGCGGTGCGATGAATCAAAGTGAACCAGCGGAAGGCCTTCGGGACAGGCGAAACGTATATACATACATACACGCGGGAAAAGTTCCGACGCCTCGTTTGTCCTGACGAACTCCTCGCCCTTCTCGTCTAGTCGCCGTGTCATCGCGGACTCTCAAGCATCGCAACATCCGTAATACAGACAACGGTATATATAGTTTCGTCACGCAGAAAAGAACCATAAAAAAAGAAGAAGGCAAGAAAATAAAAAGGGAGAAACGTAAAGATCGCGCGGCAAAACACGTCTGCGTTATCTACGAGCCGAGAGAGACACACGAGCAAGCGTGCCCCGCGCGTCCCCGTTATTTGCATCTGTTAATTAAGCATATTGTAGTCGCTCGTCAGAGCGCACACACGTCCCCCTCGCGGGCTCCGTGACAGCGCTCAACCGTGTGGCTGGAAAAGAAACGACGCAAAGAGACGGCGAAGGCTGCCGAGGCATGCATGGTTCGGGGTGCGACTTCCCGGAGACTGATGTTGCACGGGGCACACACGCACACATAGACACCAAGCTGCCTAACATCCTCCATAGCATCGCCTCCACCTTGCTACGCATCTCCCCTCTCTCTCTCTCTCTCTCTGAGTGCACTCCGCGCGACGCCTATACACTAAGTGCGGAATTAATTAACTGGCTTATGCAAATGGGTCTCGATGCGTCGACGGGTCTCACGGCGCGCATGCAGCGCGTCTGTATCGACGTTCGCGCGCTGCTCTTTATGTCGCCGCCGACGCTGTGTTGCGAGTGTGCGTGCGTCTGTGTGTGCGCGTGCATAACGCGCCTGTGCGTGCTGCTGCTGCAGCCCTGCGGCGAAGCCTATGCTCTGCGGGCGCCCCTTAATTATGAGCCCTCCTGCGGCAACGCAGAGTGGCGCGCCGACACACCGGAGTTTGAGTCCGCTCTTTTTGTTGACTCTCCGTGAGCAGAGGACTCCGAACGTTTGGGCATCGCTTCTCGTGCGCTTCGACTTCCTTTATTTCGGGCATTCGCACCCCCTCTTCGTCATCTAAATATGCTGCGCAGAGCGGCGTATAATGATGGCCGCACGAAACGGCTGATATGTGTACACTCAGGTTTTGAGGAGCTCGGACCCTTGGTGCAAGTGCATGTTATAAGACACAAAAGGTTGATAAGAAGCACGGCTGTCTTTCCCGTTCGTGTCCACCTTGGGCTTGAATTTTCAATGATGTACATAATAATATTTACATCCCAAAACCACGATATGATTATGAGAGACGCCGTAGTGAAGCTCTCCGGTAATTTTGAACTTCTGTTGTTATTTAACGTGCACAGGCATTGCGCAGTATACATGGGCCTGTAAACCATTTCGCCTCCATTGAAATGCGACCCCCATGGCCGAGGTTTAACCCGCTACCTTCGAGTTAGCATCCGAGCAACCTATAGCTACTGTTCCACCTAGGTGGACATTCAATTACGTACATTCACCGACTATGTCGTGTTTCTGTTTCTGCTGCATGTTATGGTGCAAGGGCTCACAATGTGCACTACATCTACCCACCTGCAGTGTGTGTTTAGCAGTACCCCCTAGTCACGAATATCATGGCTAGACGTGGTGCTGCCCCTCCACGGTGGTCTAGTACATAAGGTACTCGGCTGCTGACCCGCAGGTCGCGGGATCGAATCCCGGCTGCGGCGGCTGCATTTCCGATGGAGGCGGAAATGTTGTAGGCCCGTGTGCTCAGATTTGGATGCACGTTAAAGAACCCCAGGTGGTCGAAATTTCCAGAGCCCTCCACTACGGCCACTCTCATAATCAAATGGTGGTTTTGGGACGTTAAACCCCACATATCTATCTATCTATCTATCTATCTATCTATCTATCTATCTATCTATCTATCTATCTATCTATGTATGTATGTATGTATGTATGTATGTATGTATGTATGTATGTATGTATGTATGTATGTATGTATGTATGTATGTATGTATGTATGTATGTATGTATGTATGTATGTATGTATGTATGTATGTATGTATGTATGTATGTATGTATGTATTCTGATCTTCCATGTCTTAAACTAAGCAGCAGCAGCAATACTGATTGCAAACGCCTCGCTTTACTAAAGCTTTGCCTTTCATATCATTGCGACATCACTGTGTTTCAGTTAACCTTTTTCCTGTCAGCTCGGGCTGTTTTCATCGTAGTCACTTGATACCCGCGTAATCGGGGGGCATACAGTCTTAACGTTAGATTAATGTTGTACTCATGTGTTCGAGCGCGCGTTTCCGTGGTCGCTTTTGACGCGCGCACTTCCTCGCGAAATGTCGACGCAGCTGCTGTAGTCATCCATTTTCGTTACTTTCCGCTCGAGCTACCGTAAAACCCCCGACCTGCTTGGCCTCGTGTTCTTCCGTGTCTTTCAATTTAAGCGCAGGGGCATGGCGCGGTCGTTGTTTACCTTATGACATGAACTATTTTCTGAGATCCCGCATTTTAAAATAAGTGCTGTGGCGTGTTTGGCGTGCTTACATTCTCCTTTACCAGCATTTGTTAGCCCACACAAGGCTGACCGAAGACGCTATGCTGGGCTCTTTTTTCGAAGAACCACCTGCACTTCACTCATTGCTCTTCACGAAGTTTGTATTTGTTATTACATGCGATGCATTTCTTTGCGTATTGCGGGCACTTTGAGTATCTATCTATCTATCTATAGATCTATCTATCTATCTATCTATCTATCTATCTATCTATCTATCTATCTATCTATCTATCTATCTATCTATCTATAGATAGATAGATAGATAGATAGATAGATAGATAGATAGATAGATAGATAGATAGATAGATAGATAGATAGATAGATAGATAGATAGATAGATAGATAGATAGATAGATAGATAGATAGATAGATAGATAGATAGATAGATAGATAGATAGATATATATCGCCCCGCCGCGGTGGTCTAGTGGCTAAGGTACTCGGCTGCTGACCCGCAAGGCGCGGGTTCGAATCCCGGCTGCGGCGGCTGCATTGCGATGGAGGCGGAAATGTTGTAGGCCCGTGTGCTCAGATTTGGTGCACGTTAAGAACCCCAGGTGGTCTAAATTTCCGGAGCCCTCCACTACGGTGTCTCTAGTAATCATAGAGTGGTTTTGGGACGTTAAACCCCACATATCAATCAGATAGATAGATAGATAGATAGATAGATAGATAGTAGATAGATAGATAGATAGATAGATAGATAGATAGATAGATAGATAGATAGATAGATAGATAGATAGATAGATAGATAGATAGAGAATAGATAGAGATAGATAGATAGATAGATAGATAGATAGATAGATAGCTAGATAGATAGATCGATAGATAGATAGATAGATAGATAGATAGATAGATTAGTGGCACTTGCGACCAAATTCACGGCAACATATAGGTCAGTATTTTTGAAATATTTCCAGCAGAAACTACAAATCTTTCCATTCAAGCGCTCCCAGGCTTAGCAAGGAGAAACCATTAACCCGACTTTCACCCAAGCGTGTCGCATAAACGCCTCCTTCTAATTTCATACGATGACTCACGATAGCGATTGTTCGCGCTTGATCGCCCGGCGTGAAATTCGACGTGTGCGATCGTTCGAGCCAAGACACGGAGCGATGACGGCTCGGCGTCGACGGCTTCCATCTTCCCGCCGACGGTGACGTCATGTCTTTTCGCAACCCATCTAACGTCGTTTCGAAACGCCGTATTCGGCGCGCACTTCGGGACGACGCTCCTTGAAGACGTCGAATGAGCGAAGTAGCTTCGCTTGACGGGGACGCACCGTTGTGCGTGAATGTTCGATTGTACTATACGTGCCACCCACCGTGCGATGCGTTGCGCTTGGAAAGCGTGATGACCCATTGTAGCGCTAAGGTCGCTTTTTTTTTCGTTTCTAATGGATAGAGAGAGATGCTCGTGGAAAAGGGAATGCTGAGATGGCTGGAAGGCTGGTTGGTTAAATATTAAATACGTTTCAGCCAATATGTTTATACTCGCGATGTATTTATTTATTTATTTATTTATTTATTTATTTATTTATTTATTTATTTATTTATTTATAGTGAGTGAGTGAGTTCAGAAATGTCCTTGAACAACCGGATGCCAAATGCAAAGCCACGCTACATTCATATTCATATACCTCGCCTCATCAAGACAATTTACATAAGAGATGTGCTCATAAAAAAATGGCAGCATATCCACGGAGTGAATGATGCAGAGCGGGGCGAAGCATTCGTCCGTCCATGCGTCCGTCTGTGTGACCGTCCATGCGTCTGTTCGTGCGCCCGTCCCTGCATTCGTTCATGCATCCGCCCCTGCGTCCGTTCATGCGTCCATCCATGCATCTGTCTGTGTTTCCGTTCGTCCATCTATTCAACACTCCAAGTCCCACCATCTCGCATCTTTTTATCATATATTCCCCATATAGAAGCACCGCCATTCAGTGGACATTCCAAGGACTAAACGAGAGGTGGCACACGCACTCTTTCTTACGGCTTGCGCTTCGGGTCTAATTCCCACCTTCAACCACCTTGAGTTCATGGTATATACGAGTTCACTGTATTCATGGCACTGCGGCCCAACGCTCGCTAAACCTTTCTAAAACTAAGGAGGTTACACCCAGCGAGTATAATGTAGCAACCCTTTCTTGTCCGATAGTGCTCAATGTGCATGCCAATGGCTGCTAAAGGGGATTGCAGCGTGCGTGTTGACTAAAAGCCGAATGCTCCTGTCTCCCATTCCCCATTAGCAGCCATTAGGATGTACATTGAGCACTATTTTTATTGTTAAACAACGCACAAAAGAAATCTCTCACCGGCACCACCTTGGAGGTCAAATGTTACACTTATTTCGGGTATGTGCCACTGGTGGTTACGCACTACGAGGGACGCCCAAGCCACGCCATAAGGAGCTTCGCCCCTAAAAAGGAAACATGGTGACTAGCATCAAGCATGGACGAAAAGCGTTGAGTCTGCAGGACAATGACGGCTGACAATGAATAGACGTAAGCCATAACTATGGGGTAAAAATCCAGAAAATCGCCTCATACAGATCAAACAAGTAGTCTGCCGAATCTTTAACTATTGTGTACGAACAGCGGAGCCTTCAACTACCGTGCGTCTCATAAACACATCGCATAGTTTTGACACGTAACACCCCCCCCCCCCTGTTTTGAAAGCAAGAGCCTTAGATGCTTTTTGAACACGAAAAGGCACCGTTCAACACAAGTGATGCAAAAAAATCATCATGTGACATCGTCCGCTTATGACGTCATTGTGACATCATAGGTCACGGAAAAGAGTGACATCATCACACGATATTCTCACTCGTTACAGCGTTGGGCGATCCCGGAGGCTCTTTAAGATCACGTGAACAGAGACGCTCTAGGTGCCGACCAGTGCGGACGCGCGAAGATCGGCTCCTGCTTTCAAGAATGCTTTCCTGTGGTATTCACGAATTTGTCGCCGAGTTTTTGCTCTCATCGTGTGCCTAAGTTCTCAAGAAATCAGCAGATACCACCTTTGTGCCGGTGAGTGGACTTTTAAACCGTTTTTTGGGACATTTTTACACGGCAACGCCACCGGGGGATTTAGGCCTAACCAAGGAGGCGATTGTCGCCGATGCGCCGGCCCGGCGCCAACGCGACTCAACGCTCTGCGCGTTCCAGTATCTGCAACTGAGAATGGAATACCAAGTAGATGGAGAGGACATCTCTCCAGAGGATTGCACGGAAGAAATGGGTTGGAAGGAAGCCGAAACGAGACGCTCAAGGAATAAGCAAGCCGCGGTTAGCGTTCCTGCTGCCAAGGGTTCGACCGAGGCCGGCGTTGCGGGAGACGCTCGAGCCAGTCGTAGTAGGTATGACACCAAGCATACAATCGTGCGAGCTGGACGCATGCCGCCACTACCTAAGAACTTCAGCAAAATTGTGCTACGACCACGTGGAGGATTAAACATCTCGAGAATTGGCACTGGAGCCGTGGCAGACGCGATAGTACTGGCGGCCGGCGTCAAAGAGGAAGAGGCCATGCAGGACATCATCTGTTCCAACTTGCAGCAGAACATTATGGTGGCAAGCACTCCGGACCAAGACAGAGCTTCAAGATACCTCAAGGTCAAGCAAATTGACATTGGAGGCAAAGTTTTCGAGGTTAGCGCGTACGCCGCGGCACCCCACGACACTTGTAAAGGAGTGATTCGCGGGATCCCCGTAAGCGATACTCAGGACATTTTGACCCGAAAGATTGTGAACGCGAACAACCCGCTTGCGCTGCAGGCGAAGAGAATCAAGGACACCGGGACAATCATCATAGCGTTCGAAGGACACAAGGTGCCCAGATTCGTGAGATATGGACCTTCACTTTTGCAGTGCTCCCTTTACCGCAAGAACATCGATATTTGTTACGTCTGTGGAAAGCTGGGACATCGGTCTGACGTCTGTCCGAACCCAGCTGAAACAATCTGCAGAGGCTGCGAGATCAAGAACCAAGATAGCCTGCACCAGTGCAATCCAAGATGCAGGCTGTGCGACGGTCACCATCCCACGGCAGACAAGGAGTGCAAGAACAGGTTCTTAGTGCCATACGTCGTCAGACGCAGACGTTGGGAAAGATCGCGAGCAGCCGCAGAAGCCCGGGACGCATCAATCACATCGAGTCCAGACATCAATGACAAGCAGCTTATTCCAGCCTACGGGACCCAGAGCATCCAGACTACACAAGAACAGGAAAGGCGGCCCCACTCCAGGGGGAGGTCGCGTTCCAGAAGAGGTTCTAGACCCAAGGCCCGCTCCCAATCACGGGGGCGCTCGAGTTCTCAAGGGCACCATCAGGGTCGGGATCAGCCTGGGCGGCACCCGAATGGCTAGCTGCCTGGCGTTCAGTTCAAGATCACGGCTTCACACCCGGGGAGGACGCCTGCAGTTACTTCGAAAGGCAGCTGGGCTGAGCGAGTGCGCAACGGCGGGGCAGAGGTGATGACAGGTAAGCTGCCAGAGCATGATAGAATTGCACAGCTAGAGCAAGAAAACGCGAGACTTACAAAATCGGATGAGAGGCTATCAGCTGAGTTAAAGGAAATAAAAATTCTTCTCACTAAGCTAACCAGCGCGCAATCTTCACAGCCAATGCCTCAGCCAGTTGATGTCCCTGTGGCTGAAAACGTGGGGGACTCGAGAACCGCGAAAAAGAGGGCAGTCATGGCAGAACACGTGGAAGCCAACCAAACGACCATGTCAGATATGAAAGAGGTGTTTGACACGCTCAGCAAAGTAGTAGCCAATCTTAGCGAGCAGATGGGTAGGCTACAATCAAGCGTGGCGGCACTGGAAGAGCATATGACTTTGCGCATTACAAAGCTCGAAGCAGATCTGCACAACAAAGCAAGGCCTCCTCATGCACCAAGCTCACCCCTTCGGCCACCAATACTAGTGGTACCAAACCTGTCGACAGGTGCAGCATCAGGCTCTGGCCGCCCATGTAATAACCATGATGGCAGCGCTACGTGAAGCATTTCGTATCTGGCAATGGAACTGTAGAGGTTACCTTAAAAAGAAGGCAACCCTGCAGCAGTATATCAGGAGCAGCCAAGAAAAGCCTCATATTATATTATTACAAGAGACCCTTTCACCGCAAGCAACGTTGCCTGGATTCCGGCCTGTAATAGGGGATACTGAAGGGAGGGGAGTCTGCACCTTCGTATGCAACAAACTAACGCACGTAACCCACGACCTCAAGATAGAAGCAGGCCGGTTGGAACACGTCTTGGTAGAGATCGTGCCGGGTACCAGCAACCGTCAGAGCATTTTCATTCTTAATATATACAGCAGTCCAAAGGAACAAAAGCAAGGGTTCAAGACGGTTCTAAAGAAAGCTGTTAATATCGCCGGGGAATGTCCACTCGTCATAGCAGGTGATTTCAACGCCCCTCATCATACATGGGGTTACAAGTACAACACTGGGAAAGGAAATCGACTTTGGCAAAGTGCCAGTGAACTTGATCTCACCCTAATCACAGACCCCAGCCTACCAACAAGGCTTGGTACATCTTGCTGCAGGGATACCACCCCGGACCTTACATTTGTAAGGAACATCAAGAAGGCCCAGTGGATGAACCTTGCTGTAGACCTAGGGAGTGACCACTGCATTCTTGCCACTACCTTCTCCGTGGAGCGTAAAAAGCAGAGAGAATTTCACTTCACAGACTGGGATAAGTTCAGGAAGATAAGGATGGAAAGGGAACAAGATGGCCACAGACAAGGCTTGGAGCAGTGGGTCAAACAGATTAAAGATGACATCAAATCCGTCTCCTCCACCATTACCACAGATTTTCCGGTTGAAAGAATGGATAGCCGGCTCGCTCATCTTCTTGAGGCAAAGCAAGCACTACTGAACCGTTGGAAGGGTCAGCGCCTGAACCGAAGACTGAGGAAGAAGATAGCTGAGGTAAACAGATCAGTCGAGGAACATTGTCGTGCACTATCGAGGCAGCAATGGGACGAAATCTGCAACTCCGTCGATGGTCAGATGCGCAATGGCAACACATGGAATATGTTAAAGCATCTCCTCAACGAAAACACCACCAAAACAAATCAAAAGCGTGTTATCGCTCGAATTTTGCATAAAGAGATAGGGCGCACTACAGAACAGCAAGTTGTCCAGCAGCTCGTGCATAAGTACCCTCCCAATCAAAAGAGGATTGGCACCACCAAGTAGACAGTACCAGGGCACGCCAAATCCAGGTCTTGAGGGCGACTTTAACATCGAGGAGATCAGAAGAGCCTTGCATGATCTCAACGGCAGGTCGGCCCCTGGCCCGGACGGTATATCAAACAAGGCCCTGCATAACCTTGATGACGATTCAATTGAAACCCTGAGGGATATGATCAATTCAGCATAGAAAGAAGGCAGGGTGCCAGAGCAGTGGAAGCTGGCCAGCACGATCCTTATTCCTAAGCCAGGAAAGCCCCCTAACTTGGACAACATGAGGCCAATATCCTTGACATCATGTATCGGCAAGGTCGCAGAACATGCCATACTGCACAGGATAAACAAGTACTTGGAAGTTAACAACATATATACACACAATATGGTTGGATTCAGGGCAGGGCTATCCACACAAGATGCATTGAAGCTTATCAAACACCAGGTTATTGACAATGAAACCAGAGACGTGAGAGCCATTCTGTGCCTAGATCTAGAAAAAGCGTTTGACAACATCCACCATTCATTCATGCTCGAAGCAATTTCCAAGCTTGGTCTAGGGAAAGCCTTCTATGACTACGTATGGTCCTTTCTTACAGATCGGAAAGCCGTGATGAAGATTGCAGATATCGAGACCGCATCAATCGAACTAGAAGCAAGGGGCACGCCACAAGGGGCAGTGATTTCACCAATGCTGTTCAACATTGCCATGATTGGACTGTCAAAGAAATTATCGAGCATTGAAGGATTGAAGCACAGCATCTACGCAGATGACATTACCATCTGGTGCACAGGTGGAAGCGAGGGGCAGATTGAGAGCGCTCTGCAAGAGGCGATTGACACCGTAGAAGACTACCTTCGCCCTTCCGGGCTCAAGTGCTCCTCGAGTAAGTCAGAACTTTTGCTTTATCGGACTGCACGCCGGGGACCGAAGCCCAGGGGATGGAAGCCGTTAAACCAGATAGACATCCATCTCCGTACAAATCAAGGGGATGCCATCCAGAGGGTCGACTCCATCAAAGTCCTGGGAATGCTGATAGAGTCTACCGGCGCCAACAGCAAATCTATAGCCAAGTTAACTCGGAAAACAGACAGTGCGGTGCACCTCATACGCAGAGTGGCCAACAAAAGAAATGGGATCAAGGAAGACAACCTCATCAGGTTGATGCATGCGTTTGTTCTAAGTCACTTCACATACGAGGCAGCAATGCACAACTGGTCAAGAGCAGAGTCCGAGACACTGAATGTGCTCCTCAGGAAAGTTATCAAGAAGGTCCTGGGCCTACCCATACATACCAGCACCGAGCGTCTGCTTGAGCTTGGCATACACAACACGCTCGAAGAAATAGCAGAAGCCCAAGAGAGAGCACAGTTTGCAAGGTTATCTACTACAAGGTCGGGGAGAATGATCCTGCAGGAGCTGGGCCAACACCCAATAGCAATCAGACGCAATTACAATGATATCGCCGACAACATCAGGGAGACTATCACGGTATCTCCTATACCGAGAAACATGCATCCAGAACACAACGTCGGAAGAAGAGTAGCGAGGGCCAGGACTATACTTCGTCAAGTCTCAAACGAGGAACGAGGGGTCGCATTTGTTGACGCGGCTTCCTACGCCAATGGGAAAGCGTTTGTGGCAGTGGTAGTCGATGGGGCTGGCCATGTCGTCAACTCAGCGACGGTCAAGACGAAAGACCCAATCATTGCGGAACAAGTGGCCATCGCCTTAGCACTCAAGATGGATAACATTGAAGTCGTCTACAGTGATTCCATGGCAGCACTACGGGCGTTCGCCAAGGGGACGGTCTGTGAACAAACGCTGAGAATACTGCAAGGCAAGAACATAACGCATCATCTTCTGAGTTGGTTCCCAGCTCACCTTGGACAAATCAACGATTCCCCTCCCAATCTCAACGAAGCAGCACACGAGGCGGCGCGAGAACTCTCCAACCGCGCCTCCCCGGGGATGCGTTCTACCGGTGAAGGGGATAACCGGGAAATTCTTACAACATATAACGAGCTCACTAAACATTTCTACCTGTCTAGAAGAATTTTCCCTCCACCTCACAAAAATCTAACCCGGCCCCAAGCACTTACATTAAGGCTTTTGCAAACGTGGATGTACCCTACTTTGAAAATGTTACACATCATGTACCCTGACCTATACCCAAGTAATCTTTGTCAACATTGTGGGGAAATAGCTTCATTAGAACACATGCTCTGGCAGTGCACCAAATTCGCTCATTTATCGCACATCACCTCTGCCAGATGGGAGGCGGCAATCCGCAGCTCGTCCTTGGCAGATCAGCTCTGGGCTGTCCACCAAGCCCGCGAGGCGGCTGAGGAGCTTGGCATCTCAGTCCCCACGTGGGAGCTGCCCGCAACACAGTGATCTGTGTTTTGGAGGACCAAATAAAAGTTTATCCAATCCAATCCAATTAAGATCACGTGACGTGCAGAGAGCTTCCGATGCCTCCGATCCCTGAGGCCCGGTTCAGGAAGCTTTCGGGGAGGTGATCAATACTGCGACAACGGACATTACAATCAAGTGAGAAGAAGAAAAGAAAGATAAAGAATGGCATCTTTCAATTTTCTGCCTGGCAAATTCATAAGAACTCGTATCACTTTTGATTAATAAGAACAATAAACTTTGACATCAGTCAGCACTGATTTCCTTTGCAATAGACATGAGAAGATGATTACACGGGACAATTTTCATTTCATTTCATTTATTCAACCTTAAAGGTCCGAAGACATATTACATGAGGGGGCGTCGTACATCCAGGTTGTAAGTTCCTAAGCAATGTAACAATATGAGGGTACACACTGATTACAATGAATAAGCAAGAAAAGCCTGCTTAAGTCAAAGTCGGCCTTCCTCGGTGAAACAGCTACGGTGCTCACCTGCTAAGCTGACCCAAAGTTCGATGGTTCGATCCCAGCATCGATGGTCGCATTTCGGCGGAGCTGAAATGCTAGAGGATAGTGTACTGTGCCATGTCAGTGCAGGTTAAAGAGCACCAGGTGGTCGAATTTCCGGAGCCTTCCACTATTACGTCTCTCGTATTTATGTGGTGGTTTTGGAACCTAAAACTCTAGATGGTATTATTAAGGGTAAAGGCGAGCGGCCACACTGTCTGCCTGCGTTTATACTCTGTTTGAAAATAAACCTCGTCGTCTTGAACCATCTCGAGCGTTTATATTGGGCTCATCGCGGCGTTAAATGCGATGAGCCAGAGAACAATAAAGCCGAAGCAACAAGCTTTTTGTTTGTACTTTTTTTTGGTCGCTGTATTGAAGTCAGAGCATCCGTGCACGCATTTCCGCGTCACGCTGAACGCATGACTACGCAAGAATAATGTCGCTTCGAAGCTTACTCGGGGTGGTGTCAGGCATTTGCAGAGATATATGTGTGTGCTCGCTTATAATGACAACATTTTCTTCACCACTCTGTCACCGCTGCCCACTTCTCTCTTTTCGGGGCACTTCATCACAACGCGGCATCATCGCAAACTGTCGTCATGCGGAAAATCGTCTGCTCGGAAAAGAAATGAGCAGGGTTCATTAGGCACGTCAAGTCAGCCTCCCTGCTGCACACCCTTCTTTTTACGCATGATGAAAGAAAAGAAGCCATGTCTAGTTGATGCCCCAAAGGTACCCTTTGGGAAATGTTTTAAAGAAGATTTAACGAACAAGTCTTGCAGGTGTGCCCAATAAGCAGTCCTAATAAAACTATCGCAGCTTCGTGGGAGTGCTGGCAAGCCTGAAGATTGATTGGTTGATTCATTTATTGATTAAATAATTGATTGATCGATTCATTGGTTGATTGATTGATCAATTCATTGAATGATTCATTGACCCTTTTAAAATGGCGCAGCCCTCCATGTGGGATCGGCCATGAAATTAGCGGTGTCTTGCTCTATAAAATAATTTGTTCATAATTTCAAAATGTTTAGCCAATGGATAATAATTATATAACTTTTCAGATTGACTAACAAGAAAAAGAGCGGAGCTGGGTGGCCTTCGTTGTTTGTCTTTGTCTTTCTCTCTGTTTGTGTTACCGTCGTTTTTTGTATCTGTTGCTTTCTGTTTTTATACCTTTTTGGTACTCTCTCCTTTTCTCTTTCTCGCTCTTTTCATCTTTGTTCATCTTTCATTTCTTTTTTTCTACCTTTTTGCTTTTTCCTCTCCCTCCCTTTTGTTTATCTCCTTCTCATCTACCTTGCTATGTTTTCTTCTATCTCTTTTTTCTGTCTATTTCTATCTCTTCCTTTCTATTTCTATGTGGGATAATCAGGGTTAACAGTGGAAGTGCCTCAGACGGGCTAGCCGACGTTCTAATAAAGGACCTACCTTTTTCAAAGGCGCCTTTGAAGAAGATAGGTTCCCCTATTGGGACGTCAGCCAGCCAGTCTGAGGCACTTGCACTGTTAACCCTGATTGTCCCACTACGTTGTTTACATCTGTCGGCTCTCATCTCAATTTTTTATTTCTATGTCAATTTCTGTCTATCCTTGTTTCTACCTCTTTCTCAGTCTTTCTGTGTTTTTTTCTATCTCTTTATTTGCTTCTCTGTATTTCTTCATATCTCTTTCTTCCTCTTTCTGCCCCTCCCTGTACCTTTCTCTGTTTCTCTTTAATTCTCTCTTTATTGCTATCTCAGTCTCACTACCTGTCTTTTTTTTCTATCTATTTTTTTAGTTACGCAACAAAGGAATTCATCTCACATGGAATTCACTACACAAGAAAGACAAGAGAATAACCGCAAGAAATAATTTAGAAGACAAGACAGAAAATTGAAATTATAGTTCCAAAAAGAAACATTTGCTGCGAAATCAAGCCTTTGTTGATAATTCTTTCAAGGATCTCGTATCCCGAGAAACTAGAGTTGGAATTCGCGACACCGCAGTAATAAAGGTACTTCTCACTATGGTGAGTAAGGTAATGAATTACTTCTGGCGATCAATTTAAAAAGAAAGTTACTCGAGACCTTCTCAGCTAATTTTGACTAAAATACAAGCGTGTCCACACCACTTGTAGTAAAAAAATCATAAAAATAGGAAATAAAAAACAATGATCACAATGATCCGACTTCCCAAATCTCAAGCATGAAAACGAGGCAAACCAATTCTAAAGTCGCGGAGCACTCGAACTCGAAATCCTGATTAAGTTTGCTTGAATAACTGTTGTTAGAGGTACTTCAGTGTCCGACGCGGTGGTTTTTAGTGCTTGGTTACCGTGCTCGGCTACCAGCTGACTCTCGTCTACTAGTTGGCAGGTTCGATCTCAACCGAGATGGTGGCATTTCGTCGAAGGCGAGGTGCTAGACGCCCGTTTACAGTGCGATGTCAGTTCATGTTAAAAGAACATCAAACGGTCCAAGCCTCCGGAGCCCTCCACTACGGCTCCATTCCCTCATAACCATGTCACAGTTTTCACACGTAAAACCCCAGATATTGCCATTAAAGGTGTTTCAAAGTTGAAGTTTCGCGACTTTTCAAAAGTAATAGTATTGCAATGTCATCATCGTGGCCTTCGCGATTCTAGCTCCGGCTGGGTGCCGTTGCAGCGTGCTGCAAGAGACAATCGCGGAGGCCACGGTCATTACTTTCGACCAGCAGTTATTTTGTAAAGGTAATTATCTTCATGTAGTGTGTGTTATGTAAATATTAAAAAAATCTACGAAGGCATTTAATAGTGTAATATAATTAACCTTAGAAATAATTTCACCATCTCTGCGAGAAACCTTCACCACAAGAAGCGCAACACGCATTGCTCACGGCTACGCTGCTTGGATCACAGGAATTTGCGCGCATAAAAGAATTACGCTGCGCCGCTTCGCGCCCGCCTAACCACTATGTTTCCCCTCCCGCTGCTTCCTAGCCAGGCGACCTCGGCACATCGAGGAGTTTTCCTCAAACCGAAGGAACGCCTGTCCAACCTTGGAAACCGTTTCTTTTCCGCCGGCGCCTTATAGACAGTTCCACGATGCCCTCAGACGCGGGCCTGTCTGGATATACACGGCGGCGCGGATATCCGCCAAAGAGACACGGCGCAACAATAAGTGAAGCCTGGATCGTGGCAGCCGGGGACTCGGCGGAGAGCGCGTACAACGTGACTATACGGCGGCGAGCTCTCACACGAAACGCCGAACCGGGCCTATGCCGACCTTCACACGTTGCACTTTCATCTCCGCCCCCGCGGCGGCCAACGAGTATTAAGGTCTCAGCCTCGCGTCTCGGCCCTTTTCACTTGCCAACTGACTATGAAGCAGGCCCGCGCGATTAAATGGACCTGTCATGAGCGGCCCGGACGATTGCACGCCGAGGCTCACGGTCTGGCGGACACTAAACCAGATAGCATGTACACCCTACCCCATTGTGCACCGGGGATATGCGGCCTATATAGGCCAATCACTGTTTGACGCGCCCTCTGCATATCGAGGTATATTGCGTTTATTGAGAGAATACCGGAGGCCCGTTAGAGGCCCTAGCAGGAGTTGGTAAAAGTACGTTACAACACTAATGCATTATGTATGCGATTCAGTTAGATACACGCAAAAAAACAAGGTCGTGATATTGATAACAAAACAGAAACTAAAAGGGTGCTTATAATGTGTCTACAAACTAGACAAGAAATACCAACACAACATAATGTAACAACTTTTCAAGCACCTATATATTCGCGCACACGATTTTTCCTCAGAAAATAATCGCCGCGTCATTTTTAAATACTTTCTTTTTGTGCGAGTGCTTCGACTAACCCAAACTTACCAGTGATGATAACTATATAAACAACACCCGTGTTTTTCCGCATCGCTGAATGCAAGGAAGTGTTATGCTACCCGCGCGTCGTAGGAAACGGTTATCGTTTCGAGGTGGTGACCCTAATTTTCAAGACGCTGATGAAGTCACCTGGCGAGGCTTTCAAGGCTTCTCGTGATGGATGTGTGACAAAGAATGACGACGTATAATTGTTACAGCACGCTGCTTGGGTGACGTTTCAACGCTGCGTTATTGAGCACTGTACGTCGGCGTATGCGTACACGTCGCCATGCAGCCTCCCAAAGCTCAACTCCTCAAGTCAACCAGAATAATAGCTTGTACCTGTATACGGTCACCTAGAAAGAAGCGATTCCATTCATGTCACGGTGTCATCAACACATGGACGCTCAGACCCAAGTAAATATCGCACGTTGCGTCTGTTATAGGGCACGCACCCGCTGACAAGGTAACATAGAGATTTAGGTGGGCGTCCGCAACAACTCTGCTGACGCAGCACGCCTTTGAAAACGGCTCGTAGCCTGCGTCTGCAGAGTTGCTGCGAACGTTCAACTAAATATTTCAAACCTATCCTGAGGACTCGTCACATTTTCTTTTTATCATCTGAATTATTTTTCCTCCTCCCTCGACACCACAGTTCACTTACGCTTTCACTCTTAATTCCTTTAAACATTCAAAAATTACTGAGCTGTTAGTTGGGGAAATTGCGACAGGCGAGGTCCGTTAGGTGGCGTCCGGGAGTGCAGACGTGGACGCGTCTGCTCCCGCTTCTTTAAATGTTTTCGGACATCTTTCTTGTGTTCTCCACCGATCCATTGGACTTTCCTAAACCAGTTTTGTGCAAGCTATCTCACGACATCGTTCTCGTTGGGGTGAGTGAACTTTTCGGCGAGTTATTGAACTTCAAGTGTGCGAAGCGAGGGACGCGTCTCTAGGACTAACCCCTCGGCTACGAGTACGGAGCTAGGGTTCATTTCGAGGCAGCGCCGGGCCTCGTCAGGCCCCTGCCGCACCTGACTAGGCAGCGAGGATGCCCGAGATGGTGACAGTTGAAGGCATGGATATCACTCCGGAAGAATTCGACGGAGCGGGGTGGACCACCGCCCTTGGCGCCCGGCGGAAACGAGATCCGGCAAGGAACGCAGCGTCTGCTACCGCTGCAAAGTCTACGGCAAACACAGCAAAGAAGCATGGTTTCAACGCTCGCTCCCTCTCAACAGTGCAGAAGGTTGTAGCCGCTTCGCGACTCCCTCGGCTGCCGAGAGACCAGATAAAGGTCATTGTACGGCCCCGCGGAGGGCTTGACGTTTCGAAGACGGACATGGTACTGCTGTCGAGAGCTCTGACTATGGCAGCTGGGCTCACTGACCAAGAAGCATCGGAAGATACAGTCTGCCCCAACAAGGTACAGAATATTCTTGTTATTTCGACTCCGGTCAGATCCAACGCAGTCGCATACGCTGGAATTCAGAAAATTCACACGAAAGTCGGCGCATTTGATGTTTCTGCCTACTTAGCCGCCCCGGAAAACACTTGTAAAGGCGTCATCAGGAATGTTGACCCCTCGATAGAAGAGCACACCCTCAGAGGCATGATTGTCAACCAACGAAACCCGACCGCCATTGAAGTCAAGAGAATCAAAAACACGCACGTTGTTGTGATACTCTTTGATGGGCTTCGCGTTCCCAAAAACGTCATGTGCGGAACGGCCTTAGTGCCGTGTTCCCTTTACAAACGCCAAGTCGATGTTTGTCACGCCTGCGGCCGAGTCGGGCACCGGGCCGACGTATGCCACCAGAGCAAGGCAGAGAAAAGTAAATGCCACAACTGCGGAGACGCACTCTCAAACGATGCTGCAGAAGCCCACCGTTGCACTCCGAAATGCAAGCTCTGTGAAGGTGATCACCCAACAGGTGACCGTTGCTGCAGCAAAAGATACCACATCCCATATGTCGTGCGACGACGCCGAAGACAAAGACGCCACCGCTCCGAGAAAGAAGCCAACGCTGACGAGGTTAACGACCTCGCGGACATGCAACCGGAGATGGCAGATGGTTCCACTCCCAAGCGGCGCTCCAGCTCCAGAGGGCGTTCCCGTTCCAGAGGACGCTCCCGTTCCAGAGGACGCTCCCGATCCAGACGGCGCACCCGTTCCAGACGGCGCTCCCGTTCCACAGCGCACTCTCAATCCAGCGGGCGCTCTTGCTCCAGGGGCCGATCCTGGTCGAGATGTCCTGGCAAGAAAATGACCTGGGCCGACATGGTTCGCGACAGCGGCTCTGCACCGACAACATCGACAACTTCAAAGCAAGGTAAGGTACAGCCAGAGCATGTGGCAGATCCACGAATACACACACTAGAACGGGAAAACAAAGCACTCAAACAGGAACTAGCTGAACTGAAGGCAACTCTCGCCAGGCTAGAAGGACGTATCCTAAAAGACACACCGCCACCCATCCCTCAATCATCAGGATCTGTGGTCGCGTCATGTAGCCCAAATAAACGCAGAGCCGTAAACACCGAGACAGATGACGACACATCAGACGTAGACGACTTTATGTCCGACGTCAGCGAAGCTCCTTCTAACGCCTTAGCTAGTGACAACAAAGCCAAAAAGCACCGCAAGACGAAGAGTAAGCTCAGTAAATTCCAATCAGCAATTGCCGACATTAAAGAGGCACTCATACAAATTTGCGGTAGACTCGATCGTCTGGAAAGACCAATTGCTCAACCCAGAGCCACGAGAAGAATTCCCACGCCGGACCCGGGGTCCATGTCTTTCCAGGGACCCCAACCTGCGCTGCCGACATCCCCTCAGCCACCAGGTCCAATAGGTGAAGCGAACACACAGGGGGTCATGCCAAGTCAGCACCATGGATAGCACACCACAATTTTTCAAGATCTGGCAATGGAACTGTAATTCATTCAACAAAAAGAAAGCTAACCTAACGCAATTAGTACGATCATGTAAAGAAAAACCACATGTCATCATTTTACAGGAGTGCGGGGCGGAAAAGTACATTCAAAACATGTCCTTTTCGGGGTACAGGGTTTCCAGGCCAACCCTGGACCCCGACTTCAAACAAGCCAGGGGCATTGCCACCCTCATCCGTAAGGACATCAGCTTTATGGACAGGGACACCCCGACATACAAGAAAGGCCTGGAATCCATGATAACAGAAATCATTCCGAGTCGAACTCTTAAAGCCCACCTTTACATACTGAACGTATACAGTTCTCCAACCGACCGACTCAGGAACTTTACCAAACTCCTATCATCGGCGGTGTCGCAAGCCAAGGACCGGCCGTTGATCGTTGCCGGCGACTTCAATGCGCACAACAACGTTTGGGGCTACAGTACCAATGACAGGAAAGGTCTTAACCTTGCGGAGTGTGCAAACAACCTCAACTTGAAGTTAATCACGGACTCAAGGTTTCCGACACGCAGAGGCAATTCTGTTCAGCGAGACACCACCCCCGACCTGACGTTCCTCGGAAACGCGGAAGGGTCGTGGGACAATCTGCAAGAGGACCTTGGCAGCGACCATTTCATCTTAGAAATCAACGTCCGTATCACACCCGCTCCACCTAAGACGTACAGATACGTCGACTGGGACCTTTTCCGAAGAATAAGGGGTAGCGAGGACAGCCAAGGGGAAACCTTTGAAGAGCTTCTGGAAAATCTGAAAAGTACGGTGGCAAAAGCCACTAAAGAAATAACCTTGGACCTGGAGGTTCCAGTCATGGACTCCAGACTCGCACACCTCCTGGAGGCGAAGAATGCGCTAAGAGGACGATGGGAAAAGCAGAAGCTAAACAGGAGGCTGCGATCTAAACTAAGGGAAATAAACAAAAAAATCGAAGAACATTCCAGAGAGCTGAGTGCGCAACAATGGGATGAGGTTTGTAATGAGGCGGATGGTAAAATGAGACGGGGAAGCAAGTGGAGCCTTCTAAAAAACCTATTCGCCGACAGCAACAAACCGACCAAGAGCAATGCTCGAATAATGCTCGACAGACTCGTCCACCTGCACACGATTGAAGGCACTAGTCCTCAGGATTTTGCTAACACCCTGGCAGACATATACCTGCCGACAGAAAGCAAATCAGTCCCCTGGGACGACCCGGCATGCGAGTACAAGGGGACACCTCAACGCTCACTGGATCGTCCATTCGAGGTCTCAGAGATTGTGCACGCCCTTCATGGCCTTAACGGCCGATCGGCCCCTGGTCCAGACGGATTAACTAACAAACTTCTCAGAAACTTAGATAACCAAGCCATACAAATCATTACAAAGAAAATAAACGAAGTATGGACGGCGGGCCGCGTACCGGATGAATGGCGAACTGCCAATATAATTCTCATCCCCAAACCCGGAAAACCGCTCCATGCCGAGAACTTGAGACCAATATCCCTTACTTCGTGCCTCGGAAAGGTCGCCGAACATGTCATTCACAATAGAATTGCAGAGCACATCGAAGCAAACAGCCTTTTTCGCCACAATCTCATAGGATTCCGAAAATCACTATCAACACAAGATGCCATGCTCCTTATCAGGAGTGCTGTGATAGACAATAAATCACGGGACGTAAAGGGCATCCTGGCGCTCGACATAACGAAGGCCTTCGATACGGTCAGGCACGAACATATCCTCAACGAAATCTCCAGTTTACATCTCGGAGAAAAATTTCACAACTATGTCAGATCGTTTTTGGCGGACCGTACGGCTACCATAAACATCGGACAAATCAGAAGCCGTAAGCACAAGCTGGGAAACGTCGGCACCCCCCAAGGGTCAGTGCTTTCGCCACTTCTTTTCAACATCGCAATGCACGATCTGGCGAACCGACTCTCGAAAGTTCGTGGGGTAGGACACGTGATTTACGCAGATGACATTACCATCTGGTCCACAAGTGGCCCACTAGGCTCCCTGGAGCAGAACCTACAACATGCCCTAGACACCACACAAGCTTTCCTACAAAATACGGGGCTGAAGCTATCTACGAGCAAATCAGAGCTCCTTCTGTGTAAACACGGCCCCAGAAAGGGACAGCTCCTTAGCTCCCTCCCCGTTCACTTACACACCAAGGACGGAGGTAGTATCCCAATATGTAACACAATCAAGGTCCTGGGCATGGTAGTTGGTGCTTACAGCGGTGACAACGCGGAGGCCCTCAAACGTATAGAGAAAAGTGTCTTCAACTTCACCAGGGTATTATCAAGGGTCAACAGTAGAAGGGCTGGTCTGAAAGAGGACAACCTCATGAAAGCATTTCACGCCTTTCTCATCAGCCACGTGACTTACGCCGCCCCCTTCCTCAACTGGAAGAAGACAGAGCTCAACAAAATTGATACATTAATTCGAACAGGATTGAAAAGGGTCCTGAGCCTCCCTCGCAACACTAGTACGGAACGACTCTTACAATTGGGCCTGCATAATACAGCTACCGAACTCTTTGAGGCACAGCGGCATGCACAGATTAGTCGGCTCTCACTCTCAAAGGCGGGCAACGAGATATTGTTTGAAGCCGGTCTTCAGCCTTTCTTCATGCCGCCAGAAAAGTCCCAACTTTGCACACAAGCCAGGAAAGCGATAACAGTTGACCCGATTCCCAGAAACATACACCCAACCCACAATGAAGGACGACGAAAAGCGAGAGCCAAGGCAATACTCGCCAAGATCATGTGCAACGATACGCAGGTCCTCTTCGTTGATGCCGCAAAATATTGGAATCGAGGTGCCTATGCAGTCTCTGTGGTGGACGCCCATGGCTCGCTCGTCAACGCAGCCACGGTAGTTACCAATTTCACCCACGAAGCAGAGGAAATGGCCATTGCGCTAGCCCTTCGAAGCTGCACTGAAGCCTCTGTCATTTACTCGGACTCTAGAACAGCTATAAGAACTTTTTCGGCGGCCCTAGTCTCTTCGAAGGCAGCTGCGGTCGTTAACAGGCTTTTCAACCACGAGACGAAGGAGGAAAACTTTCGGTCTTCACACATCGCATGGTTCCCAGCCCACATGGGAAACATTTCCGGCTTTGCTGGCAACCCAAACGAGCGGGCACACACACTGGCGCGAGAGCTCACTTTCCGCGTCAGTGGTTCGCCCCCTCGCTTAAATGCAGCCTGCAGGAACCTCGACTACAAAGACCCACTTGTATCATATCACGAACTCACCTCACATCATAGATTAGAACGTCGAACTTTTCCTCCTCCTCACAGAGATCTGAACAGAGCACAAGCAATCACTTACAGACAATTGCAGACACGTACATACATCACACCAACGACACTAAGCAGGATTAATCCGGACTTTTCCACTGCATGTCCACACTGTGGAAACGAGTATAACAATTTCGACCACATGCTCTGGTTGTGCCCTGCCAACGTGGGTACAGAATTTTCTGACCAGTCCTCCTGGGACTCCGCCCTTCGAAGCACAGAGCTCATCGCTCAGCTCAAGGCTGTCCAGAGGGCCCGGGCCGTCGCCGAAAGACTCTGTCTACCGGTCCCGACCTGGGTGGAGCCGCCGGATTGATGGCGGGGCTTTCGGCACCGCTTTCTTTCTTCTCAGGACCTCAATAAAGTTCATACTCACTCACTCACTTGCGACAGGCGAAGCTTGGCGTCTGCCAGTCTGACGTACTGCTTTACTATCTATCTATCTATCTATCTATCTATCTATCTATCTATCTATCTATCTATCTATCTATCTATCTATCTATCTATCTATCTATCTATCTATCTATCTTCAATATGCTAGCTCCCAATTTTTCCTTTATTCATGCTGAGAATCGGACCTTCTCTTACGTGCCCATCAGCGCGACAATTCGATTGCTACAGGAGCAACAACGACATCCATGCGTTCATATCTGGGCAACAATGGAACGCGGCAATCTGATATGACATGTGACCTTGATAAAAGATCGACTTGCCATATATAAAACGGCTGATCTCCGGTAAGCCCACGGTCTAAGGAGCTCCAGTTATTGAAAACAACGGCGAATAAAATGCGCAAGTGACCAACGCACTTTTGAGGCCCCCCTTTCTGTAGGCTAGCTCACTGGCATACATTATAAGCGTACAAGATCAAGTAACATCGCTCGTACCAGAAAATGAGTTTTAATACCTCTCTTGACGAGACGGCTCAGTGTTCTCCTAAGTTGAGTACGACGTACTCGACATCGTTAATTTTTTTTTTCTAAACAATTGTTATAGCAATGCATTTTCAAGTGTGTGTGTGTGTGTGTGTGTGTGTGTGTGTGTGTGTGTGTGTGTGTGTGTGTGTGTGTGTGTGTGCGTGTGCGTGCGTGCGTGCGTGTGTGTGTGTGTGTGTGTGTGTGTGTGTGCGTGCGTGCGTGCGTGCGTGCGTGTATGTGGTGGTCAGCATAGGTTTCCTGCTGAGAAACAATCAATTGTCACGTTTTCGTAAGGGTATAACCTCCACTCAGGCGGACGCTACAAGGGAAGGCACGCGTGCGCCGACACAGCGATGGCTTCCTTCGCTGTCTGCCGCGGAGACGAAAGAGAAAACCGGGGGGGAAAGTCTTACTACCAGCATGCAGCATCGCGAACCAAGTGATGGGAAACACGGCCTCATATATGGCGGGGAAGGTTGCTCGAAGAGGAGGAGGTGAAAGTTGATGGTGACCGGGGTAAATTATATGCCTGCGGTCGTGTAGAGCTGTCTCACAGCGCGCGAGGAATTTTGCGATGTTCGGCACGAAGCCGCGGACCCGTGAGAGGCAGCAGCAGCAGCAGCTCCAAAAGCTGCCCAGGCCGCGCTGCTAGCAACGCCCCCTCAGCACGTGCGTATAGCCGGCCCGGACTCGGTCCGCATTAAGGTCTTGCTGCTTCTGCTGCTCCGAGGGTCTCGAGTTTCGCTGCCTTGTGCGAGCTTATTTACCATTATTTTGTTATACTTCAGTTCGGACCTCTTTCGGTCAAAACGCCTATGGTTCGCCTTCTTCGGTGTTCTTTTGTTTTGTGTTTTCGCGTGGCGATCCCGTTGCGAGCTCCTCTTGCACCTATTGTTGCCTTCATCGCCCCCCCCTGCCCCTTCCACCCTCTTGTCTATATAAGAGAAGGGAGAAGGCGTGTACTGGATATTCGCTTACCGCCATGTTTTTCCCCGGCAAAACACGTTCCCTTCTGTCTTCTTAGATCTCTGTTTTTCTGTGCTCTTCCTAACTTTCCCTGTGAGAGTGAGGAACGCGGACATTGAAGGTTCCGGAACGCAGAAAAGAAAACAAAACAGAACAGAAATATTGAAGGGACGACGCCGTTGTGTGTTTTAACGCGCTTCTTTCGGTTCGCCTCCTAAAGGTATACCCCCCTGCCTTCTCCCCAACGAAAGGAGAGGAGGGGACGGGGCAACCTTTAGGAGGCGGAGCACGCACAATTGTTTTCGGATGCCGCACTTGCTTGCGTCGGCGCGGGCACCCCCACCACCGCGTATACCGAAACTACTTTTCCTTTTGTTTCTATGCAGTATCTGTGGCACCGCTGCAGGCCACCGACGCGGACCTGCGTATATAGACTTCGTGAGCGAGAGCGGCCGGTAATTCTCCGCGGGCCTCGCGCACGCCCCTGTAGGATGTAATACAAGATGGACCACTTTTTTGTTTCTCTCGAAAGCCACGAGCTTGAACACGACGAAAACGCTGGGAAACGTTAAAGAGCAACATACAACAGCCCGCTAGAGGCATCACACGTGATGCGTGAGAGGAATTAGTCGGAAAGTAGAACACTTGCACGAAACACGTACGCCTGGAAGTGTATAGTTGACATTTATATCGTCCATATATCACGACGAGATCCTTTACGAAACAAACTCGGTTACATTGGAATACCAAAGAGGGTAGGTGGCGGAAATGGAGTGGCTGTGTACTTTTAATGCGATAACGCGAAACAGCTCGTTTCGCAGAAATTCTGTCATCGGCGTCGTTGGTTGTGAACAAGAAATCATCACCTTTGCGTGACGAAAAAAAAAATCGAGGAAGATGCAAATAAAATAAATAAAAATTCACAGCATATCCAAGGAGTGGATGATGATAAGGGGGGGGGGGGCGAAGCGTCCGTCCGTCTGTCCATCCCTCTGTCTGTCTGTCAATCCGTTCGTCCGTCCGCTCCTACCACACTAGAGCGCGCATCATACAACTAGGCGGCCACGTACCATGAGAGATATACATAGAATGGGCAGACCCACTGCTTTAGGAACTTCGCCCTTAAATATTCGGGATCTGAGTGAGGATCGAACACGGGTCGTCTGTGCGACACCCGAGAGTTCTAGCACACAGTCACGCCTCTGACCCGCCGCGGTGGTCTAGTGGCTAAGGTACTCGTCTGCTGACCCGCAGGTCGCGGGATCGAATCCTGGTTGCGGCGGCTGCATCTCCGATGGAGGCCGAAATGTTGTAGGCCCGTGCACTCAGATTTGGGTGCACGTAAAGAACCCCAGGTGGTCGAAATTTGCGCAGCCCTCCACTACGGCGTCTCTCATAATCATATGGTGGTTTTGGGACGTTAATCCCCACATATCTATAAACCAATCACAGTCACACCTCTGTTTGTGAATACGGTGAAAATAACTTCGTCTGCTTGGAAATTCAGTAAAATTAACCTTCATGCTTTACAAACACGCGCGTCATGTATGCATGCTACATAATCCAACATGAAATATCGCCATACTAACGCGTTGTACAGGCGTACACATTGCCATCGGGCGTCACAATGTGGGATTATTGTAATGACTTGATAGTTTAAAGCCAGTCACCCACTACAAAAATCTCACTCGCTACTACTGCACTTTTCAGGCCACGTAGTGAGTTTTAAAATATTTCATTCACTAACCCCCATATTCTAGAACGCCCCTTCGCTCAACGCTTCACCTTCACTTGAGAAAGCCGATGGGAGCGCCCTCTCAAATCACGTGCATATCAGCGATAATGTGTTGCGATTCTCGAGTAGCGCAGAATCATTTTGAGCCGAGTTATGGCGCAGTGCTCAACTCTGTCAAGTGAAGGGTGAAAGTTAAGTCGAGGAGCGTTTGCGAATGCGGGGTAAGTAAGTGCTTGAAGTACGCGCAAGAAACAATGCCGCGATTGCGTTCGACTTTTAAATGCGTAGCTTAATGGTCCCCCAATTTTTATCTTCATATGCATGACGATGCCACGTACTTGAAGAATGGTTATCATGTCTGCGGTTTGACGCGGAAATGACGACGCTGTTCTACAAAGCCTACAAAGGAGAGACTTCATGGGTGCGCTTCCATGACGGCGTGTTTCGGCAAGAAACCGGGAGTTGTTCTACGACTGTCGAATGCCTCACTTTCAGACACAACAAAACCCTGACGTCAGGGCATGATATTCTTAGTAAAAGCAGTTTCTGCGGTTATGTATGTCAGGAAACTGCTACCTGCATACCGTAGCACCACTATAACGCCACTTCCCAATTCACATTCTGTCATTGCCATTCCAGAGCCACATATCTTGATTCGGAGTATATAGGCAGAGCACTAAAAACAAAGTATGTAGTAAAGGGGAGAAATGCAGACATGTGTAGTATATCTATAGTCTATATACATTTATCAACCTAACTTCGCAGTCTAAACCTTAAGCATCATCCTCGGAGCTGTTTGTTTTACACGCGTGCAGCCAGCCAGATGCTTTTTGTTGTTGTTGTTAACATCACTTCGTCCTTACGTTTCTCTCATCATCTATTCTTTCCCATCACGTCCAACAATAAATCAGACAGTAATCCAACTCGACATACAGATACGCGAATGAATCTGTCGAGCACAAGTCTTTCTGCTGCGCTAAGGTAAGAAAGAAAACAAGAACAATTAGGTTTCTCCCCATAAATACACCCCCCCCCCCCCGCGCAACGCACGCAATGATCCAAACAGCAGCGTTATTGCGCAGGATTGCGCTGCCATCTGTCATGATTAGCCGAGGCACAACGTCGCCAGGAGCACGTGCACTATACTCCTACTCTGTGCGGTTCTTCTATCCTTCACCGAGATTGACAGCTAGACGACTTGGGTGGGAGCCCTGGTCTGAACCTCCTTCTCTCTCTCTCTCTCTTTCTTTATCTCGCACGCACACACATGACGTTCCTTTCTACGCGCTTCTTCGCCGCACGGTCTTCTTCACCGATCCCACAACGCGCCACCATGCATTGCACATCCGGCCCGGCGAAAGCGACACCCGGGCTAGCATATGCATCCCCGATAATTAACCCGACGTCGACGCGACCGTGGCGCTGCTGGGGCAGCCGTTAATACGAGCAACGGAAGGGAAAGGGATCAGGCTATAGCATAGTCGCTCCGGAAAACAGTGCGAGCCCGTTCCTAGCCACATATGCCCGCCGTCGCTGCTTTTGGCACGTTAATGAGGTCCTTGACGCCCGCGCGACACCGTAACGCCGCGAGTGAGTGCGCCAGCGGCGACGGAAGCCGAACAGCGCGTAACTTACAGCGCTTTCTTTTCACTCCCGATGAAGAAGCTACACACGCAGTGTGTGATACGGCGGTAAACTTTTTCTATGCCGACCTGAATGATGAGGCGGCGAAAGGTGCGGAAACCACGCGCAATGGTTTTCTCAGTGCGCGTTATATAAACGTCAGTGGCCGATGGTGGATGGTGACTAATAGGTCCTCGTACGCGCCTTTCGAACTGGAGTATTTGTTTAGAAATGACCTCTTCACGGTGTCAGATGCGAGCATGGTGTGCTTACAGGTAGAAGGAAGGAAAACGCGAGAGAGAAAAAGGAAATGCGGGGATGTTAACTAGCTCGGCATAACCGCTATGCCAACCTGTACAGGCTTTAACTTCTTCAGATTGAACTTCTTCAATTAGCTGTAGAGGGAAATCCAGCGCTTGAAGCTGTCGTGTGGATAAAAATTGTTGGACATGTTGGACTCCGATCTGATCCGAATGGGTCCGGATTGATCCCAACTATAGCCGAGTCTAACTAAAATGAATGCAGCACGATGGCGGGAATGCAGAAACACCAATATGTCTGAAAGCCAACGCAAAGCAGCTAAACCCTGCGAAAGGCTGTACGATACGGCAACACGAGATACTTGTCAATCTCGCACAGTCGCATCTTCAACGAAAACCGTACAAAACGCGGGTGCACCCAAAAACAGACGAGCGGTACTCGGAGATTTCCAACAGAGCACACTATAGCCACTGCGCCATTCCGCCAGATTGCGGTACTCGGAAACGAGTGAAAATTGACGCTTTTTCCTATACTGCATGCGCTTGTGGGAGCTTGGCCCACCGTCTACGTGTAAACAGACTCGACTCTGCAAAGGCTACGAGCGGGGAAAAAACAATACTACTCGACTGTACATAACAAGCGGAACTCGTCACCGCTATTGCGTTTCAGTCGTCGCACGTTCTCCGACCGTGCCGTGTGCAGTCATCCTTCATCGAGCAACTCACACGAGGCGCTCGAAGGGAGCCAACGAAACATGGCTCCCTGTACGCAACCATGGAGAAGAAAGCCCAGCGCAGACCTATTACTGTCGTTTTGATCCGCTAAATAGCTTTCTCCGGCGCGCGCTCGGCGCCTTGTCCGCACCACCGGGAGATCGAAAAAGGAGCAGCGAGACGCCAATGCCCGAGCTCGGGGTCAAGGCGCCCCGCCGTGGAGAGAAGCAATTAGAGCCGACCGGAGCCGTGGCTAAGTGACCACCCACGTCCCGCCGGTCAGAAAGGGGATTAATGCTCGGCATTCGCGGGTTCGTGAGCCCTGCCTTCCACTACTCCGGGCCACTTCGCTGTGGGCGCCCATTTAGCTTCGGTTCGGCCACATGTTGCGTGCAACGCGGCTGGACACTCGAATAGCTCCGTAAGCCGTAGGCAGCACCCCCCCCCCCCCCTTGCCAACTCCCGCGTCACCCGACAATGCCAGTCGATCAGTCTCGAAGGTCTAAGGCGGTGTCGGTATGTCGGCGGCAATCTCGGCACACGTGACATGTGTGCAGACCCGGGAAGCTCCAGTTCCACACTCCTGTGGGATCAGTTTGAAGTTGGACAAGTGCTGATACACAAGGTGGTTAATATAGTTCTTCCTTTTGTTCCGTTTCATCGTTGAGAAGGAGTAGGAACACGGAAGCTTCGCGAACGGTAAATAGACACGTTTTGTCTCTGTTTACTTCAACGAGCGTCTTTTGTGTCATTACGTCATAAATACCGTCTTGGATTGTTCGTTTCACGTTCCAAAGTTCGTGTAAAGCAATAAAATAGTAAAAAACTTTAAAAAAATAATCCGCATATGGTGACTGCGCCTTACGCCCTATCTATCTCGCTCACACTTTCTCTATCACTCATACGCTTAACGATATTACGTTTCCTTTGGAATCGAATAATACCTCTTCAGACATTGGTTTCCTTACTGGTACTTCTAAATATCATTGCTTTACATTCAGGTGTGCAACTATATAGCTTAAATGGCGGCGTTCCGACAACGCACAAACGATGTATTAGGCGTGCACTGCCTCGCAGATTCCGCAGTATAAGCGCGGAGAAGCCACGGAAAGGGATCGGAGCAAGCCTTTGCCACGTCAGCAATACCAGTGGCGTGGCATAACACTGCCGAAAAAAAAAAGCCGAGGCTACTGCTGTTACAGTATGGAGGATGGTTATTCCGCATAGTGTGTTATGCGGTGCAGTATCGCCCGGTCAAATTCGTACGAATGTTTCTTATCAGAATCATCAGTGAGTACGCCTACTTTGAGATTTTCTTAGCCTGCACTCGATGCTGTTATTTTCGGAGGATGCAGTTCATCTTGGAGTTCTCTTGAAGACCCTATTTCGGTATCTCACTTTGTTTTGTTTTTTAACGCACACCAAACTTTCAAAAGTAGGTCGTTTTGCGGACGAATCATTGGTAATTCGAGTCATCAGATTCATGGCCAGAATTTTTTCGAGGTTGATTTAATAATTTCTTATTTATGTTCTTGTGTGTTCCTGTATGCGAGCGTTTCGTGTGTGTGTGTGTATATATACGTGCGAAATTGAAAAAAATATATATATTAAAAAATTCGAAAAGGGAGTTTGGTCCCCTCCTAGGTAACCCTTTACTCCCTGGCTGTGCTACCGTCACTGTTCCTATACGTACTGGCACGAGTGTTTTGTCACGTGCTATTTCAGAGCTACCATGTAGTTCAATAGACTCTAACGTGTTACTAGCCGACCACATTAAATACAGCAAATGGCTGGGTTCGGCGTAGCACTGCACGCAACAGCCGAGTCACAGGCGCAGCCGCCGTGCATAGTCTCTGCTGTCGTTGGAAACACGGGATTCCCGGTGTGAGCCTTCCTTCCGCCAGAGCGCGTTCGCTCGAGCGCGCGGAACAGGTCTCCCGTTCGGCGGGTTCCGCTCCATTGGCGAGTCTCGCCACCGAGGCGTCGGCAGAGAGCGGCGAGACGAACCCGATGAAAACGCCGGAGCCCGGGCCTCCTCCTTTCTGGCCACGAACGGCTTGATAGAGTGCCCTGGTGGTCGCGACTGGGAGCTCGCCGCAGCGAGCCACGTAGTGCAACGCAGGTACACGCCCGCGACTGGAAGCCCAGCCCACCCGGCGACTGTGGCGACGTTTTTTGTTTGTTTGTTTTACCTCGCAATCGGGCATTCTGACTCATTTTGTGTGCACCGAAGGGTGAAGCGAAGTCAAGCTTGGTGGTTCTCGCTGCCGACTCCGCGCGGTCGAGAGACTGGACCCTCGGGCTACGCCATCTCTCTGCCGTGCTGCCGGTCACGAAATGGGAAGATCGACTCGCGCCGTATATTCCCAGTCGAAGTTATCTTGTTCGCTGGAAGCACGAACGTCGCGACCTTACAGGCCTCCCTGCCAAGCCTCTCGCTGTGGCAACGTGAGGTGGGCCTCAACTGAGCTGATTTTTTAGGTGAACCGCAGCTATATGTTACTATATGACAGTTGTAGTCCAACGCGGCCATATACAATCTGTCTTGCTTCAAGTATTTAAGATTGGTCGCAGAGCATTCGCTTGGATGTATTAGAGCCAGTGATTGTGCTACAAGAGTAATACAGAGAGATTCCTAAACTATGAATGCTATAGCCACAAATTGCAAAGGCTCGCGAAGAACGGCAAGCAACTCGAAACTTGCACCTCGAGCTGAAAGCACGATCGGAATGAGCATGCACAAGACGAGCGCTGAGTAAGTACTGTCACAGCTCGACACTTAAAGCGCGCTGTTTCAATAGAAAGAAAGGCGAACGAAATGAACGCACAAGTAATCACAAAACAAGCGCGAACGACAGTCGCTATCCTTACTTCTTCGTGTACGAGCAGCGTGCTTCTTTCGTAAACGCTGCCGCGGCAGCGAGCGGAGTGACTTTCGTGTCTTCGAGTTCTCTTGAATCACGAGTCTTATTTAATAAGCGCGTGCAGGATATACCATTGTTCGAGGAAGTGGCACTCATCGAAACGTGAGAAGCATGGAGGAAGGAGGCGACGACCTTCAGAGCACGCCCAACGCTAGAGCAACTGTATATGCTCCCTAAACGTAGCATGTACAGTTACTCTACACAACGCGAACTTGTCGCGCCATCTCGCTGCTGATGAAGAAAATGCCCTGAAGTTGCGAAGCCCCGGGGACCTCCAAACGGTATATGGCGTATGTATATTGCTTGCCGTTTGCATTCTCCACAACGTACGTTACGCGGCGAAGTGGTTAGCGCTGCGCGTTGCGGATCGTGAGGTTGTTAGTTCGACACCCCGCGACAGAACCTTGCATTGTCGTTTCCTTCTTCGTCATTTGTTAGTATATATTTTACAACGTCATATCCCTGACGGAAATACGTCAGCAGAGCCATGGTGGATCCCGGCGTAAAACATCTTTGTGTTCACATAAAGCTGTCCCTGCCCTGTCGAGGACATGGCTTCTTGTTAAACTGTTGACTATGGTGACAACTCTGTGCCTCTAACTTTCAAACTCCCCTATCCATTTTCGCCCAGTAAAGTAGCATACCAGTTTTCTAGACTCGTTAACATAACTGCCTCCACTCTCTCCCCTTTCATCTCTCCTTGGCAAAATCAAGCGAGCTCCGTCCACCCTAGAACGTGTGAGCATGCATATTGGCCGCGCATATATCAAGAATACAAACCACCCAAAGAAAGAACAAAATATGAAGACGAGCAGTTGAAGCACGGTTCCATGGGGTGCCTCCAAACAAAGTTTCATGCTGGCTTCCACGGTCTTTCACATGTTGCCCAGATGCTGTGAGCCGAAAGAAGGAAGCACAATTAATTAACATAAAGAACGTCACAGCTAACTGCAGCTAGAATTTATTGCGCGTAGACTTGTCATCATTTCGAGTCCCCGCGTAACCTCGAACTTGAGCGGGCTTTTCTAACAAACGCGTTTGGACGATGCGAAAACCTACATCTTGTAAGATGGCGTCCAGTACCCTCAAGACTCTTCTTTATTGTCTCGAGTATGTGCCCCACAACTAAAACTGGAGCGGTGATGATGAGTATGTACAGATGAAAAGATGGAACGAGTAATGATGCTCACAATATAAACATGTAATCCACAATCAAGGAAGAAGGGGCAATGAAGCTCGAAGTGGGGACGTGTCAAGAAGCAAGAAGGAATACCATTGCAGCCAACATCTCGGCAAGACGATTTGCCACCTTCGTTCCGGCATGTCGAGAAGTCCCAGGGACGAAATGTTGGTATCATTAGTATTCCGTGTTAGAAGACCTCGCATGCCATGTCTAATATATGGTTGCATTTGGAATGAAATTTTTCGGGCTACACTTTGAAGGGCCTATATGGAACGTAGGTACGAGCTCGTGGAAAACCATAAGCAGCGCGAAAGGACAAAAGGACAGAGAAAGACCAAGCGCTTAGTGAGTTTCTGTCCTGTTTGCACTATTTTTTGTTCTCTGTGGATAACTAGCTCTTTTATGTTTCTTTTTTCACTCAATAGTGTACCGAAGCAGGCTCATATCTTTGCAGAGGCACCCGGCATCGCAAGTCGCAGCTCAAAATGATCGTGCTGTTGGTGAAAGACCACTGCTGCCGTGGCGGCGAGTCTTCAGACCAGCCGCTACGTACGCGACCTTCGAAAGGCCGCCACCCAGCCCACACCAATCAGACCTGACGACGTGGACCGAAGCCTCCTGGGAGGAGAGCTTGACCGTGTAGAATGATCGGAAACACGAGACGGGGGCCCACCGCCACACGGCCGGCTCGCCCGCTGGGCCACCATGCGACTCGGCAGCACTCTTCGCCCGATGGCCAAACATGGACTCCCGCTGGGGCCCACACCGGCCCCGTATCGCCGTACACATACTTCTTCGACTCTCTCTTCTGGGTCCGTGCGCGTCATCGGCGCAGTGCGGTAAGCCGCACTTCCTGAATGCCGGCTACATGCGCGCCCGCCGGGGCAATGGACGCGCCCGAAGTGGGTATAAGAGCACGGTCAAGTTGTACGCATGCATGCCGGGTCTATACGCCACAGAACCTCCCGCGGAATTCTCCGCGAGGACAATATAGTGCGTTGTATGAGGAAGCTCCCAACTTGGCACTATCTCCCGTGGTGGCTTAGTTGCTATACATATTGGTGACGATGATGACGAAAAGATAGGAGACAATAAAGACTATGATGTTAGACGTAGCTGCAAAATGAATGGCTACCCTGTGATATTTCGTTGCTAAGTACGGCGCCGCGGAACCCAGAATCAGAATCCTCACAACGGTGGCCTCGTGCATTTTGGATGAAGCGAAACGCAGTTGCGTCTGTGTGCAACAATAGCCAGCCATTTTCTCGGGAGGGGGAGGGGGGAGGCTTACACTATTGGTAACACGCATTCGACCCACCACATCGAATCACGGTCGCGGCGAGCGCATTTCGATAGAGGAGAAATGCTAGACACCCATGCTCTTATATTTAGCTGCGCGTTAAAGAGCACAAAATGGTTAAAATCTCCGGAATCCTCCCCATGTGGTGTCGCTCATAATCGCATCGTGGTTTCGGGACTTAAGACCCGAACAAGTATTATCATTTTTACCATACCCTAAAAAACCCACGTGGTCAAAAGTAAGCTAGAGTCCTCATGATAAGTTGGTGAAAGATAGAGAAGGAAATACAAGTAAAGGCGGGCACAATGACCTTCATGCATGGCTCAACACTATGATATCAGTGGTATGACAAGATAAATATGTATCTTTTCGTGCCCGTCAAATCGGATTATTCCGACGGCGAATGCAGAGCCGGTTTCCTTCGAAAAACATCGCGACAGCGTTTTTTTTTACCTCCGAGCAATGTCTTCACGCAAATCGTCGCTATAGGGCTCATCGAAAGGAATTCTTGTATAATATGCACCGGATGACTTCGTGGTACACCGTCGCAGTGCAGAATTTGCCGTATGGGAGCCGCTGCAGCCTCCCTTCGAACAAACGACATCCGTGTATCGTGCAGTAATGCCCTCAGATCGGCGCTGTAGTAATGGTGCACGCCAGGGCCCCACAAGCCGTGTATACACCTCCATCTGCGCGAAACCGAACTGCGCGTGGGACTCCATAAGGCACGGAACGAGCGGCATACCTCGGTCTCCGCTGGCTATAGCATGCAGGGAAGAGTGTCAGCATCGCAAACGACCTTTCGTTTCTGGAAGTCATCTTCGGCTGCGTATATAAACCGCGCAGGCTTTCTTGTACATACAAGGCAGCGGAGGAGAGTCATTGCGAAGTCGATTTGGAAGTCGATTTCGAAGAAACCCGCCTGGAGTCGTCCGGTGCGCGCTTTCTCCACACGCACGCCCTCTCCATTACATAACACGCATGCGCAGCGTGCAAGTTTGTCCTCAGAGAGCCGAGAGACGCTGGTAATAACGACTAGAACAGGCACAAAACTCGCGTTTGCATACATCTTTCACCGAGCAGTGAGCTCTATACTGAGAGCGAGAGTGTGTTGGGCTCCGCCTTTTTCTGGTATGCACCGTGTGCAGCTGTCATTGCCAAGGAGAGTCGCGTTATGCCCAAGAAAGCCGTGTTATGCAGCGATGACGAAGCGTCGGCGCCGAGAGATGCGTCGGATTTTCGGGCGGTCCTTCATTTGCGTTTCTGCCGCGGTGGATCGCGTGAAGCAAGACGAGCTCACGCTTTGCATTGACTCTGAATTTCTCGGAGGTGAGAGTCTTGCGATGCATACGCCGGAGAATGTGAACACGCGTGTGAGTGTTTGCTTAACGTTCCGAGATCGCGCCTGCAGTCAGCCGGTTGAGTTGTGCATCGATGTTTTGAAACCCTGAAAACCGTCTAGAGCGTAAGCGCGTGAGAACCTCGGCTAGAGCGTAAGTCTTCTCTGCCATCAACGAAGCTGTTGACGCAAGCTTGCTTGCCCCGGCATATCCGGTGATGTCCCTAATATGAAGGGCAATAGACGAAAAACAACTTTTAATAATAATAATAATATTTATTTGATCTTGACAACTTCAAGAAAGGTACAGGAGCTAAAGGCGAGCAACGCCTGACAGGGGCCCCGGTACCCGTAACATGTTACAACATCATATTACATGGCATAATAGTAGTTCATTGGCAGTAAACAAAAATATAAAAAATCGTTACACATTTGATATACAATGCATTAGGAATACAAAGTCTTTCGCATTCGTACGTCCACATAGTTACTGTGCTATTTTTTCTTTTTTTTTTTTTTAATAGACAGAGGCATAAGATAACAAAAGGAGTATTGATATCAGCACACAATCAAGCTCAATCATACGCATGGAATGCAATAGTATACATAGATACATACACATACACCCATATATATTTATATATATATATATACATACATATATACACACACATATATATACACATACACACACATATACATACACATATACACATACATACACACACATATACACACACATATATACACACATATATACACCTACATACACATATATACACACATATATATACACACATATACATACACACATATACACATACACATATATACACACATACACACACATATACCCACACACACATGTGTTGCAATAGTCATTCTCTCAAAGCCTGTGCAAGTAACAGTTCCTTCACTTTATTTTTGAATGCATTTCTAGTCGTGAAGAATTCAATATGACCTTCTAGCTTATTCAGGATCATTAGTACTTGGTGGCTGGTTGTTTGTGTACCATAGTTAGTCCTGGTTTTTAATGTTCGTCTTCTCTTCAGTCTCATGTCGTATGGGACTTCATTACTGCTGCTGTCGTCTAGATATAGTGCATTGGAATGTATATACTGCAGTAGTTTGAAGTCATAAACTTTGTTTGCTTGAAGCATTTGATATTTTAAAAATAACGGTGACGTGCTTAATTGCACGTCACCGTTATTTTTGGAGTAACGTGCATAGGTGTGCTCATGGGCAAGGGCGCGAGGAGGGCGCCCACCTAGTAGCCGAAGAGGGGTCGCAAAGTCAGCTTCACACATTGACGTAACGCAGGTGAGGGGGGGTTGTGGCCCGTGGGAGGGAGGGTCCAAAATTAGCCTCATACATTGACATAATAGGGGCCCCGCCGCGGTGGTCTAGTGGCTAAGGTACTCGGCTGCTGACCCGCAGGTCGCGGGTACGAATCCCGGCTGCGGCGGCTGCATTTCCGATGGAGGCGGGAATGTTGTAGGCCCGTGTGCTCAGATTTGGGTGCACGTTAAAGAACCCCAGGTGGTCGAAATTTCCGGAGCACTCCACTACGGCGTCTCTCATACTCATATGGTGGTTTTGAGACGTTAAACCCAACATATCAATCAATCAACATAATAGTGAAGGGAGGGTGCTGCGGCAAATATACCCCCCCCCCCCCTCTCCTGAACGGAAACATTCTGCACCCGTATGGTACCATCTGCACTCCCGTTATGCTTGCAGAAATATAACCTTAGTGCTTACATCCCCCCTCCCTTCTATCTGCATTCAAATGCTTGTTGCTTGACAAAGAAATGAACCTTTAATCCATTCCGTCATTCAGACAACCACAAAAGCACACACGAGTATAGTTTTCTCGTCCCTGTCATTTAGCTTGCGTTACTGTCAAGTATAGCTGCCCTTTACCCAGCATCTCAGTCCGAAAAAAAAAAGAAAAAGAAGAGATTCCGCGTGCTCAGGCAAGCAAGCAAGCGGCATCCGGCTCTCACGTGATGCCGAGCCTCGCGCCATCATGCGACCCCACGGTCGGCAACATCCCATGCAGAGAGCTCCGATTAACGACCCGCGAGCGTCGTTTTTTGGCATTTCCTGCGCATGGCGGCCGTCCTCCCATTTACATGCGGGCCTGTCACCGTCGGCGCTTGTACTACATACATCGCCTCCTCGTGACTGATTCACCGGCCACCGCCGCTAGGCGGCGCCACGCACGGCGACACCGACGTCGACGCCAGCCTGTCTGTCTCTCTTATGTCGGCCGGGGTTATTCATATGTATTCAGAGAACTCGACTCGAGAACAAAATACCTGTCTTCGGAAAACATGGCTCTTTTTTTGCGCTTCGTTTCGGATTTACCTGCCTGCGCCGTCTCTTTAGCATGCGTGAGCTCCTTTTTCCCTCCGGTTTGCTTCTGCCGCGGCTCTTCTCATTATGCAGCGCTGGAAGTCACGTGCGTGCTTCGTAAACAGTAAGAACAGAACGCGCGAAAGTACAAACAAAACGGCGACAGGACCATGGTTGTTGTCGACGCACGCAGGCCCGAATTTGTCATCCCGCGAGCTTGAAAGCGAGTCATCCGCCGCGTACAGCTCTTTTTCGCGCTCGACGTTGTTTATATGCGCGAGCCAGGAGAGAAACGCGGTAACCTGCGGGTTGTGCGTGAGGGAGGGTAGAAAAACGAAAGGGGAGGAGAGAAAAAAATGCGAGCGACGTGCCCCGTCCCCGGGCATCGCTAGTTAATCTCCGTTATTATAAGCGCACGCCCGGCGATTAGCGCGGTACGGTGACGCGTCAGTAGCATATGCGCTTTTGTATTAAAAAAAATAGCGTCACAACGTGATACAAACGCGAGACGCAAGAGAGCCGGAGCCGAGATGTAGAGCCAGCAATTGCAAGTTTGCTACGTTAATTCGGTGAGGAGATAATGTTCCCAAAGAGATGACTCAATCAAAAGTAATAGAAACTTACGTAGGCGATCTGTTTACAATCCCAGAGAGCGTACGCGCTGCACGTTATAACCGGAATTATGATAGACGTGTTTTAGCGGCTAAGCAGCAAGGATTAGCAGACTGCGCATCCCTAAATGCGTGACCCTGCATTATAACTGGTATGTTGTAGGACAAGTTTAAGGCATAGACATGTGCGCCTACAGTGAGTTACTGACTCTGGTTCAGTATAGCTCAGCACCGTCCGTGTTGAACTAACAGCCCTGCGCGACTCGCGATAAATTGGGAATAGAATGGAAACGTTTATTAAAGGGGAAAAAAAGACGAATAGTTAGAAGCTGGTGCTGGGGATTTTTAGTCCAGGGCTCCACTGGCTTCAGCAGCCCGCCGCACCGGGTCCAAAAGTGCCGCTTGGGCCTCCTTATCCTCGGTGGCCAGCAAGGTATCCAACTGCTCCGTCCTGAATTTTCGCGCCGGAATTTCGAGCGTGTTAATTTCGGGTGGCCCTAACTGACATTGTAGTTAGAAAAAGTTCCTAACGATTTAGAGTACTTGGTACTCTATTATGAGAGAGCAAAGAGCCGTCCCGTCGGTACGCAGAAAACGTATGTTTAAAAAAAAAGTGGTTAACAATTTCGAGTACTTGGTACTCTACTACGGGAGAGCACAAATCCATCTCGACCTGGTGTGTTTAGAGAAAAATGTTGAACAATTTTGAGTGCTTCGTACTCAACTACGGGAGAGCACTGAGCCGTCCCGCTGTGTACACACTACACAAAGGTATCCACAAGCGTTAACTCACAATGGGCATTTTTCGTTGAAGTCCCGAAATGTGGAAAAAAGCTTTTATAACCTTAAATAACGCGCAGGTTAATTTGCAATGCAATGCGCTATTTCGGAACAAGCACCGACAACGTTCAGTCTTATCATGTAGCAGTGGGATCTAAAGCAGAAGGAACACACAGCTTTTATGCAAATTTTCATATAATTCGCGTAGCAGTCAGGTAATTAACACTATTCCGGGTTTTACGTTCGAAAACCGTGATGATTATGAGTCGCGCAGTAGCAGAGGGTTCCGGAAATTTTGACCATCTGGTGATCTTTGACGTACACGGACTTCGCGCACGGTGCATCGACCTCGAGCAATCAGCCTCCATCAAAACGTGACCACCGCGGCCGTGATCTAACCAGCGAACTTAGGGTCAACAGTAGCTATAGTATGCCGCGACGTTACAGCTTCAAATTCAGTTATCTAAAGGGAAAGCGTATATAGAAGACGTGCCCCGCCGCGGTGGTCTAGTGGCTAAGATACTCGACTGCTGACCCGCAGGGCGCGGGTTCGAATCCCGGCTGCGGCGGCTGCATTTCCGATGGAGGCGAAAATGTTGTAGGCCCGTGTGCTCAGATTTGGGTGCACGTTAAAGAACCCCAGGTGGTCTAAATTTCCGGAGCCCTCCACTACGGCGTCTCTCATAATCATATAGTGGTTTTGGGACGTTAAATCCCACATATCATATCATTATATAAAAGACGAAACGTCTACGCGAGTTGTCTAGCAGCTAAGGCAATTCAGAAAAGGCTTTTGCTAACACTGCAAAAAATATTTTCCCTTGATTACGTAAAAAGGCGTAGGTAACATTCTGCCAACCACTTCCGTAAAAAGAAAATAGTACACCAGTGGTCACGTAGAACACATAGAACGTACAGCCCGTATAGCTTTCACAGAGAGCTTCGTAATGAATAAAAAAAATGGCAGCATATCCACGGGGTGAGTGATGGAGAGCGGGGCGAAGCATCCGTCCGTCCATTCGTTCGTGCTTCCGTCCGTCCGTCCGTGCGTCCGTCTGTGTGACCGTCCGTGCGTCCACCCGCCCGTCCGTGCGTGCGTCTGTTCGTGCGTCCACGCGTCCATCCCTGCGTTCATCCATGCATCCGCACCTGCGTCTGTCCATGCGTCCATCCGTCCGTGCAGCCAGGTTCCGTGCAGCCAGCCGGGTTCTGTTCCATGTGTGCGTCCTAGCCGTTGAGGCTACGGTCCCCATAGTCAGGCCAGAGTAGCGACTGCTGACGGATGAGTGACGATGGCAATGCGCCCGCCGCGGTCTCTTTCCGCGATGCAAGCCTAAACCACCGTTTGGGAACAAGTTCAGTTTCGTAGAACAAAAGCGGTGCAGAACACGTCGTGGCGATGGATGCGGTGATGGTATGCTACGGCCATATTAGTATACACTTCTGGATGTCATCCGTATTGCAAATGATTACTTTCGCCATTTCTTTTTACGGAAGAGACACTTGTTTTTTTTTTTGCACTATTCAGCAAAACATCATTGGTAAACGTGTTCTGTATCCATTATATTCGCGAAGTGGTGAAGTCTGTGATTCTTTAACGTGTGCTATATCCTTAATGTTCGCGAAGGGGTGGAGTGTGTTTATTTCCTGGACTCTATGTCCGCTTTTCTCTCCGTAAATACGCGCCTTTTTTTTTCTTTTTTTTTTTTGCAGTGAAGCTGATGAGACGCAAGCACTATGATACTAAATGTAAATGAAACACTGTACAATGCTGTACTTGCGTTTTTGTATGTGATAATAGAGAGATTTAGAATAGCTCACTGTGAGCCCTTGAGGTGCGGTCGCTGCTACTGCGCATGCGTTGTAACGCGAGTCAGCGTTCGCGTTCGCGGACCGCACGCAGAAAATCCGAAATTGCGTGCGGTGATGGCGGCCCGCATGTGGCCCGCAAGCGCTGGTTTCGAGTCTACGGTGTAGCTGCGATCGTGCGTTGCGGTTTGCAGCAGGGCAAACGCTGTTCTAAAGCTCATACGGCACTCGCTACGCCCGCAGCGCTTGCAAACGGTATTCTAAAGCTCCCTAATGTATCACGCCGTTCTTTGAATGTGGGTGAGAACAAGTTTATTGAACGCTCAATAAACTGTTCTACAAAAGAGAACAATTACTTCCGCCGGAAGATGTTCGGTGTGCGTTTATGAAAAGCAAAATGAAACGAATTACAATGTACAATGTGTAATCATCGGTGTAAAACAGTTGCACTCAGAGAAACAAAGAAGTGGTTTAGAGTGCTGTATGCTATGGCCGAACAGGTTTAGAAAAGATAGTTGATGATCCATTCAGCACTAAGTAACCTACTAGATATGATCAGAGGCCCCGCCGCGGTGGTCTAGTGGCTAAGGTACTCGGCTGCTGACCCGCAAGTCGCGGGTTCAAATCCCCGCTGCGGCGGCTGCATTTCCGATGGAGGCGGAAATGTTGTAGGCCCTTGTGCTCAGATTTGGGTGCACGTTAAAGAACCCCAGGTGGTCGAAATTTCCGGAGCCTTCCACTACGGCGTCTCTCATAATCAAATGGTGGTTTTGGGACGTTAAACTTCACAAATCAATCAAATCAGATGTGATCAGAGAGCGCTGGGCCATCCCTTACGCACAGTAGCGGTGTTTAGAACAAGGTATTCACGGTTTAAAGTACTGTGCGAGCTCCAAAAATTTGTTTAGAAGATGGATTAATTAGATTATGGCGTACCCCACTAAGAAAGTTGTGAGTCCCTATACGTAATAACGAAGTCCAACATCCCTCTGAGACTTGGACGACGTTATTGAATGCAAAACGCATGAAGCCCACCCTCAATTTTACGGGTATTTATAAAAAAAAAAGATTCTTGACATTTTGGGCAACTGAGTACTCTAATTACTAGTCAAAAAAAAAAACTTGGGAGAATAAAAAGAAATGTGACTTTTTTTTTTGCAAAAGAAACAAATTCAGAAACAGGGCCGAGCTGAACTTCATGGTAACGTAAAACACGTCCAAGTGTCTTTAAAATTTCAAAACGTTTGTAATCGAAATGATGTCATTCTTTATTGTAACGCTGACTCAAAAAATTAATTTCGAATAGAAACTTAACCATATTCTGCACCTGCTTGAATCCAATTGACGATTCATTAAAACTATAGCTGTGTGAACGAAACAGACCACATGGTCGCATTCAACCTGCTTCATTTGTTGCTTTTGTAGCTTAAGCTACACTGGTCGAGGCTGACCAGTTTCGCGTGGCTTATCGAGAGCCGTGCTGCGCATCTCCAAGGAGCAGTGACGTCACATGACGAAGAAGGCCTGGAAGCTCCTGGAGTGACGTGTCACTAGTGCACAGGCTGGCGCTTGACTTGCGTGAGCTCACTTGCTAGTCCATATGATACTGATGGACATGACACTGGTAGATATGACGCTGATGGACAAAACTTGAATAAAATGGGTACGATGCCAACGTCCCTACTACTGCCTGCTGTTGGTTTTATTTTGAGCTTTGCGCCACAGTATCAGGTTCTTCGAGCTTTCGCTCCAAAATGGCAGTTTTAAATGGAAGATAACGAAAATAAGTTGTTTGGCGCCGATGTATTCCTTCAAGAAACAAAAGTGATCCCAAATGGTGAGGCATAAAACCAGCTAAGAAGAATAGAAAAGGTGAACCATTTTTCGATGGCCTTCAATAATTTGAAAAAAAAAAATCGCAGCATATTCACAGAGTGAATGATGATGAGTCGGGCGAAGCGTCCGCCCATGCATTCGTCCGTGCCACTGTCAGCGCGTACGTTCATGCGTTCGCGTCCATCCACCTGTCAGTGCGTTCACCCGTGCGTCCGTCCCAGTGTTCGTCGGTGCGTCTGTCCGTCCTTGCGACCATCTGTCCGTCCATGCGCCCATCCATCCGTCCATCCGTGCGTTCGTCCTTGCATCTGTCTGTGTGTCCGTGCTTCCACCCATGCGTCCGTTCGTGCGTTTATCCGTCCGTCCATGCGTCTGTCCATGCGTCCGTCCATGCGTCTGTCAGTGCATCTGTCTGTCTGTCGTCCGTCCGACTCTCCGCATGTCCGCATCTATTCGTCCGTCTGTTTGTCTGGCTGTCCGTCCATGTGTGCGTCCATCCGTTCATCTGGTGAACGCTGCAAGGATCGCCATCTCGCATTTTTTCATCATATATTCACCATATAGAAGTACCGCCATCCAGCGGGCATACCAAGGACTAAACGAGAGGTAGCTATTTACTACTACTACTACTACGACTTCTACTACTAGTACTACTACTACTACTACTACTACTACTACTACTACTACTACTACTACTACTACTGCTGCTGCTGCTGCTGCTGCGGCTGCTGATACTACTATTACATACATCGCGGACGCACAACCCACGGCTTAAGGAGCTTTGCCCCTAAAAGGGCATGTGGTTCCGTACGCGGCGCGGTAGTGTTGCGACCAGTGGGCGGTAACTGCCAGCGTAAGAACAACCCCAACATGAAGCCTCTGAAGCACCACATCTTTAAAGAAAGGTGGAAAAAAAACCACTCTAACCTTGCCGCTGTTTCTTCTTTTCTCCTGTAATTCCTCTGGAGAGCTGTCCGTAACCCTAGCTCCGGAGCTATTCCTCGGTGCCATGCAAATCGATGCGTGCGTGCGTGTTCGGGACCATCTCTAATGCGCGGGGCGTCACTGCAATGGAGTTGTCAACCTTACCACCCCTGACGAGCGGGGACAAGAAACGAACTAACGACGTTTCGGGCGAGCGTACCGCGTCCGGGGCGACGGTGTCGAGATAAAGAGACATTTACATTCGCAATAGCCTTTCTCCTCTGCGCGTAGTTCTCCGGTCGAGCTGCTCCCACGACCGCGCTGGTGCCTTTTCGTCGTCATGGTCGGTCGTGGCGCCACGGACGCAAGAACAGACAAGGCGCCTCCACGAGCACTGGCACCTTGCGCCTCGGGCTGCCACTACCACGGCTGCGTGCACACGTCGTGAAGCAATTAGGACGACGGGCAACATGAAGTCATTACGGCCCCGGCAGTGCGTGGTCAATTTATCTGTGGTGGTGGCTGCCACACTCGTGCACCACCGCCACCACCACAGTGGCAGCATCAGCAGAACCCAACACCACAACCGACGTTATACAAAACACGGCCATGGCGCGTTTGCGGAGCCACTTGACTGCCTGCGCTGCATGCCTTAGGAGGGTGAACCATTAATGTTCGTTGCCCCGCTCCTGGAACGAAAATCTCTTGGGAAACGTCGAAAAAACTTGGGAAACGTCGCGTTTCCCAAGTTTTTTTTTATTTTGTATTCATTTTTTGCCTGATTGAAGCGCACCACCGCTGTTGAAGCGGTGCAGCAGAAGGATCCACTGCAGCTCTTCGGCGTTTGTTTCAGTCTTTTTGAGCGTCACTGCATTGTGGCCCTTCCGCGACTGTTGTGCGCCACTGGCGCGCGCGTCACTGAATCATATCTGAAGCAGCGATCTCGTGCGGCTCTCGTTCGAGACGAGAGGGTGCGACACGGGTCCCCTTTTGTGGGTTGTCGTCCCAGAGTGCCCGCGGGGACAACGCGCTTCAGTTCGCACGCATTCTTTTGTCTCGTTTACGTTATTATATCGTCACTTCACTGGTTTACGGTTCTTTGCTGACGCTGTCGCGAAGCTACCGGAGCTCCGAGGAACTGCGGCAGGCTTGCCGCTTGAGTGTCGTGACGCGCATGACATCAGATTGCACTTCTTTCTTTCTTTCTTTCTTTCTTTCTTTCTTTCTTTCTTTCTTTCTTTCTTTCTTTCTTTCTTTCTTCAGGCCGTTAACAAACCAGACAGCGAACAAGCTCGTGCTTACTTTTCTGGACACGTGGTAACTAGCCAGTTAACAAGAACAAGGTGTTCGTTAACTTAGTTACGTAAGCGTTTAAGTTTCGTCTGTCACGAGCTCACTTGACTAAGTGAACGGTCAACTTGATCAGATTACAGTGCTGTGTTTGGAAAAAGTGGTTAACGATTTAGAGTACTCCGTGCGCGTAATGAAAATGGCATAAATTGTGTTTACAAAAAGTGGGCAACGATTTAGAGTAGAGGTACTCTTCTATGGAAGAGCATAATGCCGTCCCGTGGGCTTCACACTTCATGAGGAACTACGCCGTTCACGCATGGACCGAAAAGGCAGCGATTGTATCGGTGCCTTGATACTATATGCCGCTCGAGGCAAGCCTGTTTCCAGCCCGCCATGAAGATCTAGTATTTGTGGCGGTCTACAGCTGATTAAAAGGTAGCGACATCGAATTCCGGCCGTGATGGCTGCGTTTCGATGAAGGCAAAATGGTAGATGTCCATGTATTTAATTTAAGTACTCGTTAAAGACCCCCACGTGGTAGGAATTTGTGAAGTCCTCCGCTACGGCGTCTCTTATAACAGAACTGGTAGAGGCATTGTGCATGAGCACGCTGTTAAAACAAGATGCACAGGAGTGTAAGGCGACGCGAAACGCTGGCAGCCATTCGGTGGCACTTTAAAATATTGCAAATATACTTGCCTGTGTCTCTCTCGTGTATTTGTGCTTCCCTTGACAGTGCCATGCTTTTGAAGTTTGAAGTTTGAAGTTTATTTTATTTCTTTCTGATACAGAAAGAGGAGTAGGACCTAAAGGCCGTATTGCCTGACAGAGGCTCCTACTCCCATGCGCATTCGGCATGCGTGTACATGTTTGCATGCGATGCGAGGATACAAACAATAGAGCAACTAGAACAAATCAAAACATGCATGTACATAATTGTCAGTGCAATTAAAGCATTACAGGTAGACATCATACGTGAAAACTCTTCATGAAAACAAACATATCATACAGACACTCCAAGAATATATACCTATACGCATTAAATTGTGAACTTTCAGATTGTAGCACAAACTATATATGCGGTACACGTAGAAAATTAGACAGATGTATTTTATTGATAAGTTATCGATGATAAGTTAATTCTTGGGACGTTAAGCCCCAAGAATTAGATTAGCCTAAACTTGTTCCCGATCACGTGCAACTATTTGTACGGCGGACACCACACTCAAATGGTTTACCCATCAATATGTCGCAGTTAATAACAGAATAAAACAAAGACGCCTGATTGTGTATATACGCCACTGTGTATGAAAATACTAGTGTGAATCCCGTAATTCCGCACATTCTTAGCCGATTTCCCAGCACACTTCGATGTTATTGTGCTATATTGAAAGCGAAAATGCTTCCCGAGACCATGCTATCCTGTTATTTCTCGTAGAAGCTCACAGAAGAAAGATAAGCAATACAGAGTGGCGTGCTCATTCTTATCTCGTGGCCCGAGTTTATCGCCCCCATTTTCGCAGCTGTTCAGTGCGTTCGCGACAGCTGCGGAGTTCATAGCAGAACCAAAAGAGATTTTATACGTTTAGTCCTTTTTTTTGTCCAATTTCTGCTGTCGAGAGACTTCTTTTGTTTTGGACCGCTGTCATGTTGTGCAGAATGTTTCGCATGCCTGTAAAAACCAGCCATTTCTTATGGGAGCGTGAGTTATTGCCGGTGGTGCGTAAGCCGCGCGACCGAGAGAAAAGCGTCTTCTCATGCATGAGAGGGCACATGTTCGTTGAAATTCAAGCACGCCAGATTTTTCGGCAGATAGACAGAAGAGACACAGCAGTGCATACTAGGCAGAGTACCTGGAGCGTGTCTTTGTTCTGCTCACAAACATACTGAAAAAAAAAATCCTTGTCTGGTTTCGGGGTTTATCGCAGAGGCTTCAGAAGTTTCCAGCTATAAACAATACATCGTCCACTCTCTGCGGAGTCTGCGGCACAAATCCGGAATATGCGAAGCAGATTGTGTATGCGAGGTTAACTATACCCATTACTTAAGCTCAATTTCTCAGTTCTACTCGCTTTTCATCTATGAAAAGTTAAACACACGCGCGCACAAAGGGAAAATATTTCAGTGTCAGCAGGAGAAGAACGAGTTGAGTGGTTACGAAGCCAACATAACTGTACCAACCTTCTTTTTTTTCTTTTTTACTGTTTTGTCAATCGTTTGTGCAAACAAAATGGTTGATGTTGCGACCATATGTGTGCGTCCGTGCTCTCTCTTCACATTTGTGTGTTCCTGACTATGTGTACGTAACTTTGCTTTCATAAGGACTCATCTTCATAGGCCGGGTGCATGCCTTTGCTAATTTCTCCATAGTAACCTTTGGAGTCTTGCGTTTGTTAAAATTGTTTCCCTAGTTGTTCGCTGACATAATTGTTGCAGGGTCCTTAAGAACCATTGGAACATTTTTACGAGGGGACACACATGGTGTATATATATTGTTACCATGGCATGCATGGGTGGGTGACTGCGTCCACCTCGGTGAATCAGTGGCTATGGATGGTCAAAAGTTCCGGAGCCCTTCAGTACGGCGTCTCTCAAAATCATATCGTGGCTTTGGGACGTAAAGCTTGCATATTATTATTATTATTATTATTATTATTATTATTATTATTATTATTATTATTATTATTATTATTATTATTATTATTATTATTATTATTATTATTTGCGCCTGCATCCCCACATGTCCCTACTGTCACCCTTATGATCTGGCTTGCCGCAGGACGCTTAAGGAACACACTGGTTTATGATACACGTGACTATATACCGCATATATGACGCGGATGCCCAGTGACAGGCTACTCGGTCTCAAATTATTCCCAGTCATCACTCGGCCTGGCGTCCACAACGCCGAAAATACGTCCAAAATGTGCTCCGTACATGTGTTCCTTGTGGTTGCTTGCTGAGATGAGCCAAGAGGCTTTGATGGCGTGCGCTGTGCAAACTGGCGTTTTTTCCTGCGCAACCTATAGTCGTGACCGCACGCTCTGACTGTCCCTGCCCTCGGCGGAACCTTCGCGATCGTGTCTGCACGCAGTGGATGGAAGCCGTGGGGCTTATTAGACGCGCGTGGCGAACTTAAGCGTCGATGACGCCACCAAGCCACGCACTGCGGCAGCACTATTCGCAGCTGTGTTTGCGCGTTTCGTTCGGTTTTTCTCGCACGCGATCGGTAGACGTGTATACAGCTTCGCGCTTCTTCTCCGTTTCGCCTTCGGGCGCGCCGTGCCACCACGCGGCGCAGCCGGCGGTGAGCGCCGTAATTTGGGTCAGAGGTAACACACGCTCTTCGTTCGAGGTGCGCGCGGGACTGACCTTTCTTCGGAGAAGGGCACGCGGGACGTGCAACACGTGGCATGGAGTGCTGCGTGCAATACACCGCCGCTCTGCCACGAACGCTCCTCCAAATACTCGCCAACGGTGCGCACAGTTCGGTGCAGCTCGGTGAGACGACTCCCAGGAAGTGCCGATTGGGCTGTTCAACAGCACGACAGTTGTATAACTTTTAATAATGATTGTGGGGGGTCTTGTACGTCCCGAAACAACGACATGGCTAATGAGCGACGCCATAGTGGAAGGTTCCCGAAATTTAGACCACCTGGGGTTATCTCACCTGAACGCAAGTACACAAACCTTAAGCCTTTCTCCTCCACCGAAATGCTGCCACCACGACCGGGATTCGATCCCGCGACCTTCTGATCAGTAGTCGATCTATAGACCACCGCGGCGGGTAGCACGGGCGTTTTTGAACTTCTCTGAGTATGCATTACGTGGTATATCAACTTACCGATGGACGAAACCATATGAAGTGAACAGGCACTCGACGACTAGGAAAGCGTATGGGCCGTTATCGACATTTTCCAATTTAAGTTTGACAATTATGAGAGACACCCAACTGTCATTGCAAGGAAAAACGATTCACTGCCACTGGTATGACATAGCCTCCGCATTTACGCAGGTTGGATCGAAGTTACTTACTGATAGAACGCGTCTGTCACTACTAACTGTTTTTCGTTATATTTTCCACGATTCCTGGGACGCTCCCTGCGTCCCGCCTTGTGGCGATGGCAGCGGCGACTTCTACAGGCCCACGTGGTCAAATGTCAGCGCCCTCAAGCTCTTCTGTGGCTCAAGGCTCATGGTCCATCACCAGCGACGGCTCAAGAGATGCTCCTGCTCTCGTGCCCATGGACGAAGAACGAACTGCTGGCCCGTCTGGCTACAGCTCAACATTTGTAAGCTCCGCAAGGAAACGAGGCTCTTGGTGCAGCTCCAGTGAAGACACGGACATCTACTCAGTCGACGGCGACGACTCATCAGATGGCAGCTTCGTGTCTGTGATGAGCCGCAAGGCCAAAAGGAGGCTAATCAAGACGTCATCACCAGCAAGCACGTCAACCGTGAAGGCAAGGAATGAACGCTGGCCGCATACCATTCTCTTCATGCCCGTGGATCCTTCCGCCAGCCTTCGAAAATTGAACAGGCAAGCCATTTCCAATGTTCTTGAGGGAATAGCACAGAATGAAATCAAAGAGGTCCGGCTAAACACACGTAAGAACGTTTTAGCCGTTGACACAACACATGCAGATACGCTGGAGAAGCTTCGAATGATGACAGAGTTTGGAGATGTCAAAGTACGAGCGGTCGTACCGATGACTGGAACCTGCACTGCAGGTGTCATTTACGACATTGACTTGGCAATCCCAAACACGGATCTACCCATTCTGATAAAACCAGCGTACGAAGGAGTGGTCATTAAGCATATAAGCCGCCTCGGGAACAGCCGCTGCGTTAAGCTAGTCTTTGAGGGCGACTCAATCCCTACGCACGTCAAGGTAGGACATTTCCGGCATGTGGTACGGCATTTTGTCCCAAAGCCACTTCAGTGCCACAAGTGCTTCAAGCTCGGTCATGTCAAGGGCGTCTGTGCAAACTCCACCGTATGCCCCCGGTGCGCGGAGGCGCACACGGTAGACACCTGTTGTGCAACAACTTATAGGTGCGGCAATTGTCGAGGTACGCATGAGGCCACGTCTAAGGAATGCCCAAGACTCAAGAAAGAAATGGGTATCCTGAAAGAAATGGTCAGGGATAACTCAACCCATAGAGAAGCTTCACAGAAAATCCGGCGTCGACGTCGCCACCGACGGAAGCGCTCCAGTCATGGTGATATTCATGCACCAATTCGGTCTACACCACCATCAACATCTAGTAGAAAGCCAGAGAGTACAAGAAAACCTCCACCGGCGAAGCCTCTCTCCCCTGAAGACTGGCCGGTGCTTGCGAACGCACGGCCTTCCGAGCAGCCTTCCCGCTCTCTGCTCCTAGTGAAAGCCAATGCTGCTGATGACGAGGCTCCAAAAGCAGATCGTCAAATTATTCCTATGCTGCGATCCATTGTGAGTGTCATCAGAAGTCTTCTGACAAGCATCGACACGCCAACTGCTAGGAGCGGCCTACAGGTGCTGGACGCGTTGAGTCCGGTCCTTGCAAGCCTCCAGTAAAGCCATGGCCGACAATAACAAGTCGTTCCGTCAGGAGGTCAGAGAAGCGTCCATCTTTCAGTGTAACGCAAGAGGTCTGAGATCTCGCATATCTGATTTTCGCCAGTTTGTTCATCTGCACCGATTTCCCATCATGATTATATGTGAACCGAAATTATCGCACCCAATCAGATTATCCGGCTACGAGTCATTTTTCTCTTCAAGTGACATCGAAAGTAGCAAAGTTGTTGTATTTATTCGCCGGGAACTTACTTACGTCGTCCAGCCAGTGCAACCTCACGACAGCAATCAGTATGTGTGCTTGTCTGTTAAAAAAGGAAAAGTGACATTCGCACTTCTAGGCGTGTATATATCCCCATCAGGTCATTTCGACGCCAACAAACTAGACGGCATATTAAGGGCACATCCGGGTCCGTGGGTTATCACCGGGGATTTCAATGCACATCATCCCATCTGGGGAAGCTCAAGGCTTAATTCAACGGGACGACGTCTAGCATCATTGGTTTCCAGCCATGGTCTCGTCCTTCTGAATGATGCCAGTCCTACGTTTTTACGAGGCACTACATATAGCAGCTGCCTTGATTTGTCCTTTGTTTCACGCCGATTTGCTACACGGGTAAAGTGGTTTTTGGACATTGAAACACACGGAAGCGACCACATCCCCACTTACCTGAAGATCAAAGGTATTTCGAACACGTACTTCTCTACCACAACACAAAGAATAGATTGGAGTGTGTTTAAGACTCAACTTGAGGATGCTTGTGAAGAAGGCCTGTCTAATGGTCTTCAGCAAGCTATTAAGGAAACTGCACATGCGACTACGCGCACAATAATACGCTCTTCGAAGTACTCTGAATATGACCTCGAGCTGGAGCGACTTCGTGCGATACGCCGTCGTGCCGAAAGACGATACCGACGCACCAATTCCACAGACGATCTACGGACAGCCCGGCGCATCCAAAAAAAGATACAACGGCGCCTTGACAAATTAGACACCCAACGATGGAGGAAATTTTGTGCGTCGCTAGATCCTCATAAACCACTGTCTCAGATATGGAGAATTGTGCGAGGCCTACGTTCTGTTCCAGAGCAGCGTTTTCCCTTCAAAGCACTTGCACTTTTTCATCGCCGGCATGAAATTGAGGTAGCAGAAGATTTCTGCGCTATGACCGTGGGCCAGACAGCGTACACAAGCCTACATACAGTGAATCAAATCCCTCACTCACGGGACCCACGCATGGATCTACCGTTTACATCACAGGAGCTCGATGCGGCGCTCGTCTTATGTAATAAGTCGTCGTCAACTGGCCCGGATGACATCTCATACAAGATGCTGTGCAACCTTGGTAAACGGGCACGAGAAGCACTCCTTAACATCTTCAACGATTCCTGGCAAGCTGGCGTCGTTCCGCAAGATTGGAAGATTAGCCGCTTGGTACCGATCCTTAAGCCTGGCAAATCTCCCCTGGACATTGCCTCTTACCGACCGATCGCACTCTCAAGTTGCGTAGGAAAGGTAATGGAGAGAATGATCTTGGCCAGGCTTGAATGGTACCTGGAATACTATGAGATATATCCGAACGCCATGGCTGGTTTTCGCCGTCACCGATGTTCGATCGACAATGTTATAGATCTCGTCACATATGTCCAGCAACAAAAGGCAGGTAAACGACTATCTGCAGCCATGTTCCTTGACGTAAAAGAAGCATACGACAACGTTCTACATGACGCCATCCTCGAAGCCATTGAGTCTGTGGGCCTAGGCGGGCAACTGTATTGTTGGACACGCAGCTATTTACAAGGGCGGACGTTGTTTGTGAACACTGCAGGTGGTCCAACTTCCCAACACCCAACGCATCGTGGAGTCCCGCAAGGTGGCGTCTTGAGTCCAACCCTCTTCAACCTCGTTCTCATTGGTCTTGTAGAACGATTACCAAGTGTGGTCAAGTTATCCGTGTACGCTGACGACATCTGCGTCTGGACATCTGGCGTGACAAGGCCTCAGGTACGCGCAAGACTTCAGAAAGCTGTGACGTTGGTATCATTGTACCTCAAGGACCAGGGTCTGAAAATCTCGCCAGCGAAATGTGCATTGATTGCTTTTAGTCGAAAGCCAATGAGACCATACGCTATATCAATCGATGGCCAAGTCATACCGTATGTCAAGACGCACAGATTTCTAGGCGTATTCATTGATAGAGACCTCTGCTGGGGCCCACATGTGGCCCACTTGAAGAAGAGGCTGACAGAAATTGCTAACTTATTCAAGTATCTCGGAGGAAAAACCTGGGGGACTTCAGTACATGCAATGATGCAATTGTACAAGACGCTTTTTCTTTGGCTATTTGCGCTACAGTTTGCCTGTGTTGACCAACACGTGTAGAACCAACATTCGGACTCTCGAAAGCATCCAGGCCATGGCTCTGCGAGTTTGTCTGGGGCTACCGCGATGTTCATCATCAGCTGAGACAATCTAGATCGCTAATGAATACCCGCTGAAGACGCATATCATGATGGAAGTGCTCAGAGCACACGTGAGGCATCTTACTCGTGCCCCTGCCCATCATCTAGCTTCACTGCCAGAAGCCCGACCTCGTGCCTCATTCTGCCAGACAGTCTTGTCATATCGCACACACATTCCTGCGGGATATACAACTCCATCGAGGATTTCAACTCCCCCATGGAGTATGACCTGTGCACATGTGGAACTCACGGTTCCAGGCATAGGGTCAAAAGCCCGGCTCTCGTCTCCAGCGCTAAAGCAGCTTTCTTTTCTCTTGTTATGTGAGAAATACAGTGACCATACTCATCAGTATACTGACGCTTCAACTAAATTGGATGGGTCTGCAGGATCGGTGATCTTTCCTGCAACAGAGACAACGGTGAAGTTTCGTTTATCCCACCAGACATCATCGACAGCTGCGGAACATGCTGCTCTACGTAGCGCAATTGAAGTCATTAAACACCAAGAAGCCAAGAAATGGAGCGTGTTCACGGACTCTAAGGCAGCACTACAGTGTTTGACATTCGCCTTACGCCGGGGACCTCATGAACAACTAGTGCTGGAAATTAGAGAGCTGCTTCACCACCTCTTCGACGAAGGACACAGAATCACGTTTCAGTGGATTCCAAGTCACTGCGGCATATTGGGCAACGAACATGCCGATGCAGCTGCCCGATCAGCACGCGAAAATGGTGAAGAAAAATCTATACCATTTTCAAGGACTGATGCTGCAATGACCATCCGAAAAATCGCTAATGCAGAATTAAAATCCCTGTGGAACACCGAGTGCTTACGGCACACGCGACTGCGTAGACTGGACACGTCTCGTCGACTCCGGCCTCCGTCTGGATTCTCCCGACTCGAGACAACGGTGCTTTGCCGACTATGGCTTGGTGTCGCCTTCACCAAAGCTTTCGCCTTCCGAATCGGCATGGAAGACAGTGCTGCTTGCGGTCATTGCGGCAGCGATGAAACTATGGAGCACGTTCTCTGTCACTGCCCTCGTTCCAGCGTGTAAAGACGGCAACTAGCTGCTGCGTTAGCTCGCCTTGACGACAGACCTTTGTCTGAACAATCAGTGCTGGAAAGACGACATGATTTGTGTGCTCACAGAAAATCAGTGAAGGCCCTACTGAACTTTTTGCGTGGCAGCGGACTATTGTATAGACTGTAGCACCCCAGCTACCCCCCCCCCCTTTTTTTTTTTCGCGCGCGTCTATTTCCCTCTTCGCTTTCTTTCCAATCTTTCTTCCCCATTCCCCCTTCCCCTAGTGCAGGGTAGCAAACCGGATGCTCCATTTTCTGGTTAACCTCCCTGCCTTTCCCTCATTTTATTCTCTCTCTCTCTCTACGCAGGTTGGCTATTACGAAAAAACACCGCCCGTGCATTTCACGAAACGAAACTGTTTTTGGAATTTCTCATGGTGACGCGTGGCCTCATTGAATTGTTTTAGTTCATTGAATGTCGTGGCGTTGTTGTGTAATGTTTTGTATTTGTAGAGCGCTGTATATGTAATTCGCAGGGTACCTAAACAGCAATAACTACGAAGACGAGAAGAACACGAACGACAGGACTGGCGCTTTGTGGATTTAGTTCGTCCACGCCACTCACACTGTTCACGTATATACCTGCAAAAATGAACCAGCTCGCCCAAATTGAGGTGCTGTTGCGTAAACCACTTCCTATACTGGCCGGCTGAAGCAGCACGCGAGACTTGTACGAACACAGACCTGATTCATCACCGCTAGCTAATTCGAGAAGCACCGCGCGTCCCAGCTGCTGTTGTGAACATCGCACATATAACATGCAGAGTTTACGAAATAGATTGTGCCATCGAACAGGCTATACGGCGGTCGCTCTGCGGCCGCGCAAATTGCATTCAGACGCATCTCGGCGAAGAAGCGACTGCGCACAACTCCGAAGACACCGAAGAAACACGAGAGGGTCAGAAAGCACCAGTGATAAAAGAATATATCCACGGATCTGCGTATATAAAATGACCAACACGTCGTGCTCTGTGATGGACACGCGTCTTCCTTGCGTGGTTTTCGTACACGACGAGCGCATTATGCACGGCTACGTTTATAGCCGCATCGGCTTGGGCAGCGCTGGCTTTGCGTCAACAATTATCGGCGCGTTGCCTTACCGTCACTACATATAGAGAGAGAGAAAAAAGAAAGGAAAGAAAGAGAGGCGCAAGTCCTTTCTTCTTTCTCAAGCGTTTGTCGGAGTCAGCCGTCGTCCCTGTCCTAGATGCTGTCTTCGCCTGTCTGTCTTCTCATCGTCCCACCCACCTCGCTGATTTCCGCTTCTTCCTCGCCCATCGCGCAGCTCTCTTGCGTTTGCCTTTTAAGACGAAAGCCTTCTACACCTTATAAATTGCGAAAAATTGATCGTCGACGTTATCACGAGTGATCTAAGAGATCACCGTCACGCGATGACGCCGCCATGTGACATCCACGACGTCACGAATCGCCTAAATTTGTGAAATCTTCGTGATGTGACTATCACGTCACATAAGTGCACTGGAATTATGACGTAATGAAATGATGTCATCGTGACTAGGGCGATCACGGAGGCAGTTCAAGACCACGTAAGGTAAAGAAAGCTTTCGTAGAAGGGTTGGATAGGATCGATACATGGGCTGACAATAAAAGCCTTCGAAACCACTCGAAAGTCTTGGGCGAATTCAGAAGGGGCCCTGTAAGCTGTTGTCGTTTCGCCTGCTGCTGCTGCTGCTGCTGCTGCTGTTGTTGTTTTTGTTGTTGTTTTTGTTGTTGTTGTTGTTGTTGTTGTTGTTTTCGTCGCATGGAACAGCAAACAAAAGCGTCACTATACCATGAGTACTTGTTTTGATGTCATGTTTATGTTTTAAAGTCTGTGTGTGCGTTATAGAGAGAGTAAAAGGAAAAGAAATCGACGGATAATTACGGTCTGGTGAAGTAAATGTGTGCATGAGAAAGAAAAGGCAGCAGTAAAGATGCTTCACAAGTTTAGTCATATTTTGTTCTGTCTAGGCGACTCACCTTGCGTACCTCAGGACATCCCCGCAAACTACATTAAGAAACCCCAATCCTGTTAACTCGCATCCAGAACACTCGATATGATTCAAGTCAACGGCCTCATAATAAAATATGTGAACGAAAGTGTTCACGTCATGCCGAGCAACACAACAGCTACATTTAACGTTGCGTTTGCGAACATTGATTGCGTATGCGAACACCACACGCACTGCGCATGTGAGCAGCATCACTTAACGCACACCACATCATAGAACAGTTGTCTATACAGCTCCCAACTTGTTCATCGTGGATGTGAAATGTACAGGGTTGCCTAAAATGCTCTTGCCTCGGTAACCGGATGCTTGTATGTTCATATCGGTAGCTTCGTCGCCTATCTGACACCCTATTTCCGGTCTGTGTTAATTAAGAGTGTCGTAGCAGCATTTGTCATCCTGACATATATGCTGTATTATCAGTACTCTCCTTTGTCCACAGCAAATAGTCATTTCCAATGAAACAAACAGTGCAGATACGCCTTGACCGGGAACTGGGACAATTGTTGTTCTTTTTTGTTTACTTGTAGCGTTCCGGGCGGTTGATGAAATTCGACGCCCGTCAGTATGACTCCTCCAATGCATTGATTGTGCGCATGCATGCTGCGCATAGTTCGATCCCTATCGTGTGAACAGGCTTCGTCATTCCCATTGTCTTTGAGGGCGCGTAAGAAACACAAAGACTGGCTAGCCAGCCAGTACTGTATGCTATGCCACTCACTATTCATTCACGAATTACACTAAAACGATATCGCGTGACCCCTTGTCCAAACGCACAAACCAATGCATCTCCGGCGCAGTGCCTGCAGTCGAGATTGAAAAGTTCCACGGGTACGTTTCATCGACTGCGATGCTGCAGACTTACGGTGTATCAGAGTGGGTGAAACAAGATTTTCGCAATTTCTCGAGACCAAAAAAAATCACATATAAAAATTTAAAAAAATACAAGCGATATAGCAAAAGCTGTCAGCTCTACAGAGGGCGGAAAAGGGTGTGGATTGAATGTTCCGGGAAGTGTGACAGCAGGTAGGTAGGCATGCAAGCCGGCAGTCAGGTTAGATATGGGAGAGAACACTTGAGTCTGCATGAAACAAGAAATACTAAAGTGCAAAATCTAAGCGATACAACGTTCAAAGCGGCGACGGGCTTGACAGGGTATATAGGAAAGGGAGAGAACGAACGCATGGGCGTTGTAAGGGTTGAGGTTACGAAGATTCAATTGCCAACTTGGCGGCGCGGGCAGTTGATGATCGACGGGGAAAAGGGTTACGCAATCGACTTAGCAGCGCGGTCACAGAAGCAGCGGGAAACAAACGGAGGCGCTCTACGACTGGCACGGCGCGGCTGGTTCGGCGTGAGAGCAGCGCTTAGATTGACGCGCGAGATACAAACGGCCGGGCGGAGCTGCGCGGCAGCTCCTCAGGCCGCAACGCACAATGGCTGACTCCGAAGAAAAAACACGCGCGCATGACGAAGAGGCAGGAAGGCACGAAAAGGGCACACCTGCTCGAACTCTCCGATATGTTGTCCGCTCGGGCAAACGTGGGGAGTCTCATTGGCTAGAATGAGGGCACGACACGACGCCGCATAGCGTCGATTGATAATTAGGACACATCAAGAAAGCAGACGATACCTCGCGGGGTCTGCAGGCACGAAGGCGCACGTCGTCTGCTCCCCGTTGATGTTCGTCTGCTACGCTGTTTCTTCGTCTGCTCATGCCGCAGCTGTGTTCCCATAACCCCTGCCCATGCATCTAAAGCTTGTATTAGCTACACGTATACCTGTATAGCGGGAACATGCGAGCGTGGATGAATAATGGATGCCCGCCAGTATGTGCTTAGCGCTGTATAACTCGCCGAAAAAATGGCACGCAGACGTGGTCCGAGATTTCGGGACCGCTGCACTCGGCCGTGCGTTAGGGCACGATTATAACCGGAATACGCACACGATCTGGATGCTGAGCGCGCACGATGGATATGGTACACGTAAGGGTCTTTATATTAATGCAGCTGCATACTGTATCGCGTGCCTATACAGACTCGCTTTTTCCGGTAATTTGCCGTCTGCGCTTTGACCTATAGGACGGAAACTGGCCCGGCAACGACTCTCATGTAGGAACGAGCGCGTGGCAGAGTTACGTGAATCGTGAAGAACCGTTTCCTCCCCGGTGTCCCCAAGGCAGTGTTGTACAGAAAGATTCCTCATTCGCTGCTGATAACATATAGCTTTTTGTTGTTGTTGTTGAATGGCTATGCAGCGTAAAGTAAGCAGCCAGCGGCGAAAGCGCTTGGATTTAGTGTGGTGTGTCAGCTCGCCCACGGACGATGCAAGCAGCAAAGCCGAGAAAAACGAATGCGCTATACCATATAACTTCCTCCTTCTGCATACTCGCCCATTAATGGATACCCCATCCCTTTCACCTAATAATCCAATGCACGGAAAGCAGCGCTGAACGCAAAAGCCTGCTTGATTCCCCAGCAAAAAAAAGCACATAAAGCCATATACACTACAGCAACAAGTCGATCATCTTCGTTATTAGTGATATCCGCGCTCTCAGAGGTAAATGTAGCCCCAGTATAAGAATAAATGAGGTCCACGCTAGGGAACGCTACCAAACCGGACTGAACCGTATTCCGCCAGACCACCGTAGCCGAGGAACGAACCGAATCGTTTAATACGTCTCGGTCTGCGCGGAAAACGGGTCTGAGCGACGGCTGTGTGTTGCGAGAGCCGCACCTTTTCAAATCGTCGCTGTGCTGCTATGGCGCGCCCTGACATCTGGAGAAACTCAAGCAGCGGCATTCACTCTTTATCTCGGCGTTATCGACTGCCTTTCAGCTAAAAGCGTCTCCCCCTGGCGTAGGCATGTTTTCGTCACTACTCCAGGAAGCTCTCTCTCTCCCGCTTTCCCGCGCAAGAAAGGAGTTGCTTACGACGGCGTCTCGGACCTTTGCTCGTGCCGGGTTCATCGCTTCGATCTCCCGTCGCGTTGGGTGGGTCAAGAGCAGCTTAAATTGGGACCCCACGGCTGCGCATTAAGTTGCAACCCCGGCCGGGGCCTTTTTCTCCCTGTTCAGGCTCACAGAAAGTGCGTGCATCCAGAAAAACGGAGATCACCGGCCGCATGTCCTTGCTCCTGCTGAAGACACAAAAGCGTGCTTCAGAGGTCCACCCTCTCGGATCAAACGCCGGTGGATGCGCTCGTCCGCCGCGCCAGGAACAGATCGAGTCGTCGACATGAGGGAACAATTCACCCTTTTTTGTCGGTTGTCAATACACAATGGGACAGAAACTGCTTTCTGTGGGACAGCCAGAATCTGTCTCAAAACGATCCGCTTTCTATTTATCTTTTTTTTCCTCCCTTGGGAGGAGGATTGGAGGGTATTGTAGCTGCCTCTTAGCTTGACCCCTATTTTAAAGTGCAACCGAGGGGAAAACGTGGCACAAAGCTGCGCTTTTACAAGGATGTCGAAAATGTTTTATCGCAGTGAGATTCAGTCGAGCTGCAGCGTGTCTTGGGCGAGATGCGCAAGCACCGGTGGAAGCATGACAACAGAATCCTCAAGACACTGCTTCATTTCATACGCAACTCGTCTTACGGCGCAACTCGTCTTACGGCGCAACTCGTCTTATGGCGTACATATACACACTAAAATATTGTGCCTTAAGGGCAAGTCTGTGTAGTGATGAAAGAGAATATATGGGCTGATGTGTTTCGTAGTCTGCCGTGGCGAGACTACATATGTGAAACTTGAGCGCGATTTATCGCCCACGATAGCCGCAGCAGCTCCATTTCTAGAATCAACAGCAAGACCGGTTTACATCGTCAAAAAGTTGGGAATTACAAGTAATGTATACGCCGCTGAGAATTTGAGTTTAAACACCTGGATTGAAACCCCGTGGACAGAGAGCTGACTTGGATACTGTCGAGCGCCCTATAACAAAAATGTTTCCGTTTTCGACAGCATACTTACTGTACGGTACAGTTCTCCTGCTTCTCACGACACCCGATAGCAAGGTTATGCCTCTTGAATACTAAATAACGGCACTTCAGGCAACCAAAGCGATATCACTGACCAGCGATGTCATTGTGCTTCTTAGTCATCAACTAAAACAGACTCGTGTAGTTCACATTCTTGCAACACGAAGTTATAACTGTCGCCAACAGATTCTCTTAGTGACCGTTATAATAAATTAACAATTTTTCTCAGTAGACTTTAGGCACGACCGGCCTTTTTAGGCCTATATATCAATGACGGCTCGTCAGCAATTCAAACAGATCTCCTTGCAGTTCATACACCTGCTTTTAGAAAATCTTTATCACTAAACAATCACCCTGGTTCTCCCCAATGCCAAAATTGAGCGGAGAAAAACAGTAATAAAAAAGAAAGATGACACATCAACTCTTGGGCTGCTTTTCGACTGAAGAATAGCAGTACACATAAAACCATTTAAGAGCACAGTATTGCTGCTGTAATCTCACAAGAACTTTGAACTGCGCGAACAACGTTTTGACATATTTAGATAAAAAGCTACTTTGCCTCCAGATTTTTTCGGTAGAACCGCATCTTCTGCGGCGGAGCCCGACGTGGTGGTGATAACGTACCAAACGCAGGTTGATGCGCTTGGTACGTTATCGTAACCGAAAGGAGAACGTGTCAGAGTAAATGTCCATTCGCACTCTGACAACATCGCAGCTCCGCACGCAGTCCGTTAGGTCTCGATGAAATCAGTCCGCTGGCGGGCCTCGCCCGGCGCCGATTGTGCGTTCGCACGCGCATTTACCGCAGCCACCACGACAGGACTTCCTATACGACGTGCGCGGGCTTCAGCAGGAACACGGACAAAGGCGACAGCGCGAGAGAAAAATAAAGGCTCGCTTGCCAAGCATCGCGGAAAGGCTGGCGCGGTGAGTGACAGGCCCCGCGATAAGTCCCGGTCCCTCGGTATAGCGGCACACCGTGTATCTGCAGAAACTGCGGCGCCAAAGCGTTCGCAGTTTGCCCCTGCACTCTTGGTCCTCCGTGAGACGTCCAGGCTATATACACTGCGATGGACTGCAGAACCCTGCCGCTTCCGCTGTTCGCTCGGGGGCGTACACGTCGATGGCGAGACGCGCAGAGATAGCGATCGCTTTGGAGAACTCGGGTCCGCGGTCGAGAGGCTGGAAGCGAAAGCTTGTTTGTTTGCCGAGCGTGCCTCGAGAGAGACGCGCTCGGGCGGCGTGGGGATCCCGCAAAAACCGCCGCCGCAGACAAGAACGAGAAGCGAAGTACAGGGTGAACACTTCCTTTCCCTTCGCCTCGCCGTCGCCTTGTTGGGCACTATGAGGCGTCTGGAGAGCTAGCCAAACAAGGGAAGCCCTCATGGCGAATGGTCTTCGTGGAGAAAAAGAACATTTGCTTCCGCAGGTTGATGCATTAGCGTCATGCGCTTTAGCCTCGCACTGCCGGAACGCACACGACGCAGCTTGAGGTCTCGTCAAAACATTGGTATCGGGAACCCAAAGCGGATCGCGTACTCAAATCCTTATTGCGTTCCTATGTATCATCCGTCGGTGCGCTTGGGAGCACAAAAAAAAAAACGTAAGAGCGTGCGTACGCGTACGCTCTGTCGTGCTAGCAGCTTGGGGCCTCACTGACTACAACTCTATTAAGACGGGGACGGGGACATAGGAAGTATACATAAGGGGGCGAGTGTTGAGATTTTCGAAGCATATGCGGCTGCGATTACCCGCTCAGTCAAGTATATCCATTCATGATGCCGAAAACGTAAAAGCGAAATACATACTTGCACACTACAAACCTATGCCATCCGAAACACCACGTCGGCATAATGACATGATCATTGTACCGGATATACACTTACTTCGGCTTCGCTGTAGTGACTGAGAGGCGGCCAGTCCATGTCTCCATATGCTTACGCCTATTGATTAGCACGCGTGATTGTCTTCGTCATATGGCGGCCTGCTTCGCTGGCAAAGAACCTCTTGCCCTGATGCCTCTTCACGCAGATGCAAGACTGTCGCCTGTTGCTAACGACGACTATACAACAACCACAACTTCAAGTGCCACAATCAATCTTGATCTCCCTGCGGCGCAAGAGCTTCTGGTTTCTACTTCGAAAGCGCAGTGCTTCGTTTGGCATCCACTCAAAGCTTCCGGGGCACGCTGCGTCGCAGTGCACCGCAACTAAACTAAGGGTAGTTTGATCATACGCCGCCGACCGTACCACATATCTGCCCCCACAAGCGCAAGATCATCGAAGACAACGTCGGGGACATGCTGAAACGAGACATCATTCGTCCCCACCGTGGTGGCTAAGGTACTCGGCTGCTGACCCGCAGGTCACGGGATCGAATCCCGGCTGCAGCGGCTGCATTTTCGACGGAGGCGGAAATGCTGTAGGCTCGCCTGCTCAGATTTGGGTGCACGTTGAAGAATCCCAGGTGGTCGAAATTTTCGAAGCCCTTCACTATGGCGTTTCTCATATTCATATGGTGGTTTTGGGACATTAAACCCCGCATATCAATCAATCGAGACATCATTCGACCATAGTCAAGTTCTTGGTCGTCTCCTGCTGTGCTGATCCGGAAGAAGGCCGGCTCGGTACAATTTTGCGTCTGGTATTGACACCTCCACCACTTGTAATGCTAGGTTAAACTGGATGCAAACGCTAGGCTAAACACGCTAGGCTAAACAGTATGCAAACGGTACACTACAGAAGTTACGAACAGGTTCATACAGAATCCCCAGACTCATGCGCGCCATGCATCTAGATATTTACACTACAAACATGATGTACGTCATGTGGCAAGGTTGTCACTCTTAATCATATGTTGTGGGAGTTTGAGGGCCTAACAAAAAATTCGAACAGGGCCGATTCATCCGTTTTTTCCACAACCAGAACTCCGCTCGCACTGGAAGACCCCACTGTTTAGTCCAGAGTTGTGCTGTCACCGCACAACTCTGGGCCGTCAAGCGTGCCGAGGAAGCCACTTCGAGACAGGGTCTCGGAACTGCACCCGCGGTGGGTGTCCAGGCTCACTAAGACACGCCGGACTCGAATATTCTTGATTCGGAAATATAGTAGATGGTGTAGCTGATATTTTGCCTCCCTCCTTCCCCCTTGCCTCGTACGACCTTTCTGACAGTTGTGGCCCTCGTGAGACTAAATTTTGTTATGAAGCCCGTCAGCTGAGGTGAATGTGAGAACCCTGGTGCAAGCGGCAGTGATGGAGAGTGGCAACTTATACATAATCCCGTGATATAAATGACGCTCCCTTTAGATTCTCTGGGACACAAATATCCCATGCTTTAAAAATCAGCGTAGGGGCCTTTGACCGCAAAACAGGTCACATAGTTATCGAAGAAGAAAAAAAAATGGTTAAACTGCCGAACGAGAAGTAGAATATAGTCTCGTTTCCGTATTGGTTCCGGATTCAGAAAGGCGTTCACGCGCAAGGACAATCCATAAAAAAAAAACTATCCAGTCGGCCAATCGCGTTACCAAACAAGACAGCCGCAGAAACAACCAGCGGCATGTGACAAACCAACTCTCACGATCAGAAATATTAAAAGAAAACATTTAAAAAAAAGTAAAACGATCTTGCGCTCCTAGCCCGCATCAGTTTACCCGTTTCTTTCGAGCACATACGACAACAAACGAACATTGCGCTGCCGCATTTCACGCGTCGCCGCCGGTCTGCTGTAAGCACGCCGCAGACGCACGAAGACACTCGCAGACGGGCCTGATGCGCAGTCCAGAAGGATTCTTCGCGGTACTTTCTTTCTAGCGCTTATGTGTATATCCTTTTCTTACTCCCTGCCCTTACGGCGACTATAAGCGTGGCGCAGGAAGGCGTCTGTTGCGAAGGGTTATCGTCGCCCGGCGCGTCTTGCAGGGAAGTGAGGCAGGCAGGCGGGCAAGCAGAGCAGAGCGACGAACGTATGGCCGACGCAGGCTGGAACATGCCGAGCCCCCGGAGGAGCCGGGAAAAACGGCAAGGTAGGCGCCTCATGAATCTTTCAACAGCGCGGCAATGACTTATTCGAAAATGTTTTTTTTTTTCGCCCGGGGCGAAAAACGAATGCTCAGTCGCAGCAGCATCAGCGCCATGCCGTGTCCGCGGTCGGTTGAAGGCGGTGTTTTCTTTGGAGAACGGGCCGCTGTTCTGGTTGTGCACTTGGGATTCGTTTCTTCGCAGCATGCGCTTCCGCTAAGGGCTGCGAGAATTGCGGTTGGGGAGGAAACGAAAGTGGAGAGAGAGAAAGTTTTGATCCGACGTTGATGCAATATTTCGATATCATCGCCCGAGCGCTGCGTGTGTAAACATGTCTCCTGGATTGCGCGATCTGTGCCGTTACGATGGCCTGGGCACACCTTACAGAGAAAGAAAGACATAAAGAAAATCAAAGGAGAAGAAGAAGCTTTAATGTTAGAGGAATGCGGTGCATCGATCCGCATATATAGGCGATTTGATTTTACGATTCGCGGTTGTCCCTGCATGCCTCGGGTTTCTTCACGAATAATTTCGCAGGATTTGTATCTGGTGACATTACATTATAAAAATCATGGAACACCAACGCATACTTGCAGCCATTTTCATTCATGTGATTGTTCTGTGGTATCTTTCATTAGTTGTTACAGATAAAAAATGCAGCGTTATAGAAAGCCTGAGAAGGCCACACTGTCCACAAGGCAGTCCTGATGGCTCTTTCTGTCCATTTTCTCCGCCTGTCTACGTCACAGGCAAGTTTATATTTGAATGCTAAATAGCTGCAAGAAAACCATGCAACTGCGTATTTTAGCGGAGAGTGCACTTGACACGTAATAAAGAAGGGGCGGCAGACATGCCGGGCAAAAATGTCAATCTCCATACTATATAGCATTTCATTAAAATAAAATCAACAACAACATTCGAATATTGTTGCAGTATGCAAACTTAGAAGAAGAAGAAGAAAAAGAAGCAAAGAAGATACACGCGTCTGCACAATCGCATCTCCATGCGAGCGAAGCTGGAAATCAACATGGGCCTCCTAGGCCACTGCAATGTTTCGCAGCGGCTGTCTAAACGCTGTACGATACAACGCGGCGCTGTCAAGAAGTCGTGCGGAAGAAGAGCGTTTTCGTGCACTGTGTGCCTTCTATAGTTTGATTTGTTTTCTCGCGAGTCTTTCAATTTATGCATCCGACCACATCACTCGAAACCCTCGGCAGTCTCGCGTAGTAGTTAACTATAGCCGTCTAATGTGACGGAACGAAACGACAGGATAATTGGCTGGTTACTCGCATGCATCCTCGCGCATTCCCTGTTAAGCGCAGTTGCGCTTAATCCAAACTGGTTAGCTAGTCGTTTAGTATAGTTGATCTCGCGCGTGGAAGTTTGCGGCGCGTGTTGTTATACGCACGAATGATATCGGCAGGCGGATCTCTGAGCTTTCTGTAAGCACGCCTTCTTGTTCGGACTGGTTAAAGAAGAGCCGCTTAACGACGATCAGGCCTGAAACATGCACACCGTTGTATGGTCGGTATGATTTACTCCCCCTCTCTCTCTTTCCTCACCCTTAACAATATCACTGCCTTTCAACCCTTTCCCCATATTCAGAGCCTGTCTTGAAGATGAGATATTCCTGTGTTAGTCTTGAACACTGCATGTATGTTGGAGCTGCCTGTTATTACAGTGCAATCGCTTAAAGGAACACTTAAGAGCAAAATATTTTTTCGCGTATTTGTAATGTACAAATTCACAATCCCAGAGTTACACCACTCTTACCGCGACACGACACTCGGTAAGCGAAAAAAAAAAAAACGCGCGAAAAGCAAGTGCTGGTGGAGACGCCACCATGAGATCCCCGCACTGGGACGTAGTGAATTTTGAAGGTGTCTGCTGGGTCCTGCACGGCTTTTACTAGATAAAAATGAAGTAAATGTCATCTGTTGAAGCCATGTAAAATATAGCAGACGAAATTTTGGAAAATTTCATCTAGCCAATGTCGCGAAAATACAAAAAACACATTTTGCAATTTAAGGGTGATTTGTTACGGACAATTTCTTAAGAGCAATTTGCTACGTCACGTGCCGAGATTTCGGCGCGATATCTAAATATAAAACTTCAACCTTGGTTTTCTCCGCTAATGTTGAACTTACGACAGTAAACATTGTGGCAATAGATTTCTCAAAGTGCAGTTTATCAATCTAAACCAAATCATTGTTTCCTTTCAGTGTCCCTTTAATACACAAACGGTGGTGCAGGAGCACCGTAGCAACGTTTTTAAGTAATAATAAGTGCCCCGGCTTACGGCCAACACAACGATATGATTGTGAGGGATGCCGCAGTGAAGGGCTCCAAAACCTGTGACCATCTGATGTTTTCTTTACCGTTAACCTAAGTCTAAGTGTGCGTATAGGCACCTAGCTACATCGAAGTGAAATGCGTCTCGGTCGGGATTCAACCCCGTGACCTTGGGCTCCGCAATCGAGTACCAGAACCACTATACCACCATGGCGGGCAGTGCCTGTAAAGCGTCGCAGCCACGCGAGGCTATTGCGTTTGAATGAATAGTCGCTCGTGAATTATAAAATACGGCAAATACTAAATTAAGCACGTCGCTTCAGCAATACATCAGAAATACAAATCCTTTTGCAAATAAGAATTTGCAAAAATGAGGTTGTAATGAGGTTGTCTTGCCACCCTATATAGTCTTTTGGTTTACGTAATGAACAATTCTTACCTGAAACACTCTCTACAGGTGTTCGGAGGGTCTAATCGTAAAATGACTTTTGGTCCGTAGTGTGGCCTGATGAGTATGGTTTATTTTCCACAAAACCAAAACAGTCTTGTAGAGGGCGAATGGGGAAAAAAGCAGCCAATTGCTGTTTGACGCATCTCCAAAGCCCACAGTGGAACCAGCTAATGAAAGTGGAGCCAGCTAATAAAAAATGCGTTTAATATTACTCACATTAAGTTAAACATCTTTGTTAACATGTCTCTGTTATGTTTGCATCACAACCGCACGCTCGCCCAAGCGCAGTGCAAGGAAAAACACCGGATCCTGTGAGCCGCCAAAAGAAATGAGACATCATAGGTCGAGAACCTCTGCATAGCACCTGCATGGCTTTCCAAAGGTTTCAGTTTAAATCTAATGGTTAGATAGTAACGAAATGACGCTTGTGGTGTTTTTTGGTAGCGCAGACAGCTTGCGCATACACGTGACAGGGCTGCCTCACTGTAATCGTGAGATCAGTTGATCAATTGATACGTTTAGGCAAATGTTTACCAGTGATAGCAAGACACTGACAAAGAAAGAACAATATACCTCTCGTCGGAGAAAATCAGAACATCAGGTATCAAAGCATATCCGGCCTAATATTTAGTGGCTGTCTCTCCTTCAGACACATATATCCAGGAAACCACATATAACAGGTGTCATACATATCCAGGAAACCAGGCTAGAAATTATTGTGTCCCGACTATGGCTATAGTACGGAACGCAGGATTCTGATTGAGAGTATCAGAACATACGCGGCCTAATATTTAGGAGCTGTCTGTCCTTCAGAAAAGGCCATACGTACACTCTCAATGAAGTCCTTGCTGATAGTACCACCTATACTCAGTAATTTAGAACTTAAGGTAATGCATTCTATAACACAGAAGGAAGAACATTGGTAGCTAGTGTATAAATGCAGCCTGAGAGAAACACTCGGATGATACGGGGCTGTCGCGATGACGTCACAGTGTAGTGGCGCTTCCGACAGTCGCCGGTGACGAGGCAGAAAAAGAACAATTGGCTTGGCGCCTACTAATCCCGCGATATACGAGGCAGTCATCAGGACATCGCATGTTTCTATGCGGGCTTTTGCAAGACCGTCGCGCCGCATATCTCTCCCATGATGAGCCTCTTCGTATATTAGCGCGCTGCGTGAGTCAACCGAGCGTTCCCGTGCCAGCTGACGAAACTATATAGGCGCAGAACCGGAACTATGAGCCAGCCAGAAACACGACCACTGGACGTATTTGTGCACGCAATGTATACCGACGAAGCGGTATATAGACTGCAGGTGCACGTTTTTCCCTCGGTGACATCTACCACATTCGAAAGCTTTCTTTCGTTTTTGTTTCTTTGTTTTTCTCTTCCTGGTAGTAAATTATTGCCTCATACTCGCATGTGGCGAACGGCGAGCACGTTTGATCATTTCTCGTTGCGTTGTGACAAATAGGCATCGACGGGATAGGCGCACAGAAACGAGACAGGAAAAGCATGAGATATATTTGTTTTGTGTGCGTAGCACGGCTCTCGATGTAGGCAAGTGACAGTAGATGCACTGACGACCTGGCAGTTCGTCATTGTTTATCGTAGCACGCTTGCAAAGTGATTAGATAGATAGATAGATAGATAGATAGATAGATAGATAGATAGATAGATAGATAGATAGATAGATAGATAGATAGATAGATAGATAGATAGATAGATAGATAGATAGATAGATAGATAGATAGATAGATAGATAGACAGACAGACAGACAGACAGACAGACAGACAGACAGACAGACAGACAGACAGACAGACAGACAGATAGATAGATAGATAGATAGATAGATAGATAGATAGATAGATAGATAGATAGATAGATAGATAGATAGATAGATAGATAGATAGATAGATAGACAGACAGACAGACAGACAGACAGACAGACAGACAGACAGACAGACAGACAGACAGACAGACAGACAGACAGACAGATAGATAGATAGATAGATAGATAGATAGATAGATAGATAGATAGATAGATAGATAGATAGATAGATAGATAGATAGATAGATAGATAGATAGATAGATAGATAGATAGATAGATAGATAGATAGATACCATAGGCGAAACGTATGCGTGCCTCTCATGTCCTTAAGTGTATACTTACCGCAGCCAAGCAACCACTGCATTCGTTCGGTATAGTTATTTGCTCGCTCCTGTTATGATGTTCAATTCGGACCAAAAGGAATGCATAGACATACGCCGACCCGCAGGGCAATGTCGACTGCGCATGCGCAGAACCCATAGCGCGGCAGCAGCTGTGCGGCGCGACCAATTAACGCGGCTCATTCGGCATCTGCCACTGAATATGCGCGCGCTGGCCAGCGGCAGTTCGGGTCACCGACGGGAGTGGCCCTGCGCCTCGGGGTGGACCGGCGAATGCCTCGGCGACAGATGATAATGCTGATAATAACACACGCCAGGCCGTCGTCTCGCTGCACCGACCCCGAGCAACCCATACGGCGAGACGCATGCCGCGCCCGGACAAAATGGGGTGGGTGGCCGTGGATTAATTCGGACCGTATACCTGCACGGGCGCTTTGTCGGGCGATGGTCGAAATGACCACTCGCATTGGCGCCCCCTCCTTCTTTACTTCGTTTCTTCTTTTCAGCTGGTGGCATTCTTCGGCCGAGAATCGAACCTTGGACTCCACGAACAAGCCTGTGCCTAAATTAGCACTATGAGTATCGCGCATGCACAGTCAGCATATGACCCGTTCGGCTCAATGCATGCCTTTCGTTCCGTCGGGCCAGTGTATCTCACTCCTCTCGGATGGTACCGAGCAATAGAATATGTAGACCAGAGAAATAGCACATCAAAACACTTCATGCATATATATATATATATATATATATATATATATATATATATATATATATATATATATATATATATATATATATATATATATATATATACAGTTCTGGTATAATAAGAAAGGTTTCAAGAACGAGGGGAAAATATGCACATGATGAATAAACTACGGATATCTATCTATCTATCTATCTATCTATCTATCTATCTATATAAACATGTAAGGTTAAACTGCTATCTACACAAACTGCTATGGTACGCCCACGGCCACCGCACTACAGTGAACGAGGAACGCCGCGACCCAGCGTTCGTGCACCGCACGCATGCACGTACGTCGTGTAGCGTCTAGTCGCCACATGAAAGCTGACCGAAGCGCACGTCGGGCTGGGCTACCGCTCGCCACGATGTACACGTACTCGACCCGCATATCCCGCTCGCATAACCTATAGCTGTCCGCGCGTCCTCCAGTGTATGCTTGCTCTCTGCGTCGCGTTATCCCCCGCGACTCAGCGTCGCCGGTCGTGTCACACGACCGTGGCGCTCCAAGCAATGCTAAACCCTCTCCCGCGCGGCAGCCAAGCGCGCATAAATCGAGGCCGCCGAGTTCAAAGTCAAGGTCTCGTCCTTTCGCGGGATGCGACGAGAGCGTATAGTTTGTGCGCGCGCGCGATTGCGTACATGCGCGCGCTACGTTGAGCCGGCAAAGCCGCGCGCCGACGGGATTATGCGAGAATGGGGATGAAAAGTGCGACCGGGCGATCCGAGAGCTTTGACTGTGCGTGTGCTGTGCACAGTACACAAACTCCCAAAGCGCCTAGCGGTCGCATAATAGAAACCGCCCGTGCATGTCCATGTAAGAGCCACGAGGCATGGCTCGCTTCGTGCTGAACAGGGAAAAAGGTAACGAAACTTTGCCCTGTGTGTTCGCTGAAAAGAAAGAAAGAAAGAAAGAAAGAAAGAAAGAAAGAAAGAAAGAAAGAAAGAAAGAAAGAAAGAAGAAGAAAGAAAGAAAGAAAGAAAGAAATGACCGTAAGTTTCAGGACTTAAAAATTGCGCTGTATTACACGCTGCAAGCCTCGGGTGGTGTGTAGTGGTGGCGGCACGACATGTGAAGCAGGAGGGAAGGGGGAGACGTAATGGGCGACTTCCTTCATTACTCTTTCGTCCTCTTTCTCCCCTTCTTTCTCTCTTTTGTTCTTCCGAATGCGCACGCGCATACCGGTTTTGTTCCGCGCTACTCTATATTTCACCCATACGGCTGCCCTTTTAGGCATATACTTACTTCGCCGCTTTTTCTTTCTTGTAAAGATCGATATTGCACCGGGCGGCCGGCAATGAGTCCACCCAACCCCCCTTTCCCCCTCGCCGTCCTCCGTGCCGGACTAACTGCTCCCCCTCCGAAGTCATTTTCGGCGAACTGCCGAACATACGTCTCTCGCCGTGTACACGACGGCGTGCATATGAGCGCGCGCAGGCTAGGACTTCTTTTTCTTGGTTTTAATAATGCATAATTCCGACATTAGGGATAATTATGGTCAGCCCTATTAGTCGACGCCGTGGCGCGCGCGATGTGCTTGGGTTTTCCGGAAAGGCATGCGAAGCCGCTGGCTGAACTCTGCCGCCGCGCGCCCTCTGTGCGCGGTGCGACCAATGGCGCGGCGACGCCAGTCTAGACTATTAGGCGAAAGCACAAAGAAACGTAGCGTCGCGTTGCACATGGCCTCGAGAGCAGAAGTGGCCCAGTATTAGACTAGCAGACGACAAAGAAAGCAGAAGGAAAGAGCGCGGGCATGTGGAGCAGCCTAGTGGGGAACGGACGAGACGTTCAACATGGCGTCTTAACTTCGCCGCCCGAAGTCCGGCACCTCCTCCCCCATCCACATTCTACTTCGTTCTTTCTGGCGCATGATGAAAGGAAAACAAACAACAAACAAGTAGTACAAGCCCCGCTTGGGCGTCGCTGACGGTGGAGGAAAAAGGGGGAGTAGAGAGTGTGCTAGGTGGTGGGCTAATCGGAGAGACTGCCTCTAATATCGCAAATGTTTATCATCGAAATGTTGCCGCCCCCACCCCCGTCTTCTCACTCTCTCTCTCTCTAGTATTCTCTTTCCTTTCTCAGCTGCCTGTAATTACTGCGTCCGACAGCCGCACCATCAAGTGCGAGAATATACATGAAGGTGGAGCGAACAGAAAAAAAGAAATAGAGGCGGAGTGACGGAGGTAAGAGGCCCATACAATGAGCTATCGAGAATCTGTAAGAGGATCCGTTGTGTCCCAATATCTGCCGTCATTCACTCGTGCATAATGTTTCGCCATTTCACTGTCATTCATATCCTCTAAGAAAGACTAAGTCAAAAGCTATATAAAGCAGCTTAGTAACGAACACAATTTGGGAAATCAGGAACATTATTGCAGGTTAAATTACATAATGTATATCGTTATTAATAGGGCGAACACACCAAACCGTAATATGGATATAGTTGAAACTCAATTTAAAGAAGTCGTGAAGAATTCTTTCGTTAAATCGGGAAGTCAGCAAAATCTGCACAATGGATTTTTCGGCACTTTCATCGCCAATCGGCAAATGCTGTTTTTTGGTCGCTCGTTCTATACAGGAGGGTGCGCTATAGCCCTGAGATTATTTAACACCAATAAGAGTGCAACAAGAGTGTCTTTTCTCTCCTTACACCCGCTGGTTACGCTTAATTAGCATGAATATTACGCAACACACTTCTTAATAAGAGTGTTCGTCCAAGAACACCACCGTTCGTCGAGCGTTTGCATTTCGCCCGCTTTTTTCTTGGCTTGCGAAAAGCGTAACGTAAGTCACTAAACTGAAAATCAATAAGGACTTAGCGACTGAATTATTCACCGAAGCTGCGCTCGGATAATTAACATAACACCGCCCGAGAAATACAACGCCGGCAAACTTTTCGTTGCAATTACTTGGAGGCCCCCCGCTGGTGCCCTCGTTAAGCTACACGGCTTATCGACCGAGTTAAGATTATGCAGGAGCGGCATGCCTTCAAACGAAATCACGCTCCCCCGCTCTGCAGACAGATTAACGAACTCCTATACGCAACTTGAGCTGCCGTTAGGCCACTGCGGTTATGGATTTTATGCGAGGGCCTGGATTCGGCTCTACGTATGCGCACCACAGCGGCGCGAAACACTAATCATTTGGCGTTGTGAAACGAAGCAAGCCTATTTCTCTAACGGATTTGTCAATTAACGCCCGCGAGGCTGGCGAGTGTTACGCCAGCTTGTTGCCATCTCGAAGCCGTGCACCTCCGCTTTTTCCAACGGTTTGAAAAAAAAGCGGAGGTGAAGAAGTCGATAATGAAAACTAAAAGTCGCTAATGGGTATACCACGATTAAACGAAGGCAGTGTTGCTATTTATAGCAGCGTATCGTCGACTTCAGCCAACGTTACCAATCAGGTAGCCAGCACTCGCCTATCACGGTAATATAAAGGGTCATACGGTAATTGGATTCAGTCGCAGGTTATTATCAGAAGTCATCACATCGTGTTAAAGAATGCTGGTAGGGAGATCCAAAAAGGCATTGTTGAAAAAACAAATAACAAACAAATTTGGCGGGTCCCACAATTGTTTTTCTTGTAGTCATATACATGCCGTGTGTTTAATAAACTTTGAAAGTTTCAAACGTCTTGAGTCTTGGGAAACGAACATGTACACTTACTGTACAAAGATATTCGCGGGCTGTGAGACCCGAAACAACGAGGCTTTTTCATAGCAACAACTGCTTTTTTTTTTTTAATGACCAACCACGTTTTGTGCTTGCTCACTGTGGCCTCCGCAAGAAGCGCAGACAGTTCACAGAGGTGGTGAAGTTTCTTATTCAGGGAAAGGCACGATGTTCGCCGCCGTGTACTCAAGCTATAGACTTGCGAACATTCAGGCGGACTAACTCAACTCCTTGTTGCGGCTGTTGTCACTTAAGTCATGCCACCTACCTTGTGCCACTTGTTTGTTTCTTTCTTTCTTTCTTTCTTTCTTTCTTTCTTTCTTTCTTTCTTTCTTTCTTTCTTTCTTTCTTTCTCTTTAGTCTCCGACTGTGCGTTTCCTTGCAGATTACGTCGGACGCACCCCACTCAACTTACGTGCACCTGTCTCCGCTCTGTCACCATCTTAAGCAGCCTCACTGGGGGTCCGGGCCGTGGGTTCCAAAAGATAAGCACACCAACGGCAGCTCTCATACGTCACACTTGTCGTAGCTCAGCACATCTGTACATGCCATACACTGTCACAGTGTTCGTTGGTGAAGAAATAGGTTACCATTAACGCTCGAATGAACTGACAAAACAGTAACGCTGTCGAAAGTGCACATTTTAGATGCCGACATTTGCGCGTATACAGTTGAGCCCAGTCAATTCGTGTTCACTGCGAAGTTTTATCCGCACAGGTAGCACCACCTCATCGCCTTAAAAATAGCGAAACAACCACAAACAAAAGAAGCTGTTTTCTGACACAAAGGGAAGCTGCCAGAACAGCATAAAATAGAGTATCATGCTACGTATATAGACTTAATCTCTAACAAAACGAGTCTATCTGCATTCGTTTGTGACCCCTACCGATCAATTGACCCACATCACTGTTGGATGACTCTAATGGGTCATTTTTTAACACCACATCTGAAACGAGATTAAAAATATAATTTGTTCGTTGCCGCCTATGTGACAAACATTATTTTCATTTTCATGTCAGCAAAAAAAAAAATGCGAGCGTTAGATAGATCTCTCGAACTGTAGTATAGTGATTACTGCAAATAAAGTAGCATTGATTTACAATAAACGCAACCTATTTCTCACACTCATTCTCAGCCAAAGACATTCACGCACACTCATCCCAGTGATGTGAAACGTGCCAACAATCAGCACACGAGCCAAGCGTGGCCCCAGATACCAAGTGTCGCTGTCCACCTAATGGAAAATATTTTGCATCCGTTCGCAATAACAATGAGCCTTTATTCAATAATGACGATCCGACGCGCTTCACATACTCTTCTAAGGAAAGCAGCACCACGTTTTGTTCAGCCTGCATAATGACATCGTAATGCACTTTTTTTTTTTTTGGATGGGACCGAGTGGCCGAGCATGACGGCGTTATAGGTGCACGTCGTGGCTAGCACATCAACGAGCACGCGTGTATGCAGTAGCCTTCATTTCAAAGCGCATTTTGCAGTATACGACACGAACTGCACATGTCCGCGCGTGCTAATCTTCACGAAAGCGGCAGTAAAATATATCCGGTATTCACTTTTTTACTGCCCATAAGAAAACCACCCATCCACGAAATGTCGGCTTTTTATGGGCGAGAATTGGGAATATCAAATACCGAAAGAGGAAAAGTGAAAAGGACATCAGCAGGCAAGCATGACAGATTGACCCCCTCCCCCATTTCTATTTCCTAACTGTTTTCTTTCTTTCCTTTCCCGCGGTAACTTCGTTCAATAGGTGTCGTTCCAGGCAACGCCGTGACACCACCTAGCCAAAAATAATCGGCTTCTGTAGGTTCCAAAGAAAAAAAAGCGAAGTCGGGCAGAAAAGACGAATAGAGGAAGTATCCGTGGCCGTGTAGCCGCGAAGCGATACATGGACTGACACTGAGACCATATAGATGAAAAGAAAGCTGTAGCGAACCATTCTCCGAGAAAACTCATTCTCGAAAGATGAAAGTATAACAATAAGGAACCATATAAGCGACGCTTTGATGATGCCAGTTTCTTTTCTGGCCGCGTTTCTCCCCCCCCCCCCTTTTTTTTTTCGCCGCCCTGGCTGAGACTTCGGGACGCAACACGACTGAAACCATTAGCTGCGCAGCTGCCGCCCCTGCAGTACAGTTTTCAGACTTGATTTTTTTTTCTTTGTCTCCCTATTCTTAGCGCCTCTAAATTTGATGCAGCGGAATCGTCAACGGAAACCATCGCGCGTCCTAACACTTAACTCCGCGGCTAAGGGCTAAGAGCTAAGTCCCTTCATGGCAAATGGATTCTGTAGCTTATACGCAAGGCCAGACTTATCCGTAAGGAATTGCCCTAGTGGTTACCTATAGTGAGCTCAGCAGTAGTTAATGATCAGAAAAGGTGACCGCGAAACCGCATGGATCACAAATAAACTACACTATGCTGTACTGAGCTTCTGATCTACATAAGCTCGGCGTTGTTTCATTAAGACAATAATCGCAAGTACCTCTTCGTGTTATCTCTTTCGGTGTTCAGTGTGGTTTTTTGGTTACCAATTGTACTGAATGGACGAAATTTGTGGGGTAAAGGCGTGTGCGTGTGAACTTCGGTAGAATTTGGAAATGTTTGTGCGGGCGTCCTAGGAATAGAAGGACGGTGACAAAAAGAAGCCGAGCCAGCGACAGGTGGCGACAGGTGGCGACAGGTGGCACGTGCGGCGGTCACACAAGAGAGGAAAAAAATAGCAGCATATCCACGGAGTGAATGATGGATAGTGGGACGAAGCATCCGTCCATCCATTCGTTTTTGCTTCCGTCCATCCATGCGCGCGTCTGTGTGGCCGCCCGTGCGATTGATTGATTGATATGTGGGGTTTAACGTCCCAAAACCACTATATGATTATGAGAGACGCCGTAGTGGAGGACTCCGGAAATTTAGACCACCTGGGGTTCTTTAACGTGCACCCAAATCTGAGCACACGGGCCTACAACATTTCCGCCTCCATCGGAAATGCAGCCGCCGCAGCCGGGATTCGAACCCGCGCCCTGCGGGTCAGCAGCCGAGTACCTTAGCCACTAGACCACCGCGGCGGGGCAGGGCCGCCCGTGCGTCCGTCCGCACGTCCGTGCGTGCGTCTGTTCGTGCGTCCGCACGTCCATCTGTGCGTCCGTCCCTGCTTTCGTCCATGCATCCGCTCCTGCGTCCATCCATGCGTTCATCCGTCCGTGCAGCCATCCGTGCGTCCGTCCATGCATCTGTCTGTGTGTCCGTTCGTCCACCTATTCAACACTCCAAGTATACCACTATCTCGCATCTTTTCATCATATAGTCGATGGATGGATGCTATGAGCGTCCCCTTTATAACGGGGTGGTGACAAGTATGCCACCAGGCTCGACAAAAAGAAAAAAAAAGAAAAAAAAATAAAAAAAACTTTTTTCCTTTTTTTTATGTTGGCCTAATGCCTCTACTTCGATAAATTCTATCTTAATGGAAAAAAGGTAAATTTTCAGCTTAAGTTCTCTGCCATTTACGGCACACTGTCCATATTTTATTTTTCCAATATTTATTTTTGTCCTTTCTCTCTAATTTTCTGCCACCAATACTCCAACCGTCTCTTACTTATTTCAATCGCGGGTGTGTTCAGCTTTCCATTGTTGTCCCTAAAACCCAAGGCTTCCTGTAGGTTCGTGCCCAAACGTACACCTGGGTGGATATCTCCACATTCAATCAGAACATGTTCCGCCGTTTCCTTACCTTTCCCGCAGCATGTGCATTGTTCTTCTTCTTTACTGAATCTTGCTTTATAACTACGCGTTCTAAGGCAACCCGATCTCGCTTCAAACAGTAAAGCGCTTCCCCTTGAATTATCGTAAAATGCCTCCCTCCTTATTTCATTTTTGCCCTTTCGGTAGTTACTCAAAGCCGGTTTTTTCTCCATAGCTGCCATCCAGTAAATCCTCTCCGCCTCCCTGACTTTTCCCTTAACGCTCTTTGCTGACATATGGCTCACAATACCAGCCGTATATTTACTAGTGAGTCTTCTAGTTCTTTTTCTCCACTGTGTGTCCACGCTCTTCCTATACAAATAACGGAACACCTTCTCTGCCCATCTACTCTCCTTCATATTTCTTAGCCTTTCTTCGAACCTTATTTTGCTCTGCGCTTCCCTCGCCTCAAAACCTGCCCACCCCATATCGCCCTTTACAGCCTCGTTTGTCGTCTTCCCGTGAGCACCCAACGCGAGGCGTCCCACAGTCCTTTGATTTACATCCATTCCCGATTGCACCTCTGCCCTCATGCACACCACTGAGTTCCCAAAAGTAAGCCCTGGAACCATTACACCCTTCCACAGACCTCGAAGCACCTCATACCTATTGTATCCCCACAACGCTCTGTGCTTCATTATTGCCGCATTCCTCTTTCCTTTTGCTGCCGAGGCTTTTTCCTGTACCTCCATGTATCTATCACTCTCATTTACCCATACTCCAAGGTACTTGTATTCACTTACCCTCGGTATTTCTTGGCCTTGTATGGACACCGTCTGATCACAGGGATCATTGAATACCATCAAACCACACTTCGTTACACTGAATCCTAGTCCAAGAGCTTCACCTTCCCTTCCGCATATATTCGCCAGCTGCTGTATATCATCTCGACTGTCCGCAAATAAGACGATATCGTCCGCATAAAATAAACCTGGAAGCTTCTGCTCAATCATCATGCCGCCCTGTTTGTGTGACAGATTAAAACCAATGTTGCTACCTTCTAGCGCTTTTTCCATACTCACCATGTACAGCATGAATAACAGTGGGGACAAAGGACATCCCTGTCTCAGACCCCTGCTAACCTCAACGTTCTCTTTGCTACGCATTCCTTCCCACTCTATGCAAACTGTATTTTCTCGGTATATCTCCCTCAAAAGCTGTATACAGTCGTCGCCCATGCCCATTCCTTTCAGTATATCCCACAAAATTTCCTGATTAACGTTGTCGTATGCCCCAGTGATGTCTAGAAAAGCCACGTACAAGGGCCTATTCTCTATTTTAGATATTTCTATACACTGAGTGAGAACAAACAGGTTATCGTCTAACCGCCTGTCGACTCGAAATCCGTTCTGAAGTTCTCCCAAAATATCGTTATGTTCGGCCCATGTTTCTATTTTCATTTTTACTGCTTGCATCGCCAACCTGTATAGTACCGATGTAATGGTTAGTGGTCTATACGAGCGAATCTTGTCCTTTTCTCCCTTGCCTTTATAGATTAAGTTCATTCTACTTTGTCGCCAACTGTCCGGTATTTGTCCGTCCTTTAAGCTTTTTTCTACTGCTTTTAACAATGCTTCTTTAGTGTTATGTCCTAGTTCGTTAATGAGGCTAACGGGAATCCCATCTAAACCCGCGGCAGTGCGCTTTGGAATTTTTCCTTCGGCCTTTTTCCAGTTGAAATTATCTAGTACTAGCTCTTCCTCTGTTGCTTTCTCCGCCACACTTTTACTCACTGGGGAGATCCCCTGGACGCTCTTTTGAAACGAATCGGCTGTTACCTTTTGGATGTAACCTAGCGCTTCGTACCCTTCCAATTGATTTCCTCCTTCATCTAGAATATGTTGTTGCGTTGTGACAGACTTCCTACCTAGCGCCTTTATGTGGCTCCAAAAAATCCTAGGCGCGGCCTCCTTTTTTTCGTGTATCTCTGTCATCCAGCGTTCACTTTCACCTTTAATTTTTGCCTCTACCAATTTCTGTACAAGGGATTTTTTCTCCAAATATATTTCCCATATTTTTTTGACTTCGTCCTGCGGCCGCTTCTCCTTTTTTGCCTTTCTATGCTCCCGTGATGCTTCGCGTCGCTTCTCGATCGCCTCCCGGATTTCCTTGTTCCACCAACTTTTTGGCTTCCTTTTTCCTTTCCAGCAAACGGTTTTCTTCTCTTTCCCTATCTCCTTCGTCATTAGATGTAACAGCTCCCTATACTCCCAGTCCTTGCCTGGTATTTCGCCTACTTCTTTCTCGACTCTTGCGGCTATATTTATTATTTGTTTGTCATTTAAATACGAGCTGCCAGACTTTGATTCCATGCTCGTATTTTTAGTTTCGTATCCCATTTGTAATGTTATTCGTTTATGATCACTACCCAAGCTGTTAATGCCTTCCTCGTCTATCCTCATTTCTGTCAGTTTGTGGTAAATTCCTTCAGTCATGAGACAATAATCAATGCTTGATTGCTTGTTTCCGACTTCCCATGTGATCTGGCCGTCACATTTAGGCCCTGTGTTAACTATCTCCAGACTATGTTGCTCGCAAAGATCTAGTAATAACTTCCCATTGGTGTCTGAATATCCGTCAAGGTCATGTATGTGGGCATTCATGTCCCCTAGAAGGATGATTTCGGCCCCATTACCAAATTCCTTAATATCCGCACTCATGCAATCCACTATCTCCTGATTCTTTTCTCTGCAGTTATTCCCCGTCCACAAGTAGGCTACCCCTAGCCACGTTTCCTTTCCACCTACTCTGCCCAGAACCCAGAGGTGCTCTGAACACGTCTGTTTCACTCTAACCCATTTGGCTCCGCGGTGAATTAGCATTCCTACACCCCCACCTTTCCTTTCCGATATGGTCCTGTTACACCCTTCCCAAACATAATTTTTAATATGTGGTGGCTCTTCCAAGTCTCTAAGGTGTGTTTCTGTAACCGCATACACGCCTATCTGTTCTTTGTTTAACTGCTCCTCAATCTCTAACCATTTTGCCTTCTTTCTGCCACCCTGCATGTCTATGTAACTAATTGCGACACGCGCCTTTTTCCTTTTTCTTTTACCTTTTTTCTGGTTTTTCGCAATTCTACCTGTCAAAGCGTCCTCCTGTTTGTTTTCCCCGTTACGAGCTACCCCGGACTCCGAAGGGCCCGTGAGCCCCCCAAAAAAGCTACTGCGCGTCCTGCCAGTCGCCAGCCCACCTCGTGTCCAAGCCTCTCATCGAAATGAATCCTGTCTCTTTGGAATCCACCCCACCTGTGCACTTCCCTGTTTAAATCCACTACCTCGAAACCCTTCTCTCGACTAATTCGCCATATCTCTTTGTTTGCGTCGACTACCGCTCTTTGCAGGTTGATGTTGCGTACTGGTACTTCCGGTACTGTGCATACTACAATTTGCACCTGGGGGGACACGGTGCGCATGTCATCCACCCCTTTCGCCAAGGTCGTCGCTAGTCCTGAGGATTCTTTTTTTAGGACGTCATTTAACCCTCCCGCAATTACAACGAGGTTGCGATTGTTAGCTTTAGCTGCGAGTTTTTCACCCGCTTGACTCATTACTGTCCCCAGCGTTTGTCCTGGGAACGTCCCTATCGCAACTCTCTTGTCGCCTTTCACCCTTTCTTTGATTGCCGCTGCGCATCGGACTAAATTTGAGTCACCGGCGATGATGACCTGTTCAGACATTCCTTCTGAAACCTGCACCTGGCTGCTGACTAGGTGACTAGCGTGAGTCACGGCTGCTGGTTTGCTCCCTCCCTCCCTCAAAACTACTTCCCGGTAGCTGGGCCCTGTGGCCAATGTATCTGCCTTTGTCATGCCTGTTTCCCTCATCTCTCCCGCACGGTGGGTCGTCGCCATAATGCTTCCGCCGTCACCTGCGTCTTCGTTCCCCTTCACGACCTTCGATAGGCCCTTCTCGGCTGCCCGGAGCCTTTCCTCCATGGCTGACGTTTTCTCTCGCTCCTTCGCCAATGCATTCTCCAGCTCTGCGATTTTCTCCATGAGCCCACTCTGGACCGCCATCATATTTTTCATTTTCTCCTCGATCTCGCACTGTCTACACTTGGCGTCATCTTCTGCTTTCTCTTCCGCACTAATTTCCACCTTCAACTCTATCCCGCACTCTGAACACTTTACGGTCTTTTTGACCATGGCTAGCTCAGTTTACCGATGCCCACGTGTTAGAAAACTGTACTAAAATACACTGGTCTAAGCCAAAAAGAACCACAATAATAAATAAATACGCTACACTTCACAGCACCTGCGCATGCACGTGGTCGGTCTACGCGCAGGCCTCAGCCACGTGGTGGCTGGAGAAAAAAAAAGACACAGTACAGAATACTAAAAAAAAAAAACCGTACACCGTACTAGACCTAATCAAGCTTTACGCTAGCGCCTTACGTTCTCATAACGCTACATACAGAGGCAAGCTGGAAACATGCAAAAACACTTATCTGTAGCTGTCATTCCGGAGCTCTCCAAAAACACGTCCGACCTCGACGAAGGCACCTCACGAAACCCCAGTCCTCATATAGAAGCACCGCCACCTAGCGGACATTCCAAGGACTGAACGAGAGGAGGCACACGCACACTTTCTTACGGCTTGCGCTTCGTGTCTACTTCCCACCTTTAATTACCTCGAGTTCATGGTATATACTAGTTCACCGTATTCATGGCACTGCGGCCCAACGCTCGCTAAACCTTTCTAAAACCCATGAGGTTACGCCCAGCGAGTATAATGTAGCAATCTTTTCTTGTCTTCTGTGCGTTGTTGAACAAGAAAAAATTCGCAGCGTGCGCGTTAACTAAAAGCCGAATTCTCCTGTCTCTCATTCCCCCTTAGCAGCCATTGGTATGTACATTGAGCACTATGTTTTATTGTTCAACAACGCACAGAAGAAATCTCTCACCGGCACCACCTTGGAGGTCAAAATGTTATACTTGTTACACCCTACTACAACGGCTACGAGGGACAAACGGGTGTCGCTATAAGAAGCTTCGCCCTAAAATGAAGAGAAAGAACGGAGGCGCGTGGAGAACGCGCATAGAGCCGAGCAATACCTAGCCGAGGGGCACGTCGGACCAGGGCGCGGTCCTTGGAGGTTTCGTGGCCGTGCGTACAGTGGGCCTGGTGCTCGCCTAGTGGTCCTGACGGTGGCTGACACGCCGGACCAGGGCTGTCTGTAACCTGATTGATTTGTAGGGTTTAACGTCCCAAAACCACCATTTGATTATGAGAGACGCCGTAGTGGAGGGCTCCGGAAATTTTGACCGCCTGGGGTTCTTTAACGTGCACCCAAATCTGAGTACACGGGCCTACAACATTTCCGCTTCCATCGGAAATGCAGCCGCCACAGCCGGGAATCGAACCCGCGTCCTGCGGGTCAGTGTCTGTAACCTGGGGATCGAGGTCCGGGAGGAGAGGTACCTGTCCGGGGCTACCGACGCCGGGTGCGGCTCCTGCTACGTCGGCGTGGGCAACACGGACGACGGGTTCCGAATCACCGCCACCGCCTGAAATGGCTGAAAGCCATCTACAAACGTGAGGCCTGACGAAGGCCTTCTCTCCTGCTGCAACCGCACGCGGGGCGTGCCACCTGCGTGCCTGAGCTTGCTATACGGGCAACGGTCCTCGCTGTGCGTGGACTGTCGCCTCCTCAGGACGCTGGTTCAACAAGCTGTGAGCTATTGTGTAGCCACGTAGATTGGACAGATGGAAGGAAAATAGGAGAAAAAGAACGGCAGGGAGGTTAACCAGCCTATAGGCAGCCGGTTTACTACCCTGAGCATGGGGGGGGGGGAGATGGGGGACATGAAAGATAGAGAGCAGAGAGGGAAGAGAGATAAACACAGCGCATTCGGCAGCACACACACGCGCGCACACTCAGTCATTGTCCAGTCTTGTTTTTCGCGGTGTGTGACATTGCTGTTAAAGCCGCTTGTTCAAGTCCGTGTCGCGTAGATTGGACAGCAGCCACTCGGACCTTAGGTAGTTTAGGTGTGTACTTCTGTGCTTGTCGTTGTGAAAGTCGACCGAGTCCCTTGTTCCTATAAATGCTGTTCGAGATCTACTCCGGCGTCATCTCTTATCGTTCATTTCATTGACCACGCATGGGGAAACGTGACGAACCACCTCGGTCGTTACACCAACGCTAATTGCGAATCGCCGACTGTTGTACACCCACAATAGCAAGCACCTGTTGCTAGACCACAATACACCAAGGACGCTGTCATGCGCTTGTTTACCTGGTTTCCCCCTCTGAGGGCCTTGGTCGTTTATGTTGAAAGTCACGGTCCTATACACACCACATTTGAATGCCTATTGCAACGTGGGACTCGTGTGTTCAACTATACCACCACCAATACGAGTGTGGTCTGTAAGGTTAGCTTGCAGTGGCGTGATCGTGGCTGCGATCGTATACGGTACTGGCACACTGGAGAACCTGTTGTGTGTAAGTGGAATGCGTGACATTGAGGTAGGCGCGTCTTTTCGAAAGAAGGAAAATGATTGACGGAAATAATCCGCTGATAAGCGATGGCAGTAAACAGCAGAGCGACTCCCGGGCGACTACAGCCGCCGCTATGTCTGGGTCAAGAGAAGCTGTACCGTTAACGCCCCTAGCGAATCGACATTGATAACGTTCCCAGGCACCAGACCATCGCATCTTTCTCGAATACACTCGCTCTATAAGCCAAATGTGAAAAACAAGTGAAAGCACTGACATATATAAGCTATATGGGCCGTTTCCATGGGGATAGACATAACTAACTAGTTCGCAAACAGTGCAGCGCGTGGTGGTGCGATGATAGACGACTCGCGTCCCTTCCACCGCATATAGAACGAAACCACAACTCGCGTTCAATCATCGTCAACTTTTTCCAGCCTTTGAGCACCGCGCCCTGTGTATTTCGACGTTGGTGCACATCTGTAAAAGTGCTCCTCGTGCACACAGTCATTAAGCTTCTCCGTATACTGCCTAACAGAATGGCTGAGCACACAGTATAATGTTCTTATAAAATGAAGTACATTCAATAACAGATGTTGGTAAACTCCTACGTACATAGTTCTGAAGATTGATGTGCTTCTATTGTGAGATCGGCAATACATAATCATAGAAGCAGCGCGGATATAAACTGCACTGCCTCTTGATGCAGGATTGATAGCAAATGGCGTGACACTCGAAGTTATTGTATATGAATGCTGGTTTGCGGGGGGAAAAACCTTTAACTTTCAGGATGAACATTCGTACCGGATCGCAAGAAGGAATATTCAGCAGGGTAATGCTGGAGTTTAGTGTCAGCGTTTTTATGAAAGCCGCCACTGCTCGCGCTTATCGTACTTTGACGTATGCGTTCAATATGCAACACACTCGGTCGCCCGTTCTATTCCATTCAGTCAGATCAGCATGCCTAACTATAACACTTACCACGCAACCGCCTCCTCTGAAATCATCAAGGTGCATGATGTACCGCGTCCTTTGCTTCGTGCTAGGAGGTAAACTTAAACCTACACATTGTGCTAAACCTAATGCTGGCGATAATGAAGAACAAGAAGGATGTTTCATGGGGAGCGCCGTTCTGATTTTTCAGCTTCGAATGCGCTCATGCATTTAAGTACTTCCAACACTGTGGTCATGCATTTTACTTTTTCGCGCCGTATTGCACTTATTATTCAACCAGCCACTTGAAAAGCTAGAAAAGAAATGTGATAGTGTTCAAAAACGGGATCTATGCTGGATCGGCGGTATACAATCAGCAATGAAATGATGAGTGGTAGTACATAACGTATTGCACAGAACTTCAATATAATATGGTTGCGAATGCGTTTCTCAAACAGTCTGCTAAGATTATGCGTGCGCTAAGAAACGCGCATTTCCCGGGAAAACTTCGGCCGATGAATGCCACATACAGCGTTAGAAATGCTTGTCTAGGACGTGCTTGTCTAGGGCTACGCGAACATTGGACAAATCTATTGCGCAACACCGTCAATTCTCTCGACACGTTGACAAACGATTCACAGTGACAGACTTCCTAAAGAGCTACAATATTACAGCTATATACGAAAATCCCCATGCAACGTGTGCTCCGTTTCATACATCAGACATGCAATGCTGGGGAAGATATATGAAAGAAGTGCGGTCTCGCGCTTAGATTTCATCACTGTAAACATAGCCTTCGCGATTAGCTCCAGCTGCGCGCTACCGGTGCCAATATTGGAGGCCACAATACGAAATAAAAGGGACGCTATAACCGATAGAGACCAATCGTGCTAATAATGAGGTTCCAAGGTGCCAAAAATCTCCATTTATCACTCCATCTGACGAAAAGAATATTAACGTATCTCCCCGAAATGAACCCTGCATGATGATGGGACGAAGCAGTGTGCATAAAATCATGAATCGTGGCCTTCTATTCGAGTCTGGTTAGGAGCTTTTTTTTATATTTAACAATTTGTTTTGTCGCATGTTTTGATTGACGGGTGATTTAATGCCGGTGTTTTTAGTGTTCTGCGACCTTTATTTCTTTGCTTGTTTGTTTGTTTGTTCTGTTAACAGCTCTTTGATAACCTTTTTGTTGTTCAGAGATGTTTCGGTTTATTCTCGTGCACCGGCACTACATATGCCGTATAAACTACGGCGGCCAAATGGAAGTTGTGAGGTATATATATATATATATATATATATATATATATATATATATATATATATATATATATATATATATATATATATATATATATATATATATATATATATATAGTGGGAGTAATAATTCAATGGGCCAGTTAGTCTTCGTGAAGGTATGGGATATGGCACAACGGGAGCGTTGTCAACTCATCCCCTGATTAAGGGAGGACCCCTCCCGAAACTGTTGGGAAATAAATATATCCTTGTTGACAACGCTCTCGTTGTGCCATATCCCATATATATATATATATATATATATATATATATATATATATATATATATATATATACACGGTGCCTTGTCCCTAAAATACCATTACGCATGTCAAAACCGTTTAACTGTTTCCTGGGGCGAACGCAGCTACTACAACAAGTCTCCCTAGCTTCCCATAGCATTGCACCTTATGTGTGAAACGGAATAAAACGACAGAGCCCCGAGCCCCGTGCACAGCCCCGCTGCACACAACCTTGCCTTCCGGGCTCGAAACAACGAGCGACTGAGGGGCGTGCGGTTTCATTTCCACGGGGTTTCGGTCGGCTATATAGAAGAAGTCTTCGCGTTTGCAACCGTTCCGCGGGCGCCGAGCGAAGTCGAAAAAAAAAAAAAAAACGCGTCGCCGGCAGCAACAGCGCCGCGGCGCTTCATGGTGCGAGTTTAGAAAATGCAGCGGCGGGGCATCATTTCGGGCACCGCTGATGGCCCTGTCACGCGTCGCCCGCACACCGTTTGCGTGCCATTTCTCGCGTACGAAACAAGTACATAAAGTGTGAAAACGCTCCTTCTATGTTCTTTCTCTTATCCCCTCAGTCCATTCGGGCCGCTTTCTTTATCTCCACGTAAATACGTGTGTGGCTCTGTGTCCTCTGTATATAAAGGCGGTTTGGCTCCTCTTTCGTGAGCGTGAAGGCGCCGCCATTGGGCTAATGACGTATATATACACGTCTGTCCCCTCCTTTCACGCTGTTTCGTGTAGTCACGTTCTACTCCGGCTTTTGTGTTTTCCTCCGGCACTGCATGAGCGTGGCTGTGACTTCACTGTTCCTATAACGCGTCGGCTGCATCGTCCGAGAGCGCATGGCACGGGGCGAGAATACCTCTTTCTCCGTGGCGCATGGCGATGAACGTATAATGCGTGTAAGCGCGTCTCCGGACGCGTGCGTTGGGACCACGCCCATTTCTACCGAGTTACGCGCTATCTTTCTTTCTCTTTCCCTTTTTGTTCCTTCTTTCTCTCTCGCCAAACGCACTGGCAGCTATAGGATAACGCGAAGACGACGACGTCAGCACGGCATTCGGACAAACTTTTTTTCTTCATTTTTTTTTCTTTTTTGTTTTTATCAAGCATCGGCGACGGAAGCTCCCGGAACTGAGTCACGAAGTTTCGCGATATTCCGTCAGCTTACGCGTCGCCTTGCATCGTCGCCTCCCTGTAGTCGTGCAATCAGTGTAGATGTACGAGGAAAGGTATGGCAGCGCTTGCTGGTGTCCACTTTTGAAGCGTCGCTTTCCTGAGAAAACATCCCTGTACTCAGTACGGAACCTTACTCATTTGTATTCCTGCTGTCGTAATGCCTTCGTTTGTTGACCTTAAACGCGTGAACGGCGAAGACGGTCGGTCTCCTGCAATGGCGCAAGATCTGATTTGATTTTGGAAACATGAAGGCACCATCCGAACGATCAAGAGACAGAGTTCATGGCATGCATATCGAGTGAACTAATCGATGCTTATAATTGAATGCGCTACCAGGACGCATGTTCGAATCTACAGGCGTGTTTCTCAAACAATTCCTCTTCGTATGAACCACCGTAGAGCATCATTGAAAAAAAAAAAAAACTGTGGTGATTCAGCCTTGTATCGGTGTCGTGCTCTATTCTGATCATTCTTAGAAGTCTTATTGCCCATGGAAATTATTTTCGACCAATTCTGTTCAATTTTAATCGCTCATTGCAATCAGCGAACGACCGATTCAAGCGATGAGCGCAAGCATGGCAACCTGACAGACAAGTAGGAAAGTTAAAATAAAGTTAGGTAAGAATTAGCTATAGCACAGTATATATGGTCAGATTACAATAATTGTTGAGGTTTAACATCTCAAAAACCGCGATATGGTCGTAGTAGAGCACTCCGAAAATTTTGAAAACCTGGAGTCCTTTAAAACGTGCACTCAAATTTAAGTACACAGGCCTTAAGCATTTTCCGCCTCCACCGAAAACGCAGCCTCCACGGTTGAGATTCAATCCCGCGACCTCTACGTCAGCAGCCGAGCACCATGCCTACTAGACCACCGTGTCGGATCTAGTTAAGATATAAAAAAAGCACGTGCTAACGAATGTTGGTCACGTGCGCCATTAACGTGAGGGTACGCATTTAATACATTGTATTGTTCCTTGTACATGCTGCCACTTGCAGACGTTGTGTTGAACTAAATTTCTATAGGTGGGCACAGGGTGGTCTATTAAAAGGGCAGGGGGCAAGTTTCACAGTATATCCTCCCCACACTAACCAATTGGTCAAACTCCAAAGAAAACAAGCTTCGAAATGGACGCAAAAAAGAAAATGCAGTGATTACCACACCAACCTGCCGATGACGTATCCAGCTTTCCGCGGTATACTTTGGAATGAACAGTCGTTTAAGTGCAGCATATGAGGTTGGAGGAAGCCATTAACATCAAGAAGCATGCGCAGCCATAACCCTGCCCAATGAAAGAAAAAAAAAAACATACGTGAAATTTCCAAATAAAGCGATTGAGCCGAGCTGACGAACCCCATAGAAGATTCAGGGGGCTCCGTCCACTTAACTGCCCTTCCCCCTCCCCCTCCCTATAATAGCATTGCTTTCGGAGTCTGCCCACATTTTTCGTAAGACAGGCATCTCCTACAAGTAGTTTTGCTCGCTCGCAATGTCATCACCTTACGAGAGTGCTCCAAAATTGAAGACTTGTTATTCAACACAACCTAGGAAGCATGCATTGTGTTTACAAGCCGAAACAGGTAGTGTTACGGCATTCTAACAAACGTATAGCAACGCTCCGTTTTATTCCCTCGAGGCAGTCACTTGCTGGATCCGTCCTGTCGAAACAGCTTCTTCGGAAAAGAAAGGTACAAACGTGATAGCATTGTTGAGGACTGGGTAAGTTGATTTCGCAGCATGCATAAAGGAAGAGACATCCGAGCAGGCCAAAAAGAACCGAGCGCTGTCTTTCATTGCGAAGTTCAAGTCAGAAGTTAGCGTTATTGATTGATTGATATGTAGGGTTTAACGTCCCAAAACCACTATATGAATATGAGAGACGCCGTAGTGGAGGGCTCCGGAAATTTAGACCACCTGGGGTTCTTTAACGTGCACCCAAATCTGAGCACACGGGCCTACAGCATTTCCGCCTCCATCGGAAATGCAGCCGCCGCAGCCGGGATTCGAACCCGCGCCCTGCGGGTCAGCAGCCGAGTACCTTAGCCACTAGACCACCGCGGCGGGGCTAAGTTAGCGTTATGTTCCTTTCGGCTCGCTCAGTTGTATCTTCTTTCTTTGCATATTGCGCTGAGCTGTTATAGTTCAAGAATGCAGACGCTATAGTTATTTCCGGTGCACGTGAAAATGCTTCGTTCCCTTCAACAAAGCAATGTGTGCGGAACAAAGCCAATCGAGCTAACTTGGCTGAGTCGCATCATTAAAGTTTTAAAAAAATAGATTCTTCATTAGTAAACATATTTACAGTTAATAGCCTACTTGTTTGCCAACCAGACACTGCAAATTTCACTGACCGTGCTTAATAACGCAAAAACCGAGTTCGCGGCGTTAAGAAAAAAGACTATGTCTGCGCAGTGTTTTCTCGCCAGCCTGTCCTGCCACAGCAAAGGGCAGAAGACGGTTGTATCGAGGTATACAGTGCGTGTGTGGCGGGGTTGCGGCTCTTTCTCATCATTATACAGGGCGTATTCTTTTTTCAAAGACTATAGTATTCCTTGTGGACTTTAGACGCAAAAATTTTGGTCTGTCAGTACATTTGTCTATTTTTAAAGTGTCACGCACTTGGGGTGAGCTCCCACCGATCCAACATCGACGTGCGGCGGACTCGCAGGCTTCCACTTTACGCTTCGGCCTGCGACGCCTGAAAGGCCTCGAAGTGTCACATCTCGAATTGATTTGCAGCTTGGTCGACCGATGCGGGGTTGCACGTGTGGTGATGTATGAGCCTGACCAACTTATTCATAGAGCAGACGCGGACATTTGATTAAACACAAGCAAGCATTTAATTAAAACCAGGACAATTCCAAGGGGTTGACAAAAACTAACATAAGAGGAAACAACAAAACTTTGCACGATTGAAAATAACAGCTATAAAACAAAATATGCTCTAAAATAACACTAGAAGAGGTACAAACAAAAGACAAATACTTGGAATGTTAATAAAATAAGAACATGATGAAACTGAAGGAGATACAGAGAAAATTTACAAGAAAACGAGCATGGTCGCGATTCTGAATTTCTAAGTGCGACGCAGCGCACACAACTACAATTAATTAAAAGCTGGTTATAATAAAATACAGTTAAAAAAAGTCAAAATAAAAAAGTTCCTTACGGACCCGGCCAGCTCTTGGTACATGTAAGGGAGTTGACGGGGTGTCGCTGAAGATTTCGCCAGCTTAGTAGACGACGACGGTGCCCGGTATTGCAGCCGTCTCAATACGTTGCGCGGGTCACACCATGCTCGCCGCCTACGCGAGACTCGCGACACCGACGACCGCACTTCTTGCTGGCTGCACGTCAACTGCCGAAAGCCGACTTCAAAGCAGTCAAAACTCTCGGGACGTACGCGTGCTCCCGTGCCCTCTGAATGTCATTTCTTCTTCCTCGAACAAATGCGTGCCCCTATCGGTACAGGTGTAGGCAAGACGCAGCGGCGCCGCTGCTGCGTCGTTAGTCGCCGGATGTCATCCTCCCAACAAAAAAAGCACCCTTTCTTGCACGATGGAGCGCGCGGGCGAGATAAAAATTGCAGTCGTTTGTGTGTTTAGAGAAAGTGGTGAACGATTTAGGGGGGAGGGTAAACAACAAGAGGGAAGGCAGGGAGGTTAACCAGGCACATGCCCGGTTTGCTACCCTACGCTGGGGGAATAGGAAGGGGGCATAAAGATGAGAGAGAAAGAGGAAAGAGAAGAGAAAGAGAGAGAGAAAAAAAGAAAAAAAGGATTGTCAGTCAATCGGCTGGCGCGTATGCAGCGGTGTCACTACACAAAAGTTAAAGGTGGTCAAAGCTGTCTTGTGCTTTTTGAGGACTACAGGCCTATGTGAACGATTTAGAGTACTCGATATACTACTATGGGAGAGCTGAAAGCCGTCCCATGGGTCTGCTTCCAAACAGTCAGGGCGAGATGAAAATTGCAGTCTTTTGTGTTTAGAAAAAGTGGTTAACGATTTAGAGTACTTGGTACTCTACTATATGGGAGAGCTGAAAGCTGTCCCGAGACACTGGACGCAACCGAAGCTTTGTCCTGTCAATGGAGCCAGTACCGTAAACTAGAATTCACCCATAACGGTACTCTAAACGGCACCAAAGTGATTAAACAACACTCCAAACGGCCGACCCCATCCACAGCGCCCACTAATATTGCTCAAGGTTCAGCATTCATATTTGTGCGATTGTCAACTAAAAACTAATTATTTCGCATATCTGAGGCACTTTAACAACACGTCAATATTATGTATGTCAAATTTTTACTAGAAAATGCATACATAAGTAATTTTAAGGATCGTAGCCTTTATACCGCTGCGCTCGTCATGCAACCCTCGCACGAAACGCCAAGTGTTTCCAACACTTTGCTAAGACGACAAGGTGGTGGCACCTGCCCGTCGCCTTGCGTTCTACACCTTATCACCTCAGAGACCGGCGCGCACGGCACGCGCCCCGTTTTCCAGGATAACTGCCAGATAGCGCTCATGTCTCACGTGTGACGTGACTCGATGCGCTCGTTCGCCTCCGCTGCACGCTCGAGGCACTCTAACGTAACTCCTCCGGAATACCATTCACCGATTTTCTTGCGCAGGACATCAAATAAACGTTTGGTTCACTCTCTCCAGACGCAGGACTATCGTCTTTCGACAACATTTGCGGTGTAACATGCCGATACGGCGGCAATTTCATTATTCTTTTTCAGGCAGAACAGGTTTTCATAAAATTCCTATGCCAGTCAGCATCCTGATGTTTTCGCTCATGAACTCGATGCGTAAATAAGTTTTCGCAGCCAAAATGATGTTGACACGACCAATGAACAAAAGCTTATCAATTCATTTTTTTTCCTTATACACTTGAGTGCAGTTGTTCACGTTAAAAAGATTTAGTGCATAATAATTTATGGCCTGGCCATTTTTTGTTCTTTTCTTTGGAAATCACAAAAATTTCACGTAAGGATTAAAGCTGAGCGGGCCAACTCGGCTATATCAGACAGGGATTGCTAGCGACATGTTATTACCTCTTACCTCTCAGCGTGTACGACGGCAATGAAGGTGCGCACTAGGTTACGCATTACGAGTGGTTGCGTATATAGGGCGGTTTATAATTGAATACTATCAAATTTGAAGGTAAAAAAAAGAAAAACCGCTTGCAGCCGTGAATAGGACGACGTTCACGCGAATCTTTGCACCATGTATACTGCCCCGTTTTCCCATGCCATGCGACACAATGCTTTCATGCAGCTCCAATAAACGCTGCAGGTATATAGCGCAAGTTCTCTTCATAGTAAAGTGTCTGTATAGGAAAGTTTATGAGAGTATGTGGGTCGCACATGGCGTATGCTACGCTCGTTGCAAGAAACCCGCACTTCGGCAGCTGCTACAGCACACAGAGTGTGTCGCATGCGGCATCGGATAGCGCACGACAGCCGAGTCCCAGCCGAGAGGATCCGGGTGGGCCTCTGCCCTGTCGGCTGTGTGGACGTTGTAGACGGCCATCGCGCGGCGGGTCGACGGACGGCGCACTCGCAATGAGCGGCCGAATAAACAGTCACATTTCTCCCTTCCCCACGCCAGTCTCCTCCTCCGCAAAGTCCTAACACGCGGTGCGTCGTGTCACAGATGCCGCCCTGTCGGGTTTATATACACATGTGAACGCACATACAGACACGGGGTGAAATGTGCGCGCACACACACATGGTCCATATAGGAGCGACGGCTTGCGATGGGCGGACCCGTGGCGGAACACTGCGCGCGGAGATTTCGTATACGCCAAGCCGAGCGACTCTCGTCCGTCCAAACAGAGGGCAACGAAGCGTCGAGCACAGAGCGCACACACAGGGACAGTGTACACAGTCCAACATCCTCGGCTGTGGTTCAGAGTTCACTGCGGACAGAAAACGCTTCGCAATGCGTGCGAAGAGGGCCTGTCGCTCCGTGGATGAATTTGTGACGTCACGCCCCGCTGAAAAGCGACTCGGATGACAACGCGTTGCGACAAGGCCATCGTTGCACACGCACGCATTTATATATCACGCCGTCATGCATGACGTCATGACATCGTCCTGCACGTCCTCTGTAGCACAAAGGCCTCTCAAAATGATTCCAAACCCAGCCTGCCGTACGCGAGATGATACGCGAGTGATACCAGCGTCCTTATTGAGCAGCTTAAGAATAGGGTACGCAAAGATTTTCGTTAACGTTTGTCGCCTCTGCGCGTGCGTCATATACGATCCCCCTGCAATCGGGCACGCACGTTAACTCACGAAAATAGCGTATGGCATGGCCAAGCAACGCTAACGCGTGTCCCCCTTGCTACAGCTATACAGCGCAATTTTCCGCAACATATATCAACGCTATCGCTATCCGTCCACGTGTTTCCGTGAACCATATTATGAATTCAACCATCTCTATAGCATCTGAATTCTATAGCTCAAGATGGCTCAATGCGAGCTTAGAAACCCAGATACTACATCTTTTGCATACGGTTGCAGACGCTAGAATCCAGTCCCAATTCGTCTCATAGGCCACAGACTAACCGAGATTAAATTCTGAGAAACTCTACAGCTCAGTTTCCCATTATCCAGTGGACTCGCCTATTGTTACTCGTTGTTCGCCTTGTCTGTTTTGTGGAGACGTCGCGGCAGTGACGACCCATCAAATTACACCAGAGATCATCAAAACACAATATGGGTCTGATGCTAGACCAGGGGAACGTTCACTCAAAATTTCAGAAGAAGACGCCCACCCCGCTTCTCCCTATAGCTTACTAATACTAATACGTGTTTTTCTTGTTTATTCTGGGGCGTTTAAGTATACTGGCGTTCTGTATAGCTCTGGCTACTTTTTACTGGTAAAATAATAGAACACGTTGAAAATCACAGCAATTAAAATAAAATAAAATTACACAAAAGAGCAGCCAGGCAGAGTTGACGACTCACGTGCCCCAATATCACGATATAATCATCAGGCACGCTGTAAGGGAAAACTCCGGAAATTTCGTCCATCTGTTGTAAGCAGTACTCGTATGGTTCACAAAACCCTACTATATCGATAGTTATATCGCGAGAATAGAACGACGACAAAGAGGCATCGTTCTGTTTTCGCGCTAGCGTCATGCCATACCAACTAGCCCAAACTGCCACACTTCTAAGCAACCATGTCGCCTCCACCAAAATGCGACCGCCTATGCCGGGGTCGACCCCACAGTTTTCAGGTGATGAGTGTGTTCAGAAAAAAGTAGTTAACGATTTAGAGCAGTAAATGCTCTACTATGGGAGATCTGTGGGTGGGGTGGGGGGGAGGGGGTTAGGAAGAAGAGGTTAACGATTCAGAGTACTTGGTACTCTACTATGGGAGAGCATAATGCCACTCCCCGGACCACACATTTGATGAGAGTTATGGGGATCGGAGCCAAACATTTCTCTGAGTGGCTGACTGAGGAGGCCGTTTGTGTGTTCAGAAAAAGTGTGTAACGATTTAATGTACGTACTCTACTATGGGACAGCACAATGCCATCCCTGCGATGAAGCAGACTTATGGACGCATATTCTCAACCACAATGTTTGGCTCACACCTTCAGGCTATTTGTGCCATTCCTGCCCTGAAACGGATGTGACAACACCGCCAGTGTGGTCATGTCAGCAACGCGGCACCTTAATCCCGCACCACGGCGGTGGTCCATATATGCCTCACTGCCTTTTACGGAGTCGTTGAAGTGTTTTCACACTAAACACACACGTACAGGTGTCCATAGCTGCTTTTTGTTACTATCACAAAGACCATTTATCCCCAAACGAGAATCGCCCTCGGTGTGCGAGTACATGCGCAGCAACACAATGTCCATGCATCGCTCATGAGCCGAGGAAGAGAACGAAGGCGAGGCTCGCAAAGCGCAATAACGAATTGCTGCGGCGCAGTCGGATCCTGTTACTGCGTGGCGAAGACCGGGCGGCACCCTTTCAAACTGCACAGCGTGCGCGCGCGAGCACCCCGGCGCGTTGAACGCAAATCATGCAGTGGGTGCCCGAAAACGATTTGCACTGTAGCCAGGCGACGGCCCGCGAACACGATTGCTCAGGTGCCGCGGCCTGTTTGCTGCCGCCGCCGGCAAACCGCCACTTTTTAGAGAGCGCATAGATGCGTAAAAGTAATGTGTACCAGGGCTGGAAAAATTATATAAAGAAAAGAAAAGGCCGCACCGCCCGCTGCGTTTATGCTACTACTACTATTCCACTAAGTAGCTCCGCGTTCAGGCGAGAGCGAGGCATTCAAGGCGCGGTCGCGTCTTCCCGCCGCCCACGCTTCTCAAGCCGCTCGGGTACGCGGAGATGAGCGCGATTTGCGTCGAATTAACGCCCTACCCGGCTCCGGCTTTCGTGGTGTTTACTGCGTGCGTCGAGAGCATGCCCGAAAAGGGGAGGGCCCCCGGATTGCCACGTGTTACACGACTGGAACGCGTCGATCGTGGCATAAAACTATATAAACGCGGCACAGACTGTTGCGCCGCTCGAAAGCCAATGCCGCACGTGTGACCGCTGCAGTTATAAGCCTGACCGAACGACGAAAGCTTCTTCCTGAGTCGCGAATCATCTGATTTGTACGGTCTGGCGATTTCGACCACCCATCGAAACAATCTGATATTTTTTTTTTTCATTTCATTTATCCGCACTGACCTCTGACGTTTCGATACGGCGGCGGATGGCTCGCGGGGTGATCGGGTACAACTGGGATCGCCAGATCAAAAACGAAACCACCGCAGGAGCTGTGAGACCATGAAATGTAAATCATGACATTCGTGACATACATGTCATGATTTTCATGGTATGACTAGTCACATATGTTCTTCATACAGTCATGTTATGCCATACCAAGTTTGGTATCGATAGCATTATCAAACGGCCAGGAGTTGCTAAAAGTCGTATAGGCGGCTAGATAGATACGCTCAAAGTGGCCGAAGTTCGCTAAGAAATGCTTCGCATTTAAAACCACCCAGGTGGAGAGGTGAGCGCGCGGACTTTTTATATGTACAACAGCGTTTCGAGTCTTTCCCGCTAGGGCATGAAAGTATGCGCTCTGGCACCGCGAATAAAATGACGGATTGGCATCCGGAGAATATATAACGACATGTTTGTTCTTCCTTAATATGTATATATATTTCTTCTTCTCCTTCTATCCATCAATCGGTAAATGCCCCCCCTTCCCCCTGCCATGCAGCCTGACCTGTGTCAGCTACGCTTGCATTTCTGTTGCGCAAAATGTACAGAGGATACATGCAGTCATCACTGTATCATATAATGGATGCAGATATGTAGTACATCGCTTACATATCGACAACAATAGGTGCGAAACAATACGATTCAGCGACAGCGGGACCGATAAGCAAGATGGAAGTCGCGAAAAGTCAGTGAAAAAAAGTGTAAAATTTTGATTAAACGTTCGGTCGAATCAATGTGACCAACTAACTTCACTCTTTTTTTTTTCTCCGATGACGGTTAGCAGCACTAATGATGTTCAGTCGCTAAAGGCTGTTGAAGCGTTGCGGTCACTGTTTCTTAGATTTCCGGAAGCATTGCCCCGCCGCGGTGGTATACAGTGGCTAAGGTACTCGGCTGCTGACCCGCAGGTCGCGGGTTCGAATCCCGGCTGCGGCGGCTGCATTTCCGATGGAGGCGGAAATGTTGTAGGCCCGTGTGCTCAGATTTGGGTGCACGTTAAAGAACCCCAGGTGGTCGAAATTTTCGGAGCCCTCCACTACGGTGTCTCTCATAATCATATGGTGGTTTTGGCACGTTAAACCCCACATATCAATCAATTCGGAAGCTCTCTCAAAGCATGGCACAAACGAAATCGTGGTTTCACTCTTCAAAATGTGGATTCACCATGGTTCCTAGATGACGTGTGCCATGGTGTGCACGAGAGTATTTAGTAAGTTCGGATGTACGCACTAGATCACACTAGCTCTGCTTTGAACACAACTCCAGTTTGATCACACGTCGCGTTGGTCGCATTTTTCGATGGAGGCGAAAATGCTGGAGGTTCGTGTTCTTAGATTTGTGTGCGCGTTAAGGAATCCCAGGTGATCGAAATGTCTGGAGCCCTCCACGACGGCGTGTCTCATCATCATATTGTTGTTTAGGTATGTAAGAACCAACAGTTAATACTATTAGCTTCATGATTATTTATTTATATTTTGGTTGTTGTCAGGGCGATGTAAGACCGATGAGTACAAGATGAACAGCGGCCACTCACCTTCTGCCGTTGGTGAAGGTCCAAATTTGCCGGGTGCTTTCGTGAACCCCTTCTACTGCGTAAAGTCATGATGAAAGATATGCATGCACCACACAAAACTAGCCGTAACGGAAAAAACATTGGAAACAAGGAATGACAGCAAGTTCTTTGTCACGCCGCCTCTCAAGCGATGGATGGCTAACTCCCGTATTCCAGAACGTCCCTTCACTCAGCACTTCACCTTCACTTGAGAACGCCGATCGGAGCGCCGTCTCTAGGCACGGCAAGTCACGTGCATATCAGCGATAATGTGCTGCCATTCTCGAGTAGCGCAGCGTCATTTTGAGCCGAGCTGTGGCGCAGTGCTCAACTCTGTCGAGTGAAGGGTGAAAGTCGAGTCGAGGAGCGTTTGTGAATACGCGGGTAAGCCAGCCGAACTGAGGACTATCGGCGGCGCACTTGAGGCACACAAGATGGAAAAGAGAAAAAAAAAATTGATAATCGCGCCTTCTCAATTCTCGCGTCACCTTCCGTTGATGTAGTAATGCCCAAAATAGCTTTTTCGACAGCAGGGAGGTCGCTTTCTGGTCCCGTCCCATGACCAACACACACCGATGCCAGGAAACACTGTACTTCAAAGATAAAAGAAACGTAGCGCTAAACGAGCCTAAACGAACAAGCGTTGCACTAAACGAGCTGTTTCTTGCACACAAACTGTAGCATGACCAGCGAATACGAGACATCTGATGATGTGGTAAAGTAAGCTGATGTTAAACTATAACTACTGCCGTGATTCGAAGAATTCCCCACTTTTCGTACCATTGAAAGCAGCCTGAACCATTAAAAAAAATGTATTTGAAGTACAGTTCAAAGTGGTGAACCCAAGTACAACCAAGCGATGATGATATGTGGGGTTTGATTCTATTGATTTGTGGGGTTTAACGTCCCAAAACCACCATATGATTATGAGAGACGCCGTTGTGGGGGGCTCCGGAAATTTCGACCACCTGGGGTTCTTTAACGTGCACCCAAATCTGAGCACACGGGCCTACAACATTTCCGCCTCCATCGGAAATGCAGCCGCCGCAGCCGGGATTCGATTCCACGACCTGCGGGTCAGCAGCCGAGTACCATAGCCACTAGACCACCACGGTGGGGCATATATGTGGGGTTTAGGGTCCCAAAACCACCATATGATTATGAGAGGCGCCGTAGTTGAGGGCTCCGGAAATTTCGACCAGCTGGGTTTTTTTTTTAACGTACAACCAAGTCTGAGCACAGGGGCCTGTAGCATTTTCAACTCCATCGAAAATGCAGCCGCCGCAGCCGCGATTCGATCCCGCGACCTGCGGGTCAGCAGCCAAGTACCTTAGCCACTAGACCACCGTGGCGGGGATAAGCAAAAAACGCAGAAGCATTGTTCGGGGTGAGTAACAATTCCTTTTATCATTCGTTACTTCTATTCGATTTGTAAGAAACACTCGTTTTGAAGCCGGTCGTTGCTGAAATGCGCATTTCAAAAAAAAAAAATGGTATGCAAGCGGGCCGTCGTTTGCGGAGGGGTGTTAACGTTAAGACAAAAAAAAAAAAAAAGACCACGCGTTGTCTCAAACGGTAGCCCACAGAACACAACATTATATTTTTCAAGATCACTAGTGAGTCGCTAGTGTTACTTCACGTGCACATACATGTATGGACAGGAATATCAATGAAAAAAAAATAAAAAGAGCGAATATGTCAAGAAAGCTCTTGCCAGCCTTTCGAGCTTTCCACCAGATTTCCAGAAACAAGCAAAATCATTTCTCCTCGCAAACTAGTTTTTCGAAAGTCCTTCTTTTCCATTATGCTCCTACAAGAGAGAAAATACACGGCGGCCAACCCTGAACCATGAAGGGGAGGGGCTAGCCGTATATTTTCTTTTTTCATTCTTTCTCTTCCTTTCTGCATCTCGATTGTTCATCGCTCTCTTCTCCTACTAGGGCTCTACGGGCACTCTCATGGGAAAAAAATAAACAAAAGACAACCAATGCATCCTCTGCCTCGAAAATAATGAGAACGAGAGAAGTACCGCAAAAAAAGAAAAGAGCGAGAGGGAGGGAACTTCACGAAAAGTCCCGCCCAACGCTCCGCGCCCAACCGGAACCAATCCTAGGGAACGCCTGGGGACGGAGCAGCCCCGCAAGTTGCAACCTGAGGAATGCATATTCGTCAATCGAGAAATCTGGGGAAGAGACGCCTAGGGAAACCAACTCCTCGCCTTTCGCGCCCGCGTTCGGCAGATGCGTTGAGCCGGCAACGAGCCGCGTCCGCGTTTGCCAGTTTCTCGCCGGCCTGCGCCGAGACCGGTTGGGTGTTTCGGTCGGTCCGCTGTGTGTCCCTGTTGTGCTTCGCGAGACTTGTGCGCCAAGTCGCGCCCGGACGAAGATACTCGGCCGACCAAAAAATATTTCGGATTCTCTCCCACCTGTTGGATTCTCAGCGAGTACTGCTTCCCTCTCCTGTGTTTGTGTTGTGTGTCCCTTCACTCGCACAGGATATTTTTTTTTTCCAAGACCACGGATTTTTTCGGGAACGTGTTGCTTCTCGTGAAAAAAATCGACGCTTGTGTTCCTCTCCGAGAGAGAACAGCACTGTGAGCTCAGCGCTACGAAAGCAGTTCGTCGGCGGGCGGTGTTTGGGTGTTGTGCCACGACTTGACCGGCCATCGCTTGGGATCTCGTCTTGAGGACCCCGGATTTGAACTGTTAATTTTTCGGTGAGTACCGACTTCTTCGCCTTTTAGTCTACAAGCTCACTTTGCTGGAAGCAAATATTGTGGCGTCGTTCGCACGGACGCAACTTTGCTTCTTAACCTTGCCTCGCATTCGCTTTTACCAACGCCGTGCTGCATTACCCGAAGCACCGTTTAGTACGACTGTCCATTTACTAAATTTGTCTGTACGATGCAACGCGACCCTCTCGCTCGAAGAAACACGCGGTTTAAAGCGCTGTTGTCGTGCTTCTCCTAAGCATTCCACGCTGTATTGGCGCAGGCATTTTCCTTGACGCAAAAACTTTGGGGCCCGCACACGCAAAAACATCTTTCGTACGCGAAATTTCACCGCAACTTCATGTTCGACGCATTTGTTAGCCATAAGGACGTAATACTCACCTAATTGAAGATAGTGAGTCGACGCTTTTGCTGGTATGACTTTCCTGTTTGCCCGCCAATCGTCTTTTACCATTATCGACAATTGTTGTCGGCCGATAGGAAACAGCACGCAAGAATTAAATGTTTCGAATACTAAACGTGCCCGATTTTTTTTTTTTAGTAGTGATCCAAACGATTTTGTTGTAGAAAACAGCAACTTGTTCTTACACATGCAGAAAAGCAAGCGCTGATCCGTTACACTGTAGTCATTTCTTTATCGCTATAAGGCCGCGGGGTCATTCGATACTTTTCCTGCTATACCTCCCAGCCTTGAGGGAAACCCCAACGCAGCGCGCGTTCCACGGTAGCGACACGGGACTTTGAGATTGAAATGTGGCCATATACTAGCCGGGCGGAATTCATGACGCCGAATACAACCGCGCATTTCGCGCGAATCAGTGTCGACGGCACTTTTTGCGTGATGCAAATGAGAGCCCTCCAATGACCGCTGCGACGCTGACAAAAACGTGCTTACGCAGTCATAACGCATACAGCGCGGCGTTCCGCGCAACATATCGCCGCCTCTCGAATATGTATGTTTCTATACCCCGCGGTATACACTGTATTCCTTGGTTCTGCCGAATATTTATTCTGCCATAATATTGAGCAAATATGTACTGTACGTTAAGTACATATACACCCTAGATGAAAAAATCCCTACTGAAACGTTCCGTATGCGATGTCCAATAATTCCGTGTGTTTCCGTAAGAATCTTACGGACATATATGGAAAATATATGGGAAACATATGTATTCTTTACGGAAACATATGGAATTATTGGACTCGCATACGGAACGTTTCAGTTGTGATAGGAAAGATGTGCATACCTCCTTGAGGCGCTCTAACGAGCTCAGACCACCCCGGGCGACCTACAGGCCCGGCCGCTGATCTGCAGTTTTTAAATTAAGTTTTGTCTATCCATCCACAGAGACAGGCAAAAGGGACTAGTAGGAACGCTGGTCTTCATCTACACACCGGGAACTGGCTTTTTATTTACAGTTCACCGACGCTTCAATGGGAAATGTTTCGTATCACTTTTCGCAAAAGGTAGTAGGGAGTTTTAGAATAACGCAAAACGGAGCCCTTGCGTTCGCGCCCCGCAAACGCTGGTTTCCAGGCTTCGGTGTCGCTGCGATTGTGCGTTGCGGTTTGCGGGAGAGCAAACGCTATTCTAAAACTCGTATAGCGCCCGCAAACGTTATTTTAATGTTCATTTTTGCGGCTTCGCTTTGTATGCCGCGCAGTTTGCGTATCATATGTTTCGTGAGCCAGGCGGCTTTTTTTGTTTTCACTCTCGTGTGCTGTGCAATTTGGTGCGTACTGGAGTCTTTTCCGATGGTCAGGTGAAAACACGGTCCACACCCGCTGTTCCCCTGGCATTATACGTATAAGCTGGCATTATACATGTCTACTCTATAATTTTTTCGTTGGAATTTCAAACGTTCCGAGAGAGCCAAGGCTAAATAATCATCGGAACGAGTCAGAAATCTTGTCAAAAATTTTAAAAATCATACTTTCAGGCGTTTAATAAAACGGAGCTCTATAGCACGTCGTTTATTTTGTTTTTTAATCGGTAATACCGGAAAATAACGAAGCTTTAATCTTCCGAAAAAGCACGGGTTCATTAGTACATGGCGACTTCAGAAAAATCCTCCCACTCTCTGTCTTGTTGCGGACTCGCTCTATCACGAACGTCGTTCTTTCTCGTTTATAGGTCGCCGCGCCTTCCGTAAAAAGAAAAAAAAATAGCGTCGCGGATTTCCCAGCGCGAGTCGAGGTCCCGCGAATGAAAATTATAACGCCGGCTTTTTTTCGAAACGGCCGGAGATTAAAGCGCTGTGTTCATATGCGTGTCTTTAATCCGAGCCCTTGTTGGTTTTTTTTTTCTCGCGTGCTACCACGTCCTCTCGTAGTCTGTCAATTATTAGAAATTAACGAAAGAGTCCCCTCGTACTACTATTATTTGTTTCCTTGATTACCGTGTTGCCGTGGAAACCGGCGTCGAAACGCGAAAAACTGGGCAAAAAGTTTTCGTACACGTGTTTCACGGGACCGTCGCGACGTATTTCTGAACTTCCTTCTTCACCAATGTTTCTTTCTCAGTTCTTTTTGTTTCTTTTTTGTTAAATTTTAATAACAGCTGTATGTATCGGTGAATAGTTCTCTGCTCCCTAGTTAGTTTGTTTGCGTTTTATTTGCGTCTGCAACGTTCAGCGATCTAAACGGACACACGGTTCTATGTTAGCTTGAAAGAAAACAATAACCATGCCCATTTCATATCATTTTACTAAAAGTATATTTGCGGGGTAATGACAAAATAAAGATGCTCGAAAGCGCTGGAGAATCTATTTATAATTTGAACGCTGTGAGTGAACCACTGAAAGAAAGCACGAGAAAAAACACGCTACTGACATATTAAATTATACTCCGTTCTTCTACCTATAGCTTAAGCTCGTCAAAATGCGTTTTCAGGCACCCGAAATCGGTGTTTATAAATGTGGATTTATTATAACCAGCGTATATAAACTAGTGCGTTTTGCCGCCAGCAACGGTATGAAATAAACCATCGTAATGGAAATAGAACGACAGCAATCTCAGATTCAACTGTTTTTACGGATACGACCTATGGTAGCAAGGGCGTGCACAAACTTGTTATGAAAAAAAAAACACAAAGCAGAGAGATTGGGAGAGACCGTGGGTTATGGAGCGGCGCTATAGCGTGATCGGACATGTCGGGCAGCGAGTTCTGGCTCCGGGAGACGCTTCGTTCGGTCCGTAGAGGTTGCCAGAGTGCGTAAAAAAGCCTGGCATGAGCGTCAACGTTCTAAAAAAGATATACTTTCAAGGATAATGCGCAGAAGGCAATCACGAGGTTATGCACTCATGCAGGACGGATTGCGCTTATGCGCCGATGGTTGCGTCAGCTGTTTTGAAAAAAAAAATTCTTTTCCGCTTCGCGTTTTTACGTATACTTCTATTCGTAAGACGAGTGGTCTATAAGATTTAGCCAGAGGATGGCACACTGGGCCCGTGCTCCCCATCACATACCCAGATTTTTTTTTTTCATCACCACGGCATAGAGAGTGGAATATGACTATTCTAAGGGGGTGCAACAAAAAAAAAATGTCTGGGTATAGGTGTTGCGAGAAAATATTCACAATAGAAGAGCTGGAGGCCGTTGATAAATGCTGTTTTTATTCTAATTATTATTATTAACTGTGTAGTGGCTATAAATACTACACATATACCGCCACAGACCCGGAAAGGAAAAAAGCAAGCGGCCTTTGATTCACCACAGCCCTTGGGAAATTTCGCGTCTTCGCTCCCGTTGGTCAGAAACTTTTATCGCGTACGTGTGGGAATTTCCCAAGCGCTATTTCTGGCAAGCCACCGCCGCCAAGCTCCCAACGTTTAACGATCTTTAAAAAACAACGAAAAGAAAAAGTCGATCTCTATACACGTCTTCGTATAAAACTGGCTCCGGAGTCCACTTTCTCGTGTTTTTTTTTTTTCGCAGAACCTGCATGTATTTGCTAACCGAACGACTGACCGGGAAGTTAAAGGAAAAAAATAACTTTCAAGTCGTCGTTTTAATTTTTTGTTTTTCGCGGCTTCCGCAAAGCGACCACGCCAGTTGTAACTGAAGCCGTGCGCCGTTTCGCACTCAGTCTTGGACTATTGATTAGTAATCAAGGGTTTTAGCGTTACATTTTCTTTCGTGCGCCTCTCTTCTTTAGTTTCCGCTTAGCCTGACATTTCACGGTTGATACGACGAGCAGCACTACGTTATTATATTGCACTGGTTCTCGTTACTTCTTTTTGTAGCATTGTTGAGAGCCTCGTGCGGCGTAATTTCACCTTGCAGACCCGGGCGAGTTACTCTGCCTTGCGAAAGTTTACCCTTGCGTGCGCACTTGAACGGCAAGCAATACTCTACGTCGTACATAAATGCGCGATGGTAAGGAGGATACACAGCTTATTTAGAAGTTGTAGTACTGGTGCACCAAACTTATCTTTCTATAAAGGAACACTGATCTGTCCTTCTTGTGTATCTCTCGTCGAGTAGCCGTCGACAACCTCACTTTTTTTTTCTTTCTGTGCACTGCGCAGAGCATATAACATTGTTCGTTTGTAAATAACACAGGCGTCCATGATAATAGCCTCAGCGCAAGCAATACGATGGGAACAGAAACAGTCCGCAATTAATGCTGGCGTATACGCTTAGGTTGCCCTGCAGTGGGTGTAGTCAGCCTCATGATGCATACGCTTAGGTTTCGGTGAGACACTGATACATTTTTGTAAACATGCGCGCCTAAGCGTGAACGACAGCACATTAATCCTCAAAGCCATGTCGCCGTGGTGCCCCGAACTAACGGCGGGCCAACAAACCGTGACGCGTATAAGCGCGAAACTGCAGGCTTTCCTAATCGAACGCAGATATATTGCGAGCGGGGAATTTTTTTTACTTTTTTTTCGGGTGCCCGCTGAAAGGTCCACTCTTCTTCCCCTGCGGCGCGCTTTGAATGATTTCAAAGCGTCCCGAGGGATCCTCCTGCACGGCATGCATCGTCGGCTGCTATTAGAGGCTTTCAAAAAGTACAAAATGCAACAACACCCTCACGCGCCATTATCGCCAAAGTTTCAGATGCCGAAATCAACGCGGCGTGCCGCTTCCGCCCCGGAGCGCTGCACGACAGTTGAAATCCGGTCTCGGCTCTTCGTGCGCCGCGGGCCCCGCTTTTTTCGCATTTGTATCTCGCTGCTGTAAATCGCAACGTTGTGCCAGTTGCAGTATCGGCGTGGTTGAGGCAGCTATGAAAGCACAGGAGCAGCGCTCTGTATCGCGACTGACAGATTTATTACGAAAAAAAACACACAAAGCCCAGCTCTAAAGACACGCGCAAGACAGGAAAAGTTGAATGGTCTGTCTAACGTATCACTTAGACGTTGAGGGGAAGATAGAAGCTTGAAGAAATGACAATTCTTCAACGCGGGTTTTCGCTGCACGGGCTCACGATTTCGCCAGGCAATCTTGTGTTCTTCAAAGCAGCCAGTGACTGCCTAGCTGCCGTGTAAGACGAATCATTTCAATTTTTTCTCACTTGAGCGTATGCCTACTAAACTCGGCTTTCTTATCATACGCGCTTTCGTTTCCACACCAAATTTGTTGCGCAACAGCGTTCGTCGTGAGCTTTCCGTTTGTAAAAGCCTTACAGCGTTGCGTCAAGCATGCCTAATACCACGCATTCCGTACAGTATATGGCTGCCCACCGCAGAGGGAAAAAGGTGCGATGCACGCGCAGACTTAGTGACCTTAGCGCGGGCGCCTCTGGCGCACACACATTTTCGTCTCCCACCGTGCGTCCGTCCATCCCCGGGCGCGCATACTCAGAGGCGTGCTGAAACTAATTCCCGTAATTTGTTCCTCGCGTTGAGCTTTTCCGCGAGAGATATGCCGCGCGATTGTTGAACGTGAGTTCCGTGCGCTTCGCTCGTGATGAGCGTCTTTACCGCGACCGGACATGCGGGCAGACCCGCAAACCACCGACGGGCATTTTTGCGCCACGGCGGTGGTGGGAGAGGTCCGTACACTTTTCTGTCGCTTTCATCTTTATTTATTTATTTTATGGAAGCTAGGCGCTAATGGTGGCTTGCCGCAAACCGCGCTCTCTCTGGTGTGTGTGTGCTTGTTGTTACTGCTTTCTTCTTCTTCTCCCCGTCATCGGCCGAGGTCACGCAGAGCACGCACTCTAATTCGCGCTGTGCCGGCCGGCCCCTGGCAGTGCGGCGTTTTCATTCTTCCTGCCTTCGTCCCTTGCTCTTCCAAGGCTTACCCCAGCGCGGCTTGCTGTTGCTGCAAGCGTGTGTCTTTGCTGCACGCCCCGTCCTTGGGAGGCCCCCCCGTTCGTTACGCGACGAATTAGCTTCCTATTGCTGTGTGCCGTTTCCTTTCACTGCGGTGAAAAAGCCTCGCGATAGAAGGTCGTTGAAATGAACGGAGACGGGAAGGGAGGAACAACATCCTGTGACCACGTGCCCTGAAAACAAACTCGATTACTTTTTCTTCTTCTTTTTTCAACATTCCGCGACTGTGTGCGGATGATTGTGTAGCGGCGGCAAATTGGGCGATGTGTGAAGGCTTATTTGTGGAAGCTATCGACGAGACCTCTTTGAGAGATTTTCTATCGAGTCTCGAGCGTGACGAAGTTGTGGCAGCGGTAATGAGTTGTCGCAACTGAAGTTTGCAGGGCTAACATAAAGGAAAGGAAATGTTGCCGTTGCACAAGTTCGTATGTGTGACCCTGAAAATTGAAAACGGCGAAGGAAGAAAGGGCTGTAAGGGACACAGTTCGAAGACCTGGTATGATGGTGCAACCACACCAGATTATCCGTAATTACTCCGACTAAACAAGGGCTGTTTTTTTCTTCGTTTTTTTTATTAATACCAGTACTGCGAATGCTTTTACGACCAACTTATTTAAAAACGAGTGTTTCGCAGTGACTGGTTCGACTAATTCACGTTGTAGTCCATCAAATATTTCGCGCCGTATTGAAGCAATGAACCCGAAAAGCACCAGCTCAACGGTGCTATGGCTGTCGACCCTGCACACAAACGTTTAGATACAACACGCGCACAGTATCTCTACAACCCCGTGTCTTACACTAAGTGCGCAGAACATGTCGCACAATAAAGTCGAAACGTAGCACCGAATTTCGTTGTTGCGGGTGACAGTGTGCATACAAAAAAGGCTGCTCCCCAAGACACGTTCGCGCTAAACAACAGGTATCCTCGCCCGGTTCTCCGTAAGCCCTAATTACGCGCTCAAAGTGGCATGTTCGGTATCCCGAAAACCATTCCTTGTCTTCGGGGCTCGTGCTACTACGTATACGGACTTTTCGCATAGCAATGCGCGGCCGAAACGACCGCCTATGTCTCTCGCTACCTAACCCCTGCAGGCCGGTTCGCTTCGCGAAGTCTCGCTGCTCTTTCAGTTCTTTGTGTCATTGGCTTTGGTCTGTGCCGTTAGTCATAGGCCCGCTGGCGGGATTAATAGCCTCGCCGAAGACGACTACGTCGCATGCACTCGGTTATTACTGAAACTGAGCGCAGAGAACGGTGTCATCAGTGACTGAGCATGCATGCCCCCGATGCCGTTAGTGGCGACCGTCCGCGCAATTTATAGGAGGAGCGTGATTGGTCGCCCCTGAGTCACCGCTCCGAAGAAAGAAAGAAGCCACTCGTATTGTGACTACCCGCTCATTCGCCTATGACCGCGTCAAATGAAACAATGATCGCGACGCGACCCGTGTAATTTGTTCTGTGACCCTCTGATTTGCCGGCGTCCTTACTATGCAATGATTCACAGACGCGAGTGTCATCATCTCACGAGACGGGAGTGGTTATTTGTTTGTTTGGTTTGTTTTTATGATTATTTTGACAATGCGGTAAGTCCTGATAGGCTCATAGAGAAGTCCCAACGAAAAATACAAAACGTACATATTGCTAATACGCATCAGATCCAGAAATCAAAGCTCTAAGCTGTTTGTTAATTTGTCGTCGTAGAAAGCGAAATTAGCCCAGCGCCAAAAACCGGGACTAGCACGTGCACCCATGTGAACACTGGAAGAGGAGCGAAACACAATGATAATGAACGTACGCACTTCTACACTGATCTAGAAACATCTAGAAACGTACCCCGGGTTGTTGGGTGAAGAAGAAACGCGCTAACACGCGAGCAAACCAGAGATGCCCCGTTTGTCCCTCTGCGCAGACAGCATGCAGTGCTGAAGAAGTTTGGTCCATCTCTCCACGATCCTTGTCGCGGATATCGCGATCCAACAGAACGATTGTCTCCAGCATATCGTCGCGGCGTGACACGGCCATTCGGTTTCTATAATGGCAATGATGATGATGGGGTTACAGGGTATACGCAGATGCGCTTGATTCGTTGTCCTATAGGTAATAACAACGACAAGTGAGCCCGGAGTTTTACAGGTGCCGAGTCGGAGGGTATACTTACTAATATACGGGGAGGCGAAATTATTTCCCGAATCTGGAGTCGGGATCTGTGCTGCAGGAGGTTGGAGCGCACCGTCTTCTTCAGTAACGCATTATCGCAAACTGCTGAGGCACGGCACTGACCATGTGTGCGTGTGTGTGTGTGTGTGCGTGTTGTCGTCTTCACCCAACCCCGCATACGCTGACCGCCGCAAGTGGGCGCCTCTGTTGCGGAGATTAATGACGCTGCGTGGCGCTCATTTTTCAAACGAACGCCTCTTCACTGCGGCGCATCTAGCGTGACTTGCGTTTTGTTCTTTTTTTGGAGGACGAGCGCATCTTCGTCCTAAGAGAAGCCCCCCCCCCCCCCCTCCCTGCTTTTTGTGCGCTGTTATGCCAGCGAGTCCTCGTCAAACGTCCGTGCCTCGGAAAAAGGCAATCTGGGTCAAGGCCAGCCGCAACCCGCCCGACGCGAACATCTCAACGGCGTGAACACGCGCGGCGCCCTCTGGCCCAGGTGCAGTGAGTCAGCGGCGCACGTGACAGCGAGCCGGCGGCCGCGTGCCTGGTGGTCTGACGCTTGGCGCGGCGCGCCATTGGAGGAGTCTGCCCTGACGACAAAGCGGCGCTTCTGATTGGACATTTTGGTTGGACCCGGTGTAAATAAAAGAAGCCCTGCGGCGCGTCGCGATCGGCGGTCCTATGTGAGTGAGAGGAGGCCCCGTGTCGGAGAGCCGGCATGTGTGTGAGTCGGCGGTTTTAGGCGAAAAGCTGACCTATGTGTTAGAGAGAAGAGCTCGGCTTTTCGAGTCTCTGTCGGCCCCAGTGCCGAAATTGTAACGCTTCTGTATATATGCTGTACATAAACCTTGTTTAACTCACCGTCGTCTCGTCCGCTCGTCTTATCGGCTCTGCGCAGAAGCAGTCGCGAGCTGATAAACATACTCTACGCAACAGTGGTGGCTTCGGCGGGATCGGCCCATCGTGCGCAACAGTGGAGGTCAGCGGTGGGATCGGTCCGTTTCTCAACAGTGGTGGAAGCGGCGGGATCGGTCCGTTTCTCAACAGTGGTGGCAGCGGTGGGATCGGCCGGCGTCAGCGACATCGATGCGGTGAGTGCCTGATGTTTTCCCCTCAGTTCACCAGACTACTCTAGCTCAGGTTGTAGTAGTTTAGAGAAGGGCTGTGTGAAGCATTATAGTGAGCTTTGATCGTTTCGAGCAAAGTCGAAGTGCTTTGAAACCAAAGTTAATGCGGAGGGGGTAAACACGGGAGTGTGAAAAATTGCTTGCGCGTCTTGCTAGTAGGCTTATAGTGGGTACGGCAAGTAAATTGTTAACAGGGGCAAACAGCAAGAGGCTAGTGTGAACGATGGAGAACCTTAAAGTGAAGGAACTCATCGAAATTTGTGAGGAACTCGGCATTACTTTAGGCCGTGCGAAACGAAAGCAAGCGATCCTTGAGATCATGAAGGATGAGGGAGTGTCGGCTGAGGAAGTCGATGAGGCCTGGGTGGATATTAAAGCACGCCGTGAGGAGGCTGAAAGGCGGGAAATAGAAGCTCGCGAACGTGAGGAGGCTGAAAGGCGAGAAGCTCGCGAGGAGGCTGAAAGGCGTGAAGCTCGCGAGGAGGCTGAAAGGCGTGAAGCTCGCGAGGAGGCTGAAAGGCGTGAAGCTCGCGAGGAGGCTGAAAGGCGTGAAGCTCGCGAACGTGAGGAGGCTGAAAGGCGCGAACGTCGCGAGGAGGCCGAGAGACAAGAGCGCCTAGAGTTGAAACGACTAGAATTGGCAATCCTACAGTGTTCGCAGGCGCCTAGCGTAGCTTCTCCAACAGTTCAGGTCAGCGGTTTTAGAATTCGGGACCAACTGCCACCGTTCGTAGTAGGCGAGGACATGGCGAAGTATCTCGTCAAGTTTGAACACGTCTGTGAGCGAAATGCTTTGGAGCAGTCTCTTTGGGCGCGGAACCTGCTAGCTCTTCTTCCCGGCGAAGTGTCCGACGCGATAACTTGCTTGTCGAGGGAAGCGTTTGAGAGCTATGACGAGGTTAAAGAAGTGCTCTTGAGACGTTATAAGTTGTCACCCGAGGCTTTCAGGCAAAGGTTTCGGTATGCTAAAAAGGGGAATGAGTCACACGTTGACTTCGCGTTTCGTCTTAAAGCCGATTTGATTGAATGGCTCAAGGGCGAAAGTGTTTATGACGACCGCGATAAAGTGGTGGAATGCGTTGCATTGGAGCAATTCTACCGCTGCATCGAGGAGGATGTCAGACTTTGGCTGCAGGACAGACTTGGGGAAGTACAGTTAAATAAGGCAGCTGAGTTAGCTGAGGAGTATTATGCTCGCCGAAAGTTGCATAGCAGGGCAGTGCGCGTTGAAAAGGATGAAAGGAAAGAGGGCTTTTCAAGGAAACCTGATCAACGGAAATCCGCTCCGCACCGTAATTTCAAGAAGGAACCGTCTCTTACGAAGGACAGTGTAGGGGAAGGGCAAACAGAAGCGGAGAAATCGAGTGAGGTTTCTACCACACAGGCATTTGAATCGGAAAGCAAACGGAAGCCGCTAATTTGCTACAACTGCAAAAAGGAAGGACACATCGCGAGAAACTGTCAGGAAAAATTTGCCTTCGCAACAATCCGAGAATCAGGAAAAAACATGCGGTTGTTGGAGCCGTATCTCCAAGAAATTAAAGTAAATAAGAAAACGTGCCGAGCGCTTAGAGACTCAGCGGCAACCATGGATGTTGTCCATCCTTCATTGGTGTCTCCGGATGATTTCACAGGAGAATGCGCGTGGATCAGGCAAGTCGCCGAGGAGCAGAGTGTTCGCTTACCAATCGCCACGGTTGTCATTGAAGGCCCGTTCGGTAAGCTTTGCACTGAAGCGGCTGTGTCTGCCGCGCTAAATGATCGTTTTCCTTATCTTTTCTCCAACAACTCGGAGCAGCTTCTCAAAGAGCAGGGCAAATCGTTCTTCCCCAACTTAGCGTGCATGGCCCTCACGCGATCGCAAACGCGGAAGCCTGATCTGGTTCAATGCAGTGAACTCTCAAGTGACCTTGTCGGCGGGTCGACGGAACCCCAGAAAGGAAATTTTCCGCATGAGTCATGTGAGCAGTCACGCGAGCGGCCCGTCGCGAAAGCGGTCGGCACGGCCGGCGCGGTAGGGGGAGACGACATGGCGCCATTGAATCAGAGCGAGAGGGCTGCAACGCTCTCGCCTGTAGCGGAAAGTTGGAGCGAGCTGCCGAGAGTTGATCGAGAGACGCTCATTCGAGGGCAGCGTGAGGATCTCTCGATTGAAGCGCTAGTGAAAAGCCACAAAAACGCGGCACAAGTGCTGACGAAGGAGCACTGCGAGAAATCGGTGAAGAAGCGTGCTTTTGAAGTTGATAATCAGGTAATGCTGCTGCAGCCGTTCAAAAGGAACAAGCTTGAGGTTGATTGGGAAGGGCCCGCAAAAGTAGTATCGAAGCTTTCCGATGCCAATTGTGAAGAGAAATTAGGAAGGCGGCCGAACAAAATTTATCACAGTAACTTGAAAGCAGTCGTAAATTTACTTTTAAGTGCTTCAGAGGAAGAGGAAGCAGAAATTTTGAGTTCGAGTGAGGTAATCGAAGGGGGATCGAAAGTAATCCGGGAGCAGATAAACCTAGAGCCTATATTAAGTGAAGTCCGGAAAGAGGACCTGAGAAAGATTGTTTTGGTGTTTGAAGATGTGTTTTCGGACCGTCCCGGAAACACGAAGGTGATCGAACACGATAACGAGCTCAGTGGTGAGGAGTCAATCCGTAGCAAGCCGTATCGTTGTTCCCCTGTGCAACGTCGAAGGTGTGAGCCGCTCTTGGTGCCGCATAGGTATCGTCGCCTAAAGGTGGCCGGTTACTGACGTGGAGCATGTTGCTCCACAGCGCAACTTTGACGTTCGCTATCAAAAAAAAAAAAAATGAAGGAAAGGTAAACGCTAATGCAGGTGCATTGAGCCGTGCGTTTCAGTTAGTACCTTCTCAACCTTTCGGTTTCTCGCTGGCGATTCGGGGCAAAATTTTGACCTCATCACGACCTGGGCTGAGCGCTCTCGTTCAGAGTGATCTCAAGGGGCCAACTTTGTGGTATTCTAATTCGTTGCGTTGTTGTAATTGTGAAAAATTCAAGTTCTTACTTTAAGAGTCTTGTGTCCCACATGTGCCTCTTGATGTAGAGGGAACAAAATTCCGATAGACACGTAGATAGGTATATGTTGTACTATACTTTGTCTGGTGTTCTGTCGGGTGACCGAGGGCACTTGCTTGTGTCGTGTGTTGTCTGTTGTCGAACCGTTCTTAGCCAGTTGCAGAACCATCGACAAGTGCTGAAACCGAAGATGGTCAGAAGAGACGAGTGAAGCTGGTCAGCAAGTTGTGGCGACAAGCCAGTGGAGCTGGGATCCGTCGTCAAAAATGGGATGTGTTCCCGGAACAGTCTGGAGCTGTATTCTCCCCATGGCCCTGGAGGCGAACCTGGAGGGACTTGGCGGACGAGCGCACCTGACATCCGAGCCCCGTGGAAGCAGCTCGTCTTTCCGGTGCATTGTCTGGCGGCGGGGGTGCTGTTATGCCAGCGAGTCCTCGTCAAACGTCCGTGCCTCGGAAAAAGGCAATCTGGGTCAAGGCCAGCCGCAACCCGCCCGACGCGAACATCTCAACGGCGTGAACACGCGCGGCGCCCTCTGGCCCAGGTGCAGTGAGTCAGCGGCGCACGTGACAGCGAGCCGGCGGCCGCGTGCCTGGTGGTCTGACGCTTGGCGCGGCGCGCCATTGGAGGAGTCTGCCCTGACGACAAAGCGGCGCTTCTGATTGGACATTTTGGTTGGACCCGGTGTAAATAAAAGAAGCCCTGCGGCGCGTCGCGATCGGCGGTCCTATGTGAGTGAGAGGAGGCCCCGTGTCGGAGAGCCGGCATGTGTGTGAGTCGGCGGTTTTAGGCGAAAAGCTGACCTATGTGTTAGAGAGAAGAGCTCGGCTTTTCGAGTCTCTGTCGGCCCCAGTGCCGAAATTGTAACGCTTCTGTATATATGCTGTACATAAACCTTGTTTAACTCACCGTCGTCTCGTCCGCTCGTCTTATCGGCTCTGCGCAGAAGCAGTCGCGAGCTGATAAACATACTCTACGCAACAGTGGTGGCTTCGGCGGGATCGGCCCATCGTGCGCAACAGTGGAGGTCAGCGGTGGGATCGGTCCGTTTCTCAACAGTGGTGGAAGCGGCGGGATCGGTCCGTTTCTCAACAGCGCGCAGGGAGCGTGACGTTTCGACGTTATCGCTCTTACCGCTGCTGCTGCCCCTGGTGGATAAATAAGGAGAGAGGGGGGAAGGCTCGCGTATGTCCTCTATACGCGTTGTACATAGCGAAGTGGATTTTTGCCATCAACGCATACAGAGGAAGACTCGAGCGTTGCGGAGGCTTGGCTGGACGTATGACCCCTATTTCCTTTCTTTCCTTGCGCTTCAGGCGAGAAAACATTGGCTAATTTCGCACCACTTCGTTCTTATCTTTTCTCATTTGAGAATGTGGGGGCCATCGTTAATTTCAAGCATGCGGGAACTATTCTGCAAGCACTTTCTTTCTAAAAAGCTTGTTGGCATGGACCCATCGCGTCTGGCTTTGCTTTCTATTTATTCTCCTTGTTTTGTTCTGCCGAGCTTACAGCAGCTTACTATTGTTCGTCTTCTGGATCCACATTAACTACAAGCCTAAACAAAAACAAAAAATGCGTCCTGTCTTGCCAGTGATCGTGCCTATTACATATGCGCACCTCGCGACAAAAGCGGCACTTCTTTCCTTTTGTGTGTGTGTGTTCTTGTGTACGATTGCGAGAATGTTTGCAGTGTATGCCGTGCTAGCTGTATCTTCAGCTAAAAAACAGTCCAAATGTAGTCTCAGTGGTGCTCGGCAAAAGTTGAAAAATGTTGCGAAAAATACTCGTAGCTGAAGCAACAACAACAAAAAAAAACGAGGCTTGCCGTATGTGCGTTGCGTTCGGTCACGTTCTCACGTGTTCAGCGAACATGTATACGTTGCGCAGTGAATTGTTTGCAAAAAACTTTAGCTACGCTTTCTATTTCATTCGTTGCCTACACGTGCCGACGAAGCTAATTTTATTGCAACTTACTTAAAAAAAAAACACTCGCGCCGCATGCTATTCCTATAATGCATCATTTGTCTTCATTACCTCGGCGTAAAATCTTGTTAAAAAGTTATAGCGTTGTCGAGTCTGCGTTGTGTGTCAGCAAGCGTTGGATCAAGATGCAGATGGCGCCAGAGAAAAACCTCAATGACTACGTTTCGAGAATGCTAAACTGAACTTTTGTGTGTGCCGTCTGCTGGATGCGAAAGCAGACGACGCACTGAAAGAAAGAAAATGTGCAGGACTGATGTTGAACGATCCCACCAGCGGCGTAGAGGGAGGACTTCGAATTGTTCGAGAACCAAGCGTAGATGACCAAACGTGACGCAATCGCCATGTTCGATTTCCCTTTTATTTGATTTATTGGTTCATTTGTGCCATGACTGGTACCACGAATTTCAGCAGGAACCAACGGCTAGGTAGTGCTCGACACAGCCTGGCATTTTCGAACAGCTTGCTTTGCGGTGCACCCCCCCCCCCCCCCCTCTTTTGCAGGCTCTACGTCACATAGAGTGAGGAGAAACTTCATTCAACTTCAGGACGATTTCGAAACAAGTTGGCTCACGTTTGCAAGCTTACGTATTGGGAATGTGGTGGTTTTTAAGCGCTCGGAATGACTCGATACGAAAAGTTCCCGAGGAACGGGTTTAGAGTGAAGTGCATCTGCTCAGTGGGCGTGTGTGTGTGTTTGTGAGGTAATTTCGGAAATGCCGCGAATGGCACACACAAAAACGTCGATATATATTTGCGACAGAAATACATTAGTAAAGCTTCGAAGCAAAGTAACGGCAGAATACAGGAAGAACATTATATATATTAGTCAACAGGCGACAGAAACTTCGGCAGTGGCGGGGGCCATTCTCTGTGCGGTACCAATACATCAATGAAAAAACCTTCGGTTATGAAAAATCGCCTTTGATTTCTTCTCATCACCTGTCTGAGCGCAATTTCGTCATTTGCCAGTAACGGTCTCCCACTCTAAGACACGGTCGATTGCCACATTCTCCTTTCGTGTTATGCAATGCTAGCAGAGAGGAAAACTATGGCAATTACCACACGAACTTTTCGAAAAGCCCGCACTTTTTTTATTTCTGCTGGTGGGTAGTGGTAAGGAGAAGAGACGCTGGGAGAGAAGTTAGCGCTTACAGCACGAAAAAAAAAAAAGCCGGCGCCAGTTTTAGTTTTTTGGACGCGGAGAAAGCGAGGAGAGGGAGGAGGAATTGGAGCTTATCTTTTGCATATTACGCACGCCACGAGAGTAATTCGCAGGGTGGCACATGTAGTTCCCCTCTCGCGAGCAAGAAAGGCGCACACTGCTGTCCTCCCCCCCCCCCTTTTTTTTTAAGGGGTAACTGCTTATGGCTCGAGTGCGTTGCGTGTCGAGGGTAAATCAAGGGGCGACGACGAAAACAGTCGCAACACGTGATGAAGCGGCGCGTCCGACGAAATAATAAAAGTCGCGAAGAGCAGCTGTATATACGTTGCGTGGGTGGGTTTTAAGAGTTTTACTTTTCTTGTCTGGTCCCTCCCCCGCTTTTTTTTTTCTTTTATTTCTCGTTCGCGTAATGCATGTAAAAACGTTTCGCCTTGAACGCCCTTCTTGTTTCGCAAGCGGGAGTGGTATAATTAATCGAGGGACAAAATGAGTGAGAGGCCTCTATCATCGGGAATATCGTGGAGCCACTTCACAGCCGGGTTTACCGGGACGCAGATGTGATCTTTTCGAAGCTTTCTTTTTTTATTCTTCGCACCCTTGTTAGGGTGTTCAATATATGCGTCTCTCAGGAGAGCGTGAGGGGCAACGCAATTAACTATTTGTTGTTAACATCCGTCACCTATTGCGGGAGGAGAGAGAAAGTTGCTACTAGAGGGTTTGACGTATTCCTCGGATCCCGTTTCTTGTCACTATCAATGACATAGCGCAAGATGTATATATGTTATGATGGCCAAACGAGTCACGAAGGGGCTTCACGCTGCTTCGAGTACTCAAAAAAGCCCGCGCTGTGCTTCCGTTCTTCCGATTACACTGTTTCGACTATATCGTAAGCCAGGCAGTTTGTCTCCTGGCATCGGATCACAAGACGTATAAAGCCGTCTAGAGAAATCGGAAATGCCACAAGCGGGGGGGGGGGGGGGGGGCCCTCCGCTTCGTAACAGGACGAAATCTTTAGCAGACGACGTTAGTGACAATCTTTCAGGCTCGTTGATTCGGCGCCGGTTCAGTTGACTTCGACGGCCAAACTAATTCGCGCTCTCTCTTCCAAGGAATGGAGGGAACGGTCAAAGGTCGCGGAGTCTCGTTTGAACGGTAAAAGCGAGAAGCTCGAGTTGACGCGAACCTCCCTTGCTTGACGCGAGAGGCCCTCAACCTCTGACACTCTATCTCGCTCTTTGTCTTTCGAAGCCTCGCAAAAGCCCGAATCCATGGCCCGCGGCCATGGAGACGTCTAGCCGTTAGTCCACGGTCGGGGTCGAGGCGTTGACCTCGCGTGGCCGCCCCAACCGAATCGCCTCTCCGGCGCGGCGATCTTTTCTATACGCTAGTATACGAATCAGGGGAAGCGGGTAGCGCGAGAGGAAAGAGAGAGAGGAGGAAATAGAGGGCGCCAAGCGGGCACGTCGGCGACGGTTCCGATAAGCCGTGTGTCGTCGAGAGGAGGACTCTCTCCCACTCACCATAGCGCGCTCAAGTCAATTCGTATCTTTTCTTGGTGCGAGGGTTCGCTCCCTCTTTCTATTTGTTTACCCGCTGCCAGCGTCTTTCAGCTCTGTTTATTTCTCGAGCCATAGCGTCAGCGTAGTATAGGCGCTTGCTGCGACGGCGTTATGGAGGCGAGAGAGAAGGAGACCGCGAGCTCGTCACGTAGCGAGCTCGACACTTCTTTTACGCGGACCCGGCGGAAGTCATTCATCAATCGCTGTTGCTCCTCGGCAGCCGCCTTTCGGGCGCGCCCCCGATGCTGTCGGCCATTTTGTTTTACTTTCTTGCCGCCGACGCGTGCGCGCGCGAATCTTGGCCAGTCGAGCAAGCGGGCGACGACCGTTTTCACCATTGCTGCGACGAGCTCCGAGCTGTATATATTTGTAACGCCCGGCTGGCAGGTTATCTCCTTTTCACATTTCAGTGTCAGATTAGCGAGCTTCGGGCTAGCAGGGTCGAGGAACGCACGGCACGTGTGGGCGAGCCTAGTTCAGTGCTTTTTTGATAAGACTTGCTTTTTCGCCCCTTCATGTAGTACATATAGGTGATATCCGTTGCAGACCTTGGGAGCGCCGAGGCGAGTCTTGTACCCATAAACCTACATCCGAAACTGGTTCAGGGTAAGCACTGACTGATCGCGACGGTAAGACGCGATCGCACGTCCTTTAGGCGTCCACATTAGGACGTCGATGTGTACGATCAGGTATATGAACCTTAGTTCCACGGGCACGGTGACAAAAGCGTTGTTTCCACTGCATGCATGCAGCGGTATATCATAGTGGTGTCACGAGGGTAAATGACACGCTTCAGCCCAGCCCCGCTAATACGGTGATACGTTGCATTCGACGAGATTTCCGGAGCCCTCCACTACCTCGTCTCTCATAATCATATGGTGGTTTTGGGACGCAATCAAGATGCACATGGCAGCAGTTGGTCGAAGAACGTGATAAGAGGATCGCCTGTTGTACGGAGATTAACCGCACAAGTGCGCTAGTCCCGATACCAGTGGGTCCTTCTTGTGGCTCATACGAAATCTCGGGCGTGTCTTGTCCGTAAAGTGTTAAACGCCCGCAATGCGACACGAGAAAAAAAAATTAAGGAAAGTCACCACGTACAAAGCAGCCCTAGCAAAACACGGTGGGGGGGGGGGGGGGGTAATGCGGTGGCTGTGAACTTAACTCATCACCGCCTCCCTCATTTACTGCACACGAAGAAACAAATCGGCGTATACGCTGGCATTGTTTGGCGCCAGCAATCGCTCTCGCTTTCCGGCGTTTCGTGTCCGGCGTCCGTCTTCTTCACCTTCAGATCCATCAGCTTCCTCCTCTTCCTTCGCTTTTCGGCTCGGCGGTCGCTAATTCCCCGAGAAACGCGTTCGCGGCGACAGCGGGGTGTTCCTTTCCGGACCAGCAGATTGGAACGGCGCGCACAACACACCTTTCCGAAACAGCCGCCTCCGTTGCCTTCGCACGGTGCACCACCCTCCCTCCCCCGTCCCTTTTTGGATCAACCATCCCCTCTTCCTTCTTCCTCTCGCTCTGCGCCGCGCGGTATTCGCTTTATAGTGGTCGCGCCCGAAAAACCTTCCCTCGCACACCTGAACGGACTTGCAGGCCGTGAACCGAGTCCTTCACTTTCACTGTATCCTTCACTCTACCGAACAGCGCCAAGAAAAGAACCGATTGCGTAAGATATTAGTATATAAACGCACTGACACCATGTTTGACAAAATCGATACAAGGTTGACGGATTCATGAGTCCGTTCACTCACTCCCCTTCGGATCGAGCCGTGAGTGAGTCCGGGTGAAATATTTTGTTGAGATTGAGGCTGAGTGAGCCAAGTTAAAGAGAAGTTCCGTAAGTGTAAGTCCTCGGGAAAATTTTTGTTAGCCTGAGTCCAAGTGAGTCCAAAGTGGAAATATATATTTTATGAGTGAGTCTGAGGGAGCTCCAGAAGTTTTGCCGACTTATGGCAATAATACTAAAGTGGTTTAGGGACGTAGAACCCCAACAATGATAACTAGCCTGCCATGCGGAAGGAACACAAATATGCGGGCGGCGTTGGCAGAATCGCAGAACGTGAACAAAGGAATAACATGCGCACACACAGTAGCCAACGTTCTCGCCAGAAAACTGAAAACGATTGGCCGGCTAAAGAGCGAAAAAAGAAAAATTTCGAAATGAACAACTATAGATAGGGAATGAAAATATGTGAAGCGGACGAGGAATGCCCCTAGCGCTCGTTCTAAAATTGCTTCCGTGCGTAGCTGCGGTTCTCCCGCTTTTGTTATAAGCCACGTCTTGTGCGAATTCCCCATGTAGCTGTCCCAGCCCCTCCCCCGCACATTCGCTTCGTAATTTCCTCTCCGCGATGCTACATATTTGGTCGTGATTTGGTTTTCGATGTTGTTTTTTTTTAATGACGGTGGCGGACTTGTCGCCGCAAATCTTGTTCCCTCCAATAATTAGTCTTCGATCGCCACGTAGGCAGCGGGCCGGACCCAACAGCGTTCGATGCGCCGTCTATACTCAGCGACAGCAATATATATAAATTTGCACTCAACCTTGATTTCCATTACTCCTTTTTTTTATCGTCGTTTTATTTATGTGTGGTGCAAGGCCATTACCCACTTTACGAGAAATTTCAATTTCCTGGGCAATCCTTCTAGCGTCGTTCATTTTTTTTTTCTTTCTCGGTCTTGAGTATAAGCCTAGTTACCGGGTTAAAGGATAATACGGGCATGCTTTCTGTACGAAATTGGGAATTTTTTCTCTTCTCTCTTTTTGCTTGCCCAGCATATTCTTTATTGAGGGCCCCCTGACAGGTCGCCTAGAAACACGGGCGTTTGAGTCCAGGCAATATCGAATCACCTCTACCTGACCTTTCGTAAGTAGTAAGTAGTTCGTGGAAAAAAAAAAACCTGCTGTCGGAGCTGAAGCGAAGGATACTTAAAAGAACACTCCACAATAACTTTTACTAATATGCGCTTTTTTCTAAATATTAATACTTTATTTGCTATTTCAACGAAGTGGCCCTTCGTTTGTTTTCATATAAACTGTTGCTCAGTGTCTTCTTCAGCTTGCATGCATTAATTGATCGTGAAGCCGCCCTTAGGTGCACGCCAACCTTGCCTACATTCGCAACTGCGCATTTAGTAGTAGTAACAGTATAGTAGTAATAGTAGTAGTAAATCAGATTTATTGCCCCGTATGTGGGACACGATGAGCGTCCAGCGCTTGTGCGGACACCGGGAAGATGTGGAAGAAAGCGTAACTACGGAAGAACGAAGTGGAGTACTTCAGTGTATGTCTTTCAGCAAGGGGCGTTTTGGATATTACCAAATGCTGCCATATGAGCCAACTGTGCTTCACTGGCAGCCTAGGCCCGAGCACGGCAACAGCCGTTATAGAGTTCATTCAACTCAACTCGTTCTCAAGCGATGTTTGGCACTCTCGCACCACCAGTCGGTCAGATTTCGAGGGTTTGGTGTTGTCATAGAGTGGCTGGGAGCTGAATTCTCGCTACCGTCGTTCGCTGCTGATTTGGCGCTGGCGGCTCATTGCGTCGGCTTCTTTGAATGCCCCATTTTCACCCATTTTCTGAACTTCCTTATTTGAGGTGTGTGTGTGTGTGTCTGTGTATGAGAGAGAGAAAGTGAGAAAGATGAGTCTTTGTGGCAGCGATTGGGTGCTCGGCATTTCGACCCCACCGGGAGGGTTGCGCACACGCAATTATCTCCCATCTTTTTGGTCTCGGTGTCTTTTCATTTCGTGCTTGCCGTAGTAAAGCGACGTCGAAATAAGCGACGAGACGCCGTCCCCTGCTTTTGATGCGCGTATTTCGCCACCGCTGTCGGAAGATCATCAGCGAAAGTTTCGCACCGAAGGCGTTCTCTCCGTCGGTGATGAAGGCGCTCATTTGTGCCGCGACCCTCCCTATATGTACCTCCGAAGCCCCCCTGTCAGTTATACGGGGGCTCCTTCGTCTTCGCAAGCCGTCGTCGCCTTCGTGACGGAGCGCTGTTGTGTGTAGCAAGTGCGCCCACTTCCCGAAGACCACCGGGCGCAATTAAGGGACGCGGCCATTTCCATCAACGAAGACGAACCACAGAGAAACAAAAAAAAAAAATCGCGTGTCTAGTCCGTTCCCCGCCAGCAGCGCCCTCTAAACACCCCCCCACCCCCGGGCACTTTACCACCGAGGGTCGTGTACCTGCCCACCGCGCTTCATTTTGGGAACCGCGCGTTTGTTCTTTGGGCGCGTTTCTACCACTTTTCCCGGCTGCACCGCTTCTCTTTGCCATGACGGACTGCTTGGTGGAACGCGCACCTTCCGTCAGCTCTGGGGCGCGTTTCCTCTTCCCCATCCATCGTGGGGGCCTCGGCGTGGCTTGGTTCGGCTCTGAGAGGAAGGCCGCGTGGATCTTTCGTTGGGGCTGCAGGTAATTCTCGACCCCCAGTGTGAGTAATCGCTTCCGTGGCAAGCCGGTAATGCCCTCTCCCTCGCCTTGAGCCTGCCAGTGCAATCGCCCTGCTTTCGCCCTCTCCTATCGGTCCTCCTCTCCCGTTACTACATTCGCAGAAATGGCGGGTCTTATGCAGGTTATTAGCCAAGTTAGTTTCTTCGCCTCACTGTGTCGCTTTTGTGCTTTTGTTTTTAAGCCACGTACATGAACAATCCTGGGAACGGCCACTCCGTATAACGCACGTTCCAATGCGGGCCAGGCGGGGTACGAACGACCCTAAATTGAAGTGTCGAAACGGAATGAATGAAGACGCTACTTTTGTACGTACATGGCACGGGTTGGGCGAAAAAATGCGTTTCCTCGGGACTGTTCGGCAATCGCGGCAGTTCAGTTCGCGAGATGGGGGTGTTTTGAGCGCACATTCACGAGATCGCCGCGTTTATTATTCGGCATATTTTGACGTACGCTACTTTAGGGGGATGGCGAAATCGAAAGCTTTGTGTATCCCCGGGCCGACGACAGGTGCGACTTTTCTCGGACACTCCCTGCTCCCCTCGACGCGCGGGTCCCCCCCCCCACACACACAAATGTTCACGACCTCACTGAAAGCGTGAAATGGTTCCCGTAGTGGTTTCACCACTGTCAGTTTTTAACCGGTTGTGTTTATTATCATATGCATACTTTCTGGTGACGACAGTCGTACATCACAATGATAGCTGTAAAACGACGTTAAGCGTCTTAGACAGGTAAGACAGGATAACTAGAGCCCCGCGATAAGGAAGTTATTTCTAGGGGGTCGCGACAGCGCTAAGTTGCATCCCTCGTGAAATTACTTTCACTATCACAGTTGCGAAACTTCTGACGCTAAAGTGGTCGTCACTCTTGCGTGCGTGCTGCCACGTGCGCGTCATTTAGTGCCCCCCCCCCCCGAAAAAAAATGAGGAAACAAAACTCAATGACGTCGTAATGTATAAACCAATGCGAATATTCGCCTTATATATAAGTTCGACCAACATAGCCCAGTATTGTTATTATGCCAGATAGATTGGTAATGCGTGTAGTGTTAAACGGATGTATCCTGGTGAGCGATAGGCGCCGTGAAATCTTGGGAATTTATGCGAGAGCGTAAGTATAATTTATCTAGCGTATTAATTAAGCTGTTCGTAATCGCGCGCCAGAGTTCTGGATTACACTCACTGTAGGATTACCCGCTTAGACAGCGAATAACTTGGGAGCACCCTGACTGCAAACTTTTCTCCCTTATTCTGCATACAGAACTTCCTGCCTACCCCATTTGACACCTGGTGCTCAGAGGACTTGCGCTGCCAGCTGCGTTAGTCACCTCAACAAGCTTCACGGTCCCCTCCCTCCCCCCCTGCTCACTTCTCCTGAGCCCCGGTCATTTATTTTTGAAACACCGCGCGCTTAAGTTTGCCGTTAACGAGGGACGGCTCGGCGTGGTCGTGTTTAAGACCGCCCCTAATGCATGCACTTCGTTATCATTCGCGCACGCGCCTATGTAAGCGCAGACGCACACTCTTCGTCGGGCTTTTAAGCCTCTTTGCTCGGCGCGTGCAATGGATTAATAGAGGTAGGGGATATTGTAAAGAAAGGGGGAAGGGAAATGTTCAAAAGCCTGTTCAGCTATCCGCCACGGATGTATGTACGGAAGAAGCGGTGATGTAGGTAACACACTCTCTCATTCCGGCTGAACGCCAAGAGGTGCTCGCCACATGCCGCGCGCGCCGGTCAAAGTGCACTTGCGAAATAGGACATGCGGGAGACGGTATTCGGCGACGGAACCTGAAAGCGACGCACATCTCGCTAATTGCGTCCGCTCCACACCCGCCTTTTCAGCCAGGTTCCGGCTTATATGTGGTAGCACTGTATAGAGGGCTTGCATTGACGTCACTAAAACCGCCGCGAGTCAGCATGTGAGGACGTGACGTTTCCGGCGTCAGGTTAATGTCATCGAAACATCACGTGCAGGTTATTTCGTTATTCACGCGCAGAGTTGTTCCTGCCGTAACTCAATGCAACACGTGGACCACAACTTGTTTGTCATCAAAGCCGCCATCGTGGAGTGGCAGGACGTCCGGAAGCAGCGTCCATGATGTTACGTGCAAGCTATCAGCAGACTAACTCGACTTCTTGCCCAGCGGCTGTATAGACGTAGTCGTCGTTTGACCGCGTCGAGCAGGTGGATTAAGTTTTGTGAGGCTGTCGAAAGCATGGACGTGTGCGCTCGTTTGTAATCCTTGCGCTGGGTAGTGCGTGGCATGACCTCGTCACGAACAGGGGTTACGGAAAGAGCGGGACTCTCATTGCAAGACCCGGCGAGCTCCGCGCGCATGTATATAGCATACACGCGAGCCCACTAGGTTCGCTATCGTGTTCCGTATACGTGTATACGTGCCGTACATGCTGTACAGTATAACGCCATCTCTTTTCGCGAAGGGCGTTAATTGCGCATCTCGCCAGCCCCAGCTCAAAATTTGTCCCTTTCGCGGAACTGCGGCGGCTCTCTTCTTGCGCCGCGCTGATGATGTGTCGAGCGCGTCACCCTCCCTTGATGCCCAACACCGCCGAAAAGAAACAAAGAGGCACAGGGGCCATAGGCGGTGTCCTTCCTCCCTAATGGACGTCGTCGCGAGATTAATTTCTTTCGGAGCGCGCGGACGCATCACGCGATGCCCTCTTCGCGCGGTGTTCCCCGCAGCTTATCGCGAGCGCTCTGCCGCTACTGAAATTCGGGGCACGTGTCGGTGACAACGATTAACGAAGTCTTGCGGAAGTGTACGGTACACTCTAAAACTTGGCTTTTATCTCTTTGTTTTTTAGGGGAGGAAGGGGTCTCCGTCGTCTTTGCAGTCGCCTTCGGGACTTAGTGTAGTGGTATAGTGTGAGATGCTTGCAGCATGGTGACCGGATCACTAGAAGCTCTCTCTCTCTCTTTGTGTATGTATTAGTGCTTCACTCCCTCTAAAGAAGATGGGTCCGGCGCTCTTCATTGGAAAAAGGCGCGGTCTTGCCCTTCCCAAAGTTCCTCCCCCGGCTAATGATTATACGGCTCCCGCTATCGCCTCGCAGAGATCAAACGTGCCGTCACTGGTGTGATGAGTTTTCTGGGAAGGGGACGTGCAGCAGTTCAATCTGTCTGGCGTGTTTAAATATTCACGGTCGGAGGTGACAGACCCAAGTGCGCGCGCGTGTATGTGTGCGCATGCGCGTGTGTTCGCGTACGCTTCGACTTGCGCGACACACGTGGGAGGATGCAACGCGCTCACGAGAGTGCCAGAAGCAATGACGCGATTGCATCGTTGCAAGTTTCGCGCAGATCTAAATTGTGTTGCCGCAGGACTCTTTATAGCCGCAAAGATACAGCTGCAAACAGCGGCAAGTGTGTGTGGCCGGCGCTTCAGGTTCCGAACGTGCATTGACCGCCTGCTTCTATGCAGATTCAACAACGTATGCACGTATACCCATTCTCTGTATGCGGCGCTTGACCGTCGGAACGCCATATCCCTTTCGGCCTCCTGATCGGAGGAGCGTTGATTGCGCGATGTAGCTCGTGGCTCATCGGCTGACAGCTCGCCAGCATGCGGCCACCGGAGGTGGTGATCCATGACCCTCGGCGTGGCATGTACAGAAAGGAGGGGGGGCTTTGAGCTACGAAGAGGAAGAGAGAAAGAGCGATTGTGCCGAGTACCGTGGTAGAGGCATCGCCTTGTCGCTGACGCAGGTGGCGTTGATTAAGAGAGGGAAAGGGGCTCTCGTAGTAGTACTGACGGTGCCGGATCGACTGGAGGGGAGAACGACGCAACAACGGCGGGAAACCACCGCGGCGCTGTTTCCTCCTCGCTTCGCTCCTCCATATATGCACTCCATCTTGACCCGCATGCTGAAGCTGGCCACGTGTCCAGCGATGCCGCACCCTCTTCCTTCCGAGACTCCGGCGCAGTCGGGTCGCGGAGGGCAACGCAAATGCACACAGTACGGCGGCGGCGAGAAGATAGGAAAAAAAAGGGAGACCGGCTGCGGGCCTCGGCGATGCATTTCGTATACACACGTATATAGGGTATATACATAAGTGGGCGTGGCGTTTCGGAGCAACGCCGGTGCGTACGGGGGGGGGGGGGGGGGGGTTATGCTGCCCTTTGCGTGCCGTTCTTGTGTGTCTATACGGGTTCCGTATGGCGTCCTGTCCCAAAGTCGCCCGCATTTCGAGCTTTCTCTGTTTTCTTTTTCTTCGCCGCCGCCAGGGGAAATGGCAACTTGTCGGCATGCGCTCTCGCCACCCCCCGAGCCCGCTTCAGTTTTCTTGGCCATTCGTAGCGGATTTCGAGGGTAATGATTCCAGTCCCTAAGTGTGTCGGCGCCGCTCGGCATGCAACGTTTTTTTATGCCCTCCCTGCCTCGGAAATTACAGCGTGGATTCGGCCTTTCTACGCATCTGTTTTCGACGATTTCTCGCCCCCATGGCCGAGGTGGTTGTGTGGCGTATGCTGACGCTTCTGACCTCGTGACTCGTTTTTTTTTATATATAAAGGTATACAAGTTCCTTTGTCAGGGCGGAGCAACATCTGTGCTGGTAGACGCATGAGAAAGCTGCTGGTAGACGCATGAGAAGCTCAGCCGAGGTAACATCAGTTTTCGCGATTTATACTTCTTGCTTCCAGCTGACTATGGAGCGCTGAGTGCTATATACTCAGCAACTGGGCGACGCTGATATTTAGAAATACTGAAAGTGTACAGTATAACTTGAACAGGGCACTGCATGGCTCACGCACAGGAGCGTTCCGTTTTCATTCCGCAGATCTCGTCTCGGCGCACCTTATACTCTTCATGCAATTAATATCCACGCAATACTCGAACAGGGAACACAGGTGTGCGTGTTTGCAATCGACACTGAAAGCGAGCTTTGTTTATTTCTACCTTAATTCTATTATTTCCTGTCGCTCGAGTCACTGTTGCTTCTCATTCCCGGCTTCAGCATCGCATCCATTCTGGCCACTGCGAGCACCTTGGGAATGCGCGCGAGACGCCACCTTCACTGTTCGGTATTTCAGTTGACGCGCGCTCGCTTGGCCTTATCTCTTTTCGCGCATTCGTTTCCTTTGCTTTCCAGCAGCGCGCTTCTGTTTGCGATCTTTCACTCTCAGGTGGAATATACGGATGCAGAGGAGAGGACGGGGATATATGGCATGTGGGGGCGCCGCCTCTTTCTTCTCAAGTGGAGGTGCCCACATTGAGCCAGTACAGAAAAAAGATAGAAAAAAAAGCTCAAATGAAACGTGAAACGCTCGTATTCAGGATATAGGATGAGAGACACGCCCTGTATCGGTGACGCGCGCCTCTATCAACCTTTTGTCTTTGTGGACATTTTTTTTTTCATTTCCTCACTTGGAGGTGCGTTCTTCCGAAACACTGTGTGTCGCTGCTTCGTCGAGGATCGAGAAGAAGCACTTCATAGGAGTCGCCCTTCGTGAAACGTACGTGTGTGTGTGTGTGTGTGTGTGTGTGTGTGTGTGTGTGTGTGTGTGTGTGTGTGTGTGTGTGTGTGTGTGTGTGTGTGTGTGTGTGTGTGTGTGTGTGTGTGTGTGTGTGTAGGCGACCGTCCCGGCGCTCTTCTTTTCCGAGGAGGTGGTCCTCGTCGTGTACGAACCTTGCGCCCCGAGGCAAGAAGTGCAGCAGTTGGAGAGCCAGGTTCGGTCTCGTTCGATTGCGTGTTTGCCAATTCCCCTCACTGCCCGTTCCTATACAGTCGCCCATTTCCTTCCCGTACCCTCCGCAGTGCCACTCCTGTTCCGTTTGCGGAGATCTCGAGAACGTGCGCCACCTGAGCTTGGGAAGTGGGGGAAAAAAAAAGAACACCGAAGAAAAGCAAGTGGACGAATGAAAAGCCTTGTTGAAGGAGAAGGCTGGTGCCGAGTGTTGTCTCAAGATTTTATAGTGCCACGCCTCGTCCCTGCGGAAGCCTAGCTGTCGCTCATAACGTACGCGCTGTAGACTGACGAGACAACCCCTCTTGAAGAGGAGTTTGATGACGTCAGCGACGACGCTTACGTATAGGCCACCTCGCGTTTGGTTTCTATTCCGAAAGCGAGGCGATGGCTTCGCGTCGCGATAAAATGAATAACTTACCTCGAGTTAGCTTATAAATCATTGTCACAACGGAGGCGCACTTCACGAGGACGCAGTGCCCGTGCCTCGTATCGTCTACGTGTCTATATATTTTTTTCCCGTTGAGATAAAAAGCACACGTGCGTCACTTTCGTACTCCTCTAGTGTTTTGCCTGATACGATGGGCGCGTGATAAAGTCTGCGATACCTATATCAGAGTCGGATGCGTGTGCGTGCGCACAAAGCGAAAGCCACCGCGTGTACCGGTAACACTATAGGTCTCTTGCTCTAGTGCTATCGCGGCTTCGTAACGCCTTTGCTTAGAGCAATACGTGGGAATGTAAAGCATCCGCTCACCTGCTGTATGCTCTGGTTTCAGGGACAAAAACACGGGCTAACCGCAGCGTACGGTGAAGTTCTGCTTGGAACGACGTAGGATTGAGTTCTAGTTCGAAGCCAAAAAGAAAAAAATATATAAACGCACACACGCGGACAGAGTCAACGCCTCCTAGAAAAAACTATGCCCGAAACGTCGCTCTCTTTTCAATTGGGAGCTTCTTGCCAGCACGTAATCTCGGAGGCCATGCCTCCTGCCGCGTGTTGCGACAGGCCGCCGTGTGAGACCGCTTGCCTCCGTACCGCTCAGTCACGTGACCGCTCTGTCACGTGACATCACGGCTTCTCGGAGGCAACTGTTGTGTTCGCTGAGGGCGGCCGTCAGAGACGCTCGCCTCCGTACTAAAGGAGGAGGGTAAAGTGAGAGGGTAAAGCGACTCACGTTTCAGGCATATTTTTTTTTTTTAGGAGGCGTTGACAGAGTCAAGTGACACAAACGGCGTTTGTTATTTGTTTATCTTCATTTTTATTATACCGATGGCTGCATGATCCAGCCATTCTTCCGCGAAACATTGAGCTGCAGCTTGGAAACTCGTGCTTCTATAGTTTGCTCTCGTAGAGGTATACCTAGTCCTGTACAGGCTGAAGTAACGTGATACAGTGTAATTCGAATTCCAACGCTGCAGGATAATGCTCGATGTCAGCGAGCCACAAAAGGAGTCGTATTACAACAATCGCTAGCCACGTTTCGTCCTGTAGACGGCGAAACAGGCAGAGATGATGCGCGAGGAAGGAAGCTCCTTCAGTTGGTATTGTGGTTCCCAACAGGGTGGCAAGAAGTATGAACAGCGTTTCTTGTACATTCTTAACAACGCAAGTCGAATTCCACTGCTAGGACAGTATACAACTTTAAATATAGGGTACGGAAAACTTTACGTTAGCGCTTGTCACCACTGCGAATTCCTCATGTACGCTATCTTCCTGGGCACCCACGTTAGGGGTCGAAAATAGTGTACATACCCAACGAACGCTATCTTTGCGTACCCTATAGTCTAAAACAACCTAGTGCTCCATTCAGCGCCAGTCGGCTACATACAGCGCGAGTCGTATACATTGCAACGGTCGCTAGCAATGTTTTCGTCTTGTAGGCAGTGAAACAGGCCGAGATGATGCCATGAGGTAAGAAGGAGCAGTGACTCCTTGGGGTGGGCTCCCAGCGGAGCGGGGGGTGGAGCGTAGAACGGTGTCTTCGCGAAGTCTATTAACCAGGAGGTCGATAAACGCCCCCGGGTCTTCACCTGTGCCCATCGCCATCGATCATGCATGATCCATCGACCTCGGTGCCTGCGCTGTTCCTCTTATTCCCCCCCCCCCCCTTTTCTGTGGATGCCTCCCTGCGCTAGAAGATGATGAGACGCGGTGCCATCATATGTCCGGATACATTCCGCCGCGGGGCACCGCGAAGATGCAGCTTTTCTTTTTCATTTTCTTTCTTCGGTATAACAAATATAAACATTAATGCGATCTCGCGCCGAACAAGACACCTCAATACTTCAGCGCACGCGCATTTTAAGCTTCTTTTTTCTTTTTTTCGTTCAAGGCTCTCTTTATTTTTAATTTCTGCCGCGGCGAGATTGTTGTCCCTGGCACCGGTAATCGATGGGGCGTCAGTTCAGGTAATATCTATTTACGGTCTGGCCTAGAGTAATTATATCCTCACTGCTTCGTCATATAACGACGTCATTGCTGCGAGAGACATGTCGCTGATTAGGACCACACGATAATCTGAAATGCATTAGCCTTAGAGTAGAATGGTTGTCGCGCAGGGAAGCTCTTGAAATGTCTTGTGGATGTCTTAGGTTTGCCTTCAAAAACTCTCTGCCAAGTTTGCTGTGCACTTGAGGTCGACTGAAGTTGGGCTAATGGGAATATCCAGACCGTTTAACCTCGATGTAGATATATCATCCCCCTTCACTTGATACGTAATAATTAAACACTATAGTTATGATACTGCGATCGAATTGCACCTCTTTCACGTCACGTGTCATTTTAAACTCTGATGATTTAGGAACGTTTCATTGTACCGAATGGTGCACTGCAGTGTAGCATCTTAGAAGTTCCTAGTTCATCAAGCCAGTTGTGTAGGCATGGGGTGGTATTCCAGGCTCGTGCTCCCCCCTTCCGCTACCCCCAATTTTTTTCATTACGCGCATATAGTGCAACATGACCATTTGCCTGCCCCGGCCACCACATTATATCAAGGAAGTCCCCCCTTTTTCCCCCGAAAAAAAAATTCTGCATACAACCCCGAATCAAGCTTTAGAAAAGCATACCGTAGATGATGAGACGTTGAAACCATAGCTGACCGCGTCAGCACCTGGGAAAACTGCATATATGTGCCTTGAATACGATCCAATCTTCTCAAATGCCAAATTGGCTGTAGTGGCCTTGCGATGCTCTATGCCGCGAACCTATTTATTAAGGGTGCATTGGAGCTTAACTTCGCTAACAAGAAGTATAGATAACTATAGAGTCAGTGCTCACAATTGTAATAACTCTTGAAATCTGTGCCTTCCTCGTCACAACCCTTCCACTACGCAGGTTAGAGTGTTAATTAAGTCAGACATCATGGCCTTTCTGCCATCTATCTCACCACAGCCAGTGTTAGCATGCGAGCGGCTTGACTCTGGCGCGACGGCCGAGGACTGGATTCGAGATGCAGAGTGACGCATACAATATTGTATTACAGCTCCGATATTAGGGCATCGCTGTCGCCCCCCTATAGCGACCGGTGCACAGATGCAGCCTCCGGGTCACTGCGGCTAAGGTCGCCCCTCTTTTCTCGGCTTGGAAGTTGCAGGCATGACATGAAATTCCGGGTTGACCGGACGCTGCATATGCAACGCGTACGTAGATCGTGTATCTGTCAGCGCACGCCAAGACCGCGTCCGTCGAGTCACCTGTTGTGCGACAACGTGTGCTGACTGTGGGGACTCCGACGGATGCAAATATGGCGTCGGTGGCGAGGTTCGTTGCTCGTGCATGCATGCACTCGCGTGGCAAACGACTCCTCAGTCGTCGTTACGGGACCCTTTGTCGGCGCTGATTTTCGAATGCTAATGTTTCTGCGCCTGATTTAAGGTGTTCGTATTGACTGGGGATGCTTGATGCATACGAAATCAGCTTCGCAATGGACTGCCGTCTCTGAAGAATCACAGAGCCCTTCTTGATGTCGGGGATTCGGGGTTGACGTGAATAACGGCCGTGACCTTCAATGAATCCCCCCAAAGAGGCAGATAAAATATGCAGCAGCCATCTATGCTTTCGTTTGCGTGATTTAATACCGCGGAGTCGATTGGACGAAACTCTCAGTGCGCCAGGTGTTTGGTCGGTGGGCTGGCGTTCGCGGCAGGACGCATGTTATTACTCTATCACTTTAATTGATAGCGACACGACTGTCGTGCGAGCGCTCAGCTACTCCCAAGCAAAGTGGTACGTGTGCGCTCCCTCCTTTCTGTCGCTCACGTGAGCGTATCGCACAACCTGGTGTTATTCCTGAAAAGCCCCCCCGCGTTATCTGTTAGATAATAGGGCAACACCACTTCGCCGATCATGCGCAGTCTTTGTTTTCAGCTCGGCGCCCTTGTCTCCCCGTTTCTGCGTGATAAAGCCGGTTCGATAAAGATACGCGTGAACGGTAAACGCCACCTTATTGATCCGGGCTGCCTTACGTATAGGTATGAAATTCGTTTATCACGTTTGCTTGGCTAACCGTATTTATCAACACTACTGCTAGAAAGAAAGAAGCAAACGATGCTTATACGAAGTCTGTCCTCTAATTATAGTTAGGTGTCAGTGAGCAAAAATAATTATAGCCTATGGACGACCGTCCAGGCACACACACACGTGTGTGTGTGTGTGTGTGTGTGTGTGTGTGTGTGTGTGTGTGTGTGTGTGTGTGTGTGTGTGTGTGTGTACACGTACTGGGGTCGTTCCAATGCCTGACTGAATGTGCAAACACGGCGTACTCTTTCACGATGGCAGTGGTCGCCCACTCCTCCCTTGTCTTCCGAAGGCCTCAAAAAGGAAGAAAGAACGGGAAGTCAAACATGGGGAGTCGGAGGAGGAAAATAAGGCTAAACAATGCTCCATGGCTTCCTCTCCGACGGCGCACGCCGAGTGTTCTGGACGCCCGCGTTCAGCTCTCGCTATACTTTTTGGGAGTGGTACAGTGCCTCGGGGTTTCGTGTGTGATCTGTCCCAAGCAAGCACGTTCCACACACAGACACGTCCGGTTTGGCTTTCAGGGGCGGCTCTCTGTTTCGCCGGCGCTGTCGCCGCGCTGCTGTTTGCTTTTACAGCCAGCGCGCGCGAACGATAAGGCACGAGCGGCCTTTTTGAGCGGCTCCTTGGGTTCGTCGCAGGCGTCGGCTGTTTTATCTCGCCGGCGGAGAGTCTTCGCAGCGTTGTTTGCCAGGATTTTCGCGTCCGTTTTCGTCGATATGACTTTGCTGTGACCATATTGAATTCCCCCCCCCCCCCCCCCCCGAGGCATATTCTGCCTCGTAGCGACGTCCATTGAGGCGTAAGCTACAGAAACTCGGGCTCGCATTGAAAGAGCCATACTTACGCCACATCAGCTCCTGGCCAGACCGATGTCGCCAGCAAACGTTTTAGAACGTCGTTCTGACCATGTATCCCGGATGAAGACGTCGAAGGACACCACGGCAGCGCTCGTGTGTCCGCCTTTTTTTTTCTTTTTTTTTCGCCTGTCCCTGTTTTTGAGGCTGTGTGTTTATTCCGTAATGTCATACAATGTCGCCCAAGCTTTCGTGCTCGTTGGACGAAGGTTCTGTTAAATTCTTTTTTTTTTTGGCAAGACTTGCACAGGTGACTATAGATCAACGGTGATGTCGTCACTGCCAGGACTTGTGCATGCTCCTCCTTTCGCTTTTGTTTTGTCCGCCTCTTTCAAAGCTCCTCTAATTGATATTGATTGAGTGAGTGAGTGATTGATATGTGTGGTTTAACGTCCTAAAACCACCATATTATTATGAGACGCCGTAGTGTAGGGCTCCGGAAATTTCGACCGCCTGGTGTCCTAACGTGCACCCAAATCTGAGCACACTGGCCAATACAGCATTTTCGCTTCCATCGAAAATGCAGCCACCGCAGCTTCGAAGCTCTCCTATCCCCAGTGCAAGGTATACCATATGGGCGCACGTCAAGGAGCTTCGTTTAAGCGTAATTAATTCGGTATACGTCTATACGCTGACCGAAATTATACAATACCCGCATGGGCGAGTCTTCGAGGTCCCAGCTGGCGAGCCTTCAAGCGAGAGATTTGTCGCTCGCAACGGACCGGGCCGACCCGGTCCGCAGTATTTCTGTCGGCTTTCGAGACGCTTAACGTTTCTTCCTATACGCCCTTAAATCGGCCGTTGCAAACTACGAGCTTCGTGGGTTTCCTCCAATGGTGCCTGCATTCCCTCGTTTACATGTTTTATTTTCTCTTTTATCGCTGGTCGTTCCACACGTATAAACCGACCTTTTCGTCCATCCAACCCTTAAGGGGTAGGGGTGCGGTTCCGAGGCGTTTTTTTTTTCGTTTTTTTCTTTTTTTTTCGCCGCAAACCCAACGCCGCTGTGCAATGTCTAGGGACAGCTACAGCAACGCCCCCCCCCCCCCCCTGCCAGCACGCCATCGCAAAATTTATGCATGGAAAACGCGCCGTCGTCCTGCTTTCTGCCGTCGAGCGCTGCTGCGACTTCTCGTGTCCAGCTTACGGGAAAGCAAGAAAATTTCCAAAAAGAAAGCGTCCCGGTTAGGCCACGCCTATGACGCATATTGCTAAGGTGCATGCGGGTCCGATGCATGGTCGAGGCGAGCCCGGCGGACTCGCTTCCGACGTCGAGGCCAGCCAGCGCCGTTAATCACGTTCCGCATTACCTCCGTAGCGCGCGGAAACAAAGCTGCCGCCCCCGTTAAAACCGTTATGCGCGCCGCTGTAACATGAACGGGGTGCGCTCGTTTCGCCTGGAGTCTGTGCGTGCGTGCGTGTGTGTGTGTGTGTGTGTGTGTGTGTGTGTGTGTGTGTGTGTGTGTGTGTGTGTGTGTGTGTGTGTGTGTGTGTGTGTGTGTGTGTGTGTGTGTGTGTTTCTGTGTCCTCAAACTGTCTTCTTCATCCCCCTGCGCATGGCTGCCGCTCGCATTGAGACGTCTGGAAAAAAAACGGAGGCCCACCAACGCAACGCCGCGCGCATTTACCTCGGAGAGCTCTCCTTGATCGACGTGGATCCTTTCTGACGCGCTCATTTCCCAGCTCCGTATTCTCCGACGCGTTGCGTGCAATCGCGTGACGATAACTCGATCGGAAAGCGAGTGTTTTGTTGTCCGGCGCTATGGGGTGTATCACGCGCGATATATACCGTTTGTTTATGCATATGTATTCTTGAACACGGATTGTCGCTGGAACAGTGTTTCGACGAGTAGCCTTCTCTACTAGGTTTAGCAGTTGACATATTAAAGTTGAGTTGAGCAAAGTTTATTTGTTTTCTTGAACACATGGTTGCCTTATAAAGACAATCCTTGTTGATGAACATTCATTTCTTCAAACATTCACCTTCTTCTGAACTTCTGCATAGTCTATGCGTGCTCGATCAGTGCGTTTTCCCCGTGCCCACAATCAACCCGTTAAGTTGGACTGTATACGTGTCACGTGAAATGGCCACTGTCTTGTATTTTATACGCTAGTCTCGGTAGTAAACGTACAGTTGGTGACACCAGTAGACCAACCATTGGCAGTGAAGGCTTGTATTAAAAAAAGCTTCGCGAATCGGTGCCTCAGTTACCTGTAGGACGCATTTTCTGACGCGTTAAAGTAACTTTGTCTCTTAAAAGCCAGAGCACCTGCGCTTTTTCTAAGCCTTTCCGCGGTGACTCTTCCACAGCTTTTAATCATCGCCGTGCGACGGTAGGGGGCCCTCCAAAGAAGCCGGCTTGCCCGTAGTTGATACGCTCGCATTCTGGCAAAAAAAAAAAAAAAACTCTGCTCTCCTATTTCGCGCGTTATTCTGGGCCACTTACGCCATTCGGCAGACCACGTTCAGCCAGACACATCGCAGGATCAACTCGTTTTCTTTAATCAAACTATTAAGGCTTTCCCATTTTTGTCCCCTCTCTAAACGCATGCCTCGTCAGTCCGTGGTGTGTGTGTGTGTGTGGGGGGGGGGGGTCGGAAAACTGAAACGCCGGCGCAGTCTGGGGGAGCGAATACATAATTCGGCCATCCCTGCTCTTCCTCGCATGCCCTTTCCCCCCTTTCGGTCGGAAGGAGGCGGCGAGGCACTTAGCAGCGAGCGGCCAGGCGACATCGCAACCTGAGCTCTCTTCTCACACAAACGCGCGCCTTAATAACACGTTGGCTTGCAAAGTAGCGAAGAAAAAAAAAAAGCAGCGGGCTAGTCGCTCCGAGACTTTACGTTAGGGCCGGCCACGGCTGGTTCGTTCGCTAATCGCGGGTCAGCTCTTTCTCGAAGCGGCTGCAGTGGAACGCGCAAGCCACCTCCATAATGGATGAAGAGCGAGCGGCACCTTCGCTGCTGCTGTTGCATCTGTCTATAGTCGCCTGTTGCATCTCTCTAGTCGCCTGTTGCTTTGAAGCAGTCGGCGGAGTGTGGATGAAGTACAGCGCCGAGGTGTGTGAGAGAGGGAAAGAGAGTGGAGAGGGTGTTCAACACTGTGCGCACGCTTCCCCCTTTTTTTCTTCGTTCATGACTGACTCGTATAGCAACAGCGTCGACGGTGTTTTGTGTTGCGTGCCCGACAGCCAATCGTTTCGCATTATGCGCGGCAGTGTGCCTAATTAGGCGCGTCGTCGGCGTTGTTAGCGGCCCAAGATGCGCTCTTTCGTTTATTTTTACTTTTTTTTCTTTGGCCCGAACTGTATGCTATTATACGGAACTATTGTGAGCCTTGACAGGTTTATACAAAAGAAAGACTTGGGTTGGTTTAACGATCTGTATGGGTTCGGTTCCCGGAATCGGGTGCGGCATCGACGGAGTGGGTTGCGTTCTGGTAATAGGAGGTAATGCTGCCATATCCAGTGGCGCGCATTATGGATATGTAACCAAGTCAAGGGCGCTGTCAGTATGCAGTGAACTCATTCCCAAGCTGCAGCTCAACCAAGGATCGGCCACAACAGATAATCTGCGCACTATATATCACAATGTGGCCTTGTGTTGCCGAGAGAGTCGAGGCGTGTTACTCAGCTTGTATACAATGTTGCATATCGATTGTCCTCTCGTAAAAGGTCGTCGTCATCGACAGAAACCTATATTTACGCCCGATGCTCGACGAAATGCGTTTCCGGGCTATCGGCCACTGACTACATCTTATATCGGCAGTCTCTGCTCTAAATATCGTCGCATCGGCCGAGTCTCTGCAGTTATCCCGGGTTTTTCTTTCTCCCAGCACCTGTTTCACTGTTAGATTTTCTATTAACGCTGAATTAAGGCCAAACCTCATAAGCGCGAAAATGCACGCGACAGCGACAAGCGACGCGACGTAGATTGGCTTCGCGCGATCAGTCGCTAGCGCAGGCAAACCTCATTCACGCGACGGCTTCGGCGAGCGAATTCCACTGTTGCTGGCATGAGGCCGTCTACTCGCACCAAGAAAACCGCGTAGCGAGCGGAATGCAATTTAAAAATAAGATATATTGTTGTGTAATGAAACGGAAAGTGTTTATTATTGCCTTGCAGCACTTTTTATGTGCACATGCGTAATAAACATTGCGTTATTTCTTGTTGCGCATACGTGACTCGGGCAGGGTCACGTGCACCTATGTAGTCTTTGTCTTTTCCGGTATTTCGCTATTGGCTGCTTGAGCCCAGCACTTCCGGGCGATGAGCGACGGTTTCCAAATCTGGAGAACCGAGCGATCGCGCGAAAATGAGCACGCGACACGTCGCGCGAACGCCCTGTTTCGTCGCTCATAGCGTCGCTCGTCGCTGTCGCGTGCATTTTCGCGCTTATGAGGTTTGGCCCTTAATCTTACGCCAAGCAACACCAGGACAGCAACGAAGATGACTCCAAGGTTCCGAAAGAAATTCGTGCCACGTACAGACGAAACACTTCTCGCAGAAGCAGTTGTAATCAAGGGACTGGAACGAGCGCTAACAGTGCGACGCCTCGACCTTCCTTTATGATCTATCAGCGCGCCTACGTTCGACTAAGGCGCGCTGATTTTCACTTCGCGCGGTACACGCCCAGTGCTCCACTCTTGACTCGGTTATTTCTGCGACCTTACAAAGGGCGTGCACTGGCTGGCAACCTGAGGAGGAATGAAAGACACCACATTCCGAGCGTTCTTAACCCAAACAGCGTGCCAAGTCGTGACACTAATCATCGCCCTATGCCGACGCCGCGCGCATACGATTTATCGCGTACATCGACCGTTTTGAGGTTAAGAAACAACGAAAGCTATTGCGGCACCGATTTCCTTCCAGTTTTCTTTTAACCATACCGCACTCATTTGTCCCCCAAAACCGGACACGCCCTGCAAGGCGTTCGTACTTGCATCACTGTATACGCTGAGGTGATTTTCCTTCCAACGCCGGTTTTCCCCCCTACATCTTGCGCAACGGATTTGTTATCGCCATGAGCCTGACTACACCCAATGCAGGGCAAAGACCTCTCCCATGTTTCTGCAGTTGGCTCGTTTCTGTGCTTGCTGCGACCACGTCGTTACCACAAACTTCTCAATTTCATCTGCCCACCTAATTTTCGACCGACCATGAGTGCATTTGCCACGTCTTTAGAATACAGTACGTTACTCTTAATGACTGCAGCCGTCACCATGCCTTCTCACTGCTTAGCATACTCTCAATCTGCCATAAAAGAGATCAACGCAGAGTATATACTGAAGAAGCGAGAACCTTCGAAGACAAACATTGTCTGCTCTTGCCGTGTCATTCTTGACACCGGCTCAACGGAGCGAAAAATCGATGTACAATGTGGAAGGAATAAGAAACGGAGATTTCCAGTGCACCAGATTGTCGGATGGTGTTCTTCGGGACTGGGAAACCTCTTGGCAAGCTTCGCGGTCATGTATGGAGGATGCATTCGACTGCAGCGTTCATATACAGTAGTAGTCGTAGTTAAGGGCCTTGATCGCGCTTCACCGCAAGAACAGCAACCGTTCCAAGCCTACCAACAACGTCGCATACACGGATAGAGGGTGAATACCATGTCGACGTTTATAAGCGGGGTGAACGCGATGGCAGAGCCCTTTTGGTTTCGTTATAGACGTCGACCATTCGACGTATTCACAATAGTCGAACAGCTTGTACATGTCGTCAGCAACGTTATGCGAGGCGCGCAATGTAAACGTGCCACAACTAGGCAGGGCTTGGCTTGTTCTCGCCGAAAGTTATTCCTCTATAATCATTGCGTGAGACAAGACGAGAGTTCGATCTGCGCCTCACGATCTTCGCGCGGTGTGTGTGTCTTCATAAGTTTGCACTTGCGTGGTCGTGTCGCCCAGAAGGCTGCGTCGCGGTGTTGCGATATTTTGTTCTTGGTTTTTTTCGGATGCCTTGACGAGCGGGGGAAGTGGCCACGGCACCGCGACTGATTGAGTTGCAGCGCCCGAAGAAAGGAGGGGTGGAAGAGAAAGCCCTTGACAGTTGACCGGCGAGCCCTTGCCCCCTTTCTCTATATGAGCGTCGCCGTCACGTACGGAGACGAAAATAAAGCGCTCGCACGCACGACATCGTCACCGTCAACTCCGCACGCAGTGGCGGCAGTATAGTAGACCGACCCCGGTGGTGCCCGCGGCGGTCACCGCGGGGTCCCAAATTGCTCCCTTCCGCGTGCCGCCGCCACCGAAGTCTTGGCGCGGCCTCTTGCGTGGCCCCGGCGAATCGAGCAAGTTTCGTTCTCTCGCTTCTTCGTCTTGATCTTCTTCTTACTCTGATGGTGGAAGACCCGCCGTTCACGCCAGCGCTGAAGGTCCCAACATGCGGCGAACCGGTTGGCAGGCTTCTCGCACGAGGTGAACACTCACGCAATCTGCTGCCCTCTGGCGGTAGTGGTCTGAACTTTTGGGTCGTATCCTCCTCCCCTTTGCCGTCAAGAAGACGGCGCTTGATTGCGACAAGGGTCAGCTATGAATGTCACGTCATCATTCGGCCTTCTTCGCGGGAGCAGGCAAGCCTGCTGCGGCGTCGTCGTCGTCTTCATAGGGACCCTACTCTTGGGGAAATGTCGTTAGTCGAGGTAAAGAGTGCAACCATTGCCGAGCGGGCGGTATTTCATTTGACCTGTTCGCTCTGACCTATCTACATACGCATTGTTCTTATAAAGGTACGCAGTTTTGCCGAATTTGTACGTGCACTCTTTCGAAACGGAGTTACCGATAAGCGGCACATTATATATATTGCAGGTGAAGAAGGTCTCCGAAGAAAAAAAAAAAAAAACCAGCTATACATAATCGAACCGGCCGGGAGACTTCGCCGGCTGATTGCACGGCGGCGTCTCTCGGAAATTAGCGTTTGATTGTCGTGTCATTGCGGTGCTACGCAGAGATAAAGTTACAGAGCGGCACGAATCGCTCGATTGGAGCGCATGCGTGTTTATGTGCTTCGTGAGATGTATAGCCTCTTCGGTGGTTGGGCTTACGCCGATTGGCATGCTGCCGAAATAAATTGCGACTGCTAGCTACTTTGTAACAGCGTAGAGCGGGGTCACGTAGGTAACGGTCAGTGTCACGATTGTATTTTGGGTTTCCTATAGATGCTTCTATGAGGGACGTTGCCTTGGAGAGTACATGATATATACCCGCAGTTATCCACTGTTATCGGCCGTTGGCGAAACGGTCATTGTATGCATACATACGAGAGCCATACGACGGCGGCCTCTAATGCCCTCCCAAAATATGTATACGAGCGTGAGTACTGCGAATCACCGCGTGTTCTCGTTGTTTGCTTGAATAAAACTTTCGAAGCGCGCCTATAACGGGCCCCTTTTATAGGAATTCGAAACTGCGCATGCGCAAAAGCACTTTCGCGAGCACGAATTACGTGAAAAGCTGTGGAAACGAGTTTTAAACTATACATGAAAGTGATAGAAAAGACGAATTGTTTCTCGGGACCCGTTATTTCGCTTTGTTTCGTTCGCCTCGGAAGAGTATAGCGTTTGTCTAGAATGGCCATGTGTGAGGCGAATATGTGTAAGAGTCGGGGGCAAGGAGGGGGTGGGATGCTTTTTTTTTTCTAAACTGCGCTTGTGCACGCACGAGCACGCGCACACACACTTCTACACATAAACACGCTAGCTTGCACATCACGAAAGTACAGAAGCAACAAAGAAGGTTTCCCCGAAATATCGGCATACCCCTCGTTTTTAAGAGGGGGGGGGGAGCGAGAGTGATTGCAGTTTCTACTAGACCGTTCGCATGCGCCACCCATCCACCGTGGTGCTATATCCTCGCAGTTTTGCAGGAATATAAAAAGAGACGGCTATAAGCAGGAAAAGGTTGTAAACGGCCCGGGCAGGCAACGGATGTATACGGACGGCGTGCGTGACCTCGTTCCAGCAGCGGTGCATGCAGCGCGGTTGTGCTTGCTATATGGTTTGCGAGGGCCAGTTTCCTAACGCGTTTAAGCGCGCAAGGTGGGAACGAAATAAAGAAATAACGGACGGAAATAAAAGCGAGGATCCGTATAGTGGTCGTTTTTTTTTTTCTTATATACCGCCTTCCTTCGCATCTTGACGACTTTCTCTGTCGGTGTAGCTTTCTTAGTTTGTTGTAACACCTTACTTTTCTTTTTTTTTTCATTCCCGTAGTAAACTTTCGGTGAGCGTGAAGTTTAGTGAAGGAAACAAAAAACTTTCACCGCACCCCGGCGCTACCCGAAGTGGAAATCTGAGCACGGCTGCTGCGCGGCACCCGTTAAAGTGCTAGAACGGATTTTCTTTCTTTGCCCCTCGACTTTGAGCGCCTTTTTCCCTCGTCCAACCTTGCAGGCACGTCGCTTTCAAAAACTCTCTCCGCTCTCACCCTCCCCACGCAGGACAGCCCAATAAAGTCTATTTCTCTCTCTCTCTTTCTCTCTCTCTCTCTCTCTCTCCGCTTCGCGTCGTCCCATATAGCCGGAATCTGTCTTCGCTGCTGAGCATTGCTCCTCTTGCGAGGAGCAATGCTAAAAAACAAAACAATACATAAAAACATACATAAAAACAAAACAAAACCAGAACGTTGTCTCGACTGCGTATATAGCAGCGGTGATTGCCGCCCGTGCGTCGTTCTCTCATCGCGCACGTCTCTCACTTCCTTTTTTCGGTATTTCTACGTCTTTATGTTCTTTTACGAGTGTTTCTTTTTTACCTTTGCGGGGACTCTGGCGACATTATGTATTGCTGTAGCGGCTGTATATATACTTTCCGTGATGGGTACAAAAAAAAATCATTAAAACTGAGAAGGGGCTCAAGTTCGCACGGCGCAGTTGCCGCGGTGGAAGCCGCCTTTCGCACCCCGCTCAAATCGCCTTCTTGTTCAACTACTTATGTTTTTTTTTTCCCCGCTGGTGCGACGTTATAGCAGCCGTCTTATGTCATGTACAGACTGTATATATAGGTCCCTCGAAAGATCTATTGCGCCAACGTTGGTGTGATACACGGGCTCTCGTAGTATTTTAGAAAGTTGGTGTTACAACACACCGCCGTCAGCGGCGCGTATAACTCTCGTCCTTGCAGCTGGCTTTTTGTGATTCACGAGCTCAGTCAAAATATCACTTATCCCATGTGGTCGAACGAGCTGCTTATTATATATAGGAGCGTGTGCAGTGTAAATGCTTGCAATTCGTAAGCGCGACGTTGACTTCAGACGGACGTTTGTTGGTTCGAGAAGGTGATCATTCCAGTCACTATGTCACACTCTCAAAGCAGTCTTCTCTTTCGTTTATTTTTTTCTTTCTTAATAATATGTGAGGTTTAACGTCCCAAAAACCACGACATGATTACGAGGGACGCCCTATATACATAGTGGAGGGCTCCGGAAATTTTTTTACCATCTCGTGTTTTTTAACGTGCACTTAGATAGCGCAGTACACGAGCCTCTTTAACCTTTCGCCTTAATTGAAATGCGACTGTCAAGACAGGGGTCGAACCTGCGACCTTCGGGAACTGATGCAGAGAAGCCGACTTATTTTCTTTCTTTCCCGAGTGGCGTCGGCGGTACCGTTGTGCGCCAAGCGAGTAGGAAATGGGCAGTTGCAACTTTGCGTGATTTTTTTACAATTACATCGCATGCCTATAGAGGAAGTAAAACTAAGGCAGTGCAGTAACACAGTGCATGTGCAACAGGTTCACGGTGAATGTAACAACTTAGAAACTTGTTACATAGCGATTAAGAGTATAGGCCTGCTAGAGGCTTTGCCAGGCCCAGCAACCCGACACGTAGCTTTCAAGGTCATCAAATCAAAAATAAACTTTGTCATTTTACCCAAGACAAAAGGGGTGGTGGTAAAAATCTGCCTTACTGCGCAGCTTGGCTCAGCGGTAAGATTTAAGAATTAATGCAGCAGATATAGAGGAAATGCGAGAAATAACGAAAAACACCGAGAAGAGGGTATACAACATACGCAACGAGCTGATATAAGAGCACAGCAAACGAAAATGTTTTCAATAACTCATTACGGAAGAAGATATTGCTCTCCCGGGCTTCCTTTTCAAACAGTTCGACGCCGTGATGGATCAGTGTCAATCGCGACAGTTTATCGTTATCGCTGCTTGTTTTATAAACGCCGCCTGTGTGTGTGTTTGTTTTTTCTTGTTCGTCTGATGCCAGCCGTGCCGTTCATCCTATAAAGTTTCAAAATCTGATAGCGCGCTCCCCCCCTTTTCTGTCTCACTGGACACCGACCGAATCTACAAACTCTATCGTGAAGCAAACTTCTTGCCGTTTATCATAGTAGCATCCTTTAGCGGCGTTACATTTCACAGGAAGCTCCCTCTAAGCATAGACACACTGTCATATATCTGTACAGGGTTGATAAATCCCCGCTTTTAAATTATTTGTCCTTCTTCTTCTCGTGTTCTCACGCATTCAGATCGACTTCGTTCGAACGTTCTTCGTTCCCATCACCACTTATTTCGCGTGTGCGGAGGCAAATACCTCGAGGCGCCGTTCGACGGAACATAAATATCGGCCATAAAATCAGAAATGGGCCCCTTTGCCGCCGCTAACGACCCGAGGCTTTATAGAGTAACGCCGTCCGTCGGTAAAATAAATAAGATAAATAATAATCATAAAAGGCGCGGCTCTTTCGAGGGGCGGCTATCTTTAGATCGGCGCGTGTAGTCGTCTGCTCGAACTGAGATAGCGTTTCGGCCTTCCGAGATGGCGGCTTTGTTTGCGTGCGCGTTCCGTATACTGAAAGCAACACCGCCAGCGACGACTGCGGAGACAGTGAAACTTCGTTCTTGGTTCAAGCGCGGAAATCTTTCCGTCTTTGCGTGTGTGTGTGTACTCTGTGCGTGCGCACTCTTGCGCAAGTTCATTTGTCGACTGCGCGCCATTTTTTTTTCTTTTGCATTAGGCACTTTTTTTAAAGTAATTCGTCTGGTTTTCCTGGCCCGAACGCAACTGCCGGAAAGCGGCGCGTACCGGTGCGGAAGTGAACCGATAACGCGGACACTAAACAGCGCTACCGTCCGGCGTTTGTGCAATAATGGCATATATATACTTTAGCCGTGTTCTCGCTCAACGCCTCCCCCTTCCCCCCTCCCTTGCCGACTCTCTTGGGGTGAAACAACGGACGGTGAAATACGCTAATTCTATTCAGCGCTGTTGTGTCGCCTCGCGCTCCACCCTTTCTGTCTAACTGGGAGTGTAGTGGTGAAAGGTTACAGCTTAAACTAGAGTACGTAAGAGCCCTCAAGAAAGGGATGTGACAGTGTTATGAAATAAATACTGGTGAAAGTTACAAAAGTTGGCGCCTGCTCGCAGTGAGTGAGTCAGCGCTGCACTGCGCATTCGGGAAGGGATCGTGGATGAAGCTGCGCACGCGTGGGTATCATGATTGATTGATTTGTGGGGTTTAACGTCCCAAAACCACCATTTGATTATGAGAGACGCTGTAGTTGAGGGCTCCGGAGATTTTGACCACCTGGGGTTCTTTAACGTGCACCCAAATCTGAGCACACGGGCCTACAACATTTCCGCCTCCATAGGAAATGCAGCCGCCGCAGCCGGGAATCGAACCCGCGACCTGCGGGTCAGCAGCCGAGTACCTTAGCCACTAGACCACCGCGCGGGGCTGGGTATCATGACGGAAGTGTATAGTGCAAGGTTCTCTATTACGCTGTCTTAAAAGCTGCTTGTGAATTCCTCACGTTTACTTCACAAGAAGTGCCCCGCTGTAAGAACGGCAGCTGAAATGCAGTGTATACCTCGTCGCGAGGCTGTACACCGGCTGCGCGAAATTCGGGCCCGTAGGCGTGCGAAGCGCCTTTCTCTTCGCTGCGCGCAATTAACGAAGTGACCCGGAGTCACAAACCCTATAACGTTGCTTCACGCGTCATCGGCGCCGGAGAGAAGCACGCCGGTGCAACTGCGGTCGCCAAGGGGGATCTCAGCAGAGAAGGTATACAGGCGATAAACAGGTTCCCCCGCCGTCGCGTGCTCTCGCGATCGTTCCCTCCTGCGAAAAGCCACGACGATGCGATATGAAGCGTATAGACGCGATTGGCGTGCGAATGCAACGCAGCAAAAACCGCGGGGTCAGTGCACATCGCCGCCGAAAGCATTTCTTTGATCCGCGATAATTTAGTGCATGTATATTATATTCCCCGCACGCGATGCCGTGCATAGGTGTGAGCCGTACAGAGGTTGCGGATGCGCTAGATATGTGTGTGTTGCGAGTCAATCTCGTAAAGTCAGTGCCTCATGTCAGGCAATGGGGTTACTTTTCTTCGCTGCATTGTTTTGCATGTGACCGATTTGTAGAACTATATAGGTGTTTGTACTGGGTATGCGGTGCTTGGCTGCTGCAGCTCGAAGGTCGCGGGTTCGATTGCGATCACGGCAATCGCCTTTCGGTCGAGGCGAGAATCCGGCCCGTATAACTGCGCCATGTTGGTGCACGTCAAAGAACGACAGTTGGACGAAATTTCCGGAACCCTCCGCTGTGGAGTGCCTCATATTCAGATCATGGTTTTGGCCTGTGGCACACCGGATATTATTGTGTCAACATTGCGGGCATTTTTTTTTTCTAGATGCAAGTTGTTGTCATTAAATTACGGCGCTAGATGCGTGCGTCCGTGAGAGTGTGTGTTTTTTAAATCTTTAACTCATACATTCACCGCCCTTAAATCTCCCTAATCAACGTTGTTGCTGTAACAAAGACGCCGTGACTCAGGCCTACGTGGGTGATAATTACCTGCATGTGCCGACGAATGTGCTTGTGAGAGGAGGGCAGAGAAATGTATAAGTCGTCTGTCTACGCCTCGTTCAAACTGACCGATTGGTAGCTTCGTTCAAGTAGCTGTTTTCATTCAAATATTAGCGACCGCACGAAATCGTTTACTCGCCGCGTGTAGTACGTTATAGTGCCTCTACAGTTCGCAGTACTGTACTGTTCCTCTGTGCCAGGTGTACGCACGGAAGCATATTAGAGCTCCACTCCACTGTTGGCCACCGTACGCGAATGTACGGTACAAGTCGGTTCCTTTGTATTTTTACAAAAAGACCCCCCCCCCCCCTGCGCGACCCTTGATCCGGTCGGGGGTTCGAAGTCTCCTGCCCAAAATTAAACTGTAATCCAGCTGTAATAGAAAGACTCGGTCCTCTTTAGCGCACCGACTGTCAGGATTATCACGCACTTCACGTATAAAAACGAACAAAAACTTGAAGCGAAACTAGCGATCCCCGACGTGTTTCTGTACTCATACTTTTTTTCCCATATTTTTAAATTCTTGAATTCAGCGTGTTCTTCGATCACTTTCACGTGTTTCACTTTTTTTCCAATTCTTTGGGCTGAACATAATTGCAGAAGAAAAAGAAAGAACGGAGCTAAAAAAAATTGCAAATGAAAGACGTAACACTACTCTCCGTTCAGCGGGACAACCTGTATCGACAAGTCGCGCACACTGTGCGGCTGAATTGCACGCACGTTTTGACGAATCGATAGAGTTTTACAAGAAAAAAAAGGAAAGAAAAAAAAAGCAACAGTCTTGAGGTTATTTCTGTAGTCTTTGCCTCTGCCGCCTGAATAAGTAATTCAGCTGCTGTCGCGTGCTTATATATGCGGGCTCAGTATCGTTTTTCTTTTTGCACTTTATTTCTTTTCTTTTCTTTGCCGCGCTCTCTTTAAGCGTAAAAACAGTTCAACATCTGCTGCGGAAAGCGTTGAGGGGGTTTGTAGATGGAACGTAATGAAGGAGAGAGAGAGATGGGGAGAGAGGTGCGTATCGAAGACTGCAAGATCAAAGTGAACTCAAAGAGGGAGGATTAAGTGGTGCATGAAAGAAGCGGATGTTGTTGTTTTGTGTGTTTTTTGCATAATTGTTCCCGGCGTTTTGTTTGCGCTATAACATCGACTGCCATTGAAAAGACGTCGTATCACGCCAAAACATTGGGCGTGCCTGTGGCTTGTATATATGTAGTCGTTCATCAGCAGGAAAACTTTATTAACCTCGTTGCATCGGAGTAGTACGGATGTTAAATTTGTGAAGTCACGTGAATGAAGGTTAACCGAAGAAAATCTCGGGTTAGCTACCCTATGCTAGGGAAGTGTCAATATGGTGTGAAAAAAAATATATAGACGAGTCTGCGACGACCTCCCGATTTCGGCACGATAGCCCCGTCCAGGTAGGAAACACCAACGCAAGGGCTTCAAGATGTCGTTCCTCGGATAGTCTTGCCGTGTCTGTTCACGAGAACGTTCATATCTTTGTCTGTATTTCCTATTTTGACCATTGTTATAACTATGTGAAATCCACTGCCTGTTTCTGTCTGTAGGTCCACAGGTCTTTTCAAGCTTTATGCTTAACAACATCGCCTTTTGAGTTGCAAGTACGGTTCAGTTTTGTTCTGACGTTATGGTTTGGGGAATCGGTATATACGGTTTCAATGTCACAAGCGTTGTACACCGAAAAACTGCCGGTCACCTCATTTATGAGCTAATAACGTAGAAACTGAAAGCACGTTTTCAAGTTGTTTTTTTTTTAGACAGAAAGAAGAGTTTTTCATTAGTTTTTCACAGAAAGGAACGCGCGTTGAGTTTAATTGAATTTCTTATATTTATACGTAGCTCAATGTAACATCTATTTGAATATAATCAGCCAAATAACGCAGGAAAAGCGTAGCAAATCAGTGGGCTATTTTCTAAAGCTCTTCTTGCCCACCGATGGTGGGCGGAACCGGACGTCGTCGAAGGCGTGTCTTTGTAAATAGTGAGAGTGGAGCGCCTGCCTAACTTTTAAAAGCAGGAGCGCTGCTTCGTCTCTTGCCGCTTTCATTATTTTCCAGTTTGACCCCGCAGAAACCTTGCCGCCGCGTCGGGGAGTCGAACGCACATCCTTGCACTTAGACACCAGAATCACCGCACGTGTTGTTAAGCTCACCATCAGCGTGTCTCTAACGTGCTGGACTAATGCCGTTTGCACGTCTGGGTGAAAACTGGAAGCGCCTCGAGGCTTTAGAGCGTCCGTCGTTGTGTAATAGACAAGCTATAAAAATAAAACCACTGTGATGACGCAACGAAGTGTCGTGAACTAGGTAGGAAGCCCTCGTACCCGTTCATCTCCAGGAAGTCGGGTGACTTCAAACGGGACGCACGTGAACGCGCTTCTGACGCTAAGCGTCCTCGACAAAGCCCGTTTTCTTAGAGGGGGGGGCTCATTCGGACGGCCGCGCCCCGATTCTGTTAGCCGCGAAAGATTGTCCGCATTCATAGGCCGGAGAACAACGCAGGACAGATAAGAGGCATGCGCGAGCGCCAAATTCCCAGCTTATCTATTTTGCTCGAAATAATTTACCCAGCTTGCGCGCCCTTTTTTTTTTCTCGAAGCGTTGAATAAGTAATTCGTTCTTCTCACTTTTTTTTTATTTTCCCTCTATTTCATCTCTAGGTTGCAGCTCTTTTTTTTTGTTTCTTGTATGTGCGAAAATACAGGGTTTCCGTATGCCCTTCATTCTCTGATAAACGAATGAGCGATGGCTTGAGCTTATTTACCTGAAGAATGAAAAACAGAAAAATGACGGAGACAATACGAAGAAATATTACAAGACGAGCTGAGCTTATCTACAAATGGGGCGTTTTCGTAATCCTGGATGGCGCATTGGACTGCGGAGGGGGGGGGGGGGGTTCATAACAACATTTGGCGATTGAAAACGCGATGCACGAAAATAACTTGCGAACGTAAACAGTAAAACGCGAAAAGCGAATTAATTACTACTTCTCCACCTTACGAAAGACAAGAATGAATAACTGACAATACAGAACCACAATTTCGCAGAGGACCGTCCTCTATCTCAGACATTCAGACAGCCAGGGAGTTTTATATTTAGAGAGAGTTATTGTTATAACGTCGAGTCTGACGCATTTCTTTCTTTTTTTCTTCATTTTCTCGGAGAGCGGAACTGCGAGGCAGGCGCGCAAGTGGCGCGAATCGGGCTTTAATCCGCGCGCTTCGCATTGTGCTCTGCGCGGATGTGTAAGGGCACTAGTCGTGGGAATAGAAAAGGCATCGATAGACAGTCCGAGGGATATAAATGTGCACACGCAAGGAAAAAAAAAGATTTATCTGGAGTATAAAAGCACGCCACATATATACTGCATAAGCCGCCTTAAAACATTCAGGACATGTTGAAGTTGCGAATATTTCATTGAGGCCCCAGTGTTTTTATTCGTTTTCTTCCAGCCGGTAATCCCGTCAGGCATTATAAGCGCTGCGTTTGGACTTCGTATTAATTTTTTTTTTCGTGTGATTGCGAATGAGAAACGAAAAAGGGAGACGCGCTTTCTTGCGAATGAAAGAGAGAGAGGAAATGAAAAGCGGACGAAAGAGGGAGTGAATGGGACGGTGAGGTGGAAGGAGAATGGCAAGGGAAGGATGAGGTGGAGGGTGAGACAGAAAAGTAGAAGAGGAAGCAGAGAAATGTGAAAGAAGGGGAGTAGTGGGAGGGGAGAGTAGAGTGATAGCAAGAGAGAGGTTGAAGGGAGATAATGTAGCATTAGAGGGGAGGAAGGAGAGAGAGGGAGAGGAATAAGTAGGAGGGAAGCAGGAGAAAGGAGAGTGGAAGGAGTGAAGAAAGGGAAGAGGTAGAGGGTGAGATGGAGAAGTAAGATGGGAGGAAGTAGAGGAGCGAAATGTGAGGGGAGATATGGAAGGAAAGATAAAAGAGCAGAGGGGTAGCAGGGGAGAGGCAGAAGCAGCTATAGAGAAGTAGGAGAGGACGGGAAAGAGAAGTAGAGGGATTGCAGGGGAACGTTGGAAGAAGTTCAAGGAGAGGAGAGAGAGGAGGAAGAGATGAAAAAACAAAAGAAGCTCGAAAGAAAGTTTCGCGAATGGGTATACAATAACCTTGTTCTACATGTAGAAGACAGTTATGGTATAGACTCGGTTATAAAGACTTCCTGCTGTATACGTTTGTTTTTCGAAAGTTCGCGGCCGGGCGTCTTTCAGTTTGCCCTAATATCCGGGGAGAACAAAAACGTTCCGAGCTTTCTTTGTCTGCGCCTAATGAATTTCGTTTCAGATCGCGAAGGTGGTGGTGGGACTGGTTGATTCGGCCCGCGCGTCGATATAATAAAAGCGACCCTTTCCTTCCCTCTCGTATACCGTGGTCTCATGATTACACTGGGTTGGGTGGCTCGCTGCTGGTTTCGCCAATGGTTTCGTAGATTAATGCGCCTTTAGAGTAGGCGGTAGTCTGTTGCCGCAACGCTGCGGCTCTTCGATGCTTCTAGAGCCGGCTGATTATTGCCGAACATCGGTAGTTGCGAACTTTTTCCTTCACTCCGGCGCCATTCTTCTCCGTACTCCCCATTTGAACACGGCTGCACTTTGTCTAACTCCACTGCATATGCAAATCACCGGGCATGTGTAATCATCCGTGCTTGTTTTCTGTGCTCCTTTTGAAGGTTTTTTTTTTGAAGGAGAGATAACCGTTTTATTAGTATAGGCAAGGTGATCAGAGAATACACGTGCACGTGTGTGTGTGTGTTGTTTTTCCACGGAAGGTAGCTGCTGGCTAGTTTTAGTCTATGCGTTAAGTCTCTTAAACAATGCGTTGAGTCTCTTAAAATCAATGCGTGACACCCATGTACAGGATTGCCGAAGCCCGCTGAACATATGGCGTTAGGGGGGGGGGGGGAATCTTCCCCCCCCACACACATACACTTAGAAACAGAGATGCAAGTGTAAAAGCCTGCATACCAGCAAACTGCACCAACGTTCTCGCCCGTCCTCCGTATTCTAAATAACGATAGCTGTAATCACGTGATCGCCATTTCCTTTACTTCCTTGTTTGCCTCCACTACAGGCTTCAACAGCCTCACACTATAGAAACAGGTGCTACAATCTCGGTGTTTTCTCTTATTTATTTTTTACTCTCCCTTTCTCTTTCATCCCCCTATTCCCCAACCCCAGTGTAGGGTAGCATACCGGATACTAGCATCTGGTTAACTTCCCTGCCTTCCTTATTTTTCGTTTCTCTCTCTCTCTCTCTCTCTACAATCTCGGCCTCCGCTCGGACGCGGCCCGTCTTCGTACGATTTCACATGGCCTGCGTTACATAATTGACTTTGGCGAACATCGCGAAATAAGATGTCAGTGGGCTGGCGAAAAATAAAGGGCCGACGACAGGTGGCGGAGCGTCGCGGTATTTGCCAAAAGAGCGGGCAAGCCGGCCGGCGCGTTTTCCGAAACGCGCAGTCCCGTCGTGGTACCTCGAAATATTCTTCTACGTGGTCGCCGCCACGCCGCCGGCAGCGGCGAAGACTCGGAGGAGCAGCAACAGGTGTTTCTCGACACTCCCAGGCGCGGCGGCGGCGCAGACTTCAAATTAGCCCCGGGGCTCTTCTCGGTCGTGTTGGTAGAGTATACACGCCCGCTTTATCTTTGAAGTTCCGTATTATTCTTTTGAGTTCGCCGCCTCCTGTGTACGGCTGTTCTCTTGTCTCACCGACAGCGCGGCGATCGTAAAGGAAAACTTCGCGGGTTACCTTAAGCATTTGCCCAAGGCCACTCGAAGGAGAAATCCGTCTTGTATTTATTCTCTGTCGTTGTGTTGATCCTCTCCCCACCCCCATATAGTTTCCTAAAATTTACTAAAGGGGACTCTGGCACTGCGATCGTTCGGCGACCATGAGAATTATTGTGCATGGTACATAGATTTGCCTATAGTCTTCGTACTTGCGGGCCTCGAATCGCACTTGTGGCTTCGTGTTTTTTTTTTTCTCCCGGTTTTGTTTCGAATAAAAAACAAACCTGTTTGAACTTTGGCACCCGATTTGAATTGGTGAGCCTACATGATTAAGGTTGCGGAGCGTAACTATTGCTGATTGTTGTTTCGTGACAAAGCAGCTTCGAACCACGCGAAGCTAGCTGGAATGTAAAGTACGAAGACTAGGTAAATCGATGTAATACGCATCATTCCCATGCGCTGTAGCGCCGTGTGCTGCAGCTCCCGTGGACGACACTATAGTGTATTCACAGGAAACTCTATGCCCGCCCCACTCTGAAAGCCTTGTGCCAAGTGTGCCAAGCTAATTTTGCGCAGTTTCCGTGATCTTTGACCGAAGGGACGATGGTGACATCACGTCATGATTGCGTCACAAATTATGGCGATCGGTGACGTCATCTGTCGCGTGACTCGTATTGATGGCGCTGGTCAATTTCCGCCTTTGATCCTTAGTCGGTTAAAAAAAATATATGTCGTCATAGGTTCCCGAACCCGGTAACTTTTCACTACATCTACCCAGAGATATACTCAGATTTGTGTAAGTTCTGCAATCAAACGGCAAATTTTAATCGTATAGTGTGGACTTGCTACTCAGTGACAGGGCAATATAAAAAATACAGCAATGGAGAGCAGTGGGAGACCGCACTGTTGTAAGCGCAGACCCAGAAGTGCAACTCAACGTCCTTCGGCAAGCCGAGGATGCCGCCAGAGCTCAAGGACTCATGGCTGCCACCTAGGGGAAGGAGACAATTCTTCAACATCTTGTCGCTTTTTTTTTCTTTAATAAAGCTACTTCCTCCTCCTACTCGTCATAGGTTATCTTCCAGCGAAGCCGGAGACGCTGGACGCAGAGACACGTTCGTTCCGGCTAAGGCGTCCAAGCAGTTCACGCTCACTTTGACGCTTGGGCGGCTGCCGCTATTGTTCTTCTCTTGCGCTTTCCGCCCACTCTACGTGCATTATTAGAGAGCGCCGGATAAATAACAGAGCCGCCGCTGCTCAATCCAGTACCGGTATAGCGCGCCGTGCAGTGGCGAGGGCAGAGGCGCCGGCGAGGCGTCAACGTTTGAGTGTATTCATACACCCGTATAGTTTAAATACGGGCGCGCCTTATATGCGCCGCATTGTGCCCGAGCATGACCCCCGGTGTTCACAAAAGGTGCGCGGAGCAACCTCGGAGGCCACCGCGATTTGTATATCCGCATCGCACTATATACGGAGGATACCTGTCCAAGGGTTCATTAAACTACAACCAAACTACGACCTAACCAGAGTTGCACCAACTGAAGACGCACTCCGTATGCCGCTGACTTTCTTTTATTGGCGATTTGAACGGGACGGCTGCAGAACCGCTTAGCTATACCCACCTCTCGCTGCTGCCAAGCGGCCTTTGTGTAACAGTGCTTCGCACATCGATAATACATGGCCAGACGCTTATCTAATCGGCTTGTCTTTGAAAAGGAAGCGAGTGCGCCGGTAATAACGGTAATCGCGCGCGTGTACGCGAGATGTGTTCTGACGCAGCTAAGCCATCGTTGTCACTTGTAATGGCGAAATCGTACGGAATATTAACGACTATCGTTAAGGGATTGACGCGTCTGGAGGGGGGGGGGGGGGAATTGATGCTCCGTATAGTACACGGGCAACACCAGGAAGTGGCGTCCATACTGTTTCTGCCGCTGTCTCCAATAAAGAATCGCTTCATCATCCATCTGTGCCGCGACATCTCTTCCGTACTTGGGGAAAAAAAAAACCATTTGTTCTCATTTTCGCCGCCATTCGGGGCGCTTGACACGAAATAAAGAGAGGCAAGCCACCGTTTAGCTCTGCGATGTCCCGCATGTAAACAGCGCGGTATAGCGTGCGCCATAATTGTGTGCCCGAAATAACACCGTTAATCACCCTTTGTCGTAATCGTAAGCCGCCCGCTGGCTAAATCGCCGGGTCCTAATCTGTTTTGTCTGACTAATTCGGAAAAGATGGAACGAGTGGAGCACTACATTGCAAGGATAAAACGGATGCGCTAGTTGCGGCTGGGGTTACGTAATGAAGTCGTAAGCAGCTCTAAGTAGTGCGTTTTGTGTCGATGTCGAAGTACGTCTAGTGCGACATCGACATCACCGGTGTCTTGAGACGTTTAGCTGATTCTGGTTAGCTGTTTTCTTAGAGAAAACAAAAAAAAAACTTTCTATCAGGGCTGGTTCGCAGCTAAACACTCGTTTCGTCGATGCATGTGCTTCCTAACTTCGTTACAGAAAAAAATGCAGCAAAGCAAATGATAGATTTATTTCGACGAAGAAGAAAATCTCACAGCTCTTGAAAGTTGCAGAGTCGAGACATACACTATTGCAGAGCATGAACTTGAAGGAAAATTTATTCAGTGTGTGAGAGAAAAAGATAACTCATCCCTTCGTAACCGTGAATGCCGAGACAGACCATTGTTTCTTACGTCAAATGTGCTAGCTCTGCCTGGACTATAGCATTGCTACTGTGTTGGTTCGCGATAAACATGCTTATGGCTACAAAAGTCGAATTCAGAAGAAGACTTCGAGACCAGTCAGTGTTTGCATCCTCATATAAACCAGGAGGCCGTGGGCTATACACCAGTCTTATTATCCTTTCGGGGCTGTGGTGCTGGCATTATCCACTCCGAGGCCGTGGCGCGCATGTCTGCTCGAAGAAGTCAAAGGAAAAGATACACTAGGAGGATCGCAGAGGGTCTAGCCATGCCTCTGCTGCTATGGATGGCAGAGCCCGAGACATATGGGCGCTTCCCCGAACTGACAACCGGGGCCCCAGCGCCTCCTCGGAATTCGGAAGCGCTGCTGCAGGCCATCGGAGCCTCTCAAAGCTCGGACTACGGCGGGGAAGCTGCATGTCGGGAGCTCTTGCAAGAACTGGCGGATGGGCTATAATTGGTATAGTTCATCTCACCGGCGTAATTAATGCGTAATTCCGCTCATTCGCATGCGTGCATAGTTGCATCCATTCAAAATACTGGCGCCGCAGTGAGCGCCTGTGAGCCGTTTGAAAACTACTGCGCGTGTATGCGTGCATGCCGAATTCTGCTGTAATCACTTCAAGGGAAGTAACACGAATGGAACCAGTTGTCTTACGGTTCTGGTACATAATCCACGCAGCTCCGAAAGTAAGTCTCTCCGCGCATCTATAGTGCGACCATTGCACAAAAATGGATGACGTCACCTGTTAAACCAGTGCGGATATAAAAAAGCAAGAACTCGGGAGCCGCTGCCACAATATATCCTTGCCCACACTTTCTTCCTCGGCTTGGTAGCGCGAGGACTGAAGTCAGCCATCTATCGAAAAGCAACCTCTCAATATTGCGAAGAGGTTTGCCTCCGGTGGTTATTAACGACACCTTACATATCAACCCTGCTGTAAAAACTTTTCCTTATTCGTCTAGCATTATTACGTCTTCCGAGTAAGTCACCACTTCCATCCTCTGTCACCGGTGTCACCCTTGTCACCAAATGAGCAGTGCATCCCTAGCAGCTTGATGTGTGTGTGTCTATTCTGAGGCCCCTGAAAAACGCCCCATGAAGAGGGGATAAGAGCTTCCATTTAAACCAACCTTGGATGCACTTCATAAATGAGTTCATTTAGGCAAGTGTCCGATATCACGCCCGATATCTAGTAACTTAGAGTATATGCCCAAAGCATGGACCTTCATTTCTATCGGAGCCTTCCACAAACTCTTGAATACCAGTGAACCTTTTATTTCACGGGAAGAACCTTTCCTTCCACGTGAAGAACCTTTCCTTTCACGTAAAGAACCTTTTCTTTCACGGGAAGAACCTTTTTTCCACGGGAAGAGAGTATAGCCGAGTCCCGTACAGCATCAGACTGCGTAAAGACGAGCCACGGTGGTCGCCTTCGCGCTAGCGCCAACCCGTGAAACAGTTGTATAAACGTTAACGTCGGCGCGCGGCTCAGCGCGATGAATCGCGGCATGCTGTGCCCCACCGCGAGCGAACGACGAGCTGTCTGTCTTCCGCCCTTTCTCTCCTTCGTTCAGCCCTCGACCCGACTCGGGTGTTCGGGGATGGCGGCGTAATCACGGCGTGACTAATTGCCGGCCCGGAATTAAACGCTCGCCCTTTCGGCCGCGGTGCGTCGCGACAGTCGCTCCACCACCCCGGACGTCCGTCCGTGCCGTTCTTTGCCGGCGGCGAGTGTGCGCGATGACCCATGTGGCCCGCGTTCGCGCTCTTCACTCGACGTGTAATTGAAATCGACTGCGTCGCCTGCTACGGCGGGGCGGGAGAAGCCGGACACATGCACGTGCACGCACACACACACACACGCGCGCACGGTGTGCTGCACTGCGGGAAAGCGTATAGGAGGAATGCCACCCGTTTCGCCAGTCGACCCGACGCGATGTCGCTTCGCTCGCCTGGTTTTAAGCGTGTCCGAACGGCGTCGCTAGGCAAGTTCCGGAACTCTCCGTCGTGTCTCCATGAGCCGAACTCGTTCATTTGATGACGCCCTGAAGTCATGAGAAGTGCACTATCTATCTATCTATCTATCTATCTATCTATCTATCTATCTATCTGTCTGTCTGTCTGTCTGTCTGTCTGTCTGACACGCACGCACGCACGCACACACACACACACACACGCACGCACACACACACACACACACACACGCACACACGCACACACACACACACACACACACACACACACACACACACACACACACACACACACACACACACACACACCAGGTTCTCACGTGTACTGTGTAGGCGAATCGCAATTCTTCCGCAGCCTACATACAGTATTTCTCTCCCAAGGCGCATTCGTACTTGAGAAGCGAGAAAATAGCGAGGACGCCAGAGCGGGCGCTAAACTGAGTTCGCGCGCGTCGAACTCGTTCACGTTTCTCCATAAAACTTGTTGTTGGGCTCGTTGGTTAATCTTTGTATTGTAAGAATTCAGCGCAACCTTGACTCTCGCAAACACTCACACGAGCATGTGAGTGTTTGCAAGAGGCCAGGTTGCGCTGAATTCTTACAATATGGTGTTCACGTTTGTTCTGCCGTTGTTGCATGCCGTGCCGTAAGTTCCAACACTTTCACCGACTATTTGTTTACTGTAGAGGAGAACACATGCATCTTCGCCCGCCTCTCAAGTTTTAATTTGCTTTAATTGGCATGCAGAATGCGGAAAAAGAAATAGTTCTTACCTTTTCGAGCTGGCGTTTCGGATGGCACACCAAGTGTAGCTTCGTATAAGCGCCGGTAATGGCGGTTTCGTTTCTTCTGGGCTGCACCCCGATCTTGCTATGAATCTGGTTTCGCGACTTGTCGTGCAAGATTACTTCCTGCCGTTCTTTAACGCACACTGAATAACTTTTCTAACGTAATGTGAAAACGGATGCGAAGATTGCGTGTGTTTTGTCGTTTAAAAAAACACTTTCCGATCTAAATTCATGTTCAAGTGCGCAGCAGCGGCCATTACAAAAACAGACACCTGTGCAATTTCGACGGCATAGCCGGTTCGGGCGCTATTTCGACTAAGGTCCCTAGATGATTCGACGGGTCCCGACAAAAAATCCCTGCAATCGCCGTAAGAATCCACCTTTTTCAGCGATGCGGCGGCGCATGCGCCCTTCCCTAGCGGAGAAGTCGCGAAACGACTCCTGGTCTCTGAGGCTTTTGTTCCAGCAATGTCAGTCCTCCCGGCGCCTACCAAAACGCCAGAGAAGCAGCACAGGAAAATGGAAAAGGCGCATTTTCTGACACGTTTAGTCGCTTGCCGCTGCCGGAGAATTTCAATATCTTTTAGCGTCATGTGAAAGGGCATTCGGACTGCTAAACGAGTGGATTTCTGGCGTGTTTTTCCCCTTTCACGTCTGTAGAAGTAGAGCGCGAATGCCCCTTCAGGTCGGCTTTTCACTCGCTCAACAACTCTAGAATCTTCCAGATCTTAATTTTGATAATGAGCAGTACTAAACCATTTGGTTTCGTCGGCAACAAGTGAATGCGTTTCAGAACTGCCTCCGAGCGACGCAAATTTGATTGAGAAACACGGCGATGCATTCCTCGCATCTAAATTAGGCACTTAATTGTTACGCAGACGGCGTGTATGTACGATAATGAACACAGGGCCGACTTCGATATATACTAATGCTTATAGTGATCGATCATATATGATGTTAGTGCCTTACGACAAGGAGCTGAGTCGCATCTTTACGGTCATTAGCTCCGGCTTTACTGACCGCGTACTACATCCCGACCGACCGGCTTACAGCAGAAACCCAAATTTGTACCGCAATCGCTGTTGGCCGTTTCGCTTCCTCGTCGACATATCCAGGCACAAGCGTGAGCATCTTCGGCCCTTGACCGAATTTCGGGGCCTGTTTCTTTCTTTATCGATCGACGCCGCGCGCTGATCGTTCTACATACTTGAGGCGTCGTGCTCGTGCTCTTACGCAACACGTGTCGGCGGCTGCGCATGTTATGGGCTGACGATGATTTAGGAGCGCTGGTCACGCGCAGCGCCGCGTTACTCGTATATGCGTGCGCAGGGTTCCTCAGTAAGGAAGGAAGGGGGGGGGGCGCAAAGTTTTATTGCAGCGTACACCCCCTCCCACACTTGCGTTGGTCGAGTCCAAAAGACTTGCTTAACAATTGCTGAAAGAATGAAAATGAGATGATGACGTATTTCATGCCGCTTTTGATCCCTGCCTTTCTGGACCCGAGGAGGAGGAGGAAGAAAACTTTATTTTGAGAATCCGGTGGCCTCCATGGTGCGCATCCCACACCTAGGTGTCAGCCAGGAGCCCTAGGCCCTGGCGAGTTAGTTGGTAAAGTCACATATAAAGTCTGCACGTATTCGTAGTCTGCTGTAAAGTCTGCGGTAAAGTCTGCTGGAATACGTCTGCACGTATTCGTAAACCGTCTGCTGGTAAAGTCTGCACGTATTCGTAAAGTCTGCTGTAAAGTCTGCGGTAAAGTCTGCTGGAATACGTCTGCACGTATTCGTAAACCGTCTGCTGGTAAAGTCTGCACGTATTCGTAAAGTCTGCTGTAAAGTCTGCGGTAAAGTCTGCTGGAATACGTCTGCACGTATTCGTAAACCGTCTGCTGCTACTGCTGCTGGCGCAGCAGCAATCAGCATCAGCGCGGTCGTGAGCGTATCGGTATGCGCCGGCGTGACTGCTCGTTACAGGAAACCGGCTGTGCGTGTCCGGCTTCGCCCGGCAAATCGGCGCGGCTTCGGTCGGCTCGCGTTCGTGCTCTGCAGTCGATGCGCCGACGCCGCAGCGTGAGGCTTCTTCCCCGTCCGCCGCCAGCACGTGCGTCCGACCACCGTCTTCTTCCCACGAGCGCTGAGTAGTGTTGAGGCGTCCGTATTCGGGTCAAGCGGAACCGATGGCTAGCCGCCGCCATTAGGCCGCGCGCTCGCTCCGCTGTTCGACAGAGAAGAGGTATACGCTGCGTTGGTTGTTGTAGAGTACGCATCCCTTCGGAACGAAGAGATGCATGCGCGGCTGTTTATTCTTGTTCGGCGCGTCATACTTTACTCGATTGCACGCGTACGGCCTGGGTCCCCGCGTGGGTGCCCCAACGCACGAAATTACGGGATTATACGGGGTAGCGGGAGTTGCGTTATAATATTACACGGGTCTCTCTCGCGAAACGCACAGCGCAAAAGGCGATCGCGCCGTATTGTGCGCACCGCAGCACTCAATTAGGTCGGCCGCGTATAAAGTGAATCCAGGGATGCGCCCGGTATGCTCGATGCGGTTAGAGTGTTATGCGGTGGCGGAAGGAGTGCGAAGGGGGGAGTTTGCGACGGTACGGTCTCTGCCCACTACTAGGGTTACGATCATGCGTAAATAAGAGGGCGATGGTGTTACTTATAAGGCAATTGTAACCAACCGCACAGTTTCTCATATTGATACCTAGAGAAATCCGACACCATCGTCTGTGCGAGTTTCCCAAATGCACTTCATGCCGTCGAGGGAAAGATGATACACGTGAGTCTCGGAAGCACGTGTTGGCTGTCGTTGGCCGACGCTTGGCCTCAAACTTGGATACGGCCACACAAGTACATCGCTGTGGTAAAGCTTGTTCCCCCCCCCTTCCCCCTAACAAAGAACTCTGCGCATGCCTGTGTTCTTTCCCATCACTAGGTCTAACTGCAAACCGTTTCACTTACTGTGGCGTCCCCACGCGTCTTTTTTCACACATCGAGCTTTCGAAAACGTGAAACTACGTAGACGTCGCAGAACGTAAAGGACGCTCTTAACTCCCTCCTCCGAAGAGCTGGTTCTACCGTCAAGAGAAATATGTGAAATAAAGGTGTAAGGAGGTTGGTCACGGCACAGCATCCGATTTGCTACTCTACGTTTAGGCTTAACGAGAAAACTAGGAGCACCGTACCTCTTTCTGTAGAGATGGAGTCACGTGCATTTGATGTGGTATGCCACGGACCACAAGAGCGTCTGTTAAACATCAGTATTCTTTCAGAGTCGCGGGGCTATTCTCAAGTAAGAATCAATCGGCGCAGCGAAAAAAAAAATGCCAGGCTATAGGACGTCCGATGCTCTCTTCCCCCGAATCGCCTACTACACCGTCCTTGCGTGGCCTTGTTTGCCGGACTGCAGCCGCCGAAAGGGGGCACTGCGGTAGCTCGGCCCGTGGAATAAGCGGAGACGAAGAGCCGGGGTTTGTCTCGGTCCAGCGAGCGTGCGCTCAACTGGAGAAGTTAGGCGGCCGGGGCGGACGAAGCCTTCTCGGTGCCGGCGCGAAATAAAAGACCTCGGCGGTGGTGATATGAAGCCGGCGCTTTGCCGCCGCCGCCCATATACTGCTGCTGCTGGCGCCGCGCCGGCCGCCGAGTTGGACAGCGCCTTGAATCGCTTCCGGGCCGCGGCAGAGGTCAGACGTTGCTTTTCAGCAACCCTTACTTTTTTTTTTTCTTGCTCCGTCTGTCCAATTTGATTTGCCGTCGCAACATTCCTTACTGCTCTTTTCTCTCTCTGGCTTCTTCTTCGTTCGGTCGAGAGCAGAGCCGCTTTGTGCCGGTGACGCTTACAACGCGATAACTGCCGCGAAGCGTGACAGCGTGCGGTGGTCTCCGAGGCCCCGTCAAAACTGAGACCTCTGTATCTGTGAGCGGCGTTGTTTTTCTCAGTTTCAGACTCGCTTCATACTATAGCGTTTCGGCTCCGGTGCTAATCCCGGACGTTTCGTTTTGTCCTTGTCTATTTTTTTTTTTCGTTCGCCCCTTCAAACCTCCAAAGCATTTTGCGCATTGACAACGTGGGGCGGCAATCGCGAATAACGCTACTTAAAGACGAGAATGCGAAGCGTGACCAATAAGAATGACGCCATATCCACGAAGTGAATGATGACGAAGGAGCTAAATACTACTCTGCTTGAAGAAGCTGCGTGTAGGTGGTTTGCCGAAAATATCATTTGATTCGTGTCTAAGGAACACATAGTCATAACTACGTATATGTGTTACAGTGCATCAGCGCGTGGCCCTTCTCAAATAAACGATGTCCCCTTTTCGCGTACATGTGGTTAGGCTATCAAGTGGTTTCAATGCAGGCTTAGGAGATCACTGGCACGCTGTTCTTTCGCATTGTCGCTTTCTACTCTTCTCTCGCATCACCCTTACTTTCCTTTCGTACCCATGGCTTACTAATTATACGCGTGTGAAGGAGTCACGTCAACTTCATAATAATATTTCGAAAGCTTAGCATAATGCTCGATAGTCAAATTTCAAATGTTCCATATACAAAAATAATATAAATGCCTTACCTCTGCATTGTCGATGGAGCCAGCAAAGCGATTGGCGGGAACTGAGCACGCAATTCGATTTCTTGCTTCCCACGTGGCTTACATATTTGCAGTTTGATTACCACAATAGGTAGGGCGTTATGCGAACCACGAGTTGTAGCTGTGAAAGAACATTTTATTTTATTTTATTTTCACGTGGTTGCCCGCTGCCCTAGGCAACTTACGGTTCCAGTTGGAATCGCTAAGCGACCTTAGCACCTTAGGTTAAGCAATTCAGAGTGTTCGTAATTTAATATAATAACTACGTATATGTTATTATATACAATGGTGTGCAACGTGCATTGTTTCTACTTAACATTCTAATATTTCATGGTCGGGCTATTTGTTCGAAACTCTGACAATGCCTAATTAATGTTCCGCAAATCTTTTCATGTCGGCATGTTTCCCGTGATTCACTGCCAGAATGAACACACGGACAAAGGGCACCTCAGACTACGTCATTGCGGCTTTTATCTTACCCCTAGCCGTGGTTCCAAAGATCGCAGTGGAAAAGACAGAGGTTGCGATATCAGTGCTGAACACACTTCATTCCAAAACAGTATCGCGAAACAATGTGACAGCTTTTATTCGTTCTGTTGTAAAAAGAAACTCGATCATAGCCATCTCAAGCTGTTGAAGAGAGGCAACGTTCTGTTTGTTTCCGTGTCTCGCCATTTACTAGGTGCATTCCGGTCACAGGAGCTACGACAGAACGAGCGGTTGATGAACAGAAGGGCCCAGCCTAATTTATGGCTGTTGAGTGAGACCGCTGTCAGACAGCGCTGAGCACGCAGGTATGGCGGCTGCGGTTGTGTTCGATCACCGAGGAACATTGCTCATCTGTGACAATTGGTGAGGGATTTTCAATGGTGTGTTGGAAAGAAGCTGCTCGAGTCTTCAGTTGCTGCCAGAACCAGAACCCATTTGCCTTTCGTCGCTACTTCTGATTGGTTATTCCAAATGGTCATCGCCGCAGGGAAGAATCGGACCACACAACCGCGAACACTCGCGTACAACACAACACAGCACCACACACACACTGCACTGCACACTTGTAGATGCCGTAGATCTGGACGTCTTCGTGATGCTATCCAACCCAGCCTGCGAAGGCCATTTTGGTTACTCCCGTGGGCGCGCCCCGAAAAGGCTGTATGCTACCCTAATGCCCTGCAGTTTAAGAAAAAAAAGACGTTAGTCATAACAGGAATGGACACGCACCAACCAGCCCACATCATCACCTTAATATAATACCTTTGTGGTGAAAGCCATGTTGCTTATTCCATGGGCGCGCCCATGAGAGGCGCTGGCTTGCCAATGCTGCTGCTGGCAGGATAATCCGAATGCTCTCCGCCGTGCACAACGCACCACACTATCACTAACACTCGCGCACAAGACTGAACCACACACACACACACACACACACACACACACACACACACACACACACACACACACACACACACACACACACACACACACACTGCACTGCACTGCACACTTGTAGATACCGTAGCTCTGGACGTGCTCGTGACGTTATCCAAGCCAGGTGGTGAAGGTCATGTTGGTTGCTCCTTTGGGCGCGCCGGGAAAAGGCGCTATGCTTACCTTAATGCCCTGCAGGGTAAGAAACAAAGACGTTAGTCATAACAAGAATGGACATGCACCAACCAGCTCCCATCATGACCTTAATATCCTACCTTTGCGGTGAAAGTCATGTTGCTTATTCCATGACCGCGCCCGTTAGAGGCGCTGGCTTGCCAATGCTGCTGCTGGCAGGATAATCCGAATGCTCACCTCCGTGGACAACGCACCACACTATTACTCGCGCACAAGACTGAACCACACACACACACTGCACTGCACACTTGTAGATGCCGTAGCTCTGGACGTGCTCGTGACGTTATCCAAGCCAGGTGGTGAAGGTCATGTTGGTTGCTCCTTTGGGCGCGCCGGGAAAAGGCGCTATGCTACCTTGGTGCCCTGCAGGGTAAGAAACAAAGACGTTAGTCATAACAAGAATGGACATGCACCAACCAGCTCCCATCATGACCTTAATATCCTACCTTTGCGGTGAAAGTCATGTTGCTTATTTCATGACCGCGCCCGTTAGAGGCGCTGGCTTGCCAATGCTGCTGCTGGCAGGATAATCCGAATGCTCACCTCCGTGGACAACGCACCACACTATCACTCGCGCACAAGACTGAACCACACACACACACTGCACTGCACACTTGTAGATGTCGTAGCTCTGGACGTGCTCGTGACGTTATCCAAGCCAGGTGGTGAAGGTCATGTTGGTTGCTCCTTTGGGCGCGCCGGAAAAAGGCGCTATGCTACCTTGGTGCCCTGCAGGGTAAGAAAAAAGACGTTAGTCATAACAAGAATGGACATGCATCAACCAGCTCCCATCATGACCTTAATATCCTACCTTTGCGGTGAAAGTCATGTTGCTTATTTCATGACCGCGCCCGTTAGAGGCGCTGGCTTGCCAATGCTGCTGCTGGCAGGATAATCCGAATGCTCACCTCCGTGGACAACGCACCACACTATCACTCGCGCACAAGACTGAACCACACACACACACTGCACTGCACACTTGTAGATGCCGTAGCTCTGGACGTGCTCGTGACGTTATCCAAGCCAGGTGGTGAAGGTCATGTTGGTTGCTCTTTTGGGCGCGCCGGAAAAAGGCGCTATGCTACCTTGGTGCCCTGCAGGGTAAGAAACAAAGACGTTAGTCATAACAAGAATGGACATGCACCAACCAGCTCCCATTATGACCTTAATATCCTACCTTTGCGGTGAAAGTCATGTTGCTTATTCCATGACCGCGCCCGTTAGAGGCGCTGGCTTGCCAATGCTGCTGCTGGCAGGATAATCCGAATGCTCACCTCCGTGGACAACGCACCACACTATCACTCGCACACAAGACTGAACCACACACACACACTGCACTGCACACTTGTAGATGCCGTAGCTCTGGACGTGCTCGTGACGTTATCCATGCCAGGTGGTGAAGGTCATGTTGGTTGCTCCTTTGGGCGCGCCGGAAAAAGGCGCTATGCTACCTTGGTGCCCTGCAGGGTAAGAAAAAAGACGTTAGTCATAACAAGAATGGACATGCACCAACCAGCTCCCATCATGACCTTAATATCCTACCTTTGCGGTGAAAGTCATGTTGCTTATTTCATGACCGCGCCCGTTAGAGGCGCTGGCTTGCCAATGCTGCTGCTGGCAGGATAATCCGAATGCTCACCTCCGTGGACAACGCACCACACTATCACTCGCGCACAAGACTGAACCACACACACACACTGCACTGCACACTTGTAGCCGTAGCTCTGGACGTGCTCGTGACATTATCCAAGCCAGGTGGTGAAGGTCATGTTGGTTGCTCCTTTGGGCGCGCCGGGATAAGGCGCTATGCTACTTTAATGCCCTGCAGGGTAAGAAAGAAAGACGTTAGTCATAACAAGGATGGACATGCATCAACCAGCTCCCATCATGACCTTAATATCCTACCTTTGCGGTGAAAGTCATGTTGCTTATTTCATGGCCGCGCCCGTTAGAGGCGCTGGCTTGCCAATGCTGCTGCTGGCAGGATAATCCGAATGCTCACCTCCGTGGACAACGCACCACACTATCACTCACGCACAAGACTGAACCACACACACACACTGCACTGCACACTTGTAGATGCCGTAGCTCTGGACGTGCTCGTGACGTTATCCAAGCCAGGTGGTGAAGGTCATGTTGGTTGCTCCTTTGGGCGCGCCGGGATAAGGCGCTATGCTACTTTAATGCCCTGCAGGGTAAGAAAGACGTTAGTCATAACAAGAATGGACATGCATCAAACAGCTCCCATCATGACCTTAATATCCTACCTTTGCGGTGAAAGTCATGTTGCTTATTTCATGACCGCGCCCGTTAGAGGCGCTGGCTTGCCAATGCTGCTGCTGGCAGGATAATCCGAATGCTCACCTCCGTGGACAACGCACCACACTATCACTCGCGCACAAGACTGAACCACACACACACACTGCACTGCACACTTGTAGATGCCGTAGCTCTGGATGTGCTCGTGACGTTATCCAAGCCAGGTGGTGAAGGTCATGTTGGTTGCTCCTTTGGGCGCGCCGGGAAAAGGCGCTATGCTACTTTAATGCCCTGCAGGGTAAGAAAGAAAGACGTTAGTCATAACAAGAATGGACATGCATCAACCAGCTCCCATCATGACCTTAATATCCTACCTTTGCGGTGAAAGTCATGTTGCTTATTTCTTGACCGCGCCCGTTAGAGGCGCTGGCTTGCCAATGCTGCTGCTGGCAGGATAATCCGAATGCTCGCCGCCGTGGACAACGCACCACACTATCACTAACACTCGCGCACAACACTGAACCACACACACACACACACACACACACACACACACACACACACACACACACTGCACTGCACACTTGTAGATGCCGTAGCTCTGGACGTCTTCGTGACGTTATCCAACTCAGGTGGCGGAGGCCATGTTGGTTACTCCCATGGGCACACCGGGAAAAAGACGCTTGCCTGCTGTAGCTGCTTCTTGTCGGATATTTTAAAAGCTCGACGCCGTTGAAGGATCGCACCACACAATCGCGATTACGCGCGCACAACAGAGCACCACACACATACACTGCGCTGCACACTTGTAGATGCCGTATACCTCTAGACGTCGTGACGTAATCCAACACTTGTGAAGTTCCAGACGGGCTGCTCGTTGGTTGGTATTTCAGTGGTACGCCGAGATGACTCTGCTCCTATGTCGAAAGGTTGCTTGAAGCCGAGGGTTTTTGCGTGCCATCGTGCCGGTCGTATTCGGATATGGCTTGCCGCTGTTCTTCAATACCGAAAACTTACTTCAAGGAAGTCTTGGCCAGGTCATATGAGCGTCTTGAAAGCGAGAGTTCGTCGTCGTAGTGATCGATAGAGAGGCTATCTGGGACCCAACGAGGTGAACTGCTCGGGGAAAAGCCGAAATAGGTCTGGGATTCGTCTTAGTCTCCATAGTGAAATAAGGTCCCTTGTATAGCCGTCACAGGGCCGGTAATCCTGTACTTCCCGAAGTGCACTTCACAGTCCTGAAAATGGAATAAGCCGATACCAAAATTGATAGTGCGTTCTGGTTAAAACATGATGAATACCAACGTTGGTCTTGACATCGTTACGCAACTGTAAACAACTGATTGTATGAAAGGTATGCGAATGTGCGACGAGCATGTCTGTTCGCATAACATTTGTACAGATGTTTAGCATCATTTTTTTAACGATTTACTCAAGCATGATTACACTACAATCACATTGATCCGCATGCTTCGCTATATACATCGATTCCCATGGTATGGAGAATCCGCAAAATTTCCGACAGCGTTGATGCAAAATCCTAAACTTTGGCGGATCATGTCGGCGGACAAATCAACGTGTAGAACTACTATTTCCGGTTCTGCTCACCGAGTCGCCATAGTGGCTCCTCGCCTCCAGAGAGTCTCCTAAATTTAACTAGAGGGGCCGTGGCGCCGCGATCGTTCAGCGACCATGACAGTACACAAATCTGCCTAGTCGTCGCTCGCACTTGAGGTTTTGTTAATGGCTGTGTTCTGGTTTGGTTTCAAATATAAGGAAGGGCCGTTGTGACCTCTGTGACCATATTTGGATTGTTGAGCTTAAAAAGGTTAAGGTGGCGAAGTGCAGCTGCTGAATATTTCATCATTGTCGTCTTTTTGACAAAGCGGCTCTTAGCCTCTCAAAGCCAAACGGAGTCGAAAGTACGAAGATTAGACAAATTTGTGTATTACCCATCATTCCGATGCTGGCTGAAGTGACATGCGTAGCAACAGGCACTAACTAGCGCCAGAGTCCCCCCCATAGTGTACCCCTACCGCATTGGTCTTCTGGTTAAGGTACTCGGCTGCTGACCCGCAGGTCTTGGGATCGAATCTCGGCTGCGGCGGCTGCATTTTCGATGGAGGCGAAAATGCTGCCGGTCCGTGTGCTCAGATTTGGGTGCATGTTTAAGAACCACGGGTGGCCCGGAATTTCTGAGCCCTCCACTACAGCGTCTCTCAGAATCATATCATGAGTTTTACAATCTCGTTTCGTACTGACAGTTACCAGACCAGGGCGATTTCGTAAGAAAGCGCATGCAATTCCTTCTCACTGAACGTAAGTGAGAGAGGCCTTCTTCTAAACACCTTTTGGCATGTATATATAAAGATGAAAAATCCCCAGCGTTCACCGAGATATATATGGTGAGGGCCTAGTTCCATTAGCGACCAAAGTCGCTGGGCTTTTCAGACATGGCATTGCCTTTGCATTGTCCGCCTGAGCAACGACGCAGCGGACACATTCTTTTTTTTTCCGTTTTGCATTATCTTGTTAATCATGCTAGACGCACGTCTTTTGCCGCAAGTTTCTGCTTGTTCGTGTATACCTTTGCCTTGAGCGATGTCCCGCCTTTTTCGTGTCACGCCAGGCAGCATTAATGATGTTTCCTTCCCACAGCCAGAGGGGCTCTTAGAAGAAGCGGTTGTGCATGAGAGGACCTTAATGAAACACTAATTTATATTAGGCCGTGTCTTGCGCATATGGTCAGGTCTGGTTAGGTAACCGCCGGTCCGCACCATCGCGATGTTCTTGCGAAAGCCGGGCACGAACGATTGCGAAAGCGGGCACGAACGACATACGTACACACCGTGCTTTGCTTTTGTGAGAAATGCTGAACAGCTACTTCCAAATACACGGAGTTGGCGGTTCCACCTTCTCACTTTTTACAGCGGTTAAGTTGGTCTCGTCTGAAATGTAAACATTATGACTGAGATAGGAAGCAGGGTAAGAGAGAGAGAGACAGAAAGCTCAAGACGCGTGACAAAGTCATTATGAAGTGTCGCGTTTCGATTTTGATTTATGACTGATTTTGTAAGTGTTTGCCGGGTGTACGCTCATCTATATTAATAATGATAGGTGATTCACTTATCCCACATTATTCAGATTTAAGCAAACGCTGTGGACCTGTAAGCGGTCACTCACTACACTGCATCCCCTCCTTACATCCCCCCAAATAAACTAACTGTAAATAGTAAAGAAAAAAAATGTTATATTGACATGCTGCTGATGAGACGTCACTATTTACGGATTTCGTTTGCAAAATTTAAGACCATTAAGCTTTTTTTGTATACACAATTTTTCCAATTAAGAGATGTCTGCTGCAGATCATTTTGCAAGAAAACTGGATTGACACTTTCTTGTGGTGTCTTTTTTTAAAACGAAATACCCATGCAGCATTGAAATCACGTTTTCCCTCTTCGTACGCACAATCTTGGTGAAACAGACACACGACTTGTGCTGACGGCCACGGAAGAAGCAAGCTATACGAATGAAACAGAAAGCGGACAACAATTAGCATTGCTTCTCTTTTGTTTTCATACAAGAATGGGACGGCAGTTCAAGATGGTCGCGTAACGGAGCCCTACGATCAGTTTGCCCACGCGCTTCGTTCGCAGTAAAAATAGACGCAGCCGTGAACGTGGCCAAGGCGAAGAAGAATGCCGTGCCTCGAAAAGGCCGCCGTGACACTGTTCATTGCACCCAGTCGTCTGGCTCCCGGCTGACCTTTCGGAATCGCATGGCGAGTCTTCTATCGCATTGTCATGACGCTCGCCTCCTCCTCCCCTAACCTTCTGCCCTGCGTGTTGCTTGGGAGGGGGCGGGGGGAGGATGGATTCCTGGACACAAATTCAAAGCCCACGCAGAGGCGTGCAGGCTTGATTCGACGTCACACATAACCCTGCCACGGACTACGCGCGGTGCGGCCTAATTCTGGTTGTACGCTATACGAAAGCGATTGGGAGACGCGTGCTGGGAGCGAGCTGTAGGGATAAGACGGGGCAGGGGGTGCTAGCGCGCGCACGCGGGCAACACAATGGAACGACGGTGACGTCAACGACGTGAGGATTACAATGGCGTGGCCGCCGACGCAACGTCTTCGGCGCGGCCATTCACTGCTCGGTGCATAGCATAAAGGACGACGACGCTCCGCGCTCACGTGGGGGCGGCGCATTGAATTCCAGGCTTTGGCTCGTAATCACTCGCTAAGCGTGGCCGCAAATGTGCCGATATGAATAGCTCGTGGCGCGCGTGCGCGTTTGTGGAATAGGCCTTGACCTCCTCCTCGGTGATCCGATCTCGCTTGTGTATGGCGCGCTTGAATATGACCTCCGTTTTTCATTGTGGAGCGCGTGATAGCGCGTGATGTGTGAGTTTGTGAATAGAGGGCTAGCGCATTATTTGAGGATTTCGCGCGGTGTGCGGTTAATCTTACAAGCGCGCGGCGGCCACTGACGGAGACGCTCAAACTGCGGCGCGATATAGATTCGATTTTAGCGACGCACAAAGAAATACGCTGTCGAGAACAAAGTGAGTCGTAATAACATTTCGCGTTGTTTTGAACCATCGTGTGGAACCATCGCGTAGCCGGTATACCAACAATACGTATGGGCGCACCACTCTGGCACATTAAACTGTCATTTTAATAACAGTAAAGAACCAATGCCTCCTAGAGAAATTATGCCTGAAACGGGAGCCACAAACGTGCCGCCCTACCCTCAGATTTTACCCTCCCCCTCCGGCACGAAGGCGAACGCCTTTGGCGGTCACGCCCTGCGAACACAGCAATGTTCTCAAGGAAATGCGCCGTGCTTCCGACCGGGCTGCAGAAATTGGGTGCCTTTCTCCTCTTCTAACCACTACTACCATCACCAATGCTTTCACAGTTGCCTCCGAGCAGCTGTGATGTCACGTGACAAAGCAGTACCGTAATGTCACGTGACTGAGCGGTACGGAGGCGAGCGGTTTCCCACGGCGGACGGTCGCAACGCGCTGCAGAAGGCATGGCCTCCGAGATTTTGAGCTAGCAGGAAGCTCCCAATTGAAGAGAGAGCGGCGTCCCAGGCATAGTTTTTCTAGGAGGCGTTGAAAGAACACACATACCGCTGTCTGTGTGTTCTTCATCGAACCTCGTATGTTGCGCCGTTCTCTTAACTCTAATGCCCTACCAGCATGCCCAGTTGCCACCCCTAAAAACTACTTAAACGCTCGACTTCTTTCTTTTTAAATGCTCGCGAACGAATCGGCGTTACATTGGGTTATATTCTTCGTAAATACTTCTAATAAAGGTCATTGCAATGAGAAGTTTTAGTAGAATAGCCATGATTAAGTTCCTTTTTAGCCTGTCTTGCTCTTAACGATTCTTATCCTCACATTATGTTTTCGTTATTTATTTCGGTTTGGGAGGAGGAGGAGGGGGGTTAATGTATGAGAACGAGCGTTCGTGAAACGAAGTTACATGTGCCGTATAATAATGACATTATTTTCTCGCTTTACACGTATTATCTTCCACATGATACTGGGTCAGAAAACCAGCACTCTCGCAGTGAATTAATAATAATAATAATAATAATAATAATAATAATAATAATAATAATAATAATAATAATAATAATAATGGTGTCTAATTTTAACGTCTATTTTACATCATTGACGCATCACCAGTCCCCGCCCATGGCGCGAAAGGGCAACGAACGGGATGATGACTCTTGCTCGGTTGCCCACCGCGGCGCTATAGCCCGAAAGCCAAACCGAGCCGAAGCCAAAGTCGTGCCCGCGTTCTAAGTCTCCCGAACGGACGGACGGATGAACGGGACCTGCGTGTTTATACGCGAGCCGTCCCGCTTGTTTTCAGTGTAAACAATATCGCGCGGTTGCTTTCATTACCGGGGGGATGCTGCGGAGCTGCGCAGTCGCCTTGGCAACGAGATCCGACGCTGCTTCTTATTAGGGCTGTACTGGCGCCCCTTCTTTCTACAGCCGATCGCGCCGTGGTGGAAAAAAAAAATGAAATGGCGGGAAACGAACAAAAAGGCGGGAATAGGTGCACGAGGGAAAGAAACGAGCGGCAAGAAATGGGCACGCAAAGAGCTTTAACGTGCGAGGGCAGAGAAGGGGTTCGGAGCGACGAGCCGAGAACGGTCGATAAGCGCTGTTTTGGTTCGCTCGCGTCCGCGGGGCCACCGGAAGGAAGTGGAGGGAAACGGGAAGAAGAAGAAAAGTTGCGCGGACGTCTCGCTCCTCTTTGCCGAGGCTTGCAGCATCTCGCGGTGCATGCACGATCGGCCGGACGTCGCCATGCGAATGTGTCTGTGCCGGGACGGATAAAAAAAAGCGTCCCTGGGACGGCCGCGAGGAAACCGGGTCCCGAGTCCCAGATACAGCTGCGCGGTGGATGTGTATTAGGGACAGTAGGGTTGTATTGCCAATATGGCTCCGAATGTGTAGAGGAGGCGGGCATGGCTGATCGGGAGATGTTTTGTTGTGCAGCGTCCTAGCTTCTTCTCCAATATAGAGGAATTAAGTTTGGGCTTCGAATTGTGAATAAATAGAGTGAATTGGCGTGTATATCACTGTTTGATTTTGAACGAAGGTTTAACTTATACTAAAGAGAGACGAAGGAAGCTGATACGTGCTAGTCGTCACATCGGACCCCCCCATGGATGAGACTATAATATAAAACTTGAAGACTCAGTATCGGAAATGATGAAATAAACTATATATCCCTACTGAAACGTTCCGTATGCGAGTCCAATAATTCCATATGTTTCCATAAAGAATACATATAATTCCTATATATTTTCCATATATTTCCGTAAGATTCTTACGGAAACATACGGAATTATTGGGCATCGCATACGGAACGTTTCAGTAGGGACGTGGTAACGAAAGAAAATTGAACCTCGTGTACAAACAAAAACTGCTGTTGGACAATTTACAGTCGCGCTCGATATCAGTTGCAACACGCTGTCTGTGGTTAAAGTGACACAAAGTCTGAACAATGACACCGATAAAGGGTTAAATTGGATCAGAAAGTACCGCTATGATGGTTTAATCCACCATTTTTTTTTTGTTCTGTGCAAGCCCTTATTTGCAGTGTTGGCGCCATGTTAAGAACAGGCAGCGTGTTGAAACTCGTATTGAGCGTGACTGTACGTTGTATGCTCTCCATCGCTTTTTTTTTTCACCGTAGCTTGTGTACCTTTATAACAAACGGTTAGTACTGGACATGCTGTCTTTATAAATATAATAATATCTCCTTGGTGGCGCGAAGAGGGTCACAAACGAAGAGGAAAGGGAAAGGTGATACAATCGGACGGAATGGAATGTACGTAAATATTACGTAAAGTACGGTAGAGGTGGAATTCCTCTGTTGACGCGTAATGCAGCCCGAGTTGCGGCGTTTAGTAACGAAAATTTCTCGGCCTGCCGGTCAGCGTCGTTATACAGTTGCATTCCGTTGTATTTTTCTTCTTCTTCTTCTTCACCGTGGTTTTGTCGCAATGCAGCAAATCTATGGGCTCGTATGTAGCCGTAATCGAGCTAGGATTCCTTACGCAAAGCCGGTCGACCGGTCTGGCAGCTTTAATCACCACCACCGTTTGTGTCGGTTCATTCAAACACTGTACGTTATACCTGCACTGCCTCTTCAAACGACATCAGCCGCCATCTCTTGTTAAATCATCTTTCTCGCTCTTTTTCATGTTCGCACAACTTCACTTTACTTGGATCCGACGATTCGTAAGGAATATTAAATGCCAACGTACGCAAAAAAAAACTAATTGGACATCAAGTTAAAAAAAAAGACTGGTCGCCGGTCGAAACGTCTGCCAATATATATATTTTTTTGTACGAGCGCCCACGCTTTGTATTACATTGATATTTAATCGTTTAGACGCAACAGGCAAGCGTAGTCATCACACGGGCTGCCTTGCTCAAGACCTGTCCAATTTCTCAAGCCCTTGGCCCTTTTCCCTTTTTTCACCTTCTCTCTCTCGAGCCTTCCGCAGCAATCTGCGTCACGTGACTGTAGTTTAAACGACCGGTAAGTGAATATGCCGCTCGCACAAAACGCCGGCATCGCCATTCCGTTCGACGATATAAAAAGTGCGCTTGACAACAACGCGTAAAGCGATTTACGAGTAGGAACAATACGACTTGTCTGTGTTGACATTGCCCCGGGCGACCGCCGTTAGAGCAAATGTCAGGACTTGAGAAGGGTTTGTAGGATGTTTCGATGCGCGCGCTCCCCCTCGATATAAATAGATCTATCTATCTATCTATCTATCTATCTATCTATCTATCTATCTATCTATCTATCTATCTATCTATCTATCTATCTATCTAATCACTTTGCAAGTGTGTTACGATAAACAATGACGAACTGCCAGGACGTCAGTATATCTACTGTCACTTACCTACATCGAAAGCCATGCTACGCACACAGAACAAATATATCTCATGCTTTTCCTGTCTCGCTTCTGTGCGCTTATTCCGTAGATGCCTATTTGTCACAACGCAACGAGAAATGATCAAACGTGCTCGCTGTTCAGTAGGGTTGAGAGCTGGGCTAGTTGGTGAGACATCATTTAACCATATAGTTCTTTTCTGTGTCGCTAGGGTTAGGGGTTATATCCCTAACCCTAGCGACACAGAAAAGATAGATAGATCTATCTATCTATCTATCTATCTATCTATCTATCTATCTATCTATCTATCTATCTATCTATTATCTATCTATCTATCTATCTATCTATCTATCTATCTATCTATCTATCTATCTATCTATCTATCTCACAGTTATTTTAAAAGCATGCAAAAGGCAGGGACGACTTTATTACAGATTAGACCAAGACGAATAAAATATTCCTCAGCATCGTACGCTCTCTTTTTGAAGGGGTTCATATATGTTTCTTCCCCTATAGTAACGACAACATCGTAAACCGATAATAACGGAGGGAGAAAGGAAATGCTGACGCTGCGAGAGAAGAGAAAACAGAGGGTGAACGCGTGCATATATACACGGTTCCCCGTCGCAATAAACACAAACTACATAGCGAGTGGATCATGTGTTTGTGACGTGTCCATATATAGTAATGCTTTTCTTTTCCCCTTCAGCGAAGCCTTCATCTCGCCTTACATCGCAAAACGACACGTCGAATCAAAGACGCCCGCTTATTCAGCGATCCGGAGAAAGTATGTACGGGATATTTTCTTAGATCGCTCTTTATATATATACGCGTCACCCACACGCGTTTTTTTTTTTACTTTAAAGCGTTTGTTTTCACTACGTGAGCGACTTCCGAGATAGCGAGCGTGATGGGTGGGGGTTGTGACGAACTTGGCAACGTCAGGAAAAAAAAATCTCGTCGCGAGGCGAGAAACGGCGAGAGTCTCGGGACGGTCTCCTCGCCGCAGAGTCGTTTTTCACGACTCTCACTTTCTTCTTTCTTAAAACGCGATCGCGACGGGTCTAGTCTGCCGACACGCACAGTCCCGGATCGTCAGACTCGATTCGACGCTAATGCGTTACGGCTTGTGCCCCGCAGCTCTTGCGACACGTCACTCGAAGCGCGAAACGTCATTATTCAAGACCGTCGCACGCAGCAGCAGCAACCGGCTCGAGGTATATAACGGACGTGTATGCGTTTTATGGGGTATGTTTGCTCCGAGTCGTGTCTCTTCGTGCGTCTGCTGGATGCAGTAAATGTATTGGCGCCTTGAAGGTTGTTTTGTTCGTCCCGATCAAGACTGCAGAGACAGAAGCGGACGTTTATCTAAACTAAAGTAAGAACATGCTCGCGTCCGGATGTCGAGTAGTAATCGCGTTCAACACCGTTCTCGTAATGACATGCGCGGCATTGTATATACTGTTATGCTTACCGCGTTAGTGAAAATGTCATCGACGGCATGTCGTCGTAGGTGACAATACGTGCAATTCGTTCATCGTTGTTAGATGCATGTCGTGCCATACGCGTTCTGATACTCAATTAATGACGTAACCAGGGGGTGGCACGCTAGGTATATGCACCCTCTCCCGCATTACTCTTTCGCCTTGGCATCCACCGCCACCAGTTTCCGTAACCACATCGCGCGAAGAAAAAAAAAAACCTGCACCAATGACACAGTAGGGCTTGAATCCGGGTCCGCTGGGTGCCTGCCCAGTATTCTACCACTGAGCTGCGCCGGTGCTTGTGACTCGTTGTCAAACTTGCCTTAGGCGGGCTTTATGTCGGGAAAGCAATCACGTCAATACGACTTATAAAGCGTTTTAAAACGACAAAAGAACAACCAGTCGTCGTACAATGCGAATAGCGTAACGAGTGGGCCGTCCAATGCTCCAAACCGTCACGAAAGCTTGTTCTCGTTCCTCCATTAACTGTGGCGCATACCCACTTCAGCCATATTTCCTCACCATCGTCAGCCACTGCATGGACAATTGGCACAAAATTCCTAGCAAGTGTTTAGCGGATACTACGCTTTTCAGAAGAATCGCGAAAAATAGCATAGCGAATGCAGGTCTACTACCCCAAAAGTTTATTATTGATGCCGTAGTGGGTACCAAGCAAGTGTACTTGCAGTAATTACCCAACGGGTATTTCAGAAGGCTCTGAAAGGCCGCTCTTCTAGCTTTCGCTGTAACTGTGCTGCGCCTATACTACGCGCAGGCCTGGCGTTTTTTTTTTAAATTTTTTTTGTCTTTAAATATGTGATGGGTTAGCAGCGCCGTGCACCTCACCTTTGTTTTGGCGCTGATGTGATCACGCTCATCACGTATGGTTTGCCGAGACAAAACGGATGAATATTCGCGCAGTGCCCATGGTTACTGCGGCAATGCAAAAACTTCTTCGTAGCCTGCCCACGCTTGGCTTTAGAAAGGACATTAGTTCAACATAATCTGAAAAAAAGCAAACCAGCCGGGGCAACTGCCTCTAAATTTCCTACAGCATCCCCATCAACAGCAAATTCGAGGCGTTCCACGTGACCTAGGTATACCGCCTGAATCGGCTTTGTTATCTGGCACGCATGGGTGTTATAATAATTTTTGGCTGAGCTACAATCGCCGTCGCCCCACCGCGGTGGTCTAGTGGCTAAGGTACTCGGCTGCTGACCCGCAGGTCGCGGGATCGAATCCCGGCTACGGCGGCTGCATTTCCGATGGAGGCGGAAATGTTGTAGGCCCGTGTGCTCAGATTTGGGTGCACGTTAAAGAACCCCAGGTGGTGGAAATTTCCGGAGCCCTCCACTACGGCGTCTCTCATAATCATGTGGTGGTTTCGGGACGTTAAACCGCTTATAACAATATTACAATCGCCGTTACTTGGACACACAGAAGAAGCCTTTACCTCACGCTTCCACGTTCTATAGTATACTGGGTAGTGCGAGCGTCTCTCAAAGTTTGTTTCGATCAGCACGCGTGTACCGCAGAGTTTTTGTTCAAATCCTCCGCGACAGCCCTCGTCCGGAATAATCGCTGCGGTAAATGAACCTGGGAGTGCTGCGCAGAAACTGGAAGCCATTGCTTATCGTATAGCACACTGTGGATGGCAAACAAAGCAAACTTCGGGAACGGCAAACTCGATTCGTAACGATTTCCAGGCTGCCGCCGTTTTTGATTTTTCATATTTTACGAGACCCGTCCGGCAACCACGTTAGAAACAGCGCCGCGTCATCATTTCTGTTCCTGTTCACTGTACTTTCAACTGGTGTCCTTTCTTTTATATTTCCCGCCCTTTCTCACCTCCCACACTGTCGGCTTGCAAATAACTCTTAATGGAGCTGCTCGGCGGGAAAACGAGTGCGCATCTTCGTTCGTTCGCTCCTTCGCGGTAGTCGCGTTTCGATGAAGGCGAAATTCTAGGGGACCGTGTACTGTGCGTTGTCAATGGACGTTGAAGATCAGCGAATAGTCGAAATTTCTGAAGCCCTCCACTGTAGCGTCTCTCTTAATCATATTGTAGGTTTAAAGCGTAAAACAACATATTATTATTATTATTATTATTATTATTATTATTATTATTATTATTATTATTATTATTATTATTATTGTCGTTGTTGTTGTTGTTGTTGGCGCACGCCTTAGATGCATCATCATACGCGAAGTGTGACCGTCGGTGTGGACAACAAAACACTAGCGATACAAAAGGTCATCAGCCCACGAAGTCAGCTCACGCGACTTAATAGTAGCATGACATCGCGTTGTGACATGCTACAATCGACCGAGAAGAGCAACATTACTTTCGCCTTCCGAGTCGTCCCAGGCGAATGCGTAAGAGACCATGGGTGTCATGTATTTATTTACTTTGCTAAACTTGGGCCTTCCGCTGTCTTGGCGGCCTTGCTACGCCTATGTCGTCAGAAGTTCGTAAAATTCACGAAACCCGCTCACTGTTGTGCAGCGAGCTCCCACTATTGAAGTGTCGCCCCCTTTCTTTTTGCGCGCTCGCACCACTTTTTATGTCTCCTCAGTTCGCAGCGCACGCCCGAAAGACGACGCGAAGGAAGGTGCAGCGGCTTAAAGAGGACGAGAGCGATGGAAACAACCGAGCCGCGCTAATTGAGTGCTTTCTCGGCGGAGCCCGGTCCCATCTATGGTCTTCTGCGGGAGAGCGTCTCTTATCAGCCGGCGACATCGTCGAATCTCGCGTCCAGCGCGGCGTGGTGCAGGTGGCGGCGAGGAGCGAAAACGACCTGACGAGTGGCTCCGCGGGGATGGCGCGGCGCAGCTAACAAATCTCGCAACGCAGCAAATACACTTCGCCAGGAGAAATGAGCACCGGCCGAGCGACGCGGCAAAAAAGAAGAGAGAGAGAGAGTAATGGCCGACGCGGGAGGGGTGGAGAGGAAGGGGGGTGGCGGTTTGATGTCTGCCTGCTGGTGGCGCCGACTTGCGAGAAGCGAACCAGCTGTCGCCGTTCTGCCTTGGTCCAACTATCGAAGCCCATTGCGGCGCTGAAGATCGGTGAGGCTTTCTCGCAGGACATCAAGGCGATGGGAACGAGCCAGCCTCGCAGGGGCTAATGAGGGCACAAGGTGTAAAGAGTTTCTTGCACTCTAAGAAACCCACTGAAACGTGGAAATGGGAAAGACTGAGAAGCAGCATACAGAGACACTGCTTCTTCCAAGGAATTTCCACTGCTTCAAGATTCCATCTTCCCGTGAACTTCTACCTTGTTTAGAAAGCAGAGATACTGACCCGGAGATGGCATTTGTAACAGAAGCTACTTCTGCGCAAGATATAAAGACACTTGTCCGTGGTGTTCGCAAGTACCAACACTCAGCCACATAACATGGGAGTGCACCCAGAGGCCCACACACATCGACAGCCCACACATCACGAAGCAACCACACATGTTTCACAGGCAGTGGGAGGCATGGCTTGCGGACAAGGACAAGCAGAGCCAAATAGCTTTGCTTGACCAGGTCCAGCGAGCCGCTCGTGCCAGCGGAGCCCTGGACTGAGGGCCCGACCAAACTGCCTGCATTTCAATATTTTTTTTTCTTCTTTTCTGAATAAAGTTTCTTCCTCCTCCTCCTCTGCGTCCCTACCTTTGCTTTCTGCATTCGCGTTGTAGGGGCTTTCTTCGAGTGTAACCATGTACCAACGTGTCCAACAAGCAACTCTCTTATCTGTGGTTGAAGTGAGAAATCTCACCCATGCGCATGGCAGTGTATATCCAAGGGAATCGGAATGTAACCTATGACGTACGGAAGATGCGGTGCACACGGCGCGTTCTTTGAAATTGCTTTTCTTCACTGGATTTTCTTATCGGCACGACGCTAGATGAAGAAGTTGAAACGAGCCTAGATGAAGAAATAGAGCAGTTGCGTTTCAGTATGTGTCTGTCCTCGGCATTGCTTCCTGCGCTGTGCAATAATGGTACACACTTGCAAAAAGCTGTCACGTTTGCTGTTTTATTAGGTATACTCGTTTAAATGCTTAAGAAATGCAGCCAGATGCTAGGATCAGCGTCTACAGAAATTTTCGGATGGTAAGATTTTTTTTCCTACGTCGTTTACTCGACGGGCAAAGTCCGAAAGTGTTCTCTCTCTCTCTCTCTCACACACACACACACACACACACACACACACACACACACACACGCACACACACAGGCGCGCGGTTTTGTGGCACTGTTTTTGCGTGAGTGAAGTGTGCGCAACACGAAGCGAACGAAAAAATTGCCGCACAGCGTGCGCGCAGCCAGATTAATTTTTATTTATTTTATTTTTGTTTTCATTTTCTCTCGAAGCCGCTGCCTGGGCTTTTGTATCGCCGCGCCCGTTCATCATTGGCGTCCCTTGTAGCACTTTTCGAGAGTGTTTTTCGCACCGAGAGACGAGGCTTAACTTTCCTAGTCAGTAGCGCGCGCGCGCCACCTTCAATTTTTCATTACGCCGCTGTCAGCGCTCGCGCGGCGACGGAAAGGAGACAATGGAACCAGCGGCGAGTGAAGGCGGAAGGGGGGCTGCGCTAAAGAGGGTCGTGCTTCTTTTTTTTTTTCAGACAGCACACGTGCATAGAACAGTGCGTTTATGAGTGCTGTCGACGCGAGTGTGTGACGTCATAGCCGCGAGAAGGATAATAAAAGAAAACTGCCCCCGCTGTGCGTGCGTGTCTGCCCCTCCCTCCTTCCAGCGTCGGAGCCAGTGGCGCCGTGCGTGCTAACGAGCCTATCCGCACATGGGACGTCCCGCCAGAGGGACAGCCCCGCTGCCCCCCTCCATCTTCCCACACCCTCCTCTCCTTGTCAACTCTATAGCGTGAAGTCGTCGTCCCAAACCGAGACCGCTTGTGTTGCGATTTTAATTGTGTTTATCGTCGCATCTGAGTATTCTTTTCTTGTAATCCCCCTCCCTTTCAACTGAATTCTTTCTCGCGTAGCGCCTGTGAGGATTCCCACCGTCTTTGGGCCTTCGTCTAACTACCATTGTTTTGCCCATCTGGAGAACTGAAGCGCTTTTTTTCATTGTTAGTCTAGCTAAACCGCTCGTTCGTCTGCTTTGACTTTTGTTGTATATTCTTTGCTGGCTAATTTGCCACCCTCTTCGCTCCCCGTTGTTCGGGAAAAAGAGTTGTCACTGTCGCTCTGCCTGCGGCAGCAGAGCGTTCGGAGGACCGACTCACAAGCTCGTTTTTAGCAGAATTATCTGTTGAACTATGCCGCCTTTTCGTTGCCTTTTCCTAAAACAGACGCACTCATTTACCTTCACATTTTTCCCAAGCTGACGAAGCGGATCGCAGTAAGCAGTAGCCATCGATGGAGGCGGAAGGCGAGGGGCCCGAGTACTGAGCGATGCGTGCCAGTGAGCATAAAGAACACGAGACAGTCAAAAGTTTCGGTATATACAATACGGCGCCCCTCGTAATCGCATTGTTTTTAGGCCATAAAACGCCAACAATTATTATTAAGCACTGATCAACCTGAATTTTAAGCTTTCGCCGAAGCAGTTTCCATTCACTTTATATATTGCGCAGCCCAATTGGTAAAACGACACAGCATTTGCAGAAATGCAGACGCGAGCGCTTTAAAGGGGCCCTGCAACACTTTTTGAGCATGGTCAGAAAACGCTGCCGATCGGTAGTAGATGCTACCGAAAACACGCGAGCCAATTATTATAGCGCAGCACACGGCCTGACCTACACTATAATTTGTCAAAGTCAGCTGAAAATTGTTTACTCTTCTCTCGAGAAATGACAGAACGCTCAAAAATCTGATTCGTAGAAAGCCCATCTATCAGCTATTGGCTGATTTGAACATGGCGCGCTCGGTCTTTACAGAGATCGCCGCGGGAGGCCGCGACCTGTCCGCGCGTGCGCGCGTGATCACACTCTTAAAGCCGCGCATTAAAAAAAAAAATTGAAAAAGTGCTCGAGGTCACGATGTGCTAGTGACGTGTTTTTTTCGCTTTTGCCATTCCTTCCTGTTTAGCTTCCAGTGCTTTCGTCGGAACGAGAGAAGAGAGAATGCGATTGCAGCATGCGACAAATCTCTGCAACTACACTCGCTCTGGACATTTTCGCGGTGTTGAATTAGTAAGGCAATAAGCTCTTCCAGTGAATTCATTCTATAGTTGCTTGGAAAAAATGCTTCAGGGCCCTTTTAAGTTCTCCAGGAAAGATAGTCCTGGATGCCCCGCAATCTTAACAACAACAACAAAAAAGTACGTTTGGCTGCTTGTGGCAACGGTAGCTGCGTTGCCACAAGCACCTAGAACACTGCATATTACCGGCGTGGCAATGCGATGAAACGACATGCTTCGTGCTTCGCGCGAACGGTATTGCGTTCGCCTATCCTCTATCACTCGCGTCAAGGTCTCTATTAGGAAAATAAGAGAACCAGGCACATGCGGTACCCGTCCGCTCCTTCATCAGCCGAGGATGTCTTCGACAGGGCGCCCTTGATTCCAGGTTGTCTCTCGCGCGTTGCGCGACCACTCCGTTTTCATGTGCGTGTGTGCGTTCGCGCGCGCAGGGAATACACATACTGTAAGGGGCGAGACGTAATGGCCTCTTGTCAAAAAGAGGCCAAAGGGGGCGCGCTGGCTGCTTGTCTTTTGAATAAGGAGTGCTTGAGCAGCAGCGGCCAGGAGGCTGTCGTCGCCTGGGCATGCAGTGGCCTTGCCGACGACATGCCGACGTGTGTATGCGCGCGTTCTGTCAGCTTCGCTAGAACATTCGCGCCTACTTCATTCGCTCTTTCTTTCTTTAGAAAATTGTTCGTGCTCCTGCTTTTTTGTTTGTTTTCGTGTGTGTACTGTTCGCGTGTATGGAATGAGAGCGCCTTTTGTGAGGCTGACTGACAGCGTGTTTGTTCTTTCTCGCTCTACGCCACGCAGTTTTCCGAGGTCGCGGCAAAATGAAAGGGGTGGGAATCATTCCTTCGGCAGCGAGCACAACGATGACCCGTCGTGATGCGGTGCAACACGTGGGAGCACGCGATGGCTTGTCCCTTTACTTCTGCACCACGTCCTCTTCCTCTTTACTTTGTTCGTCTAATATACGTTCCATCTCGTGTCGGTGGATGAGAGACAGAGAGCGTTATGAGAGGTCAGCGAGCGGAGCCACGGATGGCCATTGCTTTGTTCAACTATATTATTCGCGAGACCCGTTGAACGACTAGTTTGATGTTTACTCTAGAGGAAAAAAAACGAAAAAAAAAACGCACCAGTTACATGTCTGGAGGGTCCCGATATTTATTGGCCACATATATGGTGATTTGTCATATAGGAACACCTGTTAACTCTCCTTTTGGAAAGTCGCACCTACCACAATGCCTTGAAGTGTATGTAATGATCCCATAAAGGTAGCGGCATGCCCGTGGGAGCTATAGGAGCCTGGCCCCTCTCCCCGAAATTCGTATGGGCGAGGTTGTTTTACCTAAGAAAAAAAGTGATAAAAAATTGGTGGTTTTCTGTCTTAACCAAGTCCCCCCCCCCCCTCCCCGCCTCCGGGCCCATTTCGTGCGAGAAAAAAATCCTCGCTGCGGGCCTGGTTCGTGGTATATAGATCTGGCAAGCCAGTACACTACGGAAAAAGTAAAATGTTGCTGTGTCAGACAGTCGGTGAGTGAACACTCTTGTTATATTGTTTATAACGTTCCAGATTCAATAGTGTAATCGACTTGCTCTCACATGCATAAGCAAGCGGTGTATAACTTGGTTTGGTCCTGCCCGCCTGCCTATTGATCTGGTTTCGCCGTTGTTGTGTAAATTGAAAGTGCTGTTCACCTTTTTTTCTTAGCGGCTTGAAATCGAAGTCGACTCGAGTTAACGAAACTCGTTCCACGGGTTTCGCGAGGTCATATAGAAACATCGAGCATGATGAGTAATTGGGGTCCGACACAAGCCTAAGCTTACAGTCTATACGAGAACCGCGCGTGTTCTTTCTGCCACCCATTCACATTCCGTCGACAAATGCACGTATAAGCCTTGAAGCAGGGGTTAAGCGTTCGTTATTGAAATCGGTAACAAGTATATAACAAACAGCCTACTCGACAGCTCGTCGCAGCAGCAAAACTAACAGAAAGAACCCGAGAAGTGAGAGAGAAAGAGAGAGAGAGCGCTCTGCCGGGCCATCTCTTCCATGCGCGTAATAACGATTTCCAGCGCATCACGACTCATTAAGAATGCGACGCCCCCCCTAATTGTATTTCGGCTCATAGAGCGGAATTAATGTGCGCAATGGCTGCGAGGGTATGCGAGTACGCGTACATAGGACTTGGAGTTAACCTCCTTCTCGACCCGGCGCGGTGGCTTTCTTTGTTTCCTAAATCCTTTTAACAGTAGCATAGCAAGCTCGGTGTATAGTGGCGTATACGAGTTTCTCTCGAGTTGTGCTACTCCTTTATCTCCTTCCTTCCCCTTCTTTCACTGCACTTACTACGCGCGTTACTCTCTACAGAGCTCGAAAGAGTACAAACTTAGAAAAGGTCGCATGAGCTAAAGAACGGCTCTGTTTCCGCGGCGTCTGTTACGAGTACACTATACTCACTAAACCCGTGCACCCCGCTTCTCTCACTGAAGCAACCGGCTCCTGTTCTTTCACGGGCAGCGCGCTTCCACCATTTCTTCTTCGTGAACTCTGTGCGCGCTGCAGGCTCGTTTCGGAAGGGATTTTGCCTCGGCAGAATCTTGCTTCTCGGGGATTTCTGCGACGGCGATGGTGTGGCTCGTTCTGGCGCTCTTCTAGTCCCCTCACTCTCTCCCCCCCACCTCCTTTTGTTTCGTTTTATGATCTTCGTCCTATATAAGGCAATGGGAGCGTATAGCCGCTAGCGCTGCTTTCTTACTTGTCATATTGTTTCGTTTCTGTTTCGACTTTCTCGCTTGTTTTGTGTATAGTAGGGAAGAAAGAGAAAGAGGGGTCGAGCGTGCGGACTGTCCGAAGTCGTGACGTGGCAGACGCGACGACGAATCCTCTGCCCGCATCTCGTCGCGGTGTCGACAACCATACAACGGCAAACACGGTCGCCATATAGTCCCGCCATTTTTGCTTATAGAAGCCGCGAGCTAGCGGGCGTCTCGCTTTGTTTGCGGAAGTCCCTCTTCATTCGTGTATGCGTTTATATGAATGCCGGCGTGCTTGGCCGCTATAAAGAGCCAGGCTAAAAGATCGAGACGGCGAGGCGTCCCAGAACTGTGACGTTGAAAGATCGCTGCTCTCTCTTTTTTTTGCTGCTTTCATTTCGTTTGTTTGTTTTAGACAGATACAACACCTAGAACCATAAGAAACATTCATGTGTCTGCATCGTCGTTCCCTCAACGACCTTTCTTTGTCTGAAATTGAGTTGGTTCCTTCTATATATGTGTTCATCTATATGCTTCCTCATGTTGTTGATGGTTTTTCGGTCGCGTCCCTTGCATCTCTAGACACCGTGCTAGTATTAAGAAAAAAAGAGGACTAACTACTCAATCTCATATATCGTATGAATGATGTATATGCTTTCAAACTTACAAAAATATATAGTCCTATACATATATAGAGAGAGCATTAACACAAACGACTATAGTGTCATATATGTTGGACTGCGTCGCTCGTTCTTTTGCGCAACTCCCCACACATATGCATCGTGGACGTGCTTCTGTATAAGTGACTGCTCGTAGAGCACTGCCAGCTCTTCAAAGCCTAACTGCAAGTTTACTGAACCTGCTTTAGAAGTAGCCTTTCACGAGCGTAATTGCGTCTATATGCTGCATAAGTCGGTAAATCAAGAAGTCAGTCGTTATCGAAGCAGCACCAACGTCATCGTCGGTCAGGGGGACTCGTTCACAACTACCAAACCTTACATTACCTGCCCGATTTCTTTTTTTTTTCTGCGATAACTTTACTGTTTTCGGGAAAAAAAGTAAACCGGTTGGAAGGAAAGATGTATGCGAAAATAAAAAAAAAAATACAGGAGCTACGAGACTTCTCTACGGAACGTATATAGATTATGCTAACGACGCCTGCTGGTGTACTAAAGTACAACAGTATAATCTCCCGACCTTATAGCGTATACACCCAAAAGCATGTGTTTGAACGAACGTTCGTACGCGTCTATAATCGCTGACATAATCGAAGAAAAGAAAACACGCTTCGCCAGATCCTGTCCACTTCTATCTATACACGCACATCCGTGCCTTGTCTCGTCTTATCCCGCGTGACAGCTCGCTGCGAATATTAGCGTCTTGTCCGAAAAAATCCATCTTCCCCACTGCTCGTCTCAGAAGCCTGCGGTTTACCTTTTTCTTTTTTTCTTTTTCATGCGTGGTGACTTTCCCGTCTCGTCAGCCATGGAGTGCCGCGGGGGGATTAACAAGAAGCATCGTATAGACAAGAGATAGGTGAAGCCGCCGCGGTGGGACGGGGGGTGGGGGATCATCTTCGCTTTGCCGGTTTCCGCACGTGCGTGAAGGAGCGATGCGCTAGGTGAGCTCGCGCAGCGCGTGCTGTGAAGTATAGAGGCTAGAAAAGTTTCTAGCCTCTATACCGTGAAGCGCACGCCGCCAACGCTGTCTGCCGGCATGCGCCGCCCCTCCTCGTCGTAGGCGGCGGCTGGCCCCGACAATAGGATTATCATAGAGAAGAGTCGCGGTGGTGTCGGAGATGACGCCAACGTTGGGTTTTTCGATCCCGAGCCACCGGCTGAGCGAAGCCGCGACTGGAGTCGGGCTTACTACCGCTCAACCGAATTCAACTCTGTAGAGCGATAGCGGAAGTGTTCGTTTATTTCTTTCTCAATTACTCGCTTTCAGAAGTTACTGTAGAAAGACGACTCGCTGGTTGCCGACTTGACCGGCTAATCATTTAGGCTTGTAAGAAACAGAAACTATAGCCAATCACAGAACCGCCGGGAAGCGAAATGTACGTGATTGACTAGAGAGATCACGTGCATGGTGTCGCGAGTCCACCGCTAGATTTTAAATACGCGTGTTCACGCACATTGAATGGTCATTCGTTAGTTTTTATTTATGTCTTCATCCACCCCACACCTCTCCTCGCCACCATTTACTGATCACGTGACGTGCGTAACGTCTGCTGCCATACAACAACTACGACGACGCTGTAAATAAGTCTATAGCAGCATAGTTTTTTTTCTGCATCAATGCCTCCTATGCCGTACATAGTATATGCTTATGCAGTGTCTTTGCTGATACATGTATCGAACATTCGTCGTTGTCCAAAGTTGGCAGCAGGTTACTCTTACAGTTCTAACAGGAAATACGCTCGCCAGAAAAAAAGAAATAAAATGACGCTTTTGAGACAACGATTTATTACCGATTGCCGGGAGACACGGCAGGTATATACGAACATATATGTGGCCGGCTGGCGGAGATATATTCGAATATCGGCGCGCACCTGCGTATGAAACAGAATATGATGCGTGTTTATTAACTACGTGGTGGGTGTACTGATATACGGCAAATGTGCGCTCGTACACACTTCGGGAGCCTCGCATGATCGCGCCGGAGGCGCGCGCACACACGAAGGCTCCCCATATTAGCACCCCACGCACAGCGACGGCATGCAGTCACGTGTTGAGACGGGTCACGTGCACACACAGCGTGCATGCGATCCGTCACTGTTGGCCTATGTTTTGCGGCGTGCGCGCCAAGCGAGCACGCACAGATGGTGGTGCTTGCCTGCTGCTTGCCAGCACCGTGAACAACGGGATTAGCCGCAGATTAATCTCTAGCCATTCGTCATAATTTTTTTTTGTTCTATCTTACTCGACACGCTTAACGAAACTCCCCATCTCCTTCCCCTCCCCGGGCCCCGCCAATCCTCATCCAAATCCGTCTCTCGCCATTTCTCTAGCGCTGCCCTGTAGCTCCAAGGAAGATAATCTTTTCGAACGAAATTACGTCACGGACTTGGGGGGGATTTCGTTAAGATGAGCTTCGCCTCGTCGGGAGGGCACTACCCCAGCACAGCGGCGCTCAAACTTTAGTTATATCACTTTTTTTTTCGGAAAAGAGGGGGGTGGGGTGATATTGTCTTTCTTGGGAACTCTATCATTGGTTATTTATTTTTTTTTGCCCCCTTAAGCCTCCATCGATTGGTGCACACCGTGTCGTTTGCTGCGTTCGTTCTTATTGGCAGAGATAAAAAGTGAATTCAGCACAGCCAGACGTAGGAATGAATTTACGCTTTCTTCAATATTGAAACGGAGGAGAACGACCCGCTGGCCTTTTAATAATGAGAAACCCGGGGGAGCGCTGGAAAGTTACAGCTACATTTTAATACGCGCACTGTTGTTGCCAGCTTTATTGTGTTATACACCATACATGAGAATAGGAATGTGGTGAACACTCCACGTCGTTCTCGACAATGAACTAAATCGAATGTATAACGTTGTCATTAGAGAGAGCGAGAGAAACGAAGCGGAACAGCAGGAAGGTTAACCAAGCTAGGCTCGGTTGGCTATACCCTACGCATTGGGTAAGGAAAGCGTAATGATAGATATAGCGAACAAAGAAATACAAGAAAATCAACAGTTAGAACACACACACACGAACTCGCGTCGGTAGTTCACAGATGCTCGCGAAGTCCAGACACCTTCGAGTAGCTGAGTAGGGCTTGCGCGGTCGAAGTAGAAGGTTGTGAAATGAATAACAAGCGATAACAAGGATAACCAAGTGATAACGGCTAGCGTAAATTCAAGAGATCTTATATTCAGTGGACATTGATGTAAAGCACATAAGCCAAAGAGACCGCATAACAGTGTGTGTGTGTGTGTGTGTGTGTGTGTGTGTGTGTGTGTGTGTGTGTGTGTGTGTGTGTGTGTGCGTGTTTTGGGGGGGAAGAGAGAGTAGCAGTTCTACACAACGGTCACGTGTCAGCGACCGACGTGAAAAAGACACCACCTTCACAGTGGGGTTGAGCGCGCATTAGAATCATAGAGCTAACACACATAAGCATGGAAGCTGACGTGTGAACGGCCGCTGTAGAGAGCGGCGCACGTGTGCTGCTGAAGGTACGGGGTTCGACACCACCTGCGGCAAGTCGAATTTTTGTTTACTTTCACCAGCCCGTTTTTTTTTTTAATGCATATATCTTTCAGTTGGTGGAACAGTTAGAGTTGCCTCCCTGACTTCTGTGCCTTGCTGTCTGTTCCTTCGCGCGCTAGGAATGAACAAAGGAGAATTGAACCCCCCTAGGTCGGTCCCCGCTATTCTTCTGTAGACCTGCTGACGTGGCTGCAACCAAACCGGGCTTCGAGAGTTCTTTTCTTTCGCCATGGCCGTCGCATCAAAGTGACTACTCCTCTCCACCGAGAGAGAGAGACTCGCATAAAAGGTAGAGAAAAAAAATAAATTCGACAAAAGTGAGACGGAAAAGACAGTCGCCTGACGTGCTGTCAGACCCGGGCGGGGCAGCAGACGGCGGCGCGTTCGGAGAATTCGGGGGTCGGGATTATAAAATCGCATTTCACGCCTGTCGGACCGCACTGGCGGCAGCTTTTCGCCGTGGCCAGCGCTGGCCGCCTCCTGGGCGCCGCTTCGGTCACGGCGCTAGAGAGGGTCGGTCCTCTGCGCGGATCAGACCGGCCGCTGCAACGCGGCACTGCTGCTCCACCACTATTCAGTGCCTTTCTCGGCGACGTGAAGCGACTGGCTTGCTCGAATAGCTCTCTCTCTCTCTCTCTCACACACACACACACACACACACACACACAACTGCGTCCATGGCTTGGCGGCCTATCGGTGCCGACATGTCGCCCGAAGACACAAAAGAATCCCGATGCGGCAAACTCACGCGCGAACGCAGTCCGTGCACTTTTTTTTGCCAGCGCGTGGACGTGCTCTTCACCGCCCATGGCTTCTGGACGATGCGTTCTTTTGCTGTGGAACTTCGCTCAATGGAGGCTCGTTTTGACGCGGCGACGAGTGGCTTTTAAGACACGCACGCGCGAATGCAAACTCACGCGGTCCCTTGCGCAAGGCCTGACCACACGCACCCGTCGCACCCGACGTAGTTGCGCATAGCCTCCGCGATCGGAGGCATTGCAAGCTTTACGTATCTTGCGCGGTTTTGCAACGCCTCCGTGAAGGGGGGCCATCTTTGTGCAAGCAAGCGCAGATGTCATGGGACGACGTTAACAGGTGACGGAATGGTGACGTCACAAATGTTGGCCTGTTATAGCGTTATGTCGAGGCTGACGGTGACTTTTCGCGCGTTTGTTGAGGCATCTACAGGGCCTCGCAAATGAAGCAACCGCGCCTCCCCGTTGGCACTTGTGATGCGAGTATCTTGACGAATTGTCCCGAAATAGTCTTGTACGGCTCTGCATACGTACAAGGCGCATGAGCATACAAAAGTAGGCAGCTCATAGACAGGGGCATATCCAGAAATTCTTTTCTGTGCGTGTGTGTGTGTGGGGGGGGGGGAGAGGGTTCACTCATACCTAATCTATGTTCGTGTGCACGTTTGTATGTGTGTGTGTGTACTTATATACGCAAGAAAAAACTTTCTGGGAGGGGGAGGTGTGAAACCCCCTCTCTTGATTATACCCATGCCCATATAGACGTGTACAAAAGTGCTTCAGCATGTGTGTACCGCTTTATTCAGCCTGTGTGTTCACTCGTGTTCCTAGTTCTTGGATCCTCATCTGTACGCGTAGTATTCAAAGGTTCCCGGGCAATCCTTCGTCTGCAGCGGCTGGGCTGGCTTTTTTTTTGTTTTCTTTTTCCTTAGCAGTACCGCGAAGTTCCTCTCGTGAAGGTAATGCCGCCTACTTTGGGCAGGGTCGCCGCTCATTCAAGAGTGCGTTCTGGTGTGCGCTGGTGGCCCATACTTTGTACTCGCCAGAGCATGCACAGAAGAAAGCGCTCCCCGTGTCTGACGGAGCGTGCAACGGGTTTCAGCTCCCGAGCGGTCGCGGCACGGGGGGTTCGCGGCATCGTACAACTTCGCCTGCGAAAGGGGCAGGTAGAGAGAGAAACAGCTCCGACTCCGAGGGTCGAGTCGAGAACCCAAAGCCCCGTGGGCGGCGGTGAACCGGAGCGCGCGACGTATACACTCCCTTCCTTTACTCTCCATCTCTCGTGCACCGTCACGAATATTCAACTCTTTCTGTTCTCTCCGTGGCTTTTTTCTTCTTTTTTTCGAGGATCCTCGTGGCGCATACAAGGGGCGGCACCACGACTGTCGCTTGTTCGCTCGACGTCACAGCGCACTAAGACCCCCCTTTAAGACGTTCCGCCGGGAGCAGCTTATAGCATGCAGTGCGAGCACCGAATAGCCCGGCTTCTCGTTTTGTCTCGCGAGATTTAATCGTTCGGTTTAAGTGTTTACCAATGTGAGCGTCGCTCGGCTGTGCTTTAAACGCTGCGCGGGTATAAGGGAAGCAACGCGTTTTACCGCAAAAAAGAAAAGGAGAAGGGGGGGGGGGGGGGTAAGGTTGTGCACGGTGGTAGGGGCGAGCCCGATACGACGCGCGGACTTGGCGTCGGCTTGGCAATCACCTGCTTCACGTTGCTGTAGCATGTTGTGGCAACACGCTTGTCGCAGCTTGTTGGGAAACAAGGTTCAACGTCAGGTTGAGCGTGCAGTCGTACACAATGTAGTCGCTGCTTAGAACATTTGATCGGCATGTCGTTAATTGCTGCAGCAGGCGCTGCGGCCATGGGACCTTCGCTTCGTCCGGCGCAGAATCCCTCCCTAATTGATTTCTGGTCATATTCGATGCGCTTTCAGGATGCCTGCGGATGTTGCGCCATTCGCATGAATACGCATCTTCAGCCGCACTGCTGCAGTTCCACGTTTGACAGTTAGTACCACTTAAAGACAGTGTGTCGTTACCGCATCTATAGTGACACTTGCAGCTAGTGAACGGTTTCTTTTTGAGTATATTGTTTGCTTCAAGATATTTCGAAGCTCAAATGGCGAGTGGCAGGAGGACTAGTCCAAGAGAGAGAAACAAAAAAATGACAACAGAAAAAAGACGGGGAGGTTAACCTGGTAAAGAAAAGTCCAAATAATCAGCTTTGATCATTGGTGTAGTCATAATTCAATTGCGTATAACGTTCGTTTTAGTTAAAAATGCCACCGAAAAAATAGTGAAATATGGACATGCACGTACATATATTATGGTTGACTATAATGCGAAAAGGCAGCAAAAAGAGTAAGCTCTTATGCATATGACGTTCCTTTCGCCGAATAATTATGAGAGAGAGTGCCGACGGAAGCGTAATATATGCTATATTCGTGGAACTCTAGCACTATTTCAATCTTTTTGCACTTAGGAACAGAGAGAAAAAGAAAAGAAGACTGTAGATCGCCTGTCCAAAGTCGCGACGACAGGCACGTCAGCTTCGTCTAGTGCAACAAAGTTGAAAACCCTCTTTTCTTCGCATAATATTTTTTTTTACCCGAGTACAACGCGTATATATTTAAAGGGCTCGCCAACGCTCGCTTTCATCAAGTTTGACGTAAAGACGAAATATGCGTGCATACGTAGAAACAAATAAGAAAAGAAATCGACGCGCATGAAGATCAAAGAAACGCAAGGATCACATTGGATCATCTCTTTTATACATCCGCCTCGTTTTCTCCGTTCGTGCATCGCGGCGCATATAGGCCGTTTATTATCATGCACCCGGGGCTAGCTAAAGCTCGGGTCTGCAGAGAGAGAGGGGGAAAGCGGCCGTGTATACGATCATGCACCGACCGAGCCGTCGCAGGGATGGGCCTGCAAGAACGGGATGCCGCCCCTTGATGTAAACTCGTCGCGTCGTTTGTTCCTAAAATACACTCAGCTCGTTCTTTTTCGTACTTTGGGTTTTCACTCTCCATCTCTTTAGCGAAGGCCGCTCTTTCTTTTGTATCGTTATGCGAGTCGGGGAGTTCATTTTTTTTTACCCCTATTTCGTTCTTTTTTTTGCATCGCTCGGCCACTGCTCTTGAAGACGCGTTATTATTCTTCGTTTTCAACGAGAAGAGGGCTTTTTCACTCTCTCAGTATCTCGTCGGCATCGAGCACTTTTCTCCCTCTGAAAGCCAGGAGGCTCCTCGAACGACAAGTCAAGGCACTAGCAGGCTGCTTCTCGTCGTTCAAACGCGCGGAGTCGAAACCAGGGACTCTTAGCAGGCGCGGCCACGCTCGACCCCCCCCCCCCCCCCACAACTCTTATACACCAATATGTACAACATTGCAGTCCCGCAGGAACAAGTTTTTTTTTTAACTCTTTATCGCGGTATAACAGCTGATCGTTGACGGATCACGATGCGTCGCTCTCAGACTCTGTCTCGCTCTCATGTTTATACGGGAGATGATCTTGCGCCTGCCTCTCGCGCCTCAACCACCGACGCTTTTTGTAATGCTGGTGCGACCCGATCCTTTGCCAACTCTTCGTTCGTCTTGGTTTCTTCTAAATTGGTTCTAGGCGATTGACGCACCGTTTCGTTTCCAGTCGGAGATGTACAACGACTTCGCGGTCAGTGCGAAGTTTGACCAAATCACGCGTTTGAAAGTCGGGTATGTAAACGTACTGCATGAATATAAAAAACTCTTTTTTTTTTTTCATCAATGTCTTGGCGTCAACCCAGGTTGTGTGTGTGTGCGTGCGCGCGTGTGTGTGAAGTGTGTGTGAAGAAAAAAAAACTAAGCCATCTAAGTATTTGATTCTCAGACGACGAGACCTCTTATAATTACAAAACACGCACTAACGTTGTTTTTAAACACATTTGGTACGTATAAGACATCTTTAAAAAATAATTTTGCGCTCGGTACAACATGTTCCTGGTTGCAGCTACATAAAAACACAAACCTGTATCTTGCGAGTAATAGTTGGACACTTGTGTCCATTAAAGCGCACGTGTGTGAACCCTGCAGTTCTCAAGCCGAGCGCTGTGCCACGTCTAGGTAAAAACTCCACAAACAAGCAAAATAAGACGGGCACGGTAATCGCTCACTTACCGGAACAAAGTTAACGAGGGACACTGCTAAAAAGCCCACGACATAAAGGGCATAGGGAGTGCATGTCAACATTCGTAGACGCGTTCACCGAGCTACAAAGTGCTCCATTCTGGTCAACGACGCAATCTGCTTCAATGTAGAAACTATGGCGTTATCGTATTCGCGGATAACAGGCTGCGACACAATAATTGAGACCTATACGAATCCCACGAGCGCAACATCGCGATGAGGGGGGCACAATGAGCTTCGCCGTTAAGCCCGCGCTTCCCGACACGCGCTCTGTTGAGCAGATTGCGGCGCGCACCGAGCAAGCCTTTGCTAGAAAACAAAGACGGGCTTCGTACGATCGCCATAGACTCTGTGTAATATGGAACGAGCGTTTTTTGTTTACACGCTGTCGGTCTCTTTGGAGCGAGCGTCGTTCCGGCGGACGATCTCCGTCGCGTCGCAGCTGAGCCAATTCCGTCATAAAGCTCCCTGCCGGGACATTGCCGGAGGCTTATCTCGTCCCATCGGCAGGAAGAAAAGCCGATAAGCGATAGCCGTTTGCCTGCCCCCTCCCTCGTTCATATTCTCCCTTGCCCCCCGGTTTCCTCGAGAAAGCCCGCTGTGTCGGTCCAAACTCTGGCGTCTCTGAGAAGGAGCAGCAGGGACGCGAAGACCGAGCTACGCCCACCCTTCGCCCTCATGCCGCCGTTCCTCCCCCTGATCTATCCCCAGTACAACGCCCTCCACGGAGAAAAAGCCTCGTCTATCTCTCCTAGCGATCTCTCACTGGCTTGCCCCTGGTGTGCACAAGAGAGGAACCAAGAGGTGATGGAGAGGGGATACTTAGACTCGGCGCGCGGTAATGCGTCCTAATGACGCCTTCATAGGCCACGCTCTCGCGAAGTCAGCGAAAGAAAGCAACAAAGACGACACTTTCGTCCACTTTGCTGGAGCGGGCGCGTGCACGACGGCGGGGGCTCGGAAATTTGCTTGCCCCCCCCCCCCCGCCCACCCTTCACGGTCCCTCTTAACTCTCCCCCCATATCTTATCACGACCTGCACAGTTCACCATTCTGATATACATAGCGAGCAACGCCGCGGTATATATTCCAGTCGGCGGTTCGTATGGCTCCCATATCCGAGGCACGGGGCGCGCTTTAAAGCCATCCACGACGCGTAATTCTGCTTCCGGTCCGTACCCTCGCGTGCTTTAAAAATTCCTTCTAAAGGGAGGTTCGCCAGAGAGCCGCGATATTATTCGACGTGCGCGCGCCGCTAGTAGGTAAAGCGAGATCACTTTGCCGTGCGCCGGAGGAAGAGCACCGTGCAGGTAATTTTTCACTTAATGGATTGGTGGCGCCATCTATGCGGCGCTCCCGGCGGCCACTATGCAACGGGCCAGCACAGGGCTTCCATGGTCAAAGCACTCCAGCGGAGTGCGAGCCGTGCGAAATGGGGCTTCAGGTGTAGGCTGTGTAGGGAACACTGGGAAAAACTGGATGGATGAAAGGACGCAACGCAGGACAAAAGAAGGCCCTGTTCTTTTCGTACGGCGGACACTTAGAGAGATCTCTATATTCAGTTCGCGATAAAGCACGTGTGAGCACGTCTTGTTTATACACACTGTTCCAAACCACATCTTAGAGATGAATGATGGAAGCATAGACGTGCGAATGATTTTTTTTTGGGGAGGGGGGAAGTGCTCCCCCTAGTCACTTCAAAGGGTGGGGGCGCATATTCAGCCCCAATCATTGACATAATAGGGGAGAGAGACGCTGTGACTGACCTTCGCCCCCCCCCCCTCCCCTCCGTAGTGGAACGCTGTCCACGCCTATAGACGGAAGGAAGGAGACAGAAAGTGGGGGAGGGGTTAAGATAAAAAATGACAGGTTAGCTGCCACCCCCCCCCCGGAGGGGAGGGGGCTAAATTTTGATGATAATGAAAGTTATCCGCCCACTTCAGGCGAAAAGAGTGAAGAAAATTTGATCGGGTCGCTGATTCCTGGAATCGTTTTCCGTAGCAGCCGCCAAGTCAACGACTTCGCTCGGTGAGGGTACGAGTGGGGAGCTCTGACGCCTGCGTGCGCCGAGGGAATTGTCGGCGGCGACGAACGAATACGGGCCTATAGGCCCGGCCGGGATAGCAGCGGGCCTTGATGCGCGAGCTGTCGTCTCCAAGTAGGGGGACTCCAATAGGGGTTGGGAAGTGTAGAGGGCGTCTGTGTGTATAGTGTAGGCTTCCGACGGAAACGTCTGTTTTCTGTCCGTCTAGATATTGCGAAAGCACCGCAAAAAAAAAAAAAAGCGTCGTCACCGTTATAGCGCATCTTCTCGAATTTCCTCTGGGACTGGGCGCGGGCAATGACGCCCCGTTATTTGAAGGCGGCGCGCGCGGGTCTAGACTCCACTCTGCCGTTGACACGTTGCTCGGGGCTCGATATTCTGCCGCCAGAAGCACGGGGTGTCACGTTGTTGTTTGTGACCCCCGCAGAATACATATACTATCAATTGAACGAGCAGGTTAGGCTTATAATCATGGATAGGAATGCACGAAGTATGCTTGTCTTGTCATTCCTTTTACGTTATTTTGTCGCCGTTAATCACGCTCTGGCTGTTCATGACTCTTTATGCATATTGTAAAAAAAAACAACCCACAAAAAACACACACACAAAACAGATGGCACTCACACAGCACTACACTCACAACTGCAAATTCATTAGAATTAATCATGAGCTTGTGAGCAAGAACGGTGCATGTCGAGTGAGGACAACTCCACGAAAAACATTAAATCATGCTTTCCTCAATAAAAGAAAACTGCTTTGTGCAAGATCAACAGATCTCTTTCCTAATCGTAAAGCTTGCTTTCCTGCTATGCAGTTTGTCCTTTCAACGACAGCTTGCCACTAACTGAAAACAACGTATTCGAGCAGTTCGCCTACACGCAGGTAACGAATTCGAATCCCGGCTGCGGCGGCTTCATTTCCGATGGAGGCGGAAATGGTGTAGGTCCGTGTGCTTTGATTTGGGCGCACGTTAAAGAACTCCAGGTGGTCAAATATTTCCGGATCCCTCCACTACGGCGTCTTTCATAATCATATAGTGGTTTTGGGACGTTAAACCCCACATATCATCATCATCATCGAGCACAGTTTGCTTGCGCTATGACGTGGAAAACGTATTCTCGGCCAGACGGATAACAGACAAGCCTCAGCACGTGCAGACCCTCGTCTCCACTTGAAGCGTGACTGGTGCCGCCGTTATAACACGGCGAACACGCATCGCAGAGAAGCGCATTTGCGTGTTAAGAAATTGGTCTAGTGTATGCTTCACTGAAAGCTTTCAACTGAAGCGTCATCATGGCTGGATGTAGGCGCGTAAGCCTGTACTACCTTGATCTTGTATCTTTTATTCAGTTTAATTACAATACCTACCACCCTTTCATTATTAATGCTATAGTATTCCTCTATGTTGCCAGCTATGTTTCTGTGAATTAGGAACCCCACTCCCAGTTCTCGTCTGTCTGCCAAGCCCCGATAGCAAAGGACGTGCCCGTTCTGTAGCACAGTATAGGCCTCATCTGTCCTCCTAACCTCACCGAGCCCTATTATATCCCATTTAACACCCTCTAGCTCCTCGAATAGTACAGCTAGCCTTCCCTCACTAGATAAAGTTCTAGCGTTAAACGTTGCCAAGTTCAGGTTCCAGACCTGAAAGGTTCAGGTTCCAGAAAGACCGAAGGCAACCCGCAGTACTGCGACAACTAGAATACACTGGTCGACGACTTTACCAGTACCACATATGCTATGCTTGTCAGGTAAACCGGAACAGTGAATGTGCTTCGCCAAACCCGGCGGTCCTAATTTAGCTCGCAGTATAGTGTGCTAGCTCTAGTGCACACATACTCAGTGTCAACTTTGCCCGTCAAATGTCCTCCTATCAACTTTGCCATGCACCTGTTTTCTCGTATTTCCCGACTATTTAAATGCGACTTCTTAGTTTCACTGTTGGTGTATGCGTATCACGTGAATTCGTAACCTTGCGACCCTTTCTGTTCATTTATTATTTTATTTCACACAAAAAAATGTGCAGCGTCTTTGATTGCTACAGTTGGGATTGCAAGTTTCGAGATGATAAAGAAATAAACTTATCTAAATGAGTCAGTTTTACGTGCAGTCACCGACTCTGCTTTCGATCTTCGGAGTATACGGCTTTGAGAAAAAGCGAGCGACCTATTCGCTTCGCAAAAAGAATTGGTATGGAAGAAAAAGCCGAAAAAAAAAAACAAACGTCTATATATCGAAGTACCAAGTCTTTCCGCCAGGGCCACTGCGCACTGGGCTTTTACTGACTGGACGAGGGCGTTCGCATTCGGCAGCAAAAACCAGTCGCGATTGCCGGTACACTCCCCGGCATTTTCTTTTTTATTATTATTGTTTTCGTGATTATTACGTCTTTTTTATGTCGCTCCGTGGCGTTCTGCCTTTTATTTCCTGCGGGGCATTAAGGCCCGCTTATCAGTCGAGCTAGCCTTCCGCCGTATAGTGCTTACTCTCTCCGGCGTATCTGATTGGCGCGTCCCAATGCCAAGGCTCCGCCCTTCGGACGGGGTTACGCTCGAATGAACGTTAATGCGAACGAAAAGAAAGGCCGGCTTCCAGTTTTGGTTGGCTGCCCACTTCTAACTGTAGCTTTTTTATGCGCTATGTTTCATTGTTTCGCATTTGCTCTCCGCAATCTCCTTCCTTCTCCCCCCCCTCTCTCTCTATTCCAATTCCTTTCTCACTCAATGCGGCCGGTCCGCCATCGGGGTGGATCAGGCAACGACGCGTCATCTACGAGCGACTGACTGACTACGCTGCCAACGCTGTAACCGTCAAAACCGTTTGAATGACAGGCAGTGGCACTACTTAGTGTGGTGGCTGAAGTGGAGAGGAGGAGGGAAAAAAGGGAGACGGGGCTTTTACGCGTATAGCCTGCGCCGACTCTAAATGCTTCTGTCGTTTTAAGAACCTCCTGGTCGACCGCGCATCTGGCGCTGTTTAATCAGGGCGCGATCGAAGAATCGTTACGTGACACACAGAGCTGCGCGGTCTCTCACAACGGTTGTCGCGGTTTTAGTGACTTTTTTTTTCATTCTTCAGGTTGTCCTAAGGACTTTAACACTACCTAAAAGAGCAGAGGGGCGAGGGATTTGTTAGGGCTTGTTCCCATCTTCCAGACGTATATGGCCAGCGCGGCACACTTGAAATTTAAATAGGTAGATATGAAGAAGAGATATAGTGACGATTACCTTAATTATATCGGGACGAGTTGGTAGCCCCGTTAAACGCTTGTCGTGTCACTCCAGATTTTTCTTTTTACTTATTTATTTTTTTGAATGATTGAGAGATGACGCGCCCAAAAAGGGCTCGACGAACTCACGCTTGCGAAATGACTACTGCGAATACCTGCCAGTGTCGTCAAAGTTCCCGTCTATAGTTTTGAGTAAATGTTGTAGGCCCGTGTGCTCAGATTTGGGTGCACGTTAAAGAACCCCAGGTGGTCGAAATTTCCGGAGCCCTCCACTACGGCGTCTCTCATAATCATATGGTGGTTTTGGGACGTTAAACCCCACAAATCAATCAATCAATCTTTAGTATTGAGTGACATCACCGTTTCCCCACAAATAATCACGTCGGCTTGGTACCTGTACGGTCAGGCAGTTTGTGCTCAAGACCTGCAGCAAATCTTGACGGGACAGAGAGTTGGCATGACTGCAAATACAAAGCGTAACCAAGTGCTTAACTTAACGTTTATGCATAGTTTGACACCATTACACCAAAAAAAAACATACCTGTACTTCCGAGCCCCTATACGGATAGTCGAAAATTCACAACGACAGTATACCAAAAGCAATGCCACATTCAGACCATGCAGCGCAGTGTCGAACAGGACGCATAAGAACCGTATATACGCAGATTGCGTCATCGCATTAGCGCGGCATCGACGTATAATCGAACCGATCAGTGTTCTCTTGTTGTCAGCCTTACGCGAGTGTCTCAAAAGTATTGTCGATATCTCGCCAGATACGAGGCTTGTGTACAGCTTTAAAAGCGTTGTTTTTTTTTTTTTACAATGGTCGCGTTTCTCTCTCTCTTTCCCTTTGGTTCTCGTTCGTTAGAAAGCTACACGAACCATTTACGATCGCCGTCTATACACTGTATCCCCCGCATACAAAATCAATTCACGTGGCGCTCGCCATCGCTCTCACGAGAAACGTATCGTTAAGTCGTAAAAAAAAAAGAAAAAACGGTGGCGCGCCCCGCAAAAACAAGTTGCTCTCCGTCGAGAACGTCGAAGCTCGCTTTCTTTCTTGATCCGACGGCGGTGTTATAACCGGTTCAGGTGTGCTATACCCTTCAGCGCGGGTTTGCGCGTCTCATTTCACTTTGCGTTCGGGTTAAAATAGATACCGAAAAGAAACAGTCGAGATAGCTGAAAGAAGGTGTGGGGCTCGCATTATATACCTTTATACCACGCCCACCTCCTGAAAAGAATATTTATCTGACTAAAGAAGCCATGCGCGAGCACCCCTGTTCATTTCGCTGCTTGCTGCACTGACACTAACTCGCATAAAGACCTTATATACACCCTTCGCGTGTACAATCTCTTCCCCTTCTTTTTTCAACGTTGAGTACAGGTCAGAACGTTGATGTAGGTCGGGCCTCTCAGCCTTCCAACTGATAATAAATAATTTTCTCTCACTGTGGGTCTGATATATCTTTTTCTTTCTTTTTTTTTCTGAATAAACGCGTGTACGGCGTTCAACGCCGAGCTATACGACCAATACAGACCAATAAGTGTACACTCTTTCACCCGATAGAGCGAGCAAGCAGCAACAAAAACCGCATCTACACGCGCGTTCCCGCGCTGACCGCGATTCTATAGATATCCGAACACGATCGTCGCGGCAGACCCCCGAATATATAATAACGCACGGGCGCGCAGCTCCCTGTATATAGTGAGGGGAAAGAAATTCGCTATTTCGAGAAGGGGGGCCGCGCGCAGTTCGTGTGTATACGATGCGTGCTTCGTATATGGAGGATGCGCGGAATGAAACGCCGCCAAAACGCTGGTATGGGCGTATATAAGAGGAGGGAAGACAAGGAAGAGGGCGATTCTTTTTTTTTCTTCTTCTCCGAGGTCTTATGTGTGTGCACGCGGCAACATCTGTGGGGGGAGGATAGAAGAGAAAGGTAGCTATTTTTAATCGCACGACCGCGCAGGGGCCCCTCTTGCTTCGCTCGTCCCTTTAATTTCCGGTGTCAGGTATATACGCGCGCGCGCGGTGTGTTTGAGCAGCACCGCGACCGCTTTCTTGTAAAAGTCTCGAAAAAAAGAAAGAAACAAAAAAAAGCTCGGGTCTCTTCCTCCTGAAGAGGCCCCCGTGCGGTGTATTATAGGTATACGCCGCGAACCGTTTTTATACGTATTGGCTGCAGCATCAGTTCGAGATGATCGCGTCTCACAACTTTGCGCGTTTGTCTCTCCGCCCCAAGTTTATAAGCGCGCGGCAGACGCGCGCGAGAATGCTCTTCGTGGAGATTCGTCGGAATAAACTGGAGCGTTCGAGGGACTCCACCTACACTTAAAAAAAATATCGAGTAAAAAAGGGTGTCTTTTCGTCCCACAACAATAATCGTCATCTGGCTTGCGTGCGCTTCCTTTCTTGAAAACTCGGCGCTGGCCACTTTCCCCTATCGAGAATGCAATGTAACCCTGATAATGGGCATGTCGATCGTGACCGGAATGTACCGGGCGTGGGGGCGATAGCGCGAGTATGGAACGCAATATAGATGACGATTATTGTTGTGGGACAAAAAGACACCCTTTGTACCCGCTCTTTTTTTTTTTTTTAGAGTGTAGTACTGCAGGGAGGCTGACCCACTAGAGGCTGGTCTCCCTAAACCTCTGTTTTCTCGATGCATTTTATTATCAAGAAGTTACGAGCCCGCTGTGTCCTCTACGTTGTATGGGCTGCAGCGTTCTGCGTCGTGCCTTATATGTACGGTATAGATCCTGCAGTCGTACATGTTCACTTAACCGTGGCGGCGTCCAATTGGTTATATGAACCTGACGACTTGTTTTCAATTCGACAAGCCGATTGAACCGACATGTCTTTGTATAGTTCTCACGTGAGCGTAGTATAGCACCGGCATGTTCGATGCTGTATATAGAAATAGACGACGCTATAATGTTTTCCCGTCTTTCACGCAGGTTCCGCTGTCCTGCTGCTGCTGCGCCTTCCGCGGCGGCGTCCCTGACCCATGATCGCGACGAGGACAGCCCCGACGTTGACCCAGCGGCGGCGACGGTGAGGACGGCGTCGCCCCCGACTTGTGCGCGGCGGCGATGCTCCGGCCGCGCCAACGACGCCGCCGGCACGGCGCGGCAGCTGCCACGGCCGCCATGGCCCTCCTCAGCCTGCCGCCGCTACTACTGGCCATGCTCCTGCACGCGGTACGATGCCAGCTGATTGAATGCCCCGTTTCGTAAGACGTTATCAAGTTCATAAAGTTAACAGGCTACAGCACTGAACGCGACGGAGGGGGCAGATTGGGTTCACGACACGGGCGCTGATCGTATTCTTTCACCAGTCCTCGTCATTATGGCTGCAACTGGCTTAGTCTGGGGGAGGGGTTGGAGGTTAGACCTGCTTCCCCCAAACCTTTCAATTTTCGTGTGTATATATGCCCGCACATATAGAAACGGACGCACAAACATATCAAGTATAATGAGCCCCCTTCGCCCACCAAAAAACTGTATAACTGACTGCGCGACCATAGACTGTGCGTTACCCTGTCAATTATGAAATACTATGCACACACTCCACCATGTCTCTCTCCTGGTTCTCCGGTTCTTTCCGATTAGAAGAAAGCCGGACGGCTATTCTGAAAGTTGCACTAATATCTGTACTTGCAGATGCATGTCTATATGTATTCGCCGATTCGCGCAATTCATAAGTTTGCGCTGCTCCTATGAAGTTATGCTCAAAAAATAGCCCGAGACTCTTCGCCGTCTTGTCTTTCGCTGACGTCATGGTCCACGTGACTGCGCTGTGCAGGCCGAAGCGGCCCGACTCGTGTCGTCCGCTGACGACGGCGTGGTGGCCTCGTACCGGAGCTACAACGAGAGCGTCAACTTCACGCACCTGGTGCTGGACAGGTCGGGCGGCCGCCTCTACCTGGGCGCCACCAACCGCCTGTACCAGCTGGACGCGGCCAGGCTGCAGCTGCAGGTGGACCTGGCCACGGGACCCGTCCAGGACAGCGTGCAGTGCTCGCCCGCAAGCTGCGACGGCTACCCGACGGTGCCCACAAACAACGTCAACAAGGTTAGTATACAGCCCCTTTGTGTGTCTATTCGAGTTTGTCCTTGGTTTGCCATTCATCTTAGTTCGGGTCTAGCAGTCGTTTGATCTACGAGGGAGTTCGGTGTTCGTCCCGTGTCACATTGCTCGTGTTCACCTGCTAGCGACTGTAATTCGTGTGTTGCCGACAGACTATTGCCAGAAGCGATTTTATAACTCTGAACTTAAAGTGACGTAGTAAGTCGTCGCAACAAAGGGCTACTGGTATTGCGGCTGCAACGAACCATGTGCCTGCATAAACGACTGTCTCATGCACTGAGATGTGTCAGACTGTGCTGTGCTGTGTTTCCTTACCTTCTCTCTCCTCCTCCTTATGAAGTCGCAAATCGTATCTGTTCTGGTTACCGTACCTACCTTTCTTTTTTTCATTTCCATTTCTGTTCTAAGGCACGATGAAGTCCATTAAACCTAATATGCTCAAGTCTATGTGTATACGAAACTTAACACGTCGTTTTTTTCTTCTCGTTCTTGGCGCAGGTGCTGCTGATCGACCCGGTGGCCCAGAAGCTGATCGTGTGCGGCAGCGCTCGCCAGGGCGCCTGCCAGCGGCACTCCCTCTCGGACGTCGCCGAGAAGGAGCCGCTGGTTCCGACGCCCGTGGCCGCGAACGACGAGAACTCGTCCACGTTCGCGCTCATCGCGCCGTCGCACTACTACGGCCGCGATTCTCGCGCCCTGTACGTGGCCACGACCAACAGCCGCCAGGGCCCGTACCGGGACATGGTGCCGGCCATCTGCACGCGCAGCCTGGAACCGGAGTCCGAACGGTTCCGCATCATCGAGCCGAGCTTCTCGGAGACGGCGCGCATCGACATGGCGCACCACATCAAGGACTACTACCTGGTGCGCTACGTGTACGGCTTCCACACGGACGAGTACGTGTACTTCGCCACGGTGCAGCGGAAGAGTCACCTGCGCGCCTCCGAGGAGCTGGGCTACATCAGCCGGCTGGCGCGCGTGTGCACCTCCGACCCCGGCTACAACACGTACACCGAGGTGACGCTGCAGTGCGTCGGTCGCGACGGCACCGACTACAACCTGCTCCAGGACGCCGCGGTGTTCGACGCCGGCGACGACCTGAGTCGCGAGTTGCGCCTGCCCCTGGGCGGAGGCGCGAAGAGGCGGCGCGTGCTCGCGGCCGTGTTCGCGCAGTCGCGGGACCACACGGCCCGGTCGGCCCGTCGCTCGGCGCTGTGCCTCTACCCGCTGAGGGACGTGGAGCGCCGCTTCACCGAGAACATACACATGTGCTACAACGGCAGTGTACTGACCCGCAATATGGATTACATCGCCGGAAGCGTCCAGAGTTGCCCGGAGCCGGGGGTAAGTGTCGAACCCGTTTGCATCTTTTTGCCCGTGTTCACGTAATGCTCTTACACACCACGGATGTCCCCGAGAACAATGACAGCATCCATTATAACGGTGAGACACGTAGTGAAACTGGAAAGTTTGGTCGCTCGGCGTGTACCCATTGAAGAAATGGTCGCGGCGTTTCCGCAACCTCCATCGGCCTAACTGTATCAACCTTTGTAAAACCTTTGAATATTCCAAACTGAATCGCTGCAATGAATGATTGATATTGGCTGAGCACACTCATTTGCGAGGTTCGTGCAGACGGTTTGAAGCCCGGTTGGAAAACTGATAAGCATGTCACTTCTCGGCCTCAAACGCTTTACAGTAATGCAAGCTTTACCGATAATATGATTTTAAGTTGGATAGCAGGCAGTTGAGTGGATTGAGACTTCGCGTAAATGCACTGTGCCGGCATGCCCCACGCACTCTTATCGTTGGCCGCGTCACGACTTGAGAAACTACACAAGAACTCTTTATTCGCCATCTACACAATTACGCCACGCCCCCGTTGGACGAGGGCTCTTTCTTTTTTGCGCTTCGCCTCGAGCTTCTAAAATGAGCGATGGGTTGTAAATCTCTGCCGTCGTCGTCCACACGTTGGGATGAACTTTGAAAGGCGCGACACTCTCGCGTCATCAGAAGGTACTCGGGACAGTGACACTATCAAGTCTTGAAAAGAGGAGATCGTTTGAGGACAGTGTATATGTATAGCAGAGTGAGGGGCATTAGCGCGGCTATAGCGATACGCACACGGACTGCACAAGACTTGCTTCAGCTCGTAAAACCTCGGTCCAATAGCCGTTGCCCACAAGCTCGGCTGGTGAAGCAGGAGAGAGTCAATCAGCTAGCCAGGCTGGAAAGGTAGAAAAAAAAACAAGATAGAGAAAACTCTGGCACAGTGAAAACAAAACAATGTAATAATAACAGCGAGGCGCACCGCTATCGGTCGTTCATATAGCTCCGAGCTCTGGGCGCCCCTCAGATAAGCTCGCGCGCGTCACCGCCGAGTGGGCGTGGCAGCGGTGTCGAAAATTTTGGGGGGCCTCGGTTGATGGATGGCGCCGGCGACCGAAAAGATAAGCGACCTACCGAGTGTGCTTTGCGACCCCGAGCGCGCATTTCTATCCCCCCTTTCCGCCGTGCATAGTTCGGGTCCTTCGATTCTGCGGCGTGGCTGATCGCGAAGGCTAAATTTCCCTGCTTCGCATATTGTTCGTGCTGTATACTAACAAAGCCCGGTACATGTACAGTTTCACATGGTCACGCAACCGAACGCTTTCTTCCTAACGAAGATTGATTGATTGATATGTGGGGTTTAACGTCCCAAAACCATGATTATGAGAGATTCCTAACGGAGAATCGAGTGCAGACCTATAGTGCGTTAATAAGGTTGCCATTTTTGTTTGTTGGTACAAGCATGCAACCAATGGTTATATATGAGGCGTTTTTTTTTTCGAGCCAAATGCGCTTTAAATGAAACTGAGAAAAACGCACCTTTTTTTATTTCTACCGACATTATGGTTGGGCCTGCTCTAACAACTTTTCCACAGTATGTTCCTCTCCCCTACCAGAAATCTATACTGTGACTAAAATCTACATAGCCAAATATCGTCAGTATTGTGGAGTAAAGTTTTTATTTGGCTCGTATAGATTGAAACATTTCGTTTGGACACAAATTAGCCCATGAAATAAGTGTAAAGAGGTTCGTAATGTACGGTATAGCAATATTTCGCGATAAAATTGACATCATACTTGTGCTTCCGTCGCTATACCGAGCTTCGACGCACTGCCGTAATGGCGATTACGAGACTTAAAACAGCGAGTGGTCCTTCCTTGCAAGAAGGGCACTATTCTGGATTGTCATTGCTGTTTTCTTGTTCCTAGCATCAATGAAAGGCCTTGAAAAGTTTTCAGTTGGCTTTATGCCATAACATTTCCGACCACTTCTTCCTTAGGGAATAGATAGAAGCCAAATATATATTTATATATATATATATATATATATATATATATATATATATATATATATATATATATATATATATATATATATATATATATACACTGTTGGAGTGAGCCGAGGACAAGATACTGTTGCATTTAAGTCAAAAACAATCACTCAGAAGCAAAAAGATGTAGCCAAGTCAGCCTCTTACTCTTTGCAATCGAGTTTTGTCATTAAACATCATGTCCTTCAGTAAGTGCCAACCCGTGCTAGAAAACCTAATTGTGGAACGTGAACATGATAACCAAGCAACTAAGACACAAATGAAACATTTTGAGTAGTATCATGTTGGTTATTTTGATCGTGTTTGTTGGGGCAGTGCTGGTTTACTGTATGTGGCTCACTTTGAAACAGTTGGAGTACTTGGCTCAATTTTGATTAGAAACTGCCTTTTCGAGCTCATGTTACAATAATTGACCCGTTTCTATTATAACTGTTCTAGAAATTGAATATACTTAGGCGTGATTAACGTTCCACTGAAATTTATCCTAGTTGGGGTTTCTGCATTTGGCTCTTTTAGAGGGAAGAAAATGGCTCATATACCCACTAACCCGCAACGATATACCGTTGTCTGAAATTACTGTATGACGTCAAACAAAGGTGCGAACTTTCAGCAATGCCAGCTATTTTTTGTTGTTGAAAGTTTGCGTGGCGTGTGTTTCATCGTTTGTTTTGTGTCCATATCTCTTATGCTCAATGTTATGCCCACTAATTGTATACATAGCACTTAGTGACGTCGTTTACCGCTTTTTCGAATACGTTTATATGTACGTCAGTACAAACTGTTGTTCAACTACATGTAATGTATGTTCGTGCGTGTGTTTGTATGTGTGCACGTGTATAAACACATGCAAAATTTTAAAAAGAAATCACAGCATATCCACAGAGTGAATGATTATGAGTGGGGAAAAGCTTCGAAGAGTTTTATCGGTGAACCGTGAATCATCCGCTGGCCGCGTCTGTCCGTCCATCTAAGTGAGCACTAAAGAGTACCGCCATCTCGCATTTTTTCATCATACATTCATCATATACAAATGCCGCCGTCTAGCGGACATTCGAAGGAATAAAACGAAAGGTGGCTACTACATACGGGAGACGCACGACGCACGCCTTAAGGGGCTTCGCCCCTAAAATTTTTGCAGGAGAAAAAGTCGAACCCCTCCCCCCCACAAAAAAAAAACATTAACGCAGCATGAATTATGGATCTTAGTTTCCTGCAAGAGCAAACTAATAAGACGATTTCAAATATACGCCCTGATCAACTAAACAAAACTCTACATAAGCCGTACGCAGCGTGCACTTTGGTTCACAGCAGATGCACGCTCATTACATGGAAAAAGAACAGACAGACAGTTAAACATATACTAGTTTTATACTTGTTCGTACACACACACACACACACTATATATATATATATATATATATATATATATATATATATATATATATATATATATATATATATCACGAAAACCACTAATCGCACGCGCAATCGTCACGTCTTTCCTGTTTGTATCTGGTTTTTTTACGGGCGTGCGTTGCCCACTGTGACATCCTAAGCCATTGAGGAAAGCTCGTCCTTGCGTATCGATCGACGGAAAGCAAGTCGATTCCTCTCACGACGTCACAGATGTGACGTGGATGACAGGACGGAAGGGGAAAAAAAGAAACACATCTAAATAGAGCCATTGTAGTGCGCGGCGCGTAAGCGAGGCGCGTGTGTCCGCAAGTGACAGTTTTCTGTGAGTGAGGCCCAGTGCGGCGCGCGAACTCCCTCAATGCAGCGAGAGAGGCAAGTCTTCTTTCCGGAGCTTCGCGGCACGAAGAGCAGCATGTTTTCTGTTTCATAACAGAGCGCGCATCTACGTCTCGAAAAGAGAAAGAAAGATAAGATTACTTCTACGTCGATTCGGCGATGAAATTTTAAAGCGAAAGAGAAGGCAAAATATGAAGAGGAGCTTTTCAGGGCGAGCCGACTGTGAAATCCCCCTCCGACTCCCGCCAATGGGCCAATGTTGAAAACGGAGAATGAGGGCTGAGCGGAAAGGAGGGTTTGGCGTCCCAGAGCTAGCGTCTCTCCTGGCGGGGGTTTTCGAAACCGCTCGGGCTGACTGGCGCAACAGCCTCGCAAGCTGCATGTATCGGGGGTGCGTTTGTGTCTTGTATAGGCCAAGCGCCTTTAATCCGCTTAGCAGCTCCTCGGCGTTTCGGCCTCTGCTGCTGCTGCTCGTGAAGTGTTGCTGGTGGCGGTGACGCTTGCCTCTCTGGCCGCGCGTAGCAGATTGAAATGTTTGCGCAGCGGCTTGCCCCGCGGCTTTCTTTGGATGCGGCTCTGTGCGGGTTTTGCTCCGCGTTACGAGATATGCGGGCGCCAGCATTGCTTTCTCCGCCGACGATATGTGCTGCGTGCGCGAAAACCGCCGAAGAGTCTCGGTTTTCCTCTTCGTATCACCGCGTGTTCGATCGTATGACTCTGTAAGTAATGCGAGAACGGGTCTGTGCGAAGCCGCGTTCCGGGCACTGTATGTAGATACACATACACTACTTAGGTGTACACGTTTTGATTTCATGCTTTCAGCTACGCTTCGCATTTCGATCGATGTAAGGAGTCGTTGATATTTACCCGCCTTTACGGTTTGCTTATTAAGACAGTCGAGTGAGCGACGTAGCGGTTTCGTATCGGAAAAAAAATGTGAAATCACAGAACAGTGGCGCATTGTTCAGAAAATGTAGACGCAATTTCTTGTTTTTTATTGTTTTTAATTTTTTCGCGTGTCGGAGCCTTGGCCTGCGAAATCTTATGAGTTGCCTGAGAGTGAGCGATAAACTATTTCCTCTGTGCATTTTGTACAGGCAAACTGTTTGCAATGTTTGAAAACAATCTTTTTTTAAGTAACCAAAATCATTCCAGTTACTTGAATGCATACAGTGCAGCTTAAAATAGCAATAGCTAGACAAAGAAAAGCAAACGGGCTACATTAGAGTCCTGTGAAGCAAAGTACACGTGTGCGAGCGCATAGACGTGAAAGAAAAAAAAAAGTTTCCAAATATGCGTTTAAGTGTAACCGCCGCGGGCATACCACAGTTCCGGGCACAGGCGAGCTTTCTTTAATCAAATTCAAATCATAAACCCACCGTGTGTAATAGTCTTAGGAACGGCAAAGCTTGAAGTACAGACCCGAGCAAGTAACGTCTTCTTTCTCCGTATATATATATATAATTACAAGTCTCGGATGCATTACTGTATATATAGTAGTACAATACTGTAGGAGGCGCTCGGTCGGCACTCTTCTTAACATTGCGGCGTTGTGCGGCGAAGCGTGCTTGGCGGAGGCCTCGCGCCAAATTAGCAACGCGGGCGCGGGAAGCGTGCGACCTCTGTCTGTACGACGAAGTCGAATTTAAGTGAAAGACGGGAACAAACAAAAAATTAGGCACGCGTTTAAAGAGTGCATGAAATTGAATGAACCCAGCTGCGGCGCACGGCTCTCTTGTTCGCCAGTCGCCAAGGAGAACGCCCGCCAGCCATCAACGCGAGGTCCCCACGAATTAAAACGAAAGTGGACTCGGTTTTCATTCGCAAAACGTTCGACTTTCGTACTTGTCATGCCCACACGCTTACACAAGGCAATCCCACGCAGGTTTTCTTTTTTTTTTGCCTCGTTGAGAGGAGGCGGAAGTACGTTTTAGAGCAGCCGGGTATGAAAGTGACACGCTTGTCTCATTCTGGAAAGAAACGAAAAGGAGCGCCGCCGTAGCCTTCGCGGGCGTTCGAGAAGAAATTTTCGAACGTGTTCGTTCTTCAGTTCTCCTTCGAAAGACCCCGTGGCAGTCAAGTTCCGTCGTTTTCTTGCGATCTTTTTTTTTTCTCTCCCTTTGCCGGAGGTGTTGTCGCTTATTGTTTTCGACAGCGGGGGAGCGCGCTGCCGAGAGAGTTCATTGCATACCACCCCGCCCCACTCCGGTCGCTCCGAGCGAAATTCGCCGCCAGCTGCCCCTGACTTCTTGACTGCCCTCCCTCAAGCTCCCCCCCCCCCCCCCACCCAACCCCGGGTTCTGACGCTGTTTCGAGACGTAAGCACTGAGGGAAAAAACGCTAGACTCTGATAGCACGGTTTCAGTCGTTGGGAACAGTCGCGTTTATTCACTTTTTGTTTCTTGCACCGTCAACTTAGCTACTTGGGACTTTTTTTTTTCCCCCAGGTCCTCTCCTTTTGTCATCCATGCAGGAACTGAGGAAAGCTTGTTCAGCCATCTCCGTGGATGGAGCTAAGACGCTGAGAATTCCTTCCTTCTGCTGCACACCCCCCCCCCATTCCGGCCCCCTTTACTAGTAGATGGAGTGAAATCGGAGCGCTTGCCTTCTTTGCGCACAGCGATGGCTGGCGCGCCGTTCTCTCCGTAATGGGAAACACAAGACGTGTTCGTTCTGCGAACTGCCTTTCCCTCAACTCCCCCTTCATCTCTTTCACATTTGTCGTTGGCGTCTCTCGGCGTGCAGCGCTGGTTTTAGGTTTCTCGAAAAAAAAAATTGCAAGAAACCTTCGCCAGCTTCGGAAGTATAAGTCAAAGCATACTGAAGGGTGGAGGGGGAAGGGGGGTTCGACTTTTCATTTTAACGAACGTTCGGCTTCAGTGCAGAACTGGCAAACATCGAAGAGCAGGTCGTGTAGTGCCGTTGCCTGCTGGCTTATTTGCTTGATTGTTTATTTGGATTGGTTATGCTTCTCTGACGTCACGCCAAAGTGAAACTCAAACGCGATATAAGGAGCTAGAAAGCGCCTTTCGTCTTGGCACTGTGTTGTACGTGTGATACCGGCGTGAATTCTGCCACGGCCACAGTCACGTGACGATAACTGCCTCGAAAATTTGTGCTCTCCTATAGCTTTACTGCTCTGCGCACTGTAGTTAGCGAAACGTTAGTCCTTGGCACAGCGAACGCGCATAATAAAGCAAAGCATTTCTGCAGGACCCATAATTCTGCTTGGTACGCTATTACTAAGCAATGCAAAACTTACTACAGACCGTCCAGTCGGCATACAGCTGCAGTGCCCCTTCCTATCGGTAAAAGCTTTAATGGAAATTAGAGATGCCGGTCTGAAAGAAACGGCAGACTACGTAACTGTGAGAATGCTATGTTGAGCGTGCGCAGCATTCATGCCGGCTTGAGTTGAGCTACTCAACTTTCAGTGAACATCCTCGCCAGCGGCCGCGAAGAACACTGAGGGTTAATTCGCCATCCGCATCCCCGATCTCTCTCTCAGCACAGCTTGTCTCAAAGCCTGCGCCTTTCGAACCCCCGAAAGAAAGAACAAGGACAAACAAAAACAAGACAGAGATGTTCAGACAGAAGGTGTCAGTCCGGGCACCTTGGGCCTTCACTTCGTTAAGGGTCATGTCGATATCCGATCCCAAATGTTGTAGGCCCGTGTGCTCAGATTTGGGCGCACGTTAAAGAACCCCAGGTGGTCGAAATTTCCGGAGCCCTCCACTACGGCGTCTCTCATAATCATATGGTGGTTTTGGGACGTTAAACCCCACAAATCAATCAATCGATATCCGATCCCGTGAAAACAATCTTCCTTCCGGTTAGCTCCTCGGCCACGCGTGTGATGCGTGTTGCGACCTCTGACGTCCGCTCTGTACAATGCCGCGTCCGTCGCAGTGCGGAAGTAACGAGGCTTGCGCCTTCATCAGGAGGTGTACGTACTAGCTCTTTTCTAACGGAAGAAAAGAAAAAAGGAAACGATAAAGTGCAGTGATGGTCGCTGTAGCGCCCATCGCCAACAAGACCCCACCATTACAGACCGCGACGCGGCTGAGGATGTACATAAACGTGCGCGAACGCAGTCAACTCGGGCGAGCATGCTCTCAAAAGAGTGCACGTGTGGGTGTTTCTGGCATTATAGGTATACCGAAAAAAAAAAAAGCTAGCAAGTAATAACAGCGAACTGCAGGAATTAATAACCAGATGGTTGTTTTTGCTCCGCGGCCGAGTATGACGATGCTCCCGCGCTTATTAATGAGGCTCTTCGCCGCACTAGCGGGTGCGCGCCCATACGTGTATATATAGACACACACAAACACTCTAGGCTTCAGGGGGCTAAGCGTTTTTAATGTTCCCGCCGCCGGCTCTTCTCACTCGGAACTTTTTTTTGTTTTGTTTTGATGTGGCAGGCTGTCGTGCGAGCCAGTTTTGCTAACGTGTGATTAGCGCGGCGCAGCCTTAAAAAGCGGCGACCGTGCGCGCTACACCTCTAGCAACAATTACAACGGCAACAACAAACGCAACCACCCCTCGATGTGTGCGTGGATAGATGAGCGAGATGCACATATATGCTTTCTCGCTCATCTCTCTATATAACCCAGCAATACAGCGTCCTTGTCGGTGATGTAGACCCACACAATTCCCTGGATAGGGGCTTTTGTTTACGCCGCGGCCGCCATGGCGCTCTGCGAATGCCACGTCACATAGATTGCATTCTCACTTTATCTGCGTTAACGCTATCATTGCCAATCATGCCCCTTAGTAACCGTTTCATCTTCCCGATGACGCTGCGCGGTTCTCTCGTACGCGTCGCGGGAATGGAGAGCGTTCCTAACCTCACAATCAATCTCCCCAAAAAGCGCACTTTTCCTTTACTTCAACACTGCGTCGTTTCCGCGCGGCCGGTAATTGTGCGCCACAACAAGTTTTTGGGATTGCTTCTATAAACCGTGTTTCAGTACTCGCTGACGGCAGGAACAAGCGTGTCGGCTCTGCGTGCACTGTTTACAAACCGCGAGGAGAAAAGGAAACGAAGAGAAACGAAGAGCTTTTTGGGGTTTTGGGTGTTGCGAATATAAGGCGGCATCATTCGTTTCTTTTGATTCGCACATGTCGCCATTTTGTTTAGTCAAGTAACGAGATTTGAAATTTGAATTTCGGCTCGTTCGGACGTGTGTACATGCAGGAAATTCATCATGCCAACAAAATGGGGTAAAATGAAACCGTTAGAAACAGTGCAACGCAGGTACATCGCGCGAAAAGATATCCCATCATACATGTAAACAGAAAATGGTTATTTTTCATAATATATTCCGGATACTGCGATGTTAATGTTACTTCGTTGCAGAGGACGCTCACTGTTACGCGCTCATTGTAGCTGCGTCGTAACGTATTTGCGCTTCGCATTTTCACCGCCTCACCGTCACGATAGAGGGGTATATTTATATAGGTAGACTCGTGCGAACACGAATTGTCCCTCTGTGGGGGAGAAACCTCCCCGCTTTCCCGCTTAGTGTCGTTTATCGGGAACGCCCCGCCGCGGTGGTCTAGTGGCTATAAGGTACTCGGCTGCTGACCCGCAGGTCGCGGGTTCAAATCCCGGCTGCGGCGGATGCATTTCCGATGGAGGCGGAAATGTTGTAGGCCCGTGTGCTCAGATTTGGGTGCACGTTAAAGAACCCCAGGTGGTCGAAATTTCCGGAGCCCTCCACTACGGCGTTTCTCATAATCATATCGTGGTTTTGGGACGTTAAACACCATATATCAATCAAATCATCGTTTATCGGGAACAGCATAAAGCTGTAACACCTTCATCGCCCTTAACATGTATCCCGCCTGCATGCCCCGCGGCTCCCTTCTCTTTTCTTTTCTGACATCGAGTTCGTGACAGAGTACATGCCCTTCAGGCCGACCTCACCAGCTCCGCCATGCGGCCCCCCCTTTCGAAAGCGTCTTCTTACCTTGCACTGCCCTTTCCCTTCTGAGCCCGCCATCCCCCTTCCGCACGACCTCTCCAAGACACGCGGAGGGTAGCGACCACCTTTGCGTGCCCTCCTAAGTATCGGGCCTCTTCGATGATTTATCGAAATCCTCTCCTTCCTTCTCCATTTGCCACATATTCTTTTTCTTCTTCTCTTGTCCCGAACCAGTGGCGAATTAATTGCTGGTCGCGAAGACGACAGGCACCCCGGGCAATTTTCATTCATGATGCCCCCCCCCCCCCCTCTTGGGCAGCCTGCTGCAGTATATACACCGCTGACTCGTTGCGCAACTATATACGAATGGCACGGGCTAGATTTATTTCGCTTTTAGAACCGACGTCTGCGCGCTGTCGGCGCATAATGTGTCGCTTTTTAACCTTGGTCATTTGTACTGTAATACGATCGCGCTATGACGGTGTAGTTCTTAGTCATTACTTTGACTCCCTTCGACATTGGGGATTCAACAGGAATTCGCCCAGCACCAAAGTTTTTATCGGAGTGCTTTGTCATCTTAAGCCGTCTCTCGTGCCCTTTGTGGACGCCGGCCGCTTCGTGAATCACGAAGAGAGTCATAATCGCGTATAACGAATGACGACAAGGGTGTGGAATCGGCGTTCTAGTTAGGCGCGACCTCTTACTTGGTTATTTTTCTTCTTTTTCAATGGACGTTTTCGGGATGTATTATAAGTTAGCCGCGCCTCCCGGGAGAAACCATAATCTGTCGTGCTGGGCCGCGGCTATTGAAACGTGCGTGCCAGAATTGTGTCTATTTCGTCGCGTTTTCTATTTTAATAACGCGTTCACGGACCTGCGTATTACTGAGCGCGGTCGTCGGGGCACGCCTACAATTACGGGCTGTCTTTCCTCGGGCGACGCGGCTGTTTTGTTTACCGCGCACGTGCAAGCAAGCGCTGTCGAGTCAGGCGCTCCGCTCACTAGCGGCATGCGGTAACCATTACCATAACGGCTGTTTCGCCTTTTCTGTAACGATGCGACGCCACAACCTAGCGAATATTAACGTTTATGTAGCTATTATACCTTCTGCAACTGCGAAGCTGGTATGAGGCAGGTTCGCACATCGAGATGACAGCGCCATTCTGAAGTGAGATGATCGCTAATATATATGTGTGCGTGTCCTCGGGGCCCAGGGGAGGGGCGGAGTGGGGGGACTTGTTGGAGACCTTGAAAAAACACCTATTTGTCATATTTTGTTTTTCGTTGGTAACCCCCTCCATCCGAATTTCGGGGGAAGAGTGAGAGGACCTAGTTGCCCCCTCCCCCTGTTACAGGCCTGATGTAGAGAAGGAAGAGAACACGTCTAGATATCTCGACTCGTGCACAAGCTATAGAGCAGGTGTCAAAAACTAACTTCAAAGAGTGGGCCGCAATCGCAAAATGTAGTCCCGCCAGTGCCCGGATAGCACAGATGTTGGCCGCGGATGGGGGTAATGGGGAAAATTGGAACAAAATGTCACCTAACGCCGTCATTTGAAAGAACCCCTTTCCAATTCGTTATACATGGGAAATTATTTCTGAAGGGGATTTGACGTTTTTTTTTTTTTTCCTCTTTGGAGTGCGGCATAACAAGTACACATAGACGCCGCCTAGCCATTAATTGGTCGCGCTTAACTTTTCACGGACGTAAAAAAAGTTCGTAAACGGACCTAGATACAGCACACGCTGTAAAAATAAAATGCTTGGTGTCCAAACAATTTGGAAGGTTTATATACCAAAGGAACCTGTATACATAAACTTGACGCACGATCACAAAATGTGTGTGCGTGTAGTGTTCTGATTGGGTTTCTGTTCTGTCTCGGCCACTTGCAGCAGAGCGGCAACGTGCTGAGCTTCTGCAACGAGACGCTCAAGCTGAATGGCAGCTCTCCCATCTCGCGTGCCGCCAGCGCCGTGTTCGAGAACCTGACGCTGACGTCGGTCGCGGCTGCCGCCACTCCGCAGCACAGCGTGGCTTTCCTCGGCTCCGACAGAGGGCGCCTCAAGAAGGTGAGAACGCAATCTGTAACATGCATACATTCAAGCCTCACTATAACGAACTTGTATCTTATGCAAGTTCGTTATATTCAAAAAATTGGTTGTAGAGGCGTTCTTAACACTATTGCAAAACTATTCTCTAATTACTTCGTTATAAGCAATATTTCGTTATATACGGGTCCGTTATATCGACGTTTGAGTGTATGTAGTATACCTCTCCCCGTGCATGCATTGCTGCAGTTGAAAAACCACCGTATTGCATGAATGTCGCTTCGTATATAGTTCCAGAGGTTAACGGTAAGGGCGCACTGAGAGAACTGTTGATTTATGGATACATTTGGAAGAAACGTTTCGTCTGATCTTGGAATCATGCGAAGAAATCTCGCTTCATGAACTGCTGACGTTTAAAGCACCGGTCTTGGTCAAAACTTCAATAGTTTCTTAATGAAGTACGGATATTTTCGCTTGTGTCAATCCCTCATTTGTATGCTCTACAAAGATCTCGAACTGCGTGATCGAAGATGTGTTGTTTGAAATTCATGACGAGGACAGTATAGTATGTTCAGCTTATCGAAACTAGCGTGGATATAACGCAAAGCTCGAGAATTGACACTGTGCTGAGTGATCCAGCTGATGCCCTCCGGAAGAAGCATCGTGCCTGTTCCCCAGTACTTGTCTGTCGCATTGTTCTAACACATATGTCATACCAACGTGCCCATGTTTACACCCTTCATAATTTTATGCACCTAAACACTCGTGGGTGTTTCGTAAAAAAACAAAAAAAAACTATTCGCATTTGAGGAAGAGAAGAAAACGGCGAAACACAAGTTTGTGTTCGGCTAAGACGGCACCATCACCTGGCGCCACAGTTTCCATAGCCTTGACGCGGTGTCAGTAATTAGCGCGGCTCTTCAGAAACGAAACAGCCGGGGACACTGAGAGTAACAGCTACATGTGATTCCACTCGCCTGCCTTTTTAACTTTATTTGCCCCATTTACTGCGATCTCTCCCTCTCTCCATCTCCCGCTGATGAATCTTTTTTGACATTTCACGGCAATGTGCGCCGACGCACTCGCTCGTCGGTCGATGATGCCAGCGGCAATTAGAAAACGGGAAGCCGGCGCATAAGTCATCGATTTGGGACGCCCGAGCGTTTCTCGCTCCCGCTTTCTCGCTTCTTCGACATCGGCTAATTGAGCGTCGTCGGCGGGAATCATTTCGCACGCCGTCGTATAAACGTCGGTCGTTAGCGCCGCGACGACCGAAATTCCGAACCTCTTCGTCCCCTGCGCGAGGAGGTGCGCTTCACGACCTCCCAATTTCCCGTCGCGCTCCACCGATTTCTTCCCGGAATCCAATATGGCGGCACAGAGACGGAGAGGTCGACTTCGCCCATCGTAATCCGTCACCTGTGGCCGCCAATTCGTTGCGCACACGTACCGTCCATACCGCGGCAGCGAAGGAAGAGTGTCGCCATCCTCTTCGTTCCATTTCGCGCTCAGCTCTTCAAAAGAAATAAATATGAAATGTGGGGAAGGCTTTCAGGGAAGGGAAGTGAGGGAGGGTCCCCACGTGCTGATTCGGATCGGCAAGCGTCCACGATCGTGGTCGAGCAGCTGGGGCCCTCTCTGCCCGCTTTCCCGATAAGCGCACTCGCCTGGCGCGGTAAATTGGATGTCGTCCCATTCCCAGAGACTCGCTTTCGTATACCTCGCCGAACCTTTCTTTCTTTTTCTTCCTTCTTCATTCATTTTTTCAACGCATTTTTATTTCTTTCCCTCTGAAAGACCTTCTATTTGTCGTTTTCGTCCATCTTTGTGTTTGCTTCTTGCCGCGTCTTGTGTACGTACAAGCGCGTTCGATGTCCCTATAGCCGCTCTCGGAATGTGTGTACTGGACCCAGTCGGCGGCAGGCCCGGGCCACGCGTCCCAGCCAGGCGGCGTCTCGCGTGTTGCCCTCCGTGAAATGGCCCGTAAGGATCGGTCCTCCTCCTGGCGTCGGTGAACAACAACGGCGAAAGAAACGAGCCGTTTCTTTTCTCTCGCGACAAACCTTCTTCGTCCCTCTCTACCCTGCTGCGTCCGGCGCGCGCAGCTTCTACCCTTCCTTCACCCCCCTAACGCATGACCCATTCCTCCTTTTTTTTTCCTTTTCCCCAACACGCTTCAGCCAGTTTCCGCCAAATGTGGCACATTTTTTTTCCCTCACCTCCCCACTCTCGTCTCCCTCGGCGCTTTGTCTCGGCCGCTCTTTTTCAATCGCCCTGTGCGCCGCATTGTTTTGATCGCTCACGCAAGGCCGACACGTTTACCAGTTTCGTCTCATTTTTTTCTTCTTTTCTTCCCTAGCCGTGGGCTCCTTCGCTAACGGCACAGGTCGTCTTGTCGTAGACCTGTCTCTGTTTCGATCCCCCATTTCTTCCTCCTTCTTTCTTTTCCCTCATCCTACTTGTTCCCGGTCCGTCGCCTTCCGCGCTATCTGTCTCTATTTGTTTCCGGATGTCCCCTCGCTTCCCTTAATCGGCCGGTGCCACCACGCCGCTTCGTCCTTTCCTTGTCCGAAGGACGATAGCGACGCCAGGTTTTCGAGCGAGGTGAGAATGCGCGCGAAATGGCCTGGCGAGGAGAGAAACAAAGCGGCGTTGGAGGAAGAGGGGAAGAAGTGTGGAACGCGCGACGGGAAAACGGGAACGACGACGCGGGGGGAAGGGTAGCTTGGGTTGATTAGAAGGAATATGGGGAGGGAGAGAGAAAGAGACGGCCGCAGCATGTTGGACTTCCAGGCGGTCGCTTTAACGATTTGTCCCGTGACGGCGGGGCCGAATGTCGACGATTAAACGAAGCCTGTAACACTCTCTCTGCCCGTCGTTTGCAGTTTGTGCAACACGAGCGTCGCACCGAACGCATTCGCGGCCATTTGCTGCCGCTGGACGAAAGAGGCATCGCGAGAATATATATATATATATATATATATATATATATATATATATATATATATATATATATATATATATATATATATATATATATATATATATATATATATACGACGCTGGGATAACGGCATGGATAGCTGTTCGATTAGGATCGATGTGGACTGACCGGCGAACGGAGGGACGTGTTCCGTCCACTTTAGGTATCGACTCCTCCCGAATGCGGAGGAAATATAGGGAAGTATACACAGTTACGGAAGACAAAAAGGCGGGGGGGGGGGGGGGGTTCACGAACGCAAATATGACTGATTTCAACGTGATTTCCTTCAAACTCTGTCGGGTTGTTTTGCCTTTTTGGAAGGAGTACATGTAGCAAGCTTGTGAATCAGCTTGCCTTCTTGAGTGGAGCACACGTATATAACGTATCCATGCGCGTTGTGTACCTTTGTAGGACACGTTCGCAAGTGGACGTGCGGAATTGAAGAACTAATTGATGTAAATTAAGATGGAAGCAGCGCGTGGCACGCATGAATGGGAAATGTGCACGGTGTGCGCACCGAGTACTTTGCACTGGCTGCTGGGAGAAGCAATTGCCCCACCGCGGTGGTCTAGTGGCTAAGGTGCTGACCCGCAGGTCGCGGGATCGAATCCCGGCTGCGGCGCCTGAATTTCTGATGGAGGCGGAAATGTTGTAGGCCCGTGTGCGTAGGCCACGGGTGCACGTTAAGGAACCCCAGGTGGTCGAAATTTCCGGAGCCCTCCAATATACGGCGTCTCTTACAATCATATGGTGGTTTTGGGACGTTAAACCCCACATATGGATCATCAATGGGAGAAGCAATTCAGTCGCCCGAATTCCGTCTCTAACCAGCTGACTATAGAGACAAGTTTGCCAGACCGACCCTCCCCGCTTTATATCATTAATTTTTTTCTCTCTCATCAAATTCAATTCCACGCAGTATTTATAAGAATCCCTCAATAACTTGATGCTTCATTTCCTAAACTTCACGCGTTTACGCTGCAAATGCCTGACGACCGCTTCGAAATGGTGTTTCTATGTCAGCGAGAGGGCATTACGCATGAAGACCAACAGCCCCGCGCTACTGCACTCTACGCATGGTGTCTCCCCCATCTCTATATGTCACAGGCGGCGGCTATCAATCCACATGTTCATACCCGTAGCATATAGCTCCCGAGACGCAGCAGGCCGTTTGGGGGCGCACTCGTAGGGGTGCCGATAAGCGCTCCTTCCCGGGATCTGTGAGGCAGCCCCCCGACCCCCTTCCTCCTTTTACGTTCCTGTCTTTGGCCTTGCGGTACAGCTGCGTGACGCGGCTGGCCAGATTGCGTCTAAGTGGGCGTTTCCTCCCCCTTTTTTTTTTCCTGTTTCTGGTCATCGTCAGCGAGCGGGCGGCTCCTTCTAGAACCGCGACCCGCTCCGAGGCGCCCCCTGCAGGGTGTCGTCCTCCTGGCGCGTCCGGCCAAGTTTCCCCCGTTTTTCGCCTCTACGAACGACGACAGTTATAGCGCGAGAACAAAACGACGATCCCAGAGACAAGAAGGACACGAAAGACACTTAATTGACTCTGTGTCGTCGTTTTCTTTTCGCGCTATAACTATCGTCATGCCATACCGACTAGCCCAAGCTGCCACAGTTCTACGAACGACTTCTACGCACACAGTCGTGCAAACCTTTTAGCTCCCGATGCGAGCCGTCTGCGACGTCGCGAATGTCTCGCATCTAGGCTTTATTTAGAGAAAAGAAAACGCTCGCCGGTCTCCTCCTTAGATGAAAAACGAATGGAGAGGCAGACTGAATGTCGTTAAGCTTTCATGCGATCGCAGCGACGTCGCTCAAGCTTTCCCTGCTCGGACGTTCGGCAGAACCGAGATGGCGACTCGTTGGTCCGTAGTCTGTGTTTGCCAAGAACTGACACGAGATGTCCTACTTTGCAGCACATTATCTGTAGTATTCAGTACCTTCGATGTGAAGAATGCTGAATCGTGTGGCATTGAGTAAAGCTTTAAGTATGTATACACACACTTAGCTCCAGTAATGTTGCTTAGCTCTGAGACACACCATAACGATTTGCAGTAGGGTTGACAGGCGGGCTAGTTGATACAAATTCATGAACACCATTCCATCACACCATTCCAATTATTCCATCATGAACACCATAACGAGTGTGCACGAGACGTAGGCGTTGAAGTACAGTGTCGTTCATAAAGCTTGTCGGCATTTAAATACGTGTGCAAACAGTGTGTATATGCATGTCGACGAGTCACTTTACGCTTGATCTGAATGCTTAGAAATGGGGAGGCCGATTAAACATCAACTGGGGAACGCAACAGAACGATACTTAAATAAACTACGCTACTCATCAGGATATGAAAGCTTGGAAGTGATGTGCCAGCTTTTATACTCTCTCCAGCGCACATAGGGAATCATAAGCAATGAATGAAATGTTAGAGTGAACTAAATAGAAATTGCAAGAGCTCGCAGCCGGAACCTAAACAATCGTGGGTCCTCCAAGTGCGCTCGTATACGGTACGCAAACGTATGTGGTATATTTATATGCAAGAAAGTACGCATGCACCATGATATCTGACGTATTAGACTATATCAATTCGCTGTGCTTAATGCGCTGTGCACGAGCGGTTGTCACCATGGTACATGGTTCAATGGCTTGTCAACGCTGCACGCTAACAGCTTTCCAGCCAGACAGAGATAACGGAAAGACAGAGGTTTAACCTGGTGTAGTTTTCGGTATGATACCCTTTACTTGGAAAGGGAAAAGGTGGTGTCAGATGATGAAAAAAGAGAGAACTTTATAATTGTAAATAGCCATTTTCATATATAAACTGTATTTCTGTATGATTATTGACAACTTCATGATAGAAGTTATAATCTAAGAGAATAGTAACTGGAGCCATGCCGTACCAACGCCCGATTAAACAAATTAAAAAAAAACTAGGTGCTGACACTGAAACGTCATTACTGTAGCACCGTTCAACTACGACTCGCCAACATCGTGGGCGAACAGTTACGATTTGTAGGAACCGCAGCAACGCGCTCAGATCTTCTCACGTTGAACACCGTGTAAGCCTGCTAAGGTGGTCTTCAACGCTGTATATTTACTCAGTATACGTTCTGTGATTACATCTTGACTTCTTCCCCGCCCGCACTAACAACTCTGTGGCGGTACACGCAAATTACTCAAGACGATGTTCCTTCTTTTGCGGACTTTCCAGATGTTCCTGACGAGTCAGGGCCGTGCCGAACAGTTCGAGGAGGTGACCATCGACGACGGAAACCCCATCTTGCCCGACATGGAAGTCGACAAGATGGGACACTTCCTCTACGTGGCCTCGCCTTACAAGGTCAGCTGATACGTGTCATCTCCCAACAGCTAGTTGTGGGGTTTAAAGTGTCGCAACGACGTTCTGTATACTATCTTGCTATCATATAAAAGGGAATTACACAGATTAATTTTGAGCACGTAAGTTTGACAAAACGGCTACATAGTTGTTCTTTTATTTGTCCTTTTTTTATCTGCTGCTGAGCGTGACGCTACCGCTATGTGACTGAATTCATATCGATGCAGAGTATAACAGAACAGAGTTAATGAATAATGAACGAACGTTCGACATCGGTACACGTTGAATAAACCTTGCCGAAAATTGCCTGAAATCTTCCACTATGGCATTCTTCATATATTGACTGCGTACGCCTTTGCGAGGCGAATATCCATTAGGATAATTAATACTCCCGAAAAAGGCACCTTTCTTTCTACTTTACCTATTTATTTAGTACATTGCGATGAAATTCTTGATTTTGTGACGCTTGCGGTCTTATACGTCCGTGCACTCTCCATTACTATGTTATTTGAATACGCTGCTTTCGCTTCTCCATTTGTTCTCCCTTTCCTCTTTATGAATCGCGTGTCGGTATAAGTGGACATATATCTGCACAACTAGCGAGAGCCGGCGTCGCATTCGCCGGATCAAATCTGAACGTATACGAAGTCGAGTTGACGGCAGTTAGCGCACGTCGAGTTCCGAGAAGTTAAAATTCACGAACAGCCGCGAAGAACGCGTAAAAGAGCGCGGGCCATACTGCAGGCGCGCCACATCTCGGCGGTTCCTTCCTTTCCGTCTTCGACGCCGTTGCCCTGCGTTTGACATCGCGCGGGGTTCGCCGATTCGAGTTTGGCGTGAGTTGAGCGATGCGGGGAAAAGTGCCCCCCTCCCCCCTTCCTCCCGCCACGCTCTCTCGTCGACACGAACGCACAAAAGCCGCCGACAGGAGGAGCTTTCTTGCCCCCGGGGTTGCAACGCCTGGAAGCAGATAGTTGCGTGCACCTGAGGCACGTTCCTTGACAGAAATAGACTCTCGTAGACTTGCAGAATGGAGTGGCGGAAATAGACTGTGAGCGTCAGGTCCTCCGGTGCAGCTACTGGAAAGCGATACTGCACAAGTGGGCATGTACAGGGTCTATCAAGTTTTATCGTTTGTTTGTCGAGTTTTGCTGGACCCAGTAAAGTTTGTCTCGCTCACACACTCACTGTCGCCTGTATACGTGGTGTTCACCTCACTTGTGACGAACTGTCAACAGTGGGGAGAGTATGAAGTTGGGCATGTTGGCAATGTAATAACTAATCACGTAGCGCAAAAAAAAAATGCCTCATGTCAATCTTTTTTTTTTTTTTTGCGCAATGTGACCAACAGTGAGGCCTGGTGGTCACGTTTCTGACCCGACAGGAGCTTGAAGCCGAGGCCGGAAGAAATTTCACAATGTCTGCAAACCTAATCATACTTTATATGTGTGAACGGCAACTCACGTTTGTTGCCTAAGAGAAACTCCTTCGTAGCTACAGTGAACTAACTTCACTGCATAGCGTAGCTTCAGAAGCGCCGCACCTTTGGTGCGCCCAAATTTCACCAACTCTTCTTGCTTGCATCACCTTTCGTTGGCTGCAGGATGTTCCAAACGTGTGGGCACCGCACCGACGTAATGTCGCACGAATGGCGCCGCGGTCCTATAAGATCAAACAACTCGTCCTCGTCGTTCCCGCGAGGGGGTTTTCAACATCCAACAGCGGATGATGTTCATACACTGCGCTGTATGGAACTTCCTTATAGACTCCGGCAAGAGCTTAGTGTTCCTCTCATTGCCACCGCCGATCCATCCCAGAGAACACGGCGGACGCTGCAACCGCGAGCGTTTCCGTTTGCGATCGACCGAGCGTCCCGACACCCCGTATCCTTCTTTTCCAGCGCCCCTGCCCGCGCTTGGCTGAGCAATACATAGGCATTCGGTCGGTTTCAAGTCGCGGCCGCCGACGGGGGGGTTGTTGCCGCTATATAGTGGCTCTATAGCGTCGCGTGTCACACGCTGCTGTCGCGTGCATGTGCCGAGTGACTCACGCGCGCTCGAGTGTCGAGCGAACACGAGACTCTCATTGTCTCTCGCTTGTACGGGACCGGAAAACGTATCGTCTGTTTCCGAGAAGCAGACGACAACAGCGCTGGATATTATTTCTTTACACGCTGCAACTTGCGCGTGCAAGAAGACGACGCCGGAATGACACGAAGCGCGATTTTTTTTTTAGTTTTTTTTTCGGCCTCGTGACGGGTTAGCGCCCTTTATAGGGCACAGGGGAGTCGACCCTTGTGCCTCACTCGGGACCTTGATTGACTTTGGTTTGGATGCGACACTCGTCGCATCCATGCCCAGGGTGTCGCATCAGAGAGATGGAACAGCGTCAAGGAAGGAAAACAGGGGAGGCCCGATCCCCGGATGGTTTAGATGCCCATAGCTATAGTCAGTCAGGGCAGTCGTGCCCTATCTTGACTTGCACAGCGCACTGTCGGTCCGAACGAAAGCAACGGCTTCTTCCATGTGACGTCACAGACTTCCGGGAATCCCCACACCCCTATAGAGTATACTTCTTCTAGGCTATACAAATAAATTATTCGCGAAAGCGAGAAGCCACGCGTATGTGCCACCCGAAAGGTTCTCAGACGGTCGCGCGCGTTTTTCACTGCGTGCAGCTGCCATGGGCGAGAAAGACGCACCAATGAAGAGTTTTGCGTTTTTCAGCAACCTCTTCAGTTGTTCCTGAAACCGTTCATGAAACTTGTTCGTGAAATTCTGCAATTTCCGTGCAACAACATAAACTCATTTTGTGTAGCACGCATAGTGCTATTGCTGAACAGGAATCGGAGATCAGAGCACGTTCAAAACGCACAGGTGGTTATCTAAGTATTACTGCCTCCCCTTTCTCGTTTACATTTTCCCGTAGCGAGGGTATTGCTCCTACGTTTCCCTCTGTTTAAGCACTTAATTGACGTATATTCTTAACCAGTCAGAACCAATTCAATACTTTGTTTTGTTTTGTGTAATTTTGGCGTACCCTTGCCTTCGTTGTAAGAGTTCATATAACCATTTTTCATACATGCCTAGGAGCTGCGAACATGACGGGGAGAGGCTTTTGTCATGCTTTGTTCACCTCTTGATGTTTCGCGAAACAGCTCACCGTTGACGTGCTATAAACGTATGCGCGGTTGCGATCGCATAGCGGAGCACCCGAACCGAAGATTATTTTTTTTTCTTTATTAGCAACCACCTCGAGTTTTCTTCGCACACGGACAACGCTTATCTTTTTCGCTCACAATTAACGACGCCGAGACCGGAATTACGGCGGAACGAGCTCTCTAACGCTATCGCGTTTGTAAATTGAATTTGTAGCTAACTATAGATTATAGATTTATTTATTTATTTATTTATTTATTTATTTATTTATTTATTTATTTATTTAATACATACTGCGGACACTAAGTGGTCCAAGCAGGAAGGGCACGTCACGCATACCACAGACGTAATGACGTACATCATACGAAAAACACACTTTGTTTTACACGCTACAATACACTCCGTTATGTAACAACATCACGCTTCGCTCTATACACTACAGTAAACTTCAATATGCAAAGCAACAACACACCCGGTTCTACAACACTACATTACACTATGTTCCACAACACAAGTAGTAACTTACGCCAAACAACGCCGATAGATTATAGCTAACTAATGTTAATTAGTCGAAGGTGGTGTCGACGGCGTGATAGATTGGACCACGGCGGCGCTTCTCGTCTCGCGCGTATAGTCGTGTGTGCGTGTCGTGTCGTTCACAACTCTCGCCGCCGGCCGAGGGACGACGGACGTGCCTCGTCTCGGTAAACCCGGCCGGGTTGGGTCGATGCCGCAGTGGCGCGGCCCCGTTTTGGCGTGCGTTGCCTCGCCGCTCCGCGGCTCCTCTCGATTCCGAGCACCACCAAGCCCGACTCGTTTGCTTGCCGTCTTCAGCATTTTGACGGAGCGCGAAACGAAGCACGGACACGAGAACATGCCTACGGACACGGCACAGAGCTGTTTAGCAGCGTCTTTATTTAGAAAGTACCCAACAATTTTTCAGCGTGGTCAGAAAACGCTTGCCGATCGGCATGCTCTTGAGAACGCGTGAATCAAACATTATAGCACAGCACGCGCATATGCATTTACCATTAGTTCTGAATGTCGGCTAGAAAAACCGTGAGCTTCCTTTCTTTTTTTTTTTCAAGATCAGGCCTATAAAACGTAATTGCCAGGCAGACAATTGAGCACGCGGAAGCACTCAGGCAGCACGAAAAGACGCCACTGCGAAAGCGAACTCATGACAAAGAAGAACGCCGTACACGTCGCCGGTTACGCAAGGAAACCAACTCCTTAGGCGACAGTGATATCGATGACTTGCCAATACGCAAACCACCCGGAGCATCGATTAGTTCAGCTCCAACAGTCAGACAGGTGTATTCTTCATATCAAACATCGGTGACTGTATTGGAAAACAGTGCTCTGCAACCGCACGCATGAACGTGGAGTGCGAGAAACCCGTCGCGCGGCAGTTTATTTATCAGACTAGTATCGCTGTGCAATGTCCTTACGTGTCTTTTCGTGTTTCTTTGCGCGCTATACGTCAAATTTAGAAGTCTGGCAGCTTGGGCTAGTTGGTATGACATGACGATAGTTATAGCGCGAGAACAAAACGACGACACAGAGACAAGAAGTGTGTGGCAGCTTGGGCAAGTTGGTATGGCATGACGATAGTTATAGCGCGAGACCAAAACAACGACACAGAGACAAGAAGGACAGTATTTCGTGTCCTTCTTGTCTCTGTGTCGTCGTTTTGGTCTCGCGCTATAACTATCGTTATACGTCAAAGCTGTTCAAGTGATTCACCAACGAACCCACACTGCAACACCAATGTGGGCCAACGGCACCGCGGCATTCGCCCGCGGAATGCCCCGCTGCTTGCTCTTTGTCGGCTTCGCTCATTTCCGGAGCTGCGAGCTCGCACCTGAGGCCCCGGTGTCCACCTACCTCGTCTCCCGCCCGTTTCTCTTCGCAAACACACTCGATGAGACCGTTTCAAAGTGTTTTTCACTTCCGCCTCGTCTTCCTTTCTCTCACCCCGCCTTTTTTTCTTTTTATTTTCTTTATCACCCCCTCCAGCAACGGCAAACAAGATTTTCCTTGGGGCTCGCCCGGCTCGTCTTTCAAGGCAGGCTCGTCAAGCAAGTGCAGTGGTTGTGTAACGAGATGCATCCACTCTTGAGTACGAGGTCAGAGCTGGATGAGGAGGAGACTTTGTTTCCGTATAGTATCACTTAGAGCTCGATAAAAACGCGAATAGAGATTTTTAGTGTAGGGCGCTCCGAGCCGCTTGCGTGCACTATATGCACACTCCCACGTCCCTCTGCACTTCCTGCCGCACCAAAGAACAATACAAACGAATGCATCAATTTGTGTACGTAAAAAGCTTTTGGACGCTCGGAACTCACTCTCCGATATTGGAGTTCTCGTTGTCGTTAACTCAGCTTCATTCATTACACAATTAGCTCGCTGGCGGCGTGCATTTATAGTCACTTGTGCCTGCCGAATACTTGATAATGTTCTGTAAAGGGCTTCACCCTATAGTTCAGGATGATGGCGCTGCGTTTTTCAAAGCACTGGGGTTTAGGGACCGAGAGGGCAAAATAGACTTTAAGCGGGTAGACTTAACTAGAAGGAGGTTATCTGGTTGGTGGCTAAAGTCAAGGCACGAGTGAAAATTAAACTCTTCACTGCAAAGTACGAATCCTCCAACTCACTTTTTAAGGAAAAAAAATAGTTTTTGGTTCATTAGGTATTACGGCTTGGTGGCGCTAGCCACCGCCCGATCTAAAGGGTACAGCCATATCCATCCATCCATCCATCCATGTGCGAAGTAGTTACAGACGCTAATTAGTACATTTTTATTACTTTTTAACGAGCCTCGTTCGAGTGAGAGGAAACCGTCGCGTACTAAATTTGTTGCAGCGAACAAGAAAGTGTGGCTCGCATTGTCCTGGCAGGGATGATCAGCGGTTAAGCAATACTGCGAGCTTTTGCACATAATTTCGCGTAGAACATTGTTTTGTATACAAATAAAAAGTGAAGGCCAAATACCTACGAGCTTTGGCAAAAAAAAAAAAAAACGCTTGTCGGGCTCAGGGTTACAGACTCGTTCGTGCGCAACCCTTGAATTTGCCGCCGAACCAACTAGCCTGTCCCACACCGCCCCCCTTAAATTCGCAATACTCGACGTATGTACACAGTAGTCCGCAGCGCAGTCGCCACTAAAGCGTCCAGCTGTCGTGAGCTTAATTCGCCGCCTTCTAAAGAAGCAGTCGCCGTCTTTTCGCCGAGAGGCGTGTCACTATACTTACCGATCCCGAACCGTGTACAGAATAAACAGGAAGTTAGGAGAATGAACGCGAGAGTTGAGGGGTGCAGGGTGGGGGGAAACACCATCTATATATACGCTCGCTGACTGCGCGGCGTGCAGTGGCCGTGTAACTCCACGGCGACGTCTGACGGCCGTTATTATTCCGGCTGTACACAGCGGCAGCGTGGCTCGAACAAAAGGACCGTCAACGTCAAGCGCGGGCTTGCGGGGGGACACAAGGCCTGTAATTTCGAGGGCGCCCACGTAATACGCCGTGAACCAGCGCGCGCTCGCGTCGGACTTCTGCGCCAGTTACGTTGGAGCGAGCAGAAGACGTCACCGAGAAGACGGCGCACCGAGTGCATCTAACATCTCCTCGGGTCGACCGTACGTACAAGGACCCCCCTCGCCCCTCTTATTCGGACAGCCTAGTGAGCATAATGAGCGGCGGTCTTCACCAGGACTCCGGGGAAAGGAGACCGGAAAGATACGGTCGGCTCATCTCGAAATACGACCGTGGCCTTGGCGTGCGCACGCTTGACGGTCATCCATTCGGGGCTTAGCGGGTCGGTGCTGAGCCAACGGTTTGTCTTTTATTCGTGCCTGTTGGCCCCCCCTTCTTGTACAGTTTTTACTTTTTGGAGTTATCAACTTGCGCGTGTCCGGTCTTCGCTTGATCCATGTTAGGGCCCCTCCACACGACTTTGCTGCTCCCCGGCCTTGCGCTCTTCTTCTTCCCGCGTAACTTTAGTTGCGTGCAGCATGGTAAAGGCCAAGCCGCGCGAAATGACGCGTTAGATAACGCTTACCCGTCGCCTTCTAAGGCTGCGTAATCAAGCACTGGTCGCCGATTAGCTTAGCTGCTGTGCCTGTACAGTTGCGCCTGCCATCGCTCTTGATGGTCGGTGTGTAAGGATTTGAACGTCGGTGGGCACGAGAGTTCGAGTATCGCGCAGCACGAGCGGCGTATATTTAAATTATTCGGTGTTGGTTCGATCGTGTTTCTTCCCAGCCTCCTTTCCCGGCGCCGGGGAGACTTGGAAATGGCGCTTTTCGAATTTCGCTCCAAAAGCGCCGATGTGGATGCTTGGAGTGCAGTGGTACTCTACGTACGCACGTCGCACAATTCATGAATAGTCGGGTCATAGTGCATCTCCATTACAGAGTCGAGTGATACAACTCCGAACTTTCGCTCGCGCGCAGCAGACTTGAAAAGAGCACAAATCGGGGGTTTATCCAGAATGTAAGCTTGGGGCATGTTACAAGACCCGCAAGACCGGGGGGAGGGGGCGGAGTGGTCGATCATGAATGTCTGTTAGGAACATGAGGGTGCGCTGGTGTGAAATAATTTTCCACACCAACACACCCTGATCTGAATGTGCTGGGAGGGGGGGGGGGGTACGTGGCCGAAGTAATGCCATTCAAATTCTCGTATAGTTCTACGTTTATTGAAAATGGCACATCTCAACACTGCCATCACAACACATCGCTACTTTAGGAGTAACAATGATCAGCCCGAGTGGGTGTGGTTGTTAAGGAGTCGAACGCCTATCAGTGAGGCATAAATTTAACATTTTCGTGTTCCGCACAAATGCGAAAACGTCGGGACGCTTCACGGCAAGGTCAAGACATGTGCCAAGCTTACGCTGCATGAGACTATAGATATAAGGGTAAACTAAGCAGAGCCTATTACTATTTTCATCGCGCACAAAGAGAGAGAGAGAGAGAGCACGCACAGCCTTTCGTCGATCGCAGCGATACGTATACCAAGACTGTACGCCACTTTTTACCCAGCGCCGGATGCATGCACGATGCAGCCCACGGGATCGCGGCGTCTATTTCTTCTTCCCGCATTCGGTTTCGGCGGCCGACGAGAGACGTGGAGCGTCGGATACGGCCGCGTTCCTGTCGACAGAACTGTTCTTTATCGGCGGGGCGATCCGGTAATCCTCGGAGAAGTCTTAATCCCAACGAAAGACGGAGCCGAGCCCCACGACTGTCCGTCCGCGTCCTCTGCTCGCGCGTCAGTTTGCGTGAACGGAATCGAGCGATTCGCAGCAGTCCTTTCGCCAATTTTCTCCCGAGTGATTTGCGGTGATTCCGACGGAAGAGAGAAGATAAGTTTCTCACTTGCTATATGTCTTCTCTCTCTCTCTCTGCCTCCCTCCTTGAGTACGTGGAGAGAGAGAGAGGGGGGGGGGGGTAGAGTGCGTGTGTACGTGTACGCATCGAGAGAGAGAGAGAATCTTATACCGTCATAAGGAGGAAGGGGCTGATAGACGACGGGTATGGGTGCTATCCCACTGGCGATAGGCCATCTGAGCCAAGCTCAAGATAGCCTCCTGCCAGGCCCGTGACCAGGAATTTTTCTCGGCTGGGGGGCACTTGTTGAAGGGATTGAAAAACACCCTTTCTTTTTGAAGAGATTGAAAAACACCCTTTCTTTTTATTAGTCCTCGGTGAAATACCCACTCCATCCGAATTTCGGGAGGGAGGGTTCTACCACACCACTCTGGCTACTGGCCCTGCCTCCCGCAGTGCGAACACTTTTATGCTGATACAACCAAAGTTAAAAATGGTTAATTCCCTCCCATGAAGCAAATATACTCAATTGCTTACTGGACATACTAAAATAATCCCGTTCCTCACATTTCTTTTTTTTTTGGGCGTGTATATTGCGCACTTGCCTTTCTCTAAGTAAACAGGTAAACTACATTGTACAGCACTTTCGTTGCGTTATCATGCAAACACGAAATGACCGCGCGTGCGCTCTGGGCATCGCAAGTGTCACCAACTTAAAGGAAACAAAAAAAAACATGCCCGGCTGTTGGTATTCGGATCGAGCGAGGCCAATCGAGGGTTACCGCTCTTACATACTATGTCCGCGCCTGTCAACCTTCGCTTCGGCCCACACGCACGAGTGCTGGAAATCAAAGGCATTTGCGGGAGCAACGCCCTGACGTCGGCACGCCGCGCATTCCGCCGGCATGCCGCCGCTGGCCGCGACTGCACGCGCTATCCCCCGGCGCCACCACTAGCGCCGCCTCGGCGTCATATCGCCTATAGCTGCTGCACGCTTGCAAGCCCCGCAGTCGCCTCCCTTTGTACGAGCCGCCTCATGGCTGATCCAGATCTGGACGCCATCTTTTGTTATTTTCTCTGTCCCCGTCGAGACCGCTTGGCTCTTACGGCAGCGCCGAGAAATCCTTTGTGTCCGCCCAAAACAACCGAGCTATAGTGAGGGCCCCCCCGTCCCGTTTCCCCGCCGCTTTTAGTTGCATGCGCGCCCCTTGTTCGTGCGCGCTCGCACACATAAACGTCTAGGAGAAAAGAAAGGCTGACACGCGATTCGTTGACATGCTGTGACAACGCTTGTTTGCACGGTGCGCCCCTGTTGGCAATGCTCTATGAGAGCTCTATTCGTTTGGAGATATTACAAGCATTCGCAGTACAACGTTGTATTTAGCCTCGTGGCTTCGCACATGCTAATATTATGAGTCCCAAAAATTAGGATGTAAATATATTGAATATCTGCCGGCCCCCTCCCCTCTTATATATATATTTTTTCTCGGTTATCAAAAGGCAGGAAACGTACGAAACATGCTGCAACATAATACCGCACAGTGACTTCCTGTCTTGAATGACGAGAAGCAAGATCCCGTAAACCTGACAGAGTAGTCAACTGCGGTTCTAGCTGCAGATGAAGAGGCCTTCACCTACAAATACGAGAATTCGCCGCTAGGGTTCAACATAGCCGTACGTTTCTACCTACGCGCCTTTCGAAATGTTTCACTCACGAGTACGAACCGTTATTGATCCGATGTAGTTTTGCTCGAAACATTAGACGCGTCATTCGCCCATCCACCTGCCTGGTTCGTTGCCGGTTTTCAGCACACGTTCTGTCTTCGCCCTGTGTAAAATTATAATAGAGCCCTGATTGTGTCGTACACTACCGCAGCTTATCGTGCTTTCTTTCTCGAGCTGTTCCGAATGTTGTTTCGACGGTGACTTTATGCGTGGCTCCTATACAGGTCAGCAAAGTCCGCGTGGACCGCTGCCAGCAGTACAACACGTGCGACCAATGCCTCCAGGCCAGGAATCCCTACTGCGGATGGTGTTCACTCGAAAAAAGGTAAGTCCATCTCGATGGAAATAGGTTATCGGCGTAGCATGAAAGGACAAGAAAAGAACGGAGTGGGTCGGGGAACAATCGAGAAGAAATGGACATGGGCAGGGCACGTCACGTGAAGGCGAGATAACCGAAGTAGTTGCGGTTTGAGCGTGTTGGTATATATTTAACTAGATCAATCATCTAAGCGCACAAACATACGATAACCAGAAAACACGCATGACACACAGCCGCTGTGTGTTATGCGTGTTTCTTGGTCCTCGTTTGTTCGCACGACTAGAATTTATTGAGAGAGATAACAAGTGGTCATTAAGAGTAACAGGCTGAATTCCAAGAGGAAGCAAGCGCGCGAGGAAGATACAGGAAGGTTAGGTAGTCGGATGAGAATAGGAAGTTTGCGGGAAAGCGGGCCGCAGCAGTTACAGAACGGGGTTGATTGGCGAAACGTATAGGAGAGCCCTTTACCCTGCAGTGGGCGTAGTCAATACGATGATGCTCAACACACACTGCAAGTTTCTTCGTGGTCGACGACGCAGTGGGTTTACGTTCAAGGGTGGCTACCGATTACACAGCATTTCACACTGCGCACGACCCTATAATAAGAAAAAGAGGTAAACGTGGGGCGAAGTTTATAGGTTTTTTTTTTTCTCGTGACAATGGCTCTATACTGTCAGTGATCAGCGACGAAATATACAGCCGGTTCCGCACAGTAAAGACATCTCTGCGAAGCTGACATCCGCATAAAACGGCCGTAAATTCGCGTTTTATCTCCTCTGGCCAATTCGGAGGGCGCACTGGCTTTGTAGCTGGCTTTTAACGATAATCCCGGGGAAGGCGACCCGCCTTTGACTTGGCTCGCGTGTCCGCATAGTTATCATGAGTCCGGGATTTGTCCCCTGCTATAGGCCTGCAGCTGTATACAGGCTATCGCATCGAATGCGACGCGCTGAGCGAAGGGTGATGGCGTTTCGGGCGGGGCGGTGTGCACGCCTGCAAGGCTGGAGTCACTCTTTGGGAAGCATATATATACACAGAGAGTGAGTGCATCGCGCGCGCTCTATCAGGGCGTCGATCCATTTCCATATGAATGCTTTATTCTATCGCGAGCTCGAAGGCAGCGCGCTCTGGCGGCATTACGCCGCGTCCGGCCTTTATGAGCGCGCGCAACGGTTATTACGAGGGATGGTCTCGGTGGGGCCCCCACGATCGGGGACTATACTCTCCTCTTCCTCGGAAGTCGCCCCCCCTCCCCCCTGACGCGGTGGGGCGGTATATATGACATAGGAGCTGTGGATGCAAGACTGCGAGTGTCGTATGTGTGTTGCAGTGGAGAGAGGGCCGCGGGATGCAGAGATGAAGGCGGGGGCAAGGCGCAACAAATCCAGCCACCGTCATTGTCCTCTGTCACACGGGGGAGAGGAGGGTGGATGCGGGAAGGGGCCGTTGCAGGATTTATGGACCGCAGCAGCGCGACGGCGGCCGGAGAGAAAGAGGCGCGCGGTTATGGGTTTCTCCTCCGAAACATTTTCGTCCTCCGACACTGCTTGCTTCGCTTTACTTTGCCGGCTCGCTGTCGTGGTAGCTCCCGGTGGCGCGTCTCGTATTATGGACCGTGCCATTGCTGTTCCTGGCTGCCTGCGTGGGCGAAAGTTTACGAGGGATTTCCCCTCGCTTCTTCCTCCCACTTTTGACTCCCTTTTTCCGTCTTTGCTTTCTTTTTTCCGCGGACGCTCGTTTCTTGTTGCGCTGTCAGCTGCGGAGCTCGCGCATGCAAACACACCCGCGGGAGCCTTCGCTCGGCGTGTGTTTGCCTGGCATCCGCTTGCCGAAAAAGACGGTGGCAGAAGAAGCGTGATGGCAATGCATGTCGGCCTGTACCGGCAGCGGGACGACCTTTGCAGCAGTCAGTCGCGTGGACCAGACTCCTTTCGCACGACCTTTGTTCCTGCTGTAGACCAATAGGTATCTGCCGGTCCTGGTACGCCGAAAGCCCACTGTGTAATTTGCTGGTGCTATTTCAGCCAAACAGCGAAGTTCGTCGCAATGTCTAGCGATCGTAGTGTCCTTGATGTAGGGTCTTGGTTGTTGTCTTGAGCAGTCGCTGCAGCCGTGTTCGACGTGCATTGAGATGGCACCACTTCCGTTCGTGGTATGCTAGAGTCGCGTCGCAGAGCTCACTGCATGATGACGACATCCGACCAGTAGCGTAGCAAGGGGTGTGGATCTCTGGGCCTATCCCCCCCCCCCCCCCGACTTTTTTTTTTTTTGCCATGAATACATAGCGCAAATGACCATTTTCCTGCATGGCCCACACTTTATAATAAAAAGGGGCAGGTGCCCCGCCCTCCGCTTTCCGAAACAAATTTCTGCGTACAACTGTGAACATGACCCCTAAAAGCGCCGTGTATAGTGATATATTGCTACAGAGCGTAAGTGGTTAATCATAGCTTGTCCAGCACCACGTAAGCGCCATTGTTTCTGGTTGTGCGAGAAGACGTATCCACCTAATCACTGACATTGTACACGAATTCCAACTTCAATCGACTCGCTAAGTATACATAGATGAAAGAAGTGGATCATCTGTTCGTACGACGGGACACTCAGACGCACTCGATGGTATTACCGTATATTACAAACGGCGATTTCTTGGCCGCCAGAGGTTTTTCCGTTTCATCGACATATACACAGATATAAATGACGTCGAATTGCACTGACGGTAATAACAATGATTCACTGACGAAACGCTTCACGTAGCCGTTCTTTCCCCTCGATCAACCCACGCTGACACGCAAGCAACAGACGGACCGCACCGACGAACCAACTCCCTGGCTTTTTTAGCCAAGCTAAGTGGCTCGGAGACGTTGCTCGACCACGGCTCGCCTATGGTGGCTAGAGGGGCACCATAGCTCGCCACTGCCGATGTGGATGCGAGATCGTCCATCCGTGGGAACGGAACGCGGGACGGGCTTTTTAAAAGTCGCGGGGCCGCTGACCAGCTTAATGTGCCATCTCTCTACCCTCCTCCTCCTCAATCTTCCGGGCACGGTACCCATCTTCTCGCCGGGTCTATATTGCTCGACCGCATTAACTTCCTTTTTTTTATTCTTGCTCTCTTTGAATCTCTCCCCCCCCCCCTAGTCTATCGCACACTGTAAATCTCCTGTTGCTTTAACGGGTCGGCGAGCACGGCGAAGACTCGCGTGCGTGTCTGTTTGTCCTCCGGGACGGTACAAAGCGTGCCCCCCCTCACACACACTCGCAGCAGCAGTGCTCGGTGTAAAAGCGCACACCGCCGGCTGCGCCACGTCTATCGGGTGCCCGCATCGGCCGCTACATAATGGACGAAGATGGGCCGGGCCGCGGTTTTTGGCGACGTCGGCGTGTGTCTCTGCTGCGACCGCGCTCGCTTTGGCGGCGTGGTGTAGTAGCAGTTAGGTAGACGGGGGACCTGCGGTCAGGACCACGTGCTACACACTCGGTGCCACCGCGGTGCCCATCAATTATGCACGGGCGGCAGCTGGGGTGTGGGGTCCGTACGGCTTGACGCCGTTTTGCGCCGACAGGGGGACTTCGGTGCGAGCGTCGTGTGTTGTATGCGCGGGGAAGGCCTCTTCTTTTGTTACCGCCTGTTGTCTCTCGGGTGAGCTCGGTGACCGGGGTTTCAAATGGGCAGTCGGGGGTGAATCACTGTGGGCAGGCTTATTTCCCGCCGAGAGTAGACATACAGTGACGGGGGGTCGCTAAGTGCTACAAAGAACGTTGGGCGGGCCACTCCCTACTCAACTTTATTTTCCTGTCTTTCCTTTTTTCCGGGCGTTATATAAAAAGGAAGGCTCTGTGAAAATGCGGGTCGAAAGTTTCCATATGCTAAGAGTCCAAAAATTTATACATATGTAGCACGGCGGCGCAAAGGATAAAATGAGCAGAGAAAGCAAGGAGGGAAAGAGAAAACAAGTTATATGCGGCCGCTAATACCAGCGTTAACTGCACATCGTGAACTTTCTTACAGCGCAACACCAGAAAAAATACAGGACAGGGAAGGAGTAGAACAGAAAGAAAAGACGGCGCTGTCTTTTCTTTCTGTTCTACTCCTTCCCTGTCCTGTATTTTTTCTGGTGTTGCGCTGTAAGAAAGTTCACGATGGATCCTAACCAACTGGCCCGACTTACCGTCTTAACCGCACACACCCACAGTCGCAACCAAGACATATTTGAGACCGACTTCTCTGCTATTATCTTAACGTAGACTGGAATACGAGATGTTAATAAACGGCTCTCCTCAACAGAATGACAATTTCATCGGGCCAATGCGCATTGCAAATCGTGAATTTTTCTTGGCGCCAGTCCTTGCCAGTGAGCGGTGTAACGCACACGTTAGGCCGCATGGACAACAACAAACCCCTCGCGCGTGTTTGCAAAAAAACTCCCTCCTCGCAGGTGCACGGTGCAGTCGGAGTGTCTGAACGCGTCCGCTGGCGCCGACCAGCGGAGCTCGTCGCGGTGGCTGTCGCTGGACACGCAGCAGTGCATCGACTTCCAGTCCATCGCGCCTGAGAAGCTGCCACGCTCGGCCACGACCACCGTACGTCTTTTTCTATCTTTTTTTTAATCCTTTGTCAATCGGTATGAAGCCAAACCTCACTTTAGCTCATTACCAACAACGTGCTCTCGGGCGTACTTCTGGGAGCCAAAAGGCCAGGCTGCTAAAATGTTTTTTCTTCTGTAAAAGGCCGATCATGATTCATGAACAAGGTACATGGGATATGTTCTGGTGACTGAGCGATCCAAGTGTCCGACTGTACAGACACTGTGTCAAAATCAAATGCACGCTCTCTCTCGTTCTCTTCCACAGGTTTTGCATAGCAAACTGGACAATCAATCAATCAGTCAAACGTATCATTACAGTTGAGAATCAGTGGCTATGGTTTCATCTGGAGGGCTCAATAATGAACACGGGGGCGTTGATGTATGTCTACCACTCACACTAAACCTTCCCCATTCTGCTGCTGCTGCTGCCCGACTTTGTGTCAGAGGATGAGAAACACTGTGCTCCTTCCCAGGTGGAGATTGCCATCAACCAGTTGCCCCAGCTGCCCCGCGGCGCCCACTACGAGTGCGTGTTCGGACACAGCGCCCCGATTCAGGCGAGGGCGACGCAGCACGGACTCGCCTGTTCCACGCCTGCCGTGCCCGACAGGCCGCCCATACCCGCCGGATCGGGTAAGCACTGTAATGCGCGAGCTCCACCGAGCAGGTCTAAAAAGTGGAGCGGAAGTTGTGTTTCGAGAGTCTTGCCCCATCGCCCTCCCTCTCTGCCCTATAAAATGGCAGCCACGACCGCCATGTTAGTATGGGCAAAGACAAAACGCCAGCGCTCAGCGACAATTTCGTGTCCCGCGAATTTTTTGTTGGGTGTACAGTGTAGTACTGGGTGTACCTCATAGTATTCAATGCCTCGTAGTAGGTGACGTTTAATATTACTCTATTCTGTTAACAGAGACTGCGATTGTACATGATATAACGAACATCTTACTCGTGAATTGGAACAAACGCTCTAGTTTTACCGGCTTGAAGACTAATCAGGTGATTAGCCATAGGTGAGGTCGACCCAGCAAATGTTTAGAACTCACACTCAACTGCATTCGAGGTTTTTAAAACGGCTGGCGCGTCCCGTTCGCCAAGTGAACGGCACGCAAAGGTTAAGAGCTACAGAATAGCATTTCGTCCTGTTTGTAAGCTCGTTATTTGCGCTCGTGTGTAGTGATCGCCGCCTGGATTGTTCCTCGCACACAGATCACGTGGACGTGACGCTGTACATCCGGTCGAGCGAAACGAACACCGACTTCCTGCACAGACCGTTCACCTTCTACGACTGCTCCGTCCACAAAACGTAAGTTTTTTTTTATGTGTGTGTATGGGTTCTCGAGGCAGGTTGTATATTCGAGTCACTGCGCGATCGGTAATGAACGGGCCGATCAAGCTGCCCGCTCAGCCCACGCAGAAGACCATGTACTGCTACTACCACTTTCTAGGTCAGATTCTGCACGAAAGATTCGCTGGCTTGCTCGCCAGCAAACCACGTCATATAGGAATTAGCCACACTTAAGCATGCCCGACTGTACTCGCTTGACCCTACGTTAAGTCCCGTCGAGGCTTTGCCGAGCAGACCAGACCCTTTTATGTAGGCTGTGGTTGGGCGTTGCGTTTAACAACGCCTACGCTTTCCGCATTGGCATGGCCGACACCGCAACCTGTGGACACTGTGGCAAGGAAGAAACCATTCAACATATCCTTTGTGGCTGCCTAGAGTATAGTAGACAACGACTATGCCTTCGCAAGAAACCGTCAGCAAATTAGACAATCAACCTCTGTTGGAGGAAAGAATTTTACTATATCGACAAGATGCAACTTCACATAAAAATGACCCAGAGAGCGCTACTGCACCTTTTGCGATTGACCGGCCTTTCTGAACAGTTGTTGCCAGAACGCCCTGCCTGTGTGTGTTTTCGTTTTCTCATGAGTGCACGTGCGATTTTTTTTCTTTTTCTCTTTATCTACCCTCTTTTTCGTGCCCCTATTTCCCCTTCACCAGTGCTGGGTAGCAAACCGGATGCCAATATCTAGTTAACCTCCCGGCCTTTCTTTTTTTTCTCTATCTCTCTCTCTACACACTGTTACGAAAAAGAAAGGGGGGGGGGGGCTATAAAAATGCAGCCAGTTTCACGCAGGGAAAACCATAGGACATCGAAGCTGTACGCCCGGGCGTGTTATGTGATCGAGCGTCACCATTATCATTTTGTTTTATTTAATTCTTAGTTCACTCCGCCCTCTGGTCACCACGAGATCTGCGTTAGAACTACCACTACTACTCGTACTACTACTGCTACTACTACTACTACTACTACTACTACTACTACTACTACTACTACTACTACTACTGCGACGGCACGGAGTAGACTTCGACAGCTTCGTTAAAAAATGCGCTGCTAGTAACACATATAGTGGCGTTCATTTCAATTCCTAGTCCCATACATTGTCTTGGAGACTCTGACCGAAAGGGTTAGTGCTTCGTGGGAAAACGGAACCAATTAGCTTCATGACCGAGCCGCGGAATTCCATTGTCAAGCTGATAGGCATCAGCGTGTAAACAGCAGACGATGGAGAGAAGCAGCTGGCGCATGAAGGGGGGGGGACGCCAGTCTCCTTCTGCTCCTTCTCTGATGGCTCATACCCGAGGCAGGGGATTGGCCGAGTAGGCTGCAAGAGATATCGCCGCCATGCAGGCAGTTACAGTAGACGGGCATTGTTGATCGTGGCGTTGAGTGTTTTCATAAGCCACACACATACACACATCGCCCGCGAGGCTATTCGCTTCTTGTCTCGAATCCGCGGAGGTATATAAAAGGCCAGTCCTAATCCCCCACTCCGGTCGGTCGTGCCCGCAGTTAGTTGCACGACTCTTTCCTCCAGTAATCGCTCGCTCGTTAGCGGGACCGCTTAATCGTCGTAAACGCTGACGGATCGCCTCAGTGCGCCTGCCCGCCTACTCAATACGACTGCGTGCGTGTCTCTCTCTTTGCTCCGCAGATGCTCGGCGTGCGTGACGAGCGCCTTCGCCTGCAACTGGTGCTTCAGCGAGAACACCTGCACGCACAACGCCACCTCGTGCTCCAGGAACGTCATCAGCGGGGAGAACGTGAGTGCGCACACAACACTCCTTATTCGTCAACGCTGTCGTCGTCTTCATGTTGCACGCACGGTCACTCTCTCGCTCGTGGCTCTGTTGCGTGACAAGCTCGCACGGAGGAGTCCGGCTGCGCTTCCGCCGCGCCAGAGGTGGTCGCTTGGTTGCTCCGGGCGATGGATGCTGCTTCTAGATTGATTGCCGGTGGTTAGGTAAAAAGAAAAAAAAAGGGATTAACCGTGGTTGTGCGAACTGTGTATGGTCCTCAATTAACCACCACGACTACGCGTGGTTGCGTTGTAAAGCCACACGAGGATGGATTCCTTGCTTGCGCAATATTTATAGCGCCCTGTGTTGATAAGAAGTGGCGCCGCCGAGTATACGTGTAGTCTTGGATCGCATGCGATACGTCCTTGTTATAACTGCCGCGTATGGCACTGATTAAAGCTGTCGCTGCTGCCACCTTCAGTTAGGCCCGATAGTGGGCGCTGATCAACTGGCAAAGACATATCGGGCCAAATACGAAGGGGTAGACACGGTATGCAGTGCGCGTGGAGAGGAGGAGGAAACTGCCGAATAGGATGACGTCGGATGTCGAACAAGATGATAGCGGATGGTTCAGGATGATGACGCAGAGTTTTTCAAAGCACTGGGGGTTTAGGGACAGGGAGGGCAAAATAGACCTTAAGGTAGAATTAACTACAAGGAGGCTATCTGATTGGTGGCTAAAGTCAAGGTACGAGTGAAAATTAAACCTTTCACTGCAAAGTACCAGTCCTCAACCTCACTATTAAAGAAAAAAAATATATAGTTTTTGGTTCCCTAAGTACGACGGCTTGGTGGCGTTAGCCACAGCCCGATCTAAAGGGTACAGCCATATCAATTCATGCATCCAGACAGACGACGTAGCTCCTCTCGTCAACGTTATTGAATTGCTTCTTTCGTGGCTACGCACAGCCATTTGCCCCCTTGCCTTTCGACATGAGCTCATTTACACTCGCAACAGGGGACGAAAGGGTAACGCGTTTGCGAGGCTCAGGCGTTCCAATCGCACGTATAGATAAAGGCGCCCGAGCGCTATGCCAGAAAAGTGCCGAAGCCTGTTGTTTATTTTGCGCATCCTGGTCGGCAAGCTCCTCAGTATGCATTGCCGCAAACCCTGGCGCTGCTAAGATATGGGGGCCCGAGGGTAGTGGGGCGGTCAGCACTTCAGGAATATACCCCCCCCTCCTTCAGCAGCATCCAACTCCCCCCCTCGCGCTCTTACGGGCAGGCACTCAGGCCTCTCCCTACTCTCTTTCTTATATGACCATGAAAAGTGAGATATAGCGCGAACTGGACATATATTGCTAGAGTACGTCTCTGTACTGTGGTTCACGCCGTTTCTGGTTTCCTCCCCCCCCCCCCGAGAAAAAAAATTTTTTAACACTCACTACTCTAGGTAAACCCTTGGTGCAATGTTGAGGAGGTGGTTGTGGTGGGTGTAAATCCCAAAACTCCCTCCCTGGTAAACTCGTGTAAGTGACCCGCCTCTGGCCTCGTTACCCTCGACTAAATGAGGAGGAAGGAAGACACAAGCGGAAGGACAGGGAGGTCAGCCAGTTCTTAGACCTGAGCCTTCACTAAAAGCTGCCCATTGTCGCATATATGACACAGGAATGTCGGGTCTCGTCATGTACCGTTGCTTTTCGTGCGATACGCAATTCCGGGGAACGATTCCGCCAACTCTCTGTCCGCCTGTCCCTACCCGACAGAGTCCGCAGAACTCGCTGGTGAAAGGACGCCAGCACTGTCCGAGCTTCGGCGCCGACTCGTCCCTGCTGCTGGCCAACGGGGTGCGCACCGAGGTGGCCGTCGAGGCGCGAAATCTCCCCAGCCCAGCGGTGAGTGCACGTTTCTCTCTACAGCCCCGCGTGGCACTTCTCTCTTGCCATGTGGCCCCTCTGTACGTGTATATGCGGCACGGCGAAGTAGGCGTGACGCCAGTGGTGAAAGGTTGTGACGCCTTGATTCTGGTTGTCCCTTTCGCAGGACAACTTCCACTGCGTGCTGGACATCGAAGGCAGGCGGGAACGAGTGCAGGCGAGGTTTCTCAACAACAAGATCATCTGCTCGCAGGCTGTGGTAAGTACGGGATTCAGTTTTATGGCGTTCAGAAAAGTAGTTGCAGTTGCACGTTAACAAATGTGCGGCCGGGGAACAGGGCACGAAGGTAAAACAATTGCAGCGGGTGCCAGTGACTGGCTGGTTGTACTTTGACGTTGCGAAAAGCTTTGTTCAAGTGAAAGCCTTAGATGCAACATCAAACGCGAAAAATGGCCTTCACCGGCGTCAACATGAGTGATCGAAAAAGATCGTCATATGATAGCATCAACCGATGGCGCAATCGTGACGTCACATGACACTGAAACTTGTAGTGTCATGACTTCACATAGTGATGTCATCACCACGTCATATCGTTGCTCGGTTCTTACCGATCCAGGAGACGCGTGAGGTGTAGAACGCTTCGAATGCCAGCGATCCTCAGACACTGCAAGAACCACGGCAGTTGCTTTAAATAAATGAAAATTTCGCCTTCGAGTCATATAAGGCGGGTGCATAAGAGGCCATGCAGTTGTGTTTTTTTTAACAACCGTCGGCAAAAGAAATTTCCAGACTAGTGTCTACGCAAGCAAATCGGAGCGAATGCTGCGCACTGCCTTAACAAAAAAAAAAAAAAAACCTGTTGAGCAAACTGTCACATCATTGACAGGCAACGTCGCACCCATAGATTCGCCTCAGCGGGCATTCAAGTTCCTTCAGAACGTGGTTACATTTCAGCCGGTGTTTGAACCTGAGATCGGGGCTTTAAACACGGACACTTTTGCTTTTTTTTTCTTCGCAGTACACGTACCAGAGCGAGATTCCCGAACAGCAAGGAACGCTGACGGTCCTCTGGAACGGTAACACTTTCATCGGCAAGACGAATGGTGAGTGAATGAGCCTAGCGGACGTTATATATATATATATATAGATATATATATATATATATATATATATATATATATATATATATATATATATATATATATATATATATATATATATATCGAAGAGAGAGGACTTGTCTTTCTCTATGCGCTTATGAATGCTTACGAGTGACCATTACTAAGCTAGTCTTTTTGGCTTGCGTAATGTCTCTCTCAAAAAAAAAAAGGGAAATGTTCGACTTCGTTAACGCTCCTCTCATGTTATGTAATCTTAAAAGCTCTTTTCGACATCTTCATCATCCACGCATGGAGAGATCCACACGCAAAAGAGGGGAAAAAAAAAGTCATCGATTATTTTTCTGACTCCTGACTTGCCCCGTATATGACTCTCTTTGAAAGAATACACCCTGAATCTTTTTCAGAGATCGTTATGTACGTGGCAATTGAGGACCCTTCGTTTTTTTCTTTGTTTTTCCTTCTTAAAGGGCGCATGTGAGATTCCTTTACTGGAAGAGCGCAGCTTTGCCCTTGCCTCCTATTCGTGGATAGCGCGCGCGTAATTACGATGCCTCCACATAGTTGAGCTTTCTACGAGCCCGCTCATGATGCGCACCCTGACGCGATAAGCGATGCCTTTCTTCCTGCTTTCTTCCTGCAGTGACGCTGTACAAGTGCCAGCTCCTGGGCAGCCACGGAGGGCGCGCCGACTGCTCGCTGTGCCTGACACGTGACCCGAAGTACCGGTGTTCGTGGTGCGGCGGCGTGTGCGCCACGGCCGACTCGTGCGACCAGCCCGTCTCCACCACCTGTCCGCCGCCGCGCGTCGACTGGGTGAGTGCCTTCCTCATCCTCTCACCCTTCGACTGATAGAGATGCAATAAAATATTATCCGGGGTTTTTGCGTCCCAAAACCACGATATTGTCACGACGTCAAAGCAGAGGTCTTGCCGCAGAGAATGAGACAGCAGAAGCAGGTCTTGTCTTGTCTCCTAGAAGATCTTGGCTCATACTCACATGGGGGATTGGCCACACTGTACCTCATAATAGATCATTTTTTACAACGCTTGCTAAAAAAATAAATAGAAATGAGATAGGAATAATAATAATAATAATAATAATAATAATAATAATAATAATAATAATAATAATAAGCAGGTCGGTCTCTTTAATCAAACGCGCAAGCGAGTTCTTCTTTTTCAGCCATTTCATAGTCCTTCATGGCACATGCACGAATGCCATTGTCTTTCTTGATCAAGCACGTGACTATATGATTACAAGGGACGCCGTAGTCGTGAGCTCCGGAAATTTCGATCATCTGGTGTTCGTGAACGTGCGCGGACTTCGCTCAGTACACGGGCCTCTGGGATTTCGTCTTCATCGAAATGTGACTACCGCGATCGGGATGAAACTCGCCACCTTCGGGCCAACAGCCAAGCGCCATTACCACTACCCCGTGTCACAGCACAAAATTCACTTTGTCCGCAAACTTGAGCGTTTGAGGAAAATATGTGAACTAGCGCTTGCGCAATTCGGTGTAATCCGCAAACAAAAGCATTTGCGGGTAACAATAGGATCTTGCTGATGAGAGTGAAGGGTGTGTAGAGAGAGGAGAGAGATAAGGAATAGGGATGTGTAAGAAAGAGAGAGAGCGCTACACATTGCACACCACAGTGCAGGGTTTCAAGATAAGCGTAAGAATTAAACGCCAGAGGCGGGAAACGCAAGAGACGAAAAACAGAAAAAAAAAAGAATAGTGGTAATGAACTTAATACAATTTTATTTCAATGCCTACGCTTGAAAAAAAAAAGAAAACTTGAAAACGTTGCCTAGTTCGTTTACTCATGTCCGGCCCGCGCCCAAAGTTGTTCGAGCACCTCCCGCCGCGCAACGACAACGCGGGCAAAGTGAGAAGCGACACCACGGTGCTTTTTTGTTTCGCGCCATCGTTGTGCGCCGTGTCAAAAATGCTCAAGTAACGTCACCAACTGGCTTCACCTTGAATCCTTCTATCGTAGCCTTTTTAGTATCCACCTCTGAACTAGCGATGACGTCATCCCCATCTGACGTCAAGTTATGTGCCCTCACAATGACGTCACAAATTTCAGCGACCTATTAGGTCACGACGACGCCCTTCACGTGATCCTTTCTGCATCGCTAGCGTTGACGCCGATGCGCGTTTCACGTGGCATCTGAGGCTCTCGCTTTATTGCGACTATACATACCCTATTGCTCTGCTCGCGTTCTTTTCCCCGCAGACCGCGCCGACAGAAGGCGGCGTCTTCCGCGATCATCGGAGCCGCATTCCCCGTCGTTTCGCGGGATTAATGGAAGCGCGCGCACGAGTGAAGAGCCGGCCGTGGGCGAGACGGGGCAAAATTAACCGCCGCCCGCAGAAAGGTGGTAGAGGGAAAAAGCGCGCGACCTAGAGTGGAAAAACGGGCCGCCGCCGCGCGAGCCAGAAAATCAATTCGAGGACAAAAAAAAAAAAAAAAGAAGGGAACGGAGGCCTCGGTGCTCGTCACTCGAGTGGCGGCGAACCTCCTCGACGGAGCGAGCGGGCGTTTGTTTAACGCAGTTTCCCGACGGACCCCCTAATGTTCTTTTCCCTAATTTTATAGGGCGCCAGATTAGGCGCCCTCCTCCTCCATTCCCTTCGCTTTCCGTCCTTATCGTGGGTTCCCCCGCTTCCTCCTCCGCTCAACGACCGGCCAGCCTCGCCCTTTTCTCCCGCTTGCAGACCATCTGCCCATCTTCCGCGACATCAGTGTAGCGTTTGTGGCTTCTTCGAGAATGTTTTTTTTTTTCCTTTTTTCCCTCCTTCGTTTTTTTTCTTTCTTTTTTCAGTTTGCGCCTCTCGCTGAGGGCACTTGCCTGTCATTTTTTTTCCCATCCCTTGCACACAAGGGCACTTGCTCGTTTATTTTATTTCGCCTTGCTCAATTTGTTGATGCCCGGCCTTTCTTCTCATCACTTACTTTTTGTACAGTATGGTCCGATTTCTACCACCTCTCTAATTTTTTTTTTGCTTTTCTGTCTTATAACCTCACTGGCAAGCCGTACCCACACACACACTTCTTATTTGTGTGGGCGCTCGGAGCCTTAATTTCAGCTCCTCCTCTTCCATTCCACCTCAATACTGCGAAAGAGGGCTCGAGATGGCGGCGTCAGCTGTCCGGCGTCCTTCCCTTCGCTGCCCGCCCCCACTCCCTCCTCCCCATTCCCAAGTTTGTGCTCGAAGAGCCGAACAAGGTTACGTTATCGACACTTTAACTCTCTCTGTCGCCTTCGTCAATTCGTAGGGTCATTACAGGCGAGCAGTGTTTCAACTCTCACCAATGGCGAAGCCAGGTGGTGGCACTCCGGGCCCGTTCCCTCCCCCCCCCCCTCCCGCGCAGTTCTCCCGAAAATATTTTTATTTTTTTACCCATGAATACATAGTGCAACATGACCATTTGCCTGCTCGGTTCCCACTTTAGTTCGAGATGCCCCTCCTCCCCAGAAAAAAAATTGCTGCACACAACCCCGACTCATATGCACGTCTTTATTGAACTGACCGTCAGGGAAGGCTTTGTTCATTCCGTTTCGGCGGCGGCAAGCTCGCTAAAGCTGTATTCACACGACGGACCAAATCATGATTCCAGTCTGAGGATCGCTTACTGCGCCATCATACCCCGCTTTGGTCTACGGAAACGACGGAAGCCCAAATCGCTGTTAGGATCGTCGTGCACCAATGCCGAAATCCTCGGTTGTAGCGTGAATTCTCCCCTTTCGTGTGAATGCTGGCTGTGGAGGGATTGGAATTATGTCGCATGTGACATTACTGATCTGTTTGAGATCACGTCCGTCGTGTGAATACAGCTTCAAGAATCAAGCCATTTTAGCGCGTAATTGCTATTGCAGCACCCTAGCAACGTCTATGACACACTGGCCATTTTAGCACGTAATTGTCTATTGCAGCCACCCTAGCAACGTCTATGACACACTGATTTAAAAAAAAAACGCTACAAAATAATAGGCCGGCAAGTTCGTTTGGGTTTCTATTGATATAAAGTAGAAGCGCTAACGAATGCAAAGGACGACATCAAGACAGGATAGGTGCTGTCCTGCTGCAGCAGGACATCAGTATGAAATAAAATGATTCATTGAGGTATACACTGTAAAGGCCTACAAACAGCGAAGCTGTTAGCGAGCAAGTGTATGTGATTGAGCAAGTGATGTGAGCAAGTGTATGTGATCTCTTGTACATATACAAGAGATTTCTCTTGTTTTTTCACACGATAATGAATCGGTGATATATTGCACCGTTAATTGGCCATTGCACATAACAGAAATGACGTATGTTTTAAGTATGCATGCCACTTCTGGCAGATATAGCGACTAAATTACAAGTGAGCATTATCTTGCACTGTCCTTGAGCTACGTTAAAATTATAACACTATCTTTTGACGCTTGTTCACGAAAAAAATCAAAAGGTACCACATATCTTGGGAATCGATGTTTTGCAAAGCTTGCGAATGAAACTCGAATGTGTTGCATTTTTTTTTATTGAGCAAAACGTTACGAAGTGGGGCTAAACATATCTACAGTTGCACGCACAGACATACATTCAACAGCCGCATATATGTTTCATATAACCAGTTGTTTACAGTCGCATAGCAATGCCAACAGCAACATGGATATTAGCAACACCACAAGCGGTAAGCTGATATGAAACACTAGTGCTCACCAGGATGGTAGCCCTGGGCACTGCTACATAAATCAACTTCAGGGGATGGCACCTAACTACAATTGACGTTAACCCGACGTGACGGCTGTACCAAAGGAGTACCTATATAATGTTTATAAAGTTAGATAGCGAGCACTGCAACCACAATTGACGTTTTGCAAACATTACGGTCTATTTGAAAAGTAATTCCAAAACCTTACATGGCACTGTGGTAGAATACTTGATCTTCACGCAGAATGATGGGGTTCGAGTTCTTCTGAGACCCTGACATTTATTCTTTTGCATTCGTTGGGTCAGCGCAACCGATGTGAGCTTTTTATTAACACGCAGAATGATGGGGTTGGATTCTTTCTGGGACCCTGACATCTATTTTTCTTGCATTCGTCGGGTCAACGCAACCGATGTGAGCTTTTTATTAACGCTCATGCGTTAAAATTGCCCATGTCTGTTTTCGCCGTTCCTAAAATAGATAAAAACTGGCAATACCCGCCCACGGGTATGTGCCACATGTCTAGTGCGAAGGGTTTGACAATGTATGTGACGAGATTGCAACATTATTCATGCCACAACCTGCGAGTCGTATTCAACAAACCATCTTGCCCTCCCATGCTGATTTTTGTCTACCCCAGGTTAATGTGGTGATCTAGCCGCATACCCATAGGTATGCGGCTAGATAGATACACAGATACGTAGTTAGACGCCCAAAGTGCCTATAATAAGCATAGAAATGCGTTGCATTCAGTAGCGCCAGTATTTTTCCGCCACATTTCATGCTGCATTGCTTACCTTGGTGGCGGAGGGACGCAGTCCTGCCTTAGGCCCTGGAGTTTCGTAGGGTTGATGCGGGAAGTGAAGCGTTCTTGGGAGGCAACGTCAGGAGTCGTAGATGGTCTTCATTATCGTCAAAAGCCTGCGTGATATGAATGCGCAAGTTCCGGCTGAGCAAAAATGTCGGTTCTTAGCGTCTCTCCTATGGGTCCTTCCACGCCCAACGCCCCCCGGCCATTTAGGCGACTGTGTTTAGGCGAAATGTGTTCGAAAAAAAATTGTGCTGATTTGTTGCATTGAAAACGGTGAGTTGCTACAATATTTCAGATGGATGGATGGATTAAAAACTATTGGGGTCCTGAAGGATTCCACCCCCGTTCCCACATAGAAACAAGGAGGCCTAGCCTCACCTCCACATCGTGGGCCTTCTGGACAGCCTTGAGTTGTGTAATGAGGACTGGACTTGAGAGCAATAAATGAAAAGCATTTTCGGAAAATTATTTATTTTTTTCCTTGAAAAGAGGGGCACCTCCAGAGCATGTAGTTAAAATTGCTGCGATTGTGGTAGTCTAGACAAAGTTCTGAAATGTCGCAGTTATGGCTATAGGTTACGTGGCTAGGGTATGTTCCTGTCTGAAGCATGCAAAGGTGAATTGCCTGTGACCAAGTGAGATGAAAAAATTTTGGTCACATAGGTGCCTTTCCGACTTTCCAGAATGTTGTCTGGGTGTTGTTTCTGAAAAAAAAAAAAGAATATTTTAAGTGTACCGCTCCTTCTTTCTACACCAAATTTGTTCTACATATTACGTAAAGGTGCTTGTGTCAGGTTTTTGAAGCTGAGTAATATTAGATCATATTTTCTGCCACATTTGCCTCCAAGAGTTTAGCCGAAACATTTTGTGATTGCATATTCTCTATGGCAATACTGCACTCTGTATGAATAATTAAACAGTGCATACTTATTTCATAAAAGGTATATTTTGTGCAAAAAAAAATTTTATACCTCTCAGGTAAATAAACGTTAGGAGAAAAGAATCATGTATTTCACAAAATTGTCATTCTTGTCCTAATTAAGACACAATTTGCACGATGTGGTTGTCCGTTAAATTATTTTTATACCTCAATAGAAAGAAAATTAACAGTTCATATATGGCAAGTTTCATCATTACAATCTTTATTTAAGGAATAAAATATGTGAAATAATTTGGGAGAATAATTTGTGAATGATGCTTGAAAATATATATTGCTTGTTAACCAGGTAATTATACAAATGCTTAATTTTTCATGATATGTGATACAAATACTATTTGATCGATTTGATTCGAAATTATCAGACCAAATCACTATTCGCCCAGCCTTACATCATGATGCAGAATGACAAGAAAACGAGAAATGCCATAGGAAGCACAGTACAAAGTAAACAGAAAGAAAACATATTGAGAAACATCTTAAAATTCATGCTGCAACAATTCAATTATACATGGGTCAACAACCGTAACCTCTCTGTAGATGGGGAGATTAATAACTGCACATTTGCTCCAAGATGATATGTCATGATTCTGAACAATATTTCAAACAGTTCTACGTGAGGCTCTCTCTCGGTAATGTCGCTACACCCTAGAACAAAATTTAGCCTGTAGCTCTGTCACTGACTCCTAATACATCGATTGCACCCCCCCCCCCCCCGGGTGTATGAGGGAGCGGGGGGTGAACGCAGTATTTATGCCGACGCCACTCCCCAATGTAACACCTTCGCACTCTACATTGAAGCTCAGTATACTGTTACGAAAGACGGCGACGCCAACACGGTCCCGAAGGCGCCACTGCTTCGAATTCCACCGGGAAGGTCACCAGCCGTTTGGTAGCGTAGTTTCTCAGCTCGCGACTGCTTCTGCGCAGAGCTGATAGACAAGCGGACGAGACGACGGTGAGTTAAACAAGGTTTATGTACAGCATATATACAGAGGCGTTACAATTCGGCACTGGGGCGACAGCTTAGAGTCCCGAAGAGACGAACTCTCCTCTCTAACACATAGGTCTACTGCTCGCGACGCGCCGCGGGGCTTTTTTTTATATGCACCGGGAGGATTCTTTGAGTAACCAAATGTCCAACCAGAAGCGCCGCTGGTCGTGAGGTCAGAATCCTCCAATGGGGTCGCCGCTGGGCCGCGTCATTCTCATCAAATCCGGAGCCGCTGCACTGCACGTGGCTGCACCCAAGGACGAGTGACGTCGCCAGGCATTGCGTCAGACTCGCCAGACAGGAAGGCGCCGGTTGCTTGCTCGACGGGCTCGTGGGCTGATCGGGCTCGGTGTGCGTTGCGGGACGGACAGGCGCCGTCGGGTGATGACGCCGTTGAGTTGTTCGCGTCAGGCGGGCTCGCGTGCTGGCCTTGACCCAGATTGCCTTTTTCAGAGGCACGGACGTTCGGTGTGGACTCGCAGGCATAACAGTACATAGCACACACACAAAAGGTGTATCAGCCCCCCCTCCCTGATACCCACACCTGTTCACGCGCCCTCAAGCGGTCTCGTACTTAACAGCTGTAAAAACAACGTTGCCCACCTGACCTATACTTTCGCGCAGATAATCATTACCTTTAACAAACGAGTATGAATCCAATGTCTCACAAATGTTTTAACAAAGAGAACCATTCGGAGATTCTCAGTGGAAAGGAAAAAAAAAGAATGCGACATGCACCACGAACAATTTACTCGGTGCTTTTGAGTTTAAGTACGTAGGGTCATTCGTCAGTACGACGACAGGTGTACGGCTGTTCCAAAACGCCAACGCACAATTCGGCCGACAAAAACTAGGCGTGTTAACTTCCTCACAAAAGCATCCGATGGCGCGGCAGAAATCTAGCTTAATCGAGCGAGATTCTCCTAAATGAGTACATATATTTAAATAAATGCCGGGAAAGACCTGGATGAAAAATACATGGCGCGAAAATTTGGCGGGAAAACTGGGCGCGAAAAGAAGGCGGCAAGGAACAGAGACCATATCGTCATGCTAACTCGGATGCCCTCCCCCTCATTCTTTTTTATTTATTTTTTATTAACTCTCGCACATCAAAATGCAAACACGAGATGGCGTGGAAAAGTGCGCGACGATTTGGCGGGAAAAATGGGCGCAAAAAAAAAAAGGCGGCAAGGAACGGGAGTCGCATCGTCACGCTTACACGGGTGCCCCCCCCCCCCTTCTCTCTTTTTATTTGTTTATTTTTTGTTATAATATTTCTCGTTTTAGCTGCAACAGATGTAAATATGCAGGTTAACGCTACTTCTCCCCTTTTATTAACTGCTTGTGCTCTCGCACATCGAAGTGCAAACACGAGATCTCTTGGAAAAGTGCGCGACAATGTGGCGGGAAAAACGGGCGCGCAAAAAAAGGCGGCAAGGAACGGGGGCCGCATCGTCATGCTGGCGCGGTTGCCCCCTTTCTCTCTCTCTCTTTTTTTCCTACTAGTGCTCTCGCACTTGCCACATTAAACGAAGTCCGGTCTACGCACGCTGCTACGTGCCCATAGTCATCTACAGCTGATGCTGCAAAGTCAAAGCAGCTTACCTATCCTAAGCTGCCTCACAAATAACCATTGGCTGCGGCAACCTAAATCCAACTTCTCAAAATTTCAGTGAATTTACTCGAGAATCTAAGTGAAAAATAGAAAAGAAAGAAAACGACATCGATAACTGAAAATTTACTAAGCGGCTTTAAATAGATAGTACGTCAATACACGATAAGCGCCGACAGGCGTATACGGTTATTCAAACAGCGGACACTGTGTGGAAGGATCGGCATCAATAAGTCACTCATTTCCTCACAACAAAGCTCCGGAGACGCAGCATAAATATAGTTTGGTCGAGTGAGCTGGTCAAGTACAAAACAAATTCCGGAGAATAGCTGCCCGAGAAAAAAAAAGGGGGGGGGGGGGGCGAGAACAGTGCGCGGCACTTAGGCGGGAAAAAAAGGCGGGAAGACACGGCGGCAATCCGTCCCGCTTGCATGGGTCCCTTCTTCCTTTTACGGCTAAAAGTTCTCGTTGAAGTTGCGCAAGCAGTACGAAAGCATTGACGAGAAATTACTGAGAAAAGTTACACGACTGCGCGTTTCGAATCACGTATTCACAAATTGTTGCATAGAATTATAATATGAAGTGTGAAGCGTCACTCACCGATGGAAAGATGGCGGCGTCATAATCCGAGCAGACGAAAGACCGGGGGCCGACAGACGACTTCGCCGACGGACGACTTCGCCGACGGACGAAAGCGAACGACAAAAAACACACTCAGTTAGATCACCTTGGTCTTGTGTCGCAGCGCTACGAAGCTGTTCCTTCAGTGTCACGCGCACGGAGATTAACGCTCGCGACTGGTAACTGCAACGGCTATCAAAAAAGGCGGGAAACACCGCTTCACGATACCCCGACAAAATATCTTATGAAGCTTCCCTCGACCACACCAGCGAGCGCGCCTCCTCAATATGACACTGCGCAGTTCGCGTTTATGACAACTGACATGCTAAATACGGTAATTAGAGTCCGGCAAAAAAAAAAATAAATAACGGGGAGCTAACTAAAACACGTCCGTTCCGCTCGCTTGATCACGGACAACTGACGTTCTGGCACCTAGAGACGGCAGGCGAAACGGTCATTCTCCCTAGGTCGATTGCGTCTCTTGCCTTTCATTTCGTGGAAAAAACCCTTTTATCTAGGGAATTCTTATCTACTTTTGGGGACGTTTATCCTGACGATTCGCCCGTTCGGCCCTGACCTGATTTGAAATTCTCGCTGCGCTTATAGTTTGATAGCATTTCTTTTTATGCTAACTATACCTGGACGTTCGCCTGGTTAATTGCCTGGCTTGATAGTGCAGGGTCGAATCGATGATTATGAAACAGCACATGTTGACACAAATAATATAGGCCGACAAAGGGGGCCGTGACATTTGAACTCGAAACGTAACGGACGATGACTAACAAACGAAACGTAACAGACGAGAGTTTGGTGTGTTTCATTTGAAATTTGCGGCTTGATTGGCTCAATGAAAGGTTTGTACACGAAGGTAGGATAGTGTACGGTCGGTTGACTTCGAAGTAATCATAGGTGTAGCCGCAAAGACGTAACATGAAACTAGGAAGGCACAGGACGGTGTGCTGAAACATTTACCGACTCGCTGCGCCGATTCAATATTCACCTATCAGTACTACTGTGTCCTGCATCTCACTGACCTCTTGTTTCGCGTTTGTGCGGTTACACCAATGAACTACGCGTTATCAACTAGCTTATGCCGCTAAATGTTTACTCACTCGAGAAGGCGTCGTTGCATTCTGAAGCGATATGTCAGAGGCCCGCGTTGCTCGTGTCTGCTGCGATGTCAATACCAGACGGCCGAAATTTCCGGAGCTCTGCGCTACGGTCCGATATTATTTATTTGCCACATTCTAAAATGAATTCTTTTCGTGGAGTGATGGGGTTTTGCTCAGTCGTTTTCTCTATACGTCTGTGCTTTAAAGCGTGCGCACGAGTATGATAGCAGACGGGCAAACAAGGAGTATGTTAGGTTCCTGAGTATGTTAACACCTTTGTGTGTGGGGGGGGGGTGGGGGTGGGGGCAGAGCCGATCCCGAAGGCTGTGCAGGAGACTTGGTGAAGAGATACGGCTTTCGTGCTGGTTTCGCCGCGTCAGTCGAGCCTATAGGCGCTGCGTTGGCGCTGTTTTTAGGCGCGGCAAGTAATACGGGTCGATATGGCTCATCGTGAGAACGCCCGAAAAGCAGCGCGCTTATGCAAAACGCTTACGAGTGCTGGCTCAGGCGGGAGTGGTGATCCGCTTTACACACAGTGGAATGGACTCAAAATTTTGTTTGTTTCTTTTTCGAATGAAACAAATATATATGTCATGAATAAAGAAATGATATTCTACACATGTATGCAGCCCCGCAGCTTGTGAGAAGTCCAGTAACGCTCCAGGTGTTGTGCTCCGAAGCTCGATGACGCCACGGTAACCGCATTTCGACGGAGACGAATTCGTGAAAAAACACCTGTTCATGCACAAGGATTTCAGGTTCGATTGCGCTCAGTATGAACTTCACCGCGGAAGCGGGGGGGGGGGGGGGGGATTGAGTGCTTCTGCGAGTGCGTGTCGCCTCCACATGCATGCTTTCGAGAAGCACCAGCATCTACGATCGATGTTTCAAGAATTGTGCACGAGAAATCCTCAAAAATAAGGGGGAATGGAATATTTGGCCGCTGCCTTATCTACTACTTTTTTTTTTTCCGTAGCGGCTAACGTCGAGAGATGGCTATAGACACATCTAATACGGATATAAAAGATGAAATGAATGAACCTTTTTAATTAGTGGATTCAGGTGGTCGGGTGAAATGGTAGGATTCAAGCCGTTTCGGTGAAGTGCCCGTCGCCGCTTTGAGATGTAAGAAAATCGGCCCCTGTTTATTTTAACGGGGTATACCAACCTGACCAAATACGCCGCCGAAACGAAGGAGAGCGCAGTTGTTAGACATCGCTTGCTGCAAGTAAAACAGAGCCACGGCCGCTTACAGAGCGCTTGCTTGCTCTTTCGCTTTCAACTTAGCCAAACCGAGTGCTTCTGAAATAGTTAGGCGCTTTTTTGAGAGTCGTATACACATTACACACCGCCTCCGCCGTAGTAATTTAAATCGTGGCCTCCGCGATTTGCTGCCGGCGCGCCGCCGGCAGCCGATTGCGGAGGCCACGTTTAAATGTTGAATGTTCAAGCAGAGACCGAGTAGTGGCGCTCGCGGCGTCAGGTGTAACTAAACTGCTGACCTCCCTGGATATGGCTCGGATAAAGAGAGAGTTCTAGACTTAACTGTAACGCGAACGGATGTAAGGAAAGATGATGAAAAAGAGCGAAAGTTGTGCGTCTAATTGAGTCATGCGTATAAGCTGGGGAGCCTTCTGCAGCGCGTCGGGCGCCCAACCAACCGCGCCGCCGTAAATCTAATCACGCCCGCGATCAGGCCAGGGGAGAGTGCGCCGCTGAAAAGTTTTGCCGTTGCCGCTGAGGCGAGGCGGTGTCGTTCTCCTTCGCACGTTTCTTATGAAGTGCGCTCGTAATCAAATTGCGGTCTTGCGCGGCGGCGTTAATTTTCCTGCTTATTTACTTACGGATCTCTTGACGCGCGCGCTGCGTGTCAGCATTCGAGTGTGAGCTCGCGTCGCTGCGGAAAGGCGCGTCGCTGCGTCTGACAGAGAGTTTTTCGCGCCGTGCTGTTTTGCACTCTTCGGGCTTACCGAGTCCACGCGAGGCAAGCTTCTCGGGCGGTTTGTGTACATTATCTGTGATTAGTTGAATCAGTTATCGCCACATATTCTGTTGCTCACTTGGTGTGCAGTTACACACACTGGCATATCCCTTTTCAGGTCACATTCGTTTGTTTTTTTGTTTGTTTGTAGTACACTCGGGGGTTGCAGAGGTGGGTAAAAAGTATACAAATGAAAAACAGCTATAATAACACTAAAAGGGGAGAATTATATAAAATAATAACAAATATCTTGTAAAATGAATCGTGGAAAATAACAAACATCTATTGTTCTGTTGTCACATAGTTCACAGTAATATGTGGTCCTCTTGTTGTGATATGGTGCTTATAAAGTTGTGTGAGGCCCGTGTGCTCAGGTTTGCGTGCACGTTAAAGGACCCCAGGTGGTCGAAATTTTCGGAGCCCTCCACTACGGCGTCTCTCATAATCACATGGTGGTTTTGGGACGTTAAACCCCACATACCAATAAAGTTGCGTGGCAGTCATCACAGCAAAAGATGAAGCCATCATTATTGCGATTTCAAGTGACAAGCCTGTATCAACAGTCATATGGACTAATTAAACACAGCCTCCAATTTAACCTGTAAATCACCTTTCTCCATATAAAAATTGAGGGAGGATGGAGGTCAAGTACAACTTAATATGTGATTTTTCAATTTTCAAGGCACAATATGCATAATTGACAAGTGCTTCCACGAAGTGGCCAGTCTTTGTGTGCAGAGGAAAGAATTTAAAAACAGCCCCAATCACCCCCTGATCTCATGTTCGCACTGCAGCAACTGGAACTTTAAATGGTGTTTTCTCTGAACACTGCTTTTCATCAGAAAAAGGAAAATTTTCTCTCTAACCATTGAAGCTACCAAATGCAAACTTTTGTTACTTGTTTCTTAAATCCGTGCACCCTTTCTGTAGCAAAAGAATGTTGTTGCCACCAGGATTGTATTTTTTACTAAAGTTTTTCATCAAGAAAACAGCCCTCAAATTCTAGTCATATCGTATTTATATTTTTAACTGAAGATTGGTCATGCCTACACATGTTATATTGGTTCAGAAGCATACCCTGGGCACATGTAATAACCAGAAGAGATTTTACCATCTTACATGAAAAACCTTTTTCACAAATGTTTTTTTTTTCAAAAATATCAACAGAGAAATAATTAGTTCATTATTTTTATAATGACTTTGTATTGTCTTAAAATCACAAAACATTGTAAAACCCCCATTCAAACGACTTGCGAAGTTTTGCAAGGTTTGCTTTAAGAATAGAAGAGCAATGGGCAGTAGGAGTTGCGCATCTGTCTGTGCTATCCATCCCCCCTTATGATTGGTGGATCAGTGGTTGTAGTAGCGCCTGATGTGCAGGGATCTATAGACACTACATGTTGTGCTCATTAAGTGTTAACCGCCTAAGAGTTTTAGCATTTAATAGAATTTGTAAAAGGAGGCTGGTTAGATTCATGTGTTTTATGCTCGTTGCAGATTCATCCTTTGAGTGGGCCCATCGAAGGAGGAACGCAGGTTACAATTGAAGGGAGCAACCTGGGAACGAGTCGAGAGGAGATCTACGATAAGATCAAGATTGGTGGAATTCCTTGCATTCCCACTGAATACAACGTGTCAGTGAGGTGAGCATTTATGTTGTTTCATTCCGAAGTAAGAAACAATTTATTTAACCTCGGCACTTTTATGTCGTATCGGTGCTTTTCCCCAAGTTCTTCAACAGAAAGAATGCATGTGCTGCAATACCACCTCATTATAGCTTCCTAGGTCAGCCTTGATGGCCGGCTGCCTTTATTAATATTTCATGCTTATGTTCCAGGCATTAATATTTTGTCTATTCTCCTGATTGCATTTAGTAGTATTCCTCCCTCCTTGAGAGAGGCAGTAACACAAAACTAAAGCAGCAGTGAACTACCGCAAACTTTCATACAATTTTTTATCAGTTAAGCTATGATGAGCAAAATTTAGTTTCGAATTCTTGTAAATGAAAGCTGGTTGGAAAAGTTGCACATATGGATGATGCCACTGCACTGAGGGGATCAACGTATTTTATTGATGTTTTCTGCGACTCTGTGCTAAGTGAGCTCTGCCTTTGCGTCCGCAGGGTTGTCTGCAGGACCGGAGCAAGTGGGTCACCGCTCACGGCAGACGTGGTCGTTGGGAATCGTGCTGGCATCACACAAGCAAAGGAGAAGTTCCAGTACCGACAGGTCACGGTGCGCGACCTTCAACCTCGCACTGGACCCCAGTCGGGGGGCACTCGTCTCTACATTAGCGGATCGAACCTCAACGTCGGCAGCAACCTCACTGTGTACCTCGACAACCTCCCCTGCACTGTGGACAAGTGCGTTGCCCTTCTTTCTGCATCTTCCATATTTTGGTTTCACACACACCCTCAAAACAAGGAGGAGGGAAATAAGTCAGTGCTTCACAAGTGTTTTCGTGCCATTGTTTCTGTTGCAGAACATTAGCCAGCAACAGCCAGATATCCTGCAAAACCAGCAAGGCCACTACGCCAAAGTACAATGTTTCTTACCTGATCCTAAAGATTGACAATGCCACCCTGAGTATAGCAAGCCCTTTCAGTTATTCTGAAGACCCAACCATACTCAAGATATCACCGCTCAAAAGCTTTGTCAGGTTAGTGCATTATCTCTCAACTGTATCACTGGTTTTACATTCACAATAATTGGTGCAGTAGACTCTTGGTAAAAGAAATTATCTTAAATGGAACAACTGCCTTCAGTATAACTGGTTTCACATCCAAATTCTGCACTCGTGTTCATCCCTCTGTAAATGGAACTCCTGTTACATTAAGCTCATTTTCTTGGTCCTTTCGAGTTCCGTTTGATAAGAGTATACTGCTTTCACATTCTCAGAGCTCTAATTGTATTAGTATTAGTGTACCAGAGGTGTATGTAACAAAACTTATCTTTATCTACGTAATATTTGGGACTTTACATGCCAGAACCACAATATAATTACGAATCACTAACCTGAAAGAGACAATGAAACAAATTTATGCACTCATGTAGTGAATGTTTACTGAGAAAAATTATAACATTCAGATTTTAACATTACAAGTAAGCTTCACTAATGTCTGGCAAAATAACATCTTTAGCAGCACCACTGCTTATTCATTTCACTTCTACCTTTCTGCTATCAAATCTTAGTTCCAAGAAAACCAACGTTTTCGTAATGCAATGTTATGCTTTTCTTACGCATGAACTTGTATGATTGCAACTAGGATATAGCTTGTCAAAATATAGTAAATTGCTCGGCTTCATGCAAAACTGTGATACACTAAAAGTTTGTTTTAACAAACTCTAAAGGTGCTTGAAAAATTGTGTCAGAAGTTTACCATCACGATATTGAAAAAGTTAATACATTAATTCTATTTTGCAGCTGTACTCACGTGCAATTTTTTTTTTTTTTTCCAGTGGTGGTCGGAATGTGATGGTCACAGGTAGCAACCTTCACGCTGTCCAGCAGCCACGAATGGCCGTCTTCTACGAAAACCAGATCCTTAATGAAACGGTAAGCCCCCCACCAACCCCCTTTTTTTATCTATAATATTCTCAGCGTGTTAGGACAGTCAAGTTTTTAGACAACTGGACACAAACGAATGCAGTTCACTAGAATGAGGCTGCTTGCTGAACAATACGGAGTAATAAAATGGAAGGCATAGTAGAATAGTAGAAGGTAGGATTCTTTTTAGGTTGTAGCCTCTAGTTGCCAAATTATCTTCAACGTCACTTGCTTATTCCTCCAGGTGTGCGAAGTGCTGTCACCTTCCCTGATGTCCTGTCCGTCGCCACCCATCAATGCCGAAGCGTACCGACAGCTTCCCAGCAGTGACAGGCAGAAAAGCCTGGGCAAGGACAACCGCATTGCAGGTGGCAGTCACACTGGTCTCGGCACGAGCTACAACAATGACCAAGATGCTGGTAGTCATCGGGACGAGTGGCGCTTCCGCATTGGCTTTGCCATGGACGACGTTAGCAGTGTGCTCGAACTGCCCCGCACTTTCCCACTGCTTCACTCGGACCTGGTGTACGTACCAAATCCTCTGCTGCATCGCTTCGAAGGAGACGGCGTGAAGCTCTACAAGGGTGAACTGCTTGTCATTGAGGTAAGGGAGCAATGTCCACAAAAACGTGATGTTCACATTCATAAGTCGAGCGCTTTCACCGTGAAATACTCGATTCGAACCTCGTTAAAGGAAGTTTCATCGAACTCGATAGTAGTTTTGTTGCATACAAGGCAGAGGTCCAAGGCAAAATGGCAGCTTGAATATATGAAAAATAACTGTACACGGGATGTAGCTCGAGCCTATTATTCAACTCGTCTTGTTGCTGCCTTTAAGGATACAAAACCACTTGTCAACACATTGGCTTGAGATTTTTCTTGTCTTCATTAAATACAAAAATTTGTCATGAACATGCATTCATGTAATTAATAGCAAGGCTACTGTTTGTGTTATTTATCATTACCTGTTATATGTTGTATCCACATTTGTTGTATCGAAGTTCACTTTTCTAAATTGCAAACGAGATTTCGATGATATCTGAAGTTCTGAAATCTTCTCTCACCTTCCAGGGCAGCAACCTTCGCTTGGCTAGTACCGAGTCGGAAGTAAACGTTACTATCGGGACGCAACCATGCAACATCACTTCACTGACTATGAACCAACTTCTCTGCTGGCCACCTGAAGTTCAGCCTTCCGGCACAGATGAGTTGGGCCGTTGGACCGACAATGGACTTCCAATGGTTGTGGTTAGTATTTGTGTTTATTTAATCACCAATATCAAACTACTGCAGCGATTAAAAAAAAAAAAGTCTTGGAAAGAAATTTCTACGTACACTCTGCTTTTGTTTATCAATTAATTGAACCTGCCTACCCGCCACATTTGCTAGCTGAAGAAAGTAACGCTTTTTACTTTATCAGGATGCAGTTGAACCCCTTTATAAGAGACGTGCACTGGGGAGCAGTTCTTGTCTTTGATATGAAGTGTCTGCATTTCTTACCAACCCCTATTTTAATATAGGCACAACGGTGTCTCTTATACCAATTTCTCTGTTAGGTCAGTGTCTCTAATAGAGAGGTTCAAATGTAGTTAATAAACACTCACAGAAACTCTATGGTGCCATATAACCTGTGATTACCGAACATGTTTTTTGTATTGTAATGACCCTTGCAGTGCTATCCGTACCAGCTTGCTTCGTCAGATTGACAATGCTCTGATTTCTTCCAGCTGACGTAATATCAACAGTAGGGTATGTTAAATTTGATTAGTCAAAGGAGAACATGCTACAGCATTCCTTGTTTCAGGTTTTACCATCATTATAAAAACTGTCGACTGATGGCATTGTTAGTTATAACTTGAGAAACTTCTCTTTTGAGGAGTGTCGTTTTCTTCATGAACATAGTTGTGTGGGTGCCTTATCATGGCGTTCTGAACCCTAACCTTTGAATCCCATACTACAATGTGGAATTTCGCCACAACTTGCTTTCAAAATGCGATATTTGGAATCAATTTGTGGATTTGTAATATTCATTTAATGACGCATGTGCATGCCAATTTTTGTTATACTAGGATAATAAACATTTTTTAAGTGCCTCATCTTCTTTACATGCAATAAATCTAATGTGAAATACGGAGAGGTTGCGAAACTGTTACGTAAAAAGATGCTTCCATTTCTGTCTGTGCATTGTAGGTTCGTATTGGCAGCAACCTTCGCTACGAAGTGGGCTTCATGCGCTACGAAGTGGCCAAGACCTACAGCTTCCCACCGGAGGCCGTCGCTGGCCTTGCCGCGGGAGCATTGGCCGTGGTCCTTCTGAGCGCTGTGATTTTGCTCGTGCTGCGACACAAGAGCTCCCAGGCGGAGCGGGAATACAAGCGGATTCAACTCCAAATGGACGACCTCGAAAAGAGCGTCCGTATTGAGTGCAAGCAAGGTACTATACTACTGACTGGAAAGAAGTGTGACAGCCCGCTGCGCTACACAGAGCTGTTACTACTGTTAGCTGTTAATTACGACTCCGTTTATAGGGTGAAAAGCATAATGCTGCTCTGTCATAGACCGACACACGAGCAGCCCCTTTTTCCAGTTAGGGTGGCAAGTTCAGCTAAATGAGCAGTAGTGCAAGTTGGTGGTTTCAATGCCATCCTGCTTTGAGTGGTGTGGTCAACATCACTTATTCAGTTGGATATAATAAGAGAGAGAGAAAAGAAATGGCAGTTAGGTTAGCCAGAATTGACCTGGTTTGCTGCCCTGTCATCATGGTGTTTGTGTGGGAATCGGCACGTAGAACATCACAAAATGCAAGAAACATGCCTGTATGCAGGTGTCTAGTCTATGTGTTATCTGTGCTTTGTTTGCACATATATTGTGCAATTCGTATGCTCAAAGGCTGTGTGTTTGGGTGCTACTGACGCTGTTTTCTCATCCACTTTACCTCATTTAAATATGTAATAATTACTACACTACAGTTCAAAGCTACGAATAGTGTTCCCTATCTTTTCATTGGCCTAGTTGCCTGTTTGATTCACTTGGTTGTGTCTAAGAAGGAAACAAGCCCGTCGAATAGTTCGCTTTCTTTGATTAATAATCGCATCTACAAGGCGTCTTTGCCATGATTGTTCTGCAATCTACACCAGGCTAAGTGCTAAGCATGAAGGAATGGGAGATAATTACGTAATTCATTTGTTTTTATTTCAGCCTTTGCGGAGCTACAGACAGTTGTCACTGACCTAACCAATGATCTTCAGTCAGCTGGCATTCCTACCTTAGATCATCGGTCGTACATCATGAAGGTGTTCTTCCCAGGCGTCTACGAGCACCCTCTACTTCAAGATAACAAGGTTTGTGTTGGATGTCACACTTGCAACCTGTTGTATGTTTGTGGTGTATGAATAATTGGATTGTGTGAGCCAATATAAGTAGTGTTGCAGGAAACATCATCAAACATGGCCACGTTACTTAGGATAGCAAATTTTATCGAAGTCAGTTTAGCAATGCTTTATGTATGGAGGTGCTTCGGTCCTCATAGTGTATTAGAAGGGGGTATTCCTGAATCAAGGCTTTCTGTGGTTCCTTGTTTTATTGACTGGTGATTTTAACATGCTTCCTTCAACTTGTCCACGCGTGCGCGCGCGATAACACTGAAAAAGCCGTGCATTCGAAAAAAAAAAGTGCTCAAGGTTATGAGGAGCGGGTGACTCATTTTATTTTGCCCCTGCCATCCCTTCCTGCTTAGCTTTATGCGCTTTCGTCGGGATGAGAGAAGAGAGAATGCAATTTCAGCATGCGACAAATCTTTGCAACTCTATTAGCACTGAACAAATTCTTAAAATTTTTGCGGCATTGAGTTTGCCAGGCAATAAACTCTTCTCGTGAATTCATTCCATGGTTACCTGAAAAAGTGTTTCAGGGCTCCTTTAAACTTTTGGTGAGACTCGTGTACATGGATTAGCACAAACATGAAGACAGGAGCACAGTGTATCAGTGTCTGTAAGCCTGCGCTATAGTCAAACCTCATTATAACAAAGTTGCATCTGACAGGAAAATTACTTTGTTATATCCGAAAATTCGTTATAAATGTTATTACTGACACTATGTGTTGCAAGACTAATCTAAATTAACTTCATTGTAGCCAATATTTTGTTATATTTATGTTCATTATATTGAAGTTTTGGTTTATTTTATTGACAGTGCAATAGTCTCACTAAAAATGAATATCTTGAATGTAACTGTTTAATTTGGACAGATGCCTGTAGCATGATTCGTTTCACACAACTTCTGCGCCTTGATTCACCTCTCAATGATCGGAACTTCTGTCAAACGGTTCATAAGTTTTTAAATTTTTTTAGGGTCTGTCCAATGGGAGTCTGCTCTATGTAACAATAACCTGAGTTGCTCTCTAGATAGTTTCTGTACTCGCTTCAACACACACAATACTGTACTCTTCGTTACCGTGACTTGTACACACTGTCCTCGGCACGTCTTGTTTCAGGTCAAGAACAATGGCATCTACAGCAACTATGAAGTGGCAATGTGCCAGTTCGAGCAGTTGATTCTGAACAAGAGCTTTCTTGTGACCTTCATCAACACTTTGGAGAGCCAGAAGTCGTTCACCATTCGTGACCGAGTGAACGTGGCCTCTCTGCTGATGATTGTCTTCATGGGGAGGCTGGAGTACGGAACTGAGTGAGTAAATTCACAGCTTATCGCTTTGTCCTACAGAGACTACATCATACACACAGCTAAGTTTCTCTAATCATGAAGACTGTGCAAATAGTCATTCTTGAGAATCGAACAGTGCTGTAAGTAAACCAAATATTGAACAGTTATTGAAATACATATTTTATTTCAATAAGCCATCTCTACTGATAATGATCACATCCTAGTATACTGTTAATGTTTGCATTAAAAATGCAAATCGAGCATTAGAAAAATTGGCACACACAGAACATTTTGGGAAATCCAAATGATCACAATAAATCCGGCAGTATATATAGCTTCCTGAGCTGCGCAACCCTAGATAAGTGCATAAGCTGGTGTGTGTTATGCCTCAGTCGTGCTCACGGGGGTTCAAGTTACTCTACTTTGGCGTGTTATGGCGACAAGGTTGGCATTGTGAAATAGTACCCCTAAACTGGTAAATAGATACTGTGGGGGCTATTCTCAAAAACTGAATCGGATAGGACACAATTTAATTAGGTGATGGCTTGGTTAGGTTAGGTCAACAATGGTAGGGACATATTACCAAGAACACAGGACAGAGTTTACAGAATCTGTCCCCACTGTAAACGCACCACCAAAGCCAAGATGAACCAACTAGCCCCTTTATTGCATGACTGGGTAAAGTCAGCCCTACAATGCATTTCCATGGCTCTGTTTTTTACTTGAACATTACTTGTACTAATGTGCTTTTTCTTTTCTGCCACCTCCATTGCAGTGTGCTGAGGACATTGCTACTCCAGCTGATCGAGAGATCCGTGAGCAGCAAGCACCCGCAGCTGATGCTTCGGAGGACCGAGTCGGTTGTCGAGAAGATGCTGACCAACTGGCTGGCACTGAGCATGTACGACTACCTGAGGGACTATGCAGGCAGCTCGCTGTTCCTCCTCTTCAGTGCCATCAAGCATCAGGTCGAGAAGGGCCCGGTGGACGCCATCACGTACGACGCACGTTATTCCCTCTTCGAAGCACGGCTGCTGAGAGAGCAGATCGACTACGAAGTTGTGGTGAGTCATCGCACTGCAAAGTGAATGGACATTCCTGCCAGCTTTGATGATCTCGCGAATGAACCGGGTATCTGGCGATGTTGTGTTGGCGACCTCTTGGGTGCCATCAAGTGATAACTCCTGTAGTCACCTGATGAGCATTGGGCATTGAACAAAGTTTCTAACAAGTGTCATCCTGTTTTCTCCGTAGACGATACAGGTGATACAAGAGGACCAGGATGAGAAGATTCACTGCAAGGTCAATGACTGCGACAGTATCAGTCAAGTGAAAAGCAAAATACTCGACACGCTGTACAAAAATACTCCCTTCTCTCTGAGGCCGTCCATCCACGATGTTGATCTTGGTAAGTCGTTTGCATTAAAAATATGCGAATTTTCATTATATGTAGCATGTAAAAGATAAATCCCTAATTAAACCAACATTTTTTGTTTTCATTTGATTGTGTCTAACAAAAAAGAAACAAGCACTTGGCCTATCCCTTTCTTTTGTTCATGTAAATAATAAAAAGTGTACCAAAGCATTGCACTGCCAGCTCTGTGCGAAGCCCGTTTTCTGCCTGAAACAGCTTGTTGCAGCTAATGATTCATCAATAATAACAATAAGAGTTCATAGGCGAACTCGCTTGTTGCTAAAAGCATTTGAAGCATAAAGATGAAAAAACATGAATGACTATAACATTTCAAAATAATGTATTGAATTAACCCAAACTACAGTGAAACCCCTTTATTAGAGGCATGCTACGGGCAGCAATTCTTGTCTTTTATTTGAGATGTTTCTCATAAGCAGGGTACTTCACATGAGTTTTCTTTTCAACCTATATCTTACTGTGGGCACATTGGTGTCTTTTATACCTGTGTTTTTTATAAAGGTGTGTAAGCTTGGGTTAATTCAATACATTATTTTCAAATATTCCAGTCATTTATTTTCACTGTAGCCACAAAAGAATTGTAAATCAACTTTCATAGAAACAACAGGCAATGTGTTTCAGTCCCTCAAGTTGCTGCTGATGCTTTCTGTCTAAACTAACACAATTGCAAATGTGCAAATCTTATCTTGAAGAATGGCATTTTGAAAGTGAAATACGTTAGCAGACTTGCACCTGTACCGTCCTTCATTTTATAGGCCTCTGAGTGTGCTGTAAATACCAGATTATTTAGATATTTTACTATGTGCTTTCTCCCTGTAACATTATAGTACTTTCAAAACTATGTCTGAGAAAAATACAATGACTTTTTTCACGCATTCGATAGGCTTGCTTTGTTGTTGCACTCATGCGGTCTGACGCTGCGCAAGTGCGCATTACCTTTTTCGCGTATGTGACCGCATATTCAGTGTAGTAATCTCAAGTCACTGTTTCTTTTTTCATCTTTTGTACTCATTTAAATGCAGAAATGATACAATTGCGGCCCTGAATTTTTTTTACAGAATGGCGAAACGGCAGGAGTGGCCATCTCATTTTGGCTGATGAGGACATGACTACAAAGACTGTCAACGGATGGCGACAGATCAACACTCTGCGGCACTACAACGTTAAAGATTCTGCTGTCATGAGCCTAGTCATCAAGCAGAATGACAGCTTTAGCTCCAACTGTAAGTGTACCTTAGAGAATGTATGCAAGCAGCTTTTTTTTTTCTTTCGATGGTGTGACATATTTTTTGTTGACATGCTCCAACAAAGATTGGTCTGATATCTATACTTAGTGCTCAGACTGTTGATCAAAGATAAATTTACATGTAATAAAGATGACGAGATAATTCCAGCTCAGTATTACTGAAGCTAGCAAAATGTAGTGGGGCAGTTCTTTCTCAAATGTTTTTACTGTAATGCAGACAAAGATTCGCATTGCTGCCAAGGTTGTGCTACGTATCTGCAAACTACATGTACATTTTTGACATTTGAATTTTACCACTTGTACTTGAAGACTTTGCTCATAAGATAGCACGTTTGGGCGGCCGAACTTGTGTTGGTTGTTGAAGTGCACTTGCTTGATCTGCTTTTTTGCATAGTACAGGAAATTTTTCTCAATAAGCATTGATTAGCTGCACATGACATCAGTAGGCAAATTTTTCCACAACTGTCTAAGCTATAAATCATGTGAAATGTGAAGAATTGCACATTTCAGGTGCTCAGGTTGTTTGATTGGTACAGTTGGTGTCACACTCAATATGCCCTAAAGTCGTTTTTATTTTATATATATGCATTATTTTCACTGTCTCTAATTTTATGTGAAAAGCAAGCATTGTTTGTTCTTGACTGCAGTACCTTTTTATACTCAAAAAGACATTGAGTGTTGGCATACTACTTATCCATGTCTGACAAATCATATTCTTACCATTATTGTTATGTGACACTAGTGAACTGAGCTATATAAAGCGTATACTTTAATGGCCGAAGCAAATACCCATTGACCATGAATGTCGTAATCAGTTGCTCACCTAAGCAAGCATACGTCAACACTCATTGCAGGCAATGTCTCGCTGAACTCCATGTCTCCCATAGTGTCTCACTGCGAGCTTGAGCAAGGCATCAAGTACTGGCATCTAGTCAAGCCAGAGGACGAGACAATTGGCCAGCCAAAGGACATCTACCACAAGGCCATTCCAGAGATCTTCCTCACCAGGCTGCTTTCCACTAAGGTAAGGACTTGGCAGCCCTACTAAGGCAACTTCTGCCATTTGTCGTGCTAATGGGCAGGTCGCCGCACTGATTGTGCTGCTGAAGTGTAGGAATCACTGATGAATGATGATAACTATTGCAACAGAAAGAAAATGAGGGCAATAACGCTGTATGCTTACAAAATAAAGCTGCAGAGTTCTCAAATTTGTATACTTACCTTCTTGTTCCATTTTGTTTGAAGCAGTTGGCTGTGCATAGTTATGAAAGTTCACAGATAAAATTGCAGTACCATTATTGTAGAGAGCAATTGTTTTGTTGCAGTTTACTTGGCTTCTGATGCATCACATGTCCAGAATGTAATTTAATTGCCTAATACTAATTGGGAGACGTGCAGTTTATTTTTAAACCATATACAGAGCATTTAAGTTGAAACTATGAGATCTGGAATAGTGTTCTTTTTTTTTTTATTATGCAAAGCCAGAATCTGTGCAAAAAAAAATGTCAGTCTTCTGAGGAATCGTTCTTTCATTACAACTTTCCACATCGCAGATTGTTCATAATGTGTGATATATTTTACCACAGGGCACTGTGGAGAAGTTTGTGGAAGACTTCTTCAAGACCATTCTGACTGTCAATGAAGCTTTGCCACCAGCCATCAAATGGCTATTTGACCTTCTCGATGAAGCCGCACACAGACACGGCATTGTTGACCCAGAGGTTCCCCATGCCTGGAAGAGCAATTGGTAAGTTGCCTATTTGGACTTCTTGGTTTATGAGCAAGAGCAATTTTGGGCAAGAATATACATTTAATACCGTATATACTCGTGTAAGGGCCGCACTTTTTTTTCGAAAATTTTGCTAGGTGCGGCCCTTACACGAATCAGGCCGATTTAGTACAGGCAGTACAGGCCAAAGGTCTGTACTGTTTATGCAACAGTAGCAGAGTGCAAGAGTCACAAATGACATGCCAGAAATGTTTTTATTCGGATTCCATTTCGCTGTCCTCGTTCTCGGAGGAGCTCGCCTCGGCGTCCGCGTCTTCCCAGAGACGGTCATCTTCGGTGCCGTTCATGGAGTTCGAAATTCCCGTTACCTTGAAGCTTTTAGCAACTACTTCTACTGACATGGCACGCCACGCATTCAAAATCCATTCACACACCTGTTGGAGCGACGCCCGCTTCAGCCGTCCTGTAGGGGTCTTCTCGTGGACGCCTCCAGCCATCCATTCAGAGTAACATCGGCGAAATTCCACTTTGAATGGTCTGTTGACGCATACGTCGAGCGGCTGCAGCACACTCGTCAGGCCACCGGGAATGACGGCCAAGTCCGTACGAGTTGCGGCAACTCGGTTCTTGACGCGGTCGGTCAAGTGGCCCCTAAAGCTGTCCAAAACAAGGAGGGCTTTCCGTTGTAACAGCCCTCCAGGTCTGTTTGCCCAGACGGTCTTAATCCAGTCAACGACCAGTTCCTCGGACATCCAGCCCTTCTCTTGCGCACGTACGACGATTCCCTGAGGGAACTTCTCTTTTGGGAGAGTCTTCCTTTTAAATACGACGTACGGCGGAAGCCTCCTGCCGTCTGCCGTGATGCACAACATCACAGTGCACCTTTGGCGTTCTGCACCAGTCGTGCGCACAGACACACTTTTCGCACCTTTTAAATCCACTGTGGTGCTTTCCGGTGCATCGAACCACACAGGTGTCTGGTCCGCATTCCCAATTTGGGACAGGTCGTATTCATGCTCCCTCCTGAGAGCATTCACGAAGCGATGAAACTTAATGACGTGGTCTTCGTACTCGCGCGGCAGTTTTTGGCAAATCGTCGTTCGGCGCCGAATAGAAAGCTGGTTACGGTTCATAAACCGCGTAGCCCAGCCCCGACTTGCCTTGAATTGTGCCGGGGGTATTTCCATGTGGCGAGCGATGCTGAGGGCTTTGACGCGTATCATGTCAGTCGATACGGCGTAGCCGTCCCTTCGTGTGTCGACGACGTAGTTGACGAGCTCGCTTTCGAGTTGCGGGTACTTGCACTTTTTCCCGCGAAACGCCTTTCGGCTCCTGTTAGTAGCGGCGAGGGCATCTTTCTGATTCATCCAGTAACGCACGCGCTTCTCATCGACGTCGTACTTTCGTCCAGCTTCCCGCTTCCCGTGCTCCTCGGCATAGTCAATCACTTGCAGCTTAAATGCTGCAGTGAATGATCTCAGATGCCGGCCCATCGTCCGTCACGTGCGCTGGCTTCTGCAGGGTTCACTACAACCAACAAAGTGACACCGACGACACCGATCTGAAGTCGCGCTGCCAACGTATCGACACGATGCTAGGAACGATGCCAACAAAGAGGCCGCACAAGGCAAATATGGCGGCGCGCTGTCAACAGCGTGGTCGGCGCGTCGGCGGAAGTAGAATAAAAGCGGAAAAGCGTGCAGCGCCATCTGGCTGTAAATGAACTAACTACACTTTTCTGGCGGGACATTTTGAACTTTTGTTTTTTTTTTTTCGAAATATCCGCTTTCAAAGTTGGGGTGCGGCCCTTACACGAGGGCGGCCCTTACACGAGTATATACGGTACATGCAAGCTTGTTCTTATGCAATGCAATTCGTGAACTTATGCAAAATTTGCTTAGGATAGTTTGCATGAAATAAGAAAATTGAAAAGGACACCAAAGCGAAAAATGTAAGCTCTTGGTCATGAAGATAAACTTTTCACATTATCAAAAATAGCACTCTTCCTGAAAATGCCTAGACTGATAAGTGAGGAATGTTTTCAAAAAGAAAATTCATGCAAGTGTGCAGTCTCAAGGTTTTGCAACGATTTAGCATAACATAAGTTTTGGTGCTGTCTATTGAAGCCTTCATGATCTTTTTATCAGTAAAAATGAATTGCTTTGTGTTCTGGGTGATTCGGTGACTTGGCGTAGCAAATACGAGGAAATAGCACGTAGCCATCGTGGCCAAAACATTAAAAAGAATAGTGAAATCTACGATGTTTAAAATAATTATCCAGGTGCTCAGTATGTTAGCGTAACATTAAAAGTGGAACTTTGACCCTTAGTCTCTCCTTAAATGATAAGCTTATGGATGTTAAAATAAAGACGATGGTTGTTTTAGTAAGGAGCTTATTAATATGATTTGATTTAGGGTTGCACTTTAGTTTAGTTTTATTTAAAAGCCAGCTTATTTCAACTTTGTAAATAGGAAAAACAACACAATAGAGGAAACAAACCATGGAACACGCTGGACAAGCAGTGACCAACTAGTGAAGTTGGCACAGCTTCAACTCTATATAAAAAAAATCGGCAGGAAACCAGCAGTACCTAAAATTTCAAACCTTTGCTACAACACATGAGCAGATTGAAACTGTCCATTCAGCCAGCCTGACAAAGGTTAGGCTGAGTGAAATTTTATTACAAAGGTTAGGTGAAATATTCGGACTCCATTGCTGTCCGAGAGTCAGCCCTGGAGATCTTGCCTTCCTCAGTTCTTGTGCTGATTTCTCGCTTCTCCCAAAACACGCAGCTTGCCTCTGCGTTTCTGGGTCAACTTCATCAAGAATCCCGACTTCATCCTGGACGTCCAAAAGAGTCCCATCGTTGACTCCTGCCTGTCGGTGATCGCCCAGACACTGATGGACGCCTGCTCTACCTCAGAGCATCGTCTCGGCAAGGACTCGCCGTCCAACAAGTTGCTGTTTGCACGCGACATCCCCAAGTACCGGCGCAAGGTGCTGGAGTTCTACCAGGGTGTCGCCCTCCAGCCCAAGGTCACAGATCAAGAGATGTGCGCCGTCATGCAAGCACTCTCCCTAGTGAGTTCACATCTTGGTTGTGCTAAACTGGAAGGCCCTCTAGCGTGCACTTTTTGGCAGTGATGGTGACAGTATATGAACTTATGGCAATATGAATGAACATAGGCAATGTTTCACAATTCACACTACTTTTTTGCTCCGCTCTGAGTGATATGTGCTCTTCTATCTGACTGAGTGAACGAATCCTGCTCTATATGCGACACTTTCAGTGATGGCCAAGCCTGGTCAGGATCGAATTTTCTAAATATTTTAACCCTTTGCGGTCTGAAACCTTTACCTGCCATCCATCCGTTCTTGCCCGAAACTAAAAACTGGAAGTTCAAGTTAAAGAAGTTTAGTTTTCCTTGCACAGATGGCACATAACGTAGTGAGAAAATGAATGCACGAATCAACCACGAAAGAAATTGTTCGGCACTGTGGACCACTGCAGCCATGTTGCGTTGTTGGGCAGGAGCCGACTAGGGTTAAAGGGCCCTGAAACACTTCCAGCGTTGGAAGCTAAGCAGAGAGGGAAAGCAGAGTCACAAAAAACGTGACGCATGCTTCGCTACCTTGAGCACTTTTTTTTCTTTTTTCTTCAAATGCGCAGCTTTTTTAGTGTGATCGCGCGCGCGCACCCGTGGACAACTAGCGGCCTCCCGCAGCGATCTCTGCCGTGTTCAAATCATCTCTGCGATCGAGCGCACCGTGTTCAAATCAGCCAATGGCTGATAGATACATGTTGATAGATAGTTGACGTGTGATTTCTGGGCATATAACGTGATTTGTCGAGAGAAGAGAGAGCAATTTTTAGCTGACTTTGATAATTTATTGTGTATTCCAGGCCACGTGCTGAGCTATAATATTTGGCTCGCGTGTTGTCGAGAGCCTCTACTACGGATCAGCAGCGTTTTCTCACCATGCTCAAGAAGTGTTGCAGGGCCCCTTTAAAGGAGACTGTCATAGCCATATTACAATAAAGTGAGCCAAGATGGATGGGTGGGCTAGTTGGTGCTCTGTTTCTGATAAGAAAGCACAATAATATTGCTGTGCTTAATTAATTTTATTGAAAATAAAGTGCATATTGTCACTTTAGCAATGTCTCATAATCTGTTTGTTTTTTTTCTCTCTCTCTCTTCAGGCACATTCCTCCGAATTTGAGACTTCAGGTGCTGTCAAAGAGCTCTACGTGTATGCTGCAAAGTACAGAGAGCAGGTAAGCCATATTCTCAACTAAAGTCTGAAGACTATTATAATATCAGACAAAAAACATGTCTGCAAATACAGTTGTTTCATCGCATATGTAAAATGCAAGAAATATCAAATACAACAAAGCTCTTACTACCTTCAACACAAACAGCAATTGGCATGTAACATTAACAAGATAATCAATTATTTAACACTGCAAAACAGCACGCACTCTGTATAGTCAAAGCCTGTTATAAAGAAGTTGTACCTAGTGTAACTTAAAATGTTATAATACAAGAAATAGTCTCAACAATATCCTCGCAGCACCATTAATGGCAAGGATAACATTAAATTACTCAATCATAATTGACAATATGTTATATCCATATTCATTACATTCAAGCTTGTTTTTTGTTGTAGGCCCGTGTGCTCAGATTTGGGTGCACATTAAAGAACCCCAGGTGGTCGAAATTTCCGGAGTTCTTCACTACGGCGTCTCTCATAACTATAAGGTGGTTTTGGGACGTTAAACCGCGCATATCAATCAATCAATCATTCCAAGTTTATTTTTGACAGTCTAAATCAGTCGTACAAATGTGCGAGTCAAAATCACATTCCTAAGAGCGATCAATGCAAAGAACAATTTACATTGAGTATTCTGTACAGATACCATGCTTTTTCAACCATTGCAAGATGGGCCACGAAATGTTGTAGGGGCAATGGCCATAACTGAAAGCATTCAACTATTGTGGTTCAACTTTGCGCTGCTGTCAGAATGTTTGCAAATACTATAAAGATCATTAGGTCATCGCCAATTTAAAGCATAACACGCAAGGTTCTGATTACTGCACTACGATATACTTTATTTGCCTTCTCATATTGGGATAAGCTGCAGGGAATGTTTCCTTTCATTTTCATTTGCAGTGTTACATAATACACAAAAATTGCATATTTCGACCCTTCAGCACGTTGTCTTTCGCTTCACCATGCCCAGGTTCTCATGGGGCTTGAAGGCGACTTGCACTGCCGGAAACTACATCTGTCGCACAAGCTGCTAAATGTGGCATGCACTCTCGAAGGTGAACAGACTTCAGTGTGTTGATAGCGACCGATGCCTGCTCTATGCAACGAACGCATGTGGAATACCATGAAGCAGCTTCACAGGGAGCCAGCTACGACTACAGAACTTTGCGTGTGTCGGGACGCATCAGCAGTGCGCGCGCGTGTGTGTGTGGATATGTGCATCCGTGTCGTCGTTTTGGTGTGTGTGTGTGTGCCCAAGACTTCTTCACATTTATTTATGAGCTGAAAGAAGAAGATAGAGAGAGAGAGACTGATTTTTCCTAGAGCACACGAGAGGACTTTCCACCACTCCTCGTCATCATCTTTCGAGTCACAAGAAAGATGAGTGGACTGACCGACCAAACGCACAGGGACAGAAATCACACTTAGAAACGTACACACACAAAAAAAATTTCAGTTTTCGGAAGCAGGGTGTTCTTTGGTGCTGTGCAGCACGCCACGTCGTCTGCAAGCGCCCTTCTATTTATAACTACTTGTGCCTCTGTAAAGAGAAGAAAGACACTACGGACCACTGAACGTGTGCTGCCATCTCGTGTTGTCGTTTGACCGATAGGAGCCGGCCAATCGGTGTGGGGAGCGACGACCATGTCGGGGAGCGTGAAATAACCGAGGCGAGGTGCACGCCTTGCACGCGTCGTACTTGTCTAAGCTATTTTTAAATGTGCGAAACTCCTCCCCCATTGTACTCGTCGCAATTGAGGGCGGTGCGGGCTGCCGCAGTTGTTGTTCATCACACCCGTTTTTTGTACATTTTGTATAGTAGCGCCATTTTTTGAATAGTTTGTTCGCGTGGTGACAAGCGCCAGCCACGAGGAGAGCATGCTCGATCATTGTTTGAGACTGCCAGCATTGCCCATTCTAAGTCACACTTCAACTTTTTTTTTTTCTTACCTTCTGCCTTTTTTTTTTTGTAAGTATAAATGTGTGTTTTAATAACTTTGCATCAATGCTCTCAGTCGTTGGCGTGCTAATGTATCGAGGACAGTCTGCTCCATTTCCAAGTGTCACACAACTGGCAGACTCATATTTACTTAGCACTTCTTTAAAAAAGAAACAGTTGCAAATGTGTTTTAATATATATACACTGTACCTGTTAACGGCATTACATATTAGAGGCCATTCTTATAACTATAAAATTCCGTTCATTAGCATTTCGTTACATAATTAATGTCTGTGAGCAGACTGCAGACAACCCCTATGATTGGGTCTTGCAGTACAGAAATCATTCATTGAATCGAAAATAGTAAAACGAGATATGTGCTGCCTACTTAAGTGTTATTTACAGTAGCATCAACACTACGGTTAGCTTTTTTTATACTTTTTCTTTGCTGGGAGTTCTCCGTGTAAATAAATGTGCTGCAGTGGTTGAATATATGAAAGGTGCTGAAGCTGTTTGTGAAGCATCACTGCGGTGAATAAGTAACACCTACGTTTTCGTGGAAAAAAAAAAAGAATTCTGCGACAACTTGTGGAATAGTTGTTTTGTGTGAGTACATGTTTTGCCTGTGATACACCGATCTCGCGTAACATACCCGGAGCAAAAAAGAAAATCTGCATTGGAACCTCGTCGGTTTCCTAAATATGCTATTGCTTTTATCTGCTCGTGTTTTGACTTCTCTTTGGTTTCATCTCAATTAAACTCTTGAAAATAAAAACTGCTGCTGCTTTGACTTAATTATTTACGATGCTCATGTAGAAAGGGCCGATTTAGCTTATAATGCATACTTTTAATGTACATTTCGTTTCACAGTCGTGGCATACAAATAAGTACGTACCATTTTTCTGTGAAGTCAATAACTCTGGGACTTTCTGGCATGACCAATAAGAACAGGGGCGGCTGGTCAAATATATTGAAATAATGACAAAATAAGATTATTATATGAGAGTCGTATAGTAAAGCATTAGATTGTATGATTACAGTGCCACAGGCTGCTTTTTTTCTATAGCTGTTCTTCTTGTTGAAGAACACTGGTCAAGTTTCCCGCAGCATACGTGTAACTTAACAGCACAAGTTTTCAGAAATGTCTACCACGGTGCTACACTGGTTGCAGTGCTCAGCGGCTGACCCAGAAGTTGAGCGTTCGATTCCAGCCAAGGTGGTCGGATTTCAATTGAGGCGATATCCTAGAGGTCCATGCGCCATATTGTGTCAGAACACATTGGAACACCAGACGGTAGAAATTTCCGGAGCACTCCACTCATTGTTTTGGGATATAAAATGCTGCATGTTATTACCATTACATATTAGTTTTTTAGAGCATGCTCGGTGATAGCACAATACAACTGCGTGTATTTAGATAGCGCTAGAGTGAGCGTGACATAACACCCAGAAATCTGTCTACAAGCATGCAGTACATTTAAGAAGAGCTGCCTGTGGCACACAGTTTATGGTCTATGCACCCATGACTTATTCTGCGATAGCAATTTCAGTTTTTGTACATCCGCATTTTTGCTTTTGAGTGCTTTGCCGAGGTTTCAATGCAGATTGTCGAAAGATCAACTTGGTTGAATGGTGAGAAGGTAGTTACTTGCGTGAGACAAGAAAGAAACTCTGCAGGCTATATCTTACAGATGTGTGTTCAACCGTTACAGCATATGGCACTGGGAGCCGCCGTGGCATTGTTTCTGTCATAGCTGTCAAGCAAAACAGGCTTCTGCACTGTTCGCCAATTTGATTGAGGAATCCACAGCTGGTCCAACTACCTACGGTCATATTTTTGATACTGGCCCTCCCCTCGCCGTGAAGCTAATGAGAGACACGATGCAAAAGTGCTGTGCAGCTGAAGCGCTTTGTCGTGTAGCATGTTTCTGTGCTCTGCCAATAAAGAAAAAATGCAGGTTCATAACTTGTTCTCTCTCTATTCTTTTCACTCTGTGAAATTGCCATGCAGGAATGAACATACACTGCACCTTGATTGCACAGTGCCCTTCAAGTCAAAAAGGTACAATTACATGTGAAGCTTGGGATTGAGCTTGCATGTGTAGACATTTAATCTACACCAAAAATTTACTGCATAGTTTCTACATATGCAGCAACCAAGGAAAAACACTGCTGCCGCTCGTAATTCACGATTGTAGTCTGTAGTACTCGCGCCATCAACATATAGCGTCTTTTGTGCTACAGTAAAACCACGTTGATTCGGTTTTCATGAAAACTATAAAAAAATATCCAAATCATATATCTAATGTTGAATTAATGCTAGAGCATCAGGGAAACGGTAAATGCATACAGCATAACTTCACTTTTATCTTCTTCATGAATACACCTATTCAGTTGTTCACTCATGCAGAACAATGCAAAAGTTGCAGTTCACATCATAGCGCGACTTGCTTCACAGCGACCGCGCGGCGCAAGACACGCTTGTCTTAAAACGATCATGGACCACCAACAGCACGACGAGCACGTATAATTTTTTCACCGGCAATATGGCCAGCAACAGATAGTTCTTCCATTGCGATGTAGCAGACGAGTTTTATGCTAGTGTGCGGACTCTACGTCTTAAGCAGCTCCCGTTAGTGATACTGCCACGCGCGTACCTGCTTTCAAAACTGTGCGGACGCTGCGCATGATGACCGCGTCGTTAGCGACAACGGTTTCTTCAGCGGCTGGTGCCGCACTCGGTTGTTTAGTTCTCGACTCTGTGTGTGCACTGCACATGGTGGAGTGCGGCACCAGCTGCGAAAGAAACCGCGGCCAGTCTCTACACCGCGCACCAATGCGGCGTAGACGACAGGGGGCAGCCTCAATCCGGTGATTTTAATAAATTTGTTCACCCACTCACTTTGACTACGCGATCATCATGGGCAGTTGAAGGCACCTTTGAATGGATTATAGTATCGCACCGAATCGAGAGAGGTGCACACGCGTGTTGTCGCTGCTGTTTGCTGCGCGCAGCAGCTGTGGAAGGAATATAGCCGAAAACAATAAATGTAGAGCTCGATCGCAGATGCGCAGTCGTGGATGGCGATTGCGCAGCTCCGTTAGCATGTGGAAAAAACGACACTACTTCGCAGAACACCTACTACTTCTTAATCCCAACGAAGCCGCCGCCATGGTGTTCTCTGGTACTACGCCGAAGAATTCCCTTTCGGAGACATGAAAATTCCCTATTTTGGGGATTTCTTCGCCTGATAACGTTGATGAAATTTTCGGCAAAACTCCCCGCGCAGCAGTACCGCCCCCATCCACGCACACGCATACTATAATTACGCTTGTATCACTTACTGGCAATTTTTGAAATCATGACTAGCCCCTTGACTGCCGCCATCAAAAGCATGACTTTATTAATTCATATAATGTAGTACACTGCACATTGTGGGCCTTATGTCTAGCACCACAAGTGAACTAGAAATCGCTCCGCGTAAATGTCAGAAACACATCTCAAAGGCCATGTTTGCGCGGTGCATGCGTCAGAACCGATTTCAGCAGATGAAGGCGCACTGTGACAAAGCCACCTAGAACAGGTTCTAGGAGGCGCTGACTGTGACCGATAATTATCGGTCGTCTTAGGAGAATTTAACCATACCTGAAATTCCCTGCAATATAAGAAAGATTCTTTTTTTTCTTTGGTTCGAAATGACAGACAGAAATTTCCCGGAAAAGGGAAAATTTCCTGCACGTAACATCGCTGCAGTCACTGTCAACGCATGTGCACGAGTGAAAACGAAACTATAGTCGGGTGCAGTAAACTCCGGAAGTCCGCAGAGGTCTCGTCCAGACTAGAGTTACTGTATATGCTACCTTTAGGTACTCTTGCCCAGACGACTGAAGTGGGTTCGCGACTAAGGGCCAAACCTTATAAGCGTGAAAATGCACGCGACAGCGACGAGCGATGCGACGTACATCGTCTTCGCGCGATCGGCCGCTAGCTCAGGCAAACCTCATTCACACGACGGCTTCGGCGAGCGAACTCCACTGTTGCTGGCATGAGGCCGTCTACTCGCACCAAAGAAACCGCGTAGTGAGCGGTATGCAATTTAAAAATAAGATATATTGTTGTGTAATGGAACGGAAAGTGTTTATGAGTGCCTTGCAGCACTTTTTTATATGCACATGCGTAAACATTGCGTTATTTCTTGTTGCGCATACGTGACTTGGGCAGGGTCACGTGCACCTATGTAGTCTTTCTCTTTTCCGGTTTTTCGCTATTGGCTGCTTGAGCCCAGCACTTCCGGGCGATGAGCGACGGTTTCCAAATCTGGAGAACCGAGCGATCGCGCGCGAACGCCCTGTTTCGTCGCTCATAGCGTCGCTCGTCGCTGTCGCGTGCATTTTCGCGCTTATGAGGTTTGCTCTTAAAGAAATAGTCCCACTCACGCACTCGAGAATGTTTTCCTAGGGCAAGGTGAGTGGCCATCCGGCTCATGACGTCAGTCTGGAGTGCGTGCCCGTTTGTGTACCGTCCGCCTTTGAGGAGAAAACGCCGCGGACTCCCACAGTTGCTCCATCCGACTGCTGCAGCACTGGAGCCGTCGCGATAGTGGGTGGCAACCATGGTGTTTGTTCTGAACCACTGCCGCCGCGCGCCCCGATCCAGGCGTCAGTACGCCGTTCATGGTGCAATGATAAAATTAGTTAGAGGTGTTGTGACTCCGGGTCCTGCCGGTCTCGTTTTCGGTAGCTGACCCCGTCGCAGGATCCATCGTCCAACAATTCAGCGAGAAGAAGCGCCCGAACGAACAACAGAGATTTATTTACATGTGGAGAAGTGGTCAACTGACCCAAAGAGAGAAGAGTGCGTGCGATACAAAACGTCTTCGGCATTTTATAGCGCCACGTTGTTGACACTGGGCGTCTTGTCCGCATCGTCAGCCAATACGGTGTCGCCGGCACCTCGGCCACGAGGGAGGGGAAAACACCTCTCACAACACAAGGAGTGGCACAATCCAACACCATATATGGTCCCGGCGCCCCAAAATGTTACCAAATATGGTCACGAACGCACAGCAGACCCCGTAGCTCTCCCGGCGAGGAGGAACCCGAATGGGGAGGTGGGGGTGGCCGCCACCGCGGGTCACGAACCGGTTCTCCCTCAAACACTTCCTGCTTGGCTCCCCAGGGCCGATCGTAACAGAGGTGAGGATAGGTGTGCGCAGGGTTCGCCTTCAGGGGGAGGAGGAGGAGGAGAGAGGCTTACGTTAATTTCTTCGTCCCCCTTCCCATAAGGGCAATGTATGGCGCTGACATTGCGCCCCCTTTCTCCGGTCGCAGCCCCCCCCCCTCCCCCATACTTCAGTAAGTCAATGTGTGGGGCTGACTTTGCATCCCCCCCTCTTACGTGATAATGGAGGCGACCCCCCCTTCTGCCCCCCCCCCCCGTCGTGCTTTGAGAATTATACGAGCGATGCAAGAAACAATGAAAAGTTTCTAGGTACTTCAAAAGCATGCAGGCTGCTTCGGTATCACAGATAGTGCGATAGCCGGAACCTCTTGTCGCTTTCAAGTTTCACGTGCATTCACGTACGTTTGAAGTCATCCACCATCGTAAAACTTTAATGCAAGGAAAAGTGTGTGCTTGGCAACGGCCGGTCTGGACACCAGACCGGCCGGAAGTGCACAGAAGTCCCACCCGAAGTGTTACGCCTATCGCATCCGCGACTAAATAGTCCCACAAACTCACTTGGGAATGTTTTCAACGGTGCTTCCCGTGGGGGGCTGCCCACGGGAAGCACCAAGTTTTTCCAAACCTTTACTCAGCCGAACCGATAGTGAACTAGAATGCAGGGGGCATAGGCGTGCTTAACATTCCCCTTGAGGGGGGCGAGGTGGAGCTTCATCGCAGATCCCCCGGGTTTATATATATATATATATATATATATATATATATATATATATATATATATATATATATATAGAGAGAGAGAGAGAGAGAGAGAGAGAGAGATGAAATAGATGATCAGAGTTTCTTCCGGCTACCGTAATAAAAGTTATAAACTTCGAGAATAGTGCAGTATAGGAAACAAAACAATAAAATATTTAATCCTAACAGTTTCGGCTTCTTCAGAGGATGTAAGTGAAATGATACAAGTTCCCGTAGCAGAGGGTCACATATATATATGGGATTTTACGTCCCAAAACCACAATACGATTGTCACAGACGCCGTAGTGGAGGGCTCCGAAAATTTTGACCATTTGGTTAAACGGCCCCTGACACCAAATGTGGAAGACCGAAATTCTTGTGTTGTTCGATAATCCTGCATGCGGGGCCACTTCTGACCAAGTGACGAGCGGTGTTGCCTGGAAGATATCTTAACTTGGTTTTAAGGTAAGGGTGCCTGCTCATCCGAGTATTCAGGTCCAATCAGATTGTGGGGATGCGGTCAGGTTCCTGCTGACGGCGTACCCACGTACCCGCGGTAATAATTCGGGTTTTATGCCCCAAAACCACAATATTGTTATGAGAAACGCCGTGGTGGAGAGCTCTAAAAAGTTCTCCCTCCAGAGGGTTCTTTAAATGGGTCCTGCCACACTTTTTGCTGCATAGCGAGAAAACGCTGCAGGCTCTTGAGAACTCACGAGCCAAACGCGAGCCGCGCGGTAAACGGCTCGGAAATAATTCTTTGCATCAGCTATAAATCGATTCCTCCAGTCTCTGAAAGGGATGCCATATAATATATACCCAGATGAACGTGGCATATAACCATAATCACGTCCATTGTATGATTTGGGCATCGTGGGTGACGTTGTTACTGCGGCTACCACATATGTCCGCAAGCGCGCTCGCGATCACACACTGAAAGTAAGCCCCACGTTCGAAGAAAAAAAAAGTGCTGAAGGTCATGACATTCGAGACGTACCTCATTTCCCCACCTGCCATCCCTCCCTGCTTAGCTTCCAGCGCATCCATCGTTATGAGAGTAGAGAGAAAGTAATCACAGCGCGCGTGCGACAAATCTTATGACGGATTCGGAAATTTTTTGCGCGGTGGTCAGTTCGTGCGGCAATGAATTACTCCTTTAGTGAATCCGCAAATTCGATGGTTACCTGGAAAAGTGCCGCAGGGTCCTATTTATCGCGCGTAAACCTAAGCACACCGGCATTTAGTATTCTGGCCACCGCGGCCGGGATGCGATCACGCAACATTTGCGTCAGCAGGCAGAGGCGCATGCCAGTTTTGTTGGTTTTTGTTTGTTTGTTTTTTGAAGGGGGTGGAGAAGACCTCTAGTATCTGCAAAGCGACCGCGAACAGTCTGAAACATGGACTCGAAGCCAGTTTTATTACTCAAGACACCTACATATATACAGGACATGGATGGATGGATGGATGGATGTGACTGTACCCTTTAGATCGGGCGGCAGCTAACGCCACCTAGCCGTAATACTTAGTGAACTAACCATTACATTTATCTTTTTTTCCCTTTAAATAATCAAGTTGAGGATTTGTACTTCGCAGTGAAGGGTTTAATTTTCACTCGTGCCTTGACTTTAGCCACCAATCAGATAACCTCCTTCTAGTTAAGTCTACCCGCTTAAAGTCTATTTTGCCCTCACTGTCCCTAAATCCCAGTGCTTTGAAAAACTCTGCGCCATCATCCTGAACTATAGGGTGAAGCCCTTTACAGAACATTATCAAGTGTTCGGCAGTTTCTTCTTCCTCTCCACACGCACTGCATACTGTGTTACCCCTTCGTATTTGGCCCGATATGTCTTGGTTCGCAGTACTCCCGTCCTGGCCTCAAACAGTAGAGAACTACCCCGAGTATTATCATAGATACTTTCCTTGGCGATTTCCTGCTTAAAAGTTCGATAGATCTCTAGTGCAGACTTCTTAATCATGCCCATTCTCCACATGTCAGTCTCCGTTTCATTCACTTTCTTCTTAACCGATAGTTCTTTTTGGTTTAGCCACCTGCTGTTTTCTAAGTATTTACCAGTCAACTTCCTGGTTCGCTTCCTCCATTTTGTATCGACATTCTTCATGTACAAGTAGCTGAAAACCTTCCTAGCCCAACGCTCCTCCCCCATTTCTCTCAATCGCTTCTCAAATTTTATCTTGCTGCTAGCTTCCCTGCCCTCAAACGATGTCCATCCCATATCACCTTGAACTCCCTGATTTGGTGTATTCCCGTGAGCTCCTAAAGCAAGCCTACCTATTCCACGTTGTTTAATTTCCAATCTTGCCTGAACCCCTGATCTCATGCACAAGACCGCATTGCCGAACGTCAGCCCAGGAACCATGACCCCTTTCCATATTCCTCTCACAACATCATACCTATTGTAATTCCACAGTGCCCTATTTTTCATGACTGCTGCATTCCTGTTACCTTTAGTCGTCACGTATATTTCGTGTTCCCTCATATACTTGGTCCCATTGCTTATCCATACGCCCAGATATTTGTATTTATCTGTTATCTCTAGCGTGACCTCCTGTATTCTAAGCTCACTACCTTCGTTGTCATTGAAAATCATGACTGCTGATTTTTCCTTACTGAATCTAAAATCTAACCTATCTCCCTCATTACCGCAGATGTCCATCAATCTCTGCAAATCTTCCTTGTTGTTGGCCATTAGCACTATATCATCTGCGTACATTAATGCTGGTAGTGCCTGATCAATAAGTTTTCCTTGTTTGACTAAAGAGAGGTTGAAGCCCAGTCCACTTCCCTCTAATTTTGCCTCTAATCCTTGTAGGTACATCATGAATAATAAGGGTGACAGGGGGCACCCTGCCTAAGCCCCCGTTTTACCTCTGCAGGCTTAGATACCTGTTTTTCCCACGTTATAACTACCTTGTTACCTTTATAGATACCCTTTAAAAGATTAGTGACTACATGTTCCACGCCTAGTGTGTCCAGTATTCCCCACAATTCCTCTTGAACCACGCTATCATACGCTCCCTTGATATCCAAAAATGCTAGCCACAGGGGCCTGTGTTCCTTTTATGCTATTTCGATGCACTGCGTCAGTGAGAACAGATTGTCTTCCAACCTCCTGTGTTTCCGAAACCCATTCTGCAGTTCCCCCAGCACCCCCTCATCCTCTATCCATGCCTGCAGTCTTTCCTTTATGCCTGCAGTCTTTCCTTAGTTTAGATGGTTCGAAAATTTCGCAGCTGCCTTTTTATCTTTTTTATGTACTTCTGCCAGCCACTGAGCTCCCTTTCTTCTAATCTTTTCATTGATCAGAAGGGATGCATCCCTTCTACAGCTTAGAAAGGTTTCCCATTTTCTTTCAACATCATCTGTCGGTTCACCCCGCTGCTTAGCATGTCTGTGTTCCCTAGAGGCTTCTTGACGTTTTGCTATGGCTCTCTTAACTTCCTCATCCCACCAACTTTTGGGTTTGTGTCTTTTTTTCCGGGGGTGACTTGTCACGCGTCTTAGCAAGCTCTAGCTCAAAGAGTCTAATTAGATTCGAGTATGTCCACACTGTCTTATCTGTCTTATTATCCTCCGTGATTACTTTCTCAATTTGAGTAGTGGCTATTTCACACAACGCCCCCTCTCGGGTACAAAGAACAAAACGAAACTGAAACTAAAATCACATTCCCGCGACATTTGCGTCGGCAGGCAGAGGCGCAGCCAGTTTTGTTTGTTTTTGTTTGTTTGTTTTTAAAGGGGGTGGAGGAGGACTAATTATCCATGCGTGTGCGTTTCTGCGTTCATGTGTATGTATGTACACATGCAAAGCTTAACACCCCCCCCCCTCTTGGGTGTCGCCAGTGGGGTCAGAACATCCATTCGTGCCCCCGCGTAGGTAAAGGGAGCACTTTGCCCTGGATCCGCGCTTAGTGACGCATGATATGTATGACACGCAAAATTCAGTGACCCGTATGGTATATATTGAGAAATACATTTGTGTTGACGCATCTACACATTAAAAAGTCACTCCCGCTGCGAGCGGTCTGTCTAGTCTACGTTGAGCACGAACATGAAGGCCTCATTGGTGTCGTTGAAATCGTCGTTACTAATTTTAGCGTTGTCGTCAGCGGCCGACTCGTCGTGCGAAGGGGTGGCGTTGTCGTGTCCCGCAGATGACTCACTGTTATTTGACAGGGCGAGGCTGACGTTGTCGTTGACGGCCACCTCGTCGTGCGAAGGGGTGGCGTTGTCGTGTCCCGCAGATGACTCACTGTTATTTGACAGGGCGAGGCTGACGTGCTTGTAACGGCGCATGTGCCCGATGGCGACCGCGATGAGCGCCCCCACCACGGTCACCACAAAGCCGACCAAGGCGAGCGAAGTCCAGCCGCACATGTGGTTTGCCTCGCTGACGGGCGGAGACGTCTTCAGTTGAACGGAGAAGACAAAAAGAGGCGATTAAGATACCATTAAAACAACAATGCCGTTGTTATAGTTATAAATTGTGTGATGGCTATCAGTATAGCTAACATATATACGCGCTGGTTAAATGCAAAAAAAATTATGCTGGAGTTAGCATATTATAGTCAAAAGCTGCGCAAAATATGAGGCAGTACAGTTCACCGTAACCAAAAATACTGGTTGGAGGTTGTAACGAATACTGATGGAGGTTGTATCCAATGAATACTGGTTGTCAGTACACAAGTTCACTGCAAACGGGTACTTGCTACATTTTTTTTCTAAACTTATATTGTTGTTAATTTTTTTGTAATCTTGATCCGAGTTTACTGGGACACGTTCCCTATTCGGAGAAAGAGGGAACGTCAGCCAATTGCAGCTGCCTTTTTAACCAGCTGCATGCTCCATGGCTCAACAGAACTCACTTACATCGATAGTGCTGTTATAATGGGTGAGTTGGGAGAGATGAAAGGTGCGGTCGATGTCGCACTCCGCATGCCGAGATCCGTCCGGCTCCTCAGCTCCCCCAGGAGGTGACTCGACCTGCACATAAGTGCAGCCTAATCTTGTGATCCGCGAACCTCTATCATAGCTTCACGTAATGAAAATTGGAGCGAGAGAAAAAAAGGGCTTGGCGAAGCATACTCATAACCGCGTGCAGATCTTTTTACAGAGGGCTCTCCAAGCACTGTCATAGTCACCTCGATCTGTGCTTCTCTATGTAGGCGTGACCCCCTCCCCCCAAACAACGCACTGCTGAGGCTGTTAGGTCAGCCTTTGTACTCCCGCGCACATGCCAGCATGGCGGCATTCTTTCTCACGATTTTCCATAAGCGGCATAGGCGTCGCACCGTTAGCTGCTCATTGTGCGGCCTCCGCGATTAGCTGCCGCCACGACGGCGAGCGGTCGGGCCTAGTGGTGACGCGGGCTCATGGCATCAGCGGAAGTCGCCTGCCGTTAAATGGAACATAATCATGCGTGCCACTGCGGTATAACGTCATGGCCTAATATGCGCGTATATCTCACGTGCTTGTCCGAATCTGACGTCTTGTGAACGGCGTCTTCGCTTCTTTTCTCTTCTGCGCTCATGGCAGGCCTTGTGGATGCAAACGTCTCAGTCTCCATGGTGCACTCCTCGTCCGTTGTCAGTAGCGAAAGCCTGGTCCTTCTCAGTTCGGATAGTGCGCGTGATGCAACTAATGATGATGACGCTGTTGTTACTTCAACAAAGCGCGCATATACTACTGTAGCTTTACGTTGAATTCTGCGGATTAGTGTGCTGTGACATCATGTTTTCCAAGGAATGATAAGCATCGGGAGAAGCAAAGAAAAACAAATTGTTGCCAAACCGAACATAAAGGAAACATGACATAAAGCAATTAAGTTCAATGCTGCTGCTTGATTTTCGGTGCACACTTATCGTTTTCAGTTCCCACTATTTCACTTTCTCTTCCTTCGTTCGATATTTTAATATCATATTGTGAAAAAATGCAGTTCAACTTCTTTTTGAGTATGGTCATGTCTCTCTCTCTCTCTCTCTCTGTGTGTGTGTGTGTGTGTGCGTGCGTGTGTGTGTGTGCGTGCGTGTGTGTGCGTGCGTGCGTGTGTGTGTGTGTGTGTGTGTGTGTGTGTGTGTGTGTGTGTGTGTTTGTGTGTACCCATGCAAAATTGAAAAGTCTCTGCTAGGTGCTCCGCACTCTGCCCTCCTTCTTCAACAAGCTTCGCTATGAGTGCCGAGGAGCGGCTTGGCCACGCAAGCCGCTGCATCCCTTCCTAATATCCCCTTGGGAGGTGCTCTGAGACTAATGAAGGCAGGAGTGCGTGCATACTTCACTCATAACCATAAAAAGTTTTAGTTGGTAACGGTGAGCGTGTTGACTTCACGTGCGGTAGCAAGAGGGGGGCACCCCCCCCATTTCTTTTTTTTTTGGGGGGGGGGGGTTGTTTCGCCATGGCGAAGCGGCTGAAAGGCTATGTCTTTCGGTCCCAATGACGAAGCGGTCCGCTTCGGGCTATAGGACACTTGCGCGACCTCTTGTACCTTCATTCCATCCGTCCATCCATTCGTGGGGGACAGGGCACAAACTGACACTCGACCACATCGTCCGGCCCATCCCTACTTCTGATATCCACCTCCCTCGAAAAAGAAAAAAAAATGCCTATGCCTCTGCTAGAGTAAATACACGTTGAATATTGATGAAAATATGCGTGACATGCTCAGGAAATCTGCGCTAGACAAGACATAACTATACGCAGCCGATCTACGTGCGCTGGGTGTGGCGGGAATGGTCAGCGAAAGGCTACTTTCAGGTCAAGAGTGCGTGGAGATATTCCATAAGTGATGACCTAAGCCGTACTCCGCGTCCCTACAACGTCCACGTGGTACATGCGCATGTTCTGGACCAGCAGCCGCGACAATCGCTCATTAACATGAAGAGTAGATTACCGAAAGAAGAGTTCCTCAGTGTAGTTGTTGTTACGTTGTACAATGAGCGGTTTGTGTATAACTGCGAGGCCGATATAACGTGTATAACTGCGAAACTGGTGACGTTGAAAAGCGTCGCCGAAAGGAAATGTGAAATCCAGAGCTTTGGTAGAGCATGCTTCGGGTGGACACGCAATCGACTAGGGGAAGGCCATGGTCGTCGGCAGGATTTCCTCTTGGAAGGTTCAAACCAGAACGTGTTACATCGCGACTTGGGGAAGGGAAGAGCACTGGTATAGCTTGGGTGACGTCAAGTGCTGGAATGGCTATGCGCTTAGCCGTGTATACCCGATATATACTTGTGTTGTCTTGTCGCCTAGAAGATCTTGGCTCATGCCCACAAGGGGATTGGCCACACTGTACCTTATAATGTAAATTTTTTATACAACGCTTGCTAAAAAAAGAGAGAAATTAGATAAGAACAAAAATAATGTTCCTTTGAAAAAAACGTGAATACGGAAGACAAAAAGAAGCGTCTTCACTTTTCTATTTTCTTCTTCGTCTAATAAATAACCACTTATATATGCACTGGCTTGAGATGGCAAGTGCAACCCACTCCCCCCCCCCCCCAATGGGGAAGGCACGTGTTCTTGCAAGAAAAAAAAAAGGGGGGGGGGGGTATTCTCAAGACGACTTTATCTTCAGCAGTCGCTCTTGATACGGACCACTGGGCGTATTCTCAACAGAAGCGATGCGGATGTGTATGCATGTATGTGTGGGGAAAAAAAGGGAGGGGAGGGGTCGTACATTAACATAGAAAGCCAGTTTCCTTGTATTGCGGTATCTGCCAAACAAATCTATTGCTTTTTCATTAATTCTTACGGCCTCTTGAAGCGGTACTTGAGCTGACTATACGCTGCATTCAGCATTTCCTCTGGCAATCGCCCTTCACTTGGAAGTTCAGCTAAAGCGTCATCGTCCATCGCAGACACCGCAAGAAATTATTATATATTGCTGCGCCCCGCCGCGGTGGTCTAGTGGCTAAGGTACTCGGCTGCTGACCCTCAGGGCGCGGGTTCGAATCCCGGCTGCGGCGGCTGCATTTCCGATGGAGGCGGAAATGTTGTAGGCCCGTGTGCTCCGATTTGGGTGCACGTTAAAGAACCCCAGGTGGTCTAAATTTCCGGAGCCCTCCACTACGGCGTCTCTCCTAATCATATAGTGGTTTTGGGACGTTAAACCCCACATATCAATCAATCAATTGCTTCGTGCGTGCGAAATTTGTGTCCTGTATCTTGACGCACGTTGTCGGGCGTCCGTTCTATCACATAAAAACGCCAGGCCTGCGCGGAAGATGCAGCACAGTCGCAGCGAAAGCTAGAAGAGCGGCATTTAAGAGCCTTTTCAAAACACTCATGGTGTAAATGGTGCAAGCACACTTAATTGCTTGGTACCCATTAGGACATGAATAATAAAAAAAAATTGGGTAGTGGGCTGGCATTCGCTATGCTATTTCTCTTGATTCTTCTGAGAAGCGTGGTATCCGCTAAACACTTGCAAGGAATTTCGTGCCAATTGACCATGCAGTTTCTGACGATGATGAGGAATTATGGCTGAAGTGGGTATGCGCCACAGTTAATAAGGGAACAAGAACAAGCTTTTGTAATGGATTGGTGCATTGGACGGCCCACTCGTTACGCTATTCGCATTGTGCGGCGACTGGTTGTTCTTTCACTGTTTTAAAACGCTTTGTAAGGCGTATTACCGCGATGGCTTTCCCGACATCAAGCCTGCCTAAGGCAAGCTTGCCAACAAGTCACAAGCACCAGCGTAACTCAGTAGCCATGACTTCTTTCGTGTAACCTTTTTTTGTGCGTTCGCTTTTCACCTGACTACCTGTGGTCTATTGGAAAGAAAAAAAAAACTGTATAAAGATTTATGTGACACTATGCTCCCCATCCCATTGTACAGAGTGCTATATACAGCACGCAAGGGTCAGAATGTACTTGAACGAGTTAAAAAAATGCCGGCAGCTCCAAGTGCAAAAACGTTCTTTTTTAAATTACACACCGGAACACTTAGCTTCCTGTGAGAATTAACCTTCCTAGTGGAGCATGGGTTTTATATGCCTTGGGGATCTCACTGTCTAATCTCTAAGAAACTGGAAACTATGGACCCCCGTTTCCTGCACTGTTGGGAAGGAGTTTACTTCTAGGACGTATCACAAAGGACAATTAAAAAATAGTTTCCGTTAGATCCTCATGGAATCAGGTATTTGGCAATAGAGAATGATGATGGATTACCTTTCGATTTTATCATGATGACTGCCTTGCACAGTATATGGCTCTCTAAAATGGCTGGCTTTCACTGTGACCCTGACAGGAGACCAGCAAGAGAGTATTTAAAGAGAGTATCTCAAGGTTTCTCGAGGTAGGTAAGAACAGACGAATGGGTAACTTTATGGTTAGAAAGGGTAGAAGCCCTACGGACCATGAAGGAATTCTAGGAAGTGATGTGTAGTAGTAATGGTTGACGACCATAATTATTTTTTAAATGTTCGTTGTGTATTGTAATATCTTTATATTAGCACCCCGTGTGTGAAGTTTAAACCGGTAATAAAGAAGAAAGAAAAACAGCGTAGCTCAGTGGTCAGGCAACCAACTCCTACACATGTGCGACTCGTCCGACTAGTTTGGGTACCAGGCCATAGAGGTTTAGCTCTGAATGAGCATGCAGATGCACTAGCTGTATCTTCCCTTAATTGTCCTGTTTTACCTATTGCGCCTACTTCGATATATATATCAGCAGCACGCTTTGAAAAACGCACAATGGCCAATAACTTTGAAAAATTCCCTTTGTTTGTATCAGACTTCCCACAGCTTAAGTTCCCTTGGAAGAACAAGTGGTGTTCATCAAGAAAGGAAGAAATAGTGATTACCAAGCTGCGTTGTCGAGTCCCCTCATTGAACTTTTACCTTCACAGGTCGGGTCTGGCACAGTCGCCTTTGTGCCTTTATTGTAATGAGAGGGAATCTTTGGAGCACTTCTTTTTGTCATGCCGAAAATTCAAAACTCAAAGGGAAATCTATTAGAAGAACCCCTAGGAAAGCTGGGCTTAAACTTGACACTTCCGGTGATTCTTTCATTTGGCGCAGTCGCATTTGGATTCAGCCACAGGAGCGTTTTTACCGCTGTTACAAATTTCTTACGAGAATCTAAAAGAATGGAATGCTAAAAATAAGTAACTTCAGTTGTTTTATGTATAATTTTTTTCTTTTTTGTATGTTTATATGTTTTATTTTCAAGGTTTTTTTAGAAATTTAACAACTTTTTATTATTACCTATATTACCTAATTAATCCAATCTTCTCTTTCAAGAAGTGAATTAATTTAAAAAGCAAGGCACCGTCCCATTCATGGCCTATCTCCCTAGGTGGGTTGCGCCAAGGTGTTGAGGAACCAACCAACCAACCAACCAACCAACTGGGCAGGCAACCAGCGGATCCGGGTTCGAGCCCCACTGTGCTATGGTGATAGGTTTGCCAACAAGTCACAAGCACCGGCGTAGCTCAGTGGTAGAATACTGAACTGGTACCCAGCAGACCCGGGTTCCGAGCCCCATGCACTGCGCCTTTGGTGGTAGGTTTTTTTTTTTTTGTCTAATTTCGCGCGATGTAGTTACGGACACCGGCGGTGGCAGCGGCGGACAACTGCGCGTGACCCGAATTGTGATCTCATAACAGCTTTCGCTGTAAAATATACAACTGGATGGTCCAGCTGAAATCCGGTACACATGTTCTGACTGGGACGGCGCGGAAAAACCGGGATGGTCCTGCGAAAAATCGGGATGGTTGTAACCCTAACCTGCCCTCAGTGTACGCGTGCTGTCTGTGTTCAGGAGTACAATATTCATTTTAACCATGAACAAGGTTTTCGTGTAGGATCCGAAACGTTTTTTGTGTGTTTTTTTTTAATTTTCTTTCTGGTCAGCGTAGTGCCTTGCTTGTACCTTGATCATCCTTGGTGTGCACATTGCTATTATCCTAATATCCTTGTTCAGGAATGCAGAGTGGCCACTCAGTAAAAAAATACGCAAGAATAATCTGACAGCCGTAGTATCACCTTTTTAAAAAAATGAAAAAGAGATTGCGAAAGAAAAAAAATCACAGCATATGCACGGAGTGAATGATGCTGGGGCGAAGCGTCCGTCAGCCCGTCCGTTTGTTCGTTCTTGCTTCAGTCCGTCCGCGCGACCATCTGTGCGTCCATCCACGTGTCCATGCGTCCTTCCGTCCGTGCATCCATCTAGAGAACACGCAAAGTACCGCCTACTCCCATCTCGCATCCCCTGTGGCACATACCTGTGCACATAACCGCTCTAGAGAGCGGTTATGTGCCACAGGGGATGCACAGGTGGCTACTTACTACTACTACTACATACATCGGAGGATGTACACACCCACGCCATAAGAAGATTCGCCGCTAAAAATAACCGCCCGCTTGAACCCTGGCCCGTTAGTTTTAAAAAAGCCTAACCCTCTACCGACTGAACTACCCGGGCAATGAAAATTAATCGGCGTCGTTATACTGAAGGAAGTAACAAAAGGAGAAAAATGCGCAATGAAGGATGGTTGTGCGTGCGTTTATGTTGATATCTGATGGCGTTGCCAGAATTTTTTTTTGGGGGGGGGGGGTGTACCACACTTTATGTATGTTCGTGCGTCGTTTGTCTGTGTGCGTATATATACACAATTGCAGCTTAAGGCGCGAAAACGACACGGACGAAGAGAGACAGTACACACACACGAGCGCCACTTCCAACAAAGATTTATTTCGAAAGAGCACAGAACATATATAGACACCGCGCGCGCCGTCAACCGTGCCTTAATGCGCAGCCGCGTTTAAGTAGCGTAACTCCTTTGGCGATAAAGAAATGGAGGCTACGCTAACGCACAGATCACCTAATTCGATTATTCTCTTGGCCTCAATGATTAGTCTTACTGATTTATCAGGGCTTCGGGCGACTACCGCGCAGGCGCTAAAGTTAGGAACGCAATGACAATCCCGGCAGTGAATTGCGAGGTGGCCCTCTCTGCCATTCCTGACGTTGTTATTATGCTGTCTTAGCCTATCATTCAGGCATTGCTCGGTATGGCCTACGTTACCATCTACCACACGAACAGGGGAACTCGTAGACCACACCCTTCTGACAAATTACATACTTGTTCTGGTGGTTCACATTGCAGGCCGGAGCTTTCCTGAGAAAGGGGTTAGTCATCTTGCAGAGCCTGGAAAGTTTTAACGGCGCAGAGAAGACCACCTTTACATCAACCTGTTCGGCAATCTTTTCAAATTATGGGATACGCGGTGTACATACGGAATCACAGCAAGCTTGACATTATTCTGGGGCGACCCTTCGCTTGTGTGGCAGTTCCGCGACTTCTTCAAAATCTTCTCCGCCACTGACACCAGAATGTGCTGTGGATAGCCCGCCTGCTCAAGACGGTCAACCTGCTTGAGGAAACTGTCTGCTGCTCTGTGTGGGCAGGATTTCTTGAAAGCATTCAGCAGGCACATGTTGGCGATACTACGTTTGACAAGCTTAGAATGGGACGAGCTAAAGGTAGTAGTGGTTTGTTAGCACGAGGCTCATACTGCCACATGCATGATCAGTTGTTACAAACAGTCTAAGATCTAAAAACCTTATAGTCGAATCGACCGAAAGTTCGTGTGTCACTATTAAGGGCGATAAAACATGCCTAAAAATTGTTAAGGTGTTAGTAACGACTTGGTCGGTGTCCATAAACTTTTTGTCTATGAGAACTAAAAATCATCTACGAATCTAAAACCCTGATGACACCGCTACCTTCGAGAAGGCTAGAAATGGTCCTGCCTGCGCGAGCTAAAAACAGGTCACTTAAAAATGGCGCTAAACAGGAACCTATACAAACGCCGCTCCTTTGCAGGTATAGGCTACCGTCCCACTCTACATAAGTCGACCTCAAATACAATTCTAAGCAATGCCATGAATTTTCCCTCTGGTATACCTGCGTCATTTTGAAATGACAGGGGCCGTATTGGTCAATGCTGTCCTGAACACACTGAAGCAACGCATTTTTTCGGCATGGAATAATACAAGTCTTTCAGGTCAATGGAAAAGGCGTGTCGATTTCGCGCCTTAAGCTGCAATTATGTTAAACCAACAAGCCCAGTCTGCTATTCTCACATATATATACACGTACGCAAAATTGAAATCTTTTGTAGAGAAAGGGTTGAGCTCACCACTTCCCACCGACCCCCACCCTCGGCTATACGACCCGGTTTTCGTCTAAAAACCACGATTGATTACGAGAGACATCGTAGTGTAGGGCTCCGTCAAGTGAGACCATCTGGTGTTCTTTAACATGCACTAATACCGCACAGTATGGGCCTCTACCATTTCACCTCTATCCAAATTCGATCGCTGCAGCCAGGACCGAACCCGTGTACCTTCGGGTACAGTTCGGTTCAGCAGCCATGTACGAAATTTGGGCAGGACTTTTCGCACGCCTTGTGCCAGTTCGTCGTACACGTGCTTCGCACGTTACGTAGAAATATTTTAACGGTTATTATTATCACTCACCGTTAGAGAATTGCTATGCAAGGATATACCTTGAATACAATTAATTGGATCTTGCCACTGCGAGAATTTCGGAAAGCACGGCTTATAAAACGGCACCACAGAACACCTGCCAGACGGCAACTGTCTTCTTCTGTTTTCTCTGTCTCTTTCTCAGAAGCAGCTCGTGGCTAGAACGCGATACACGTACACCTCAAAAAAAGAAAGAAAAAATTCACGCCCGAGCAGGGGCTCGAACCCTGGACCGTTAGGTTAAAAGCCTAACGCTCTACCGACTGAGCTACCCGGGCTGCTTACAGATGCAGTTTCACTAATAAACAAACAAATGAAAAGAAAAGAAAAAGAAGATCATTCCCACGAATGAATAAATGTGTGTTTTGAAGCTGAATTTTCACAAGGCTGTCAGACTGTCAGTGTGTTGCGTGTCTGTATCCAGTTAGTAACTGCAGTGCTGCTTCGCACGTGGTCGGGGCTCGTTGCGTGTCAGACAATGCCAGTTGAAGCGTTAGCAAAAAAAAAAAACACTGTTTCAGCAAAAGTAACTGTGGAGAAAGGCAGGGTTAGGGTACTAGTGTACAAAATGTGGCAGTTTAGCCACCTTACATCACATGCTCTGGGAGTACCCTTCGGTTCGCGGCACCGATACATCTAGGTCTCCGTGCTCCGCTCCCCGGAGTGCGGAGTCCCACTTTGGGCTGTCCAACTTTGGGCTGTCCAGAGGACCCACGACACAGAACACCTATACACTAGCCCACGATGCGGCGCTAGGTCTCGGCCTTTCCCAAACCAAACCAAGCGTAAGTACTTCCTCACACATAGCATAGCACATAGCTCCACCATGCATCACGTACGGTCACTGCAACTACTGTGCGCAGTAAGTGATAACATACCGCCAAAAAAGAAAGAGCATGTTTCTTTACTTTCATTTTAAAGCCGAATCAACGACGCTGTCATAAAGTGTTGGCCAAATACACGGCCGAATATTCATATTTTGACGCCACATTCACTTCGCTAGAATGCTTAAAAAGTCGAGCCAAGCAAGAAATCAAGCCACTTAGAAACGCATGTTCTCCGGCTGTCTGCCGCTGCTACAGTGCCACTGCTGCTGTCGCTTACAATGTCAGCCGATAACGAAAATGATAGCTCTTCAAAGAAACGACGGGTCGGCTTTGAAGAAGAAGTCGGAATCACAGAATTCGTCGGAGAACACAAAGGTTTCAATGGCGTGTTGAAACAGAGGTGAGATGTCTAGGAAGAGATCTGATGTGGTGTGAGCCTATAGCTTGTTTTACAAGACTGTGTCATTCCAATAGAAGGCCGAGACGTAATTTGCGAATTGCGGGGATTTTCGGGCTATGTATATACCGCCTGTTTCATCGTAGCCATGTGCAGTACACGACGATTTAGCCTTACTACTACTTTTGTTTTTAGCGTGCAGTTTACCGCGTAGCTTCCTATGTGTGCTACCTTCATTTAGTTGTTAGCTTCAGTTTGAGTAAAATTGCCATTTGTAAGACCTTGCAGTACATTGTGTGTGTCTGCGCTATACATACCTGCCGATACTCACTAAGTCTTGTCAAATGCATGCGTGAAGTAATGCAAGAAAGTGTACAGTTGCCACCATAGCCTGCCAGACCCCTTTCTTACCTTGCATATCTTAACACACTCGGAAATACAGCCCAGAGCGTTCGCAAGATGCCATACAGTGGAGGTGGACACACAACCAGATTAATGAAAAAGCGTTTAGGTTTACTGTTAGCGTTTAAAAAATGCGAATTTTGTTTAGAACAATTCCCATCGCTATTCATAAGTTTAACTCGGATGTAAGAGCTTCCTGTAAAAGCTGCTTTGTAAAATAATAATTGTTACAAAACAGAATTTGGAGCTTACCCCCCCCCCCCTATTTTCATTCCTTTATTGTGCATTGTTGTTGGTTGTTTATAGATGCTTGCATTGACATCACTGAAACCTCTGTTTTGGAGCACCGGTATGGAGGGACGCTAAGTTTGCAGTGTCGCAATAATGTGAACAAAATATCACATGCAGGTTCATTATTTATGCGCTCATAGAGGCATTCCTGATCTGTCTTTATACATTGAAGCTGGTTAACGACAACTTGTTTGTCATCAAAGCCATCATCGTGGAGTAGCAGTCATTCAAAAGCTCCACTCGCTATGTCTTGTGCGAGCTGTCTATTTAAATGTGCATGCATTACTTCATCACCTGTTTTTAAATTTTTTTGCTACGCGCAGGTATTCTGACTTTCTAGTGAACGAGATCGACCCATCAGGATGCGTAGTGCGATTAGAAACGCTGGAGCCTCCGCCCGAGCCGAAGCCGGACACTAGTTGGGCAGACGATAATGTGAGCACTGAGGCGAAGGAGCATTTGGAGCTGCTGGCTGATGGACAGCGCACTGAACCTGTGGTCATTCCGGTGGCTGGACTGAGTAAAGAGCAACGCGGTCAGGTGCACGCCTGGATCCGCGCCCACTGGCCTCACTTGGAGAGCCACACGGCTACGGATAGCACTGTGCGTGTGAGCCGCTCCAAGGTGCAGCGACGGCGCGCTGCACCGTGGCCCCTCAGGCCGGCCGAGTTACACCACCTTCGTGCTGTACAAGGAGAATATGGACACTATTGAAGCTGTCAATCGGATAGCCACATTTCTTGGGTACGTAACGCTGAGCCGACAGACTGTCTTTACGGGCAGCCATTCAGATAAACCCTGGCACTCGCGGCTGCAGTGGCACTGTGGCAATAGCCTTTTCTTTTAATTCTTACACAAGCAACCGCTATTCTGCCTAAAGTCTGGTGAGGGTACTGAGGTGGGCTTGTTGGTATGTCATTTTCACTTTGTAATACTGCAGCAAAGAAAGAGAGCACAGAGGGAAGCATATGTCTGATGACACATAATTCTAACTTCCAACAAATAGTATATTTCAGTTTTCAGTGCAATTTTTATGTGTCATTCTATGTTTAAGGCTTAAAGGTGCTGCTGAAAAACAGAAGTGAGCCTGTTGTTAGATGTTTGCACTGTGAGTTGTCAGACCTCTCCTTGCTGTGTGTCCTGGATTTTGCTGTGCTATTACAAACTCTAAAGATTGTTGCTACACTTGCTGTTTCCTACCCTCCCATGACCTATTTGTCTGTTGTATTCAGTTGGTTGTGTCCAACAAGGAAATGAGCTCCCATCAAAATTTCTCTTCTTCCATAAGACATACGCTTGACACACAACAAGCTTTACTTTCATACAAAGCATGAGACGTACCATAGCCATTTACTTAACTACAAACAACCAAGATGTGTGCAGGCATCCTAGGAGCATGCCAGAACACAACGGCAGACAGCCGAGCATGCGCAGTGCCCACATGGTGACGTGCTGCAGGTGTGAGAAATGTGCAGCTCTTTACAGCAGTGACAGAGTAGTGCAGCCTTCTGCAATAGTGAATACGAGATATTTCTGGTGTGGGTTATGCCACTACTTAAAAGATGTGATTTGAAAATAGTTGCCGAAGCGCACTGAACCTGTGGTCATTGAAATTTTGAACTGCACTTCACCCCAAATTAATGAACCTGTGGTTCATTGATTTGAAAATAGTTGCCAAAGACTGTTGCTTGGGAGTGCATTCTAGAATCAGTGTGATTGTTCTCTATGACAGCCTACTTTTGGCTATAGGGGTGAAGTGCAGTTCAAAATTACAATATGTTTTCTAACGGGACAGAGTTATAACTGGTGACGACTGGTCACTGTTATGCATCACATTTTGACTTCATTTTTATTTTTTTAGTTAGACACTGGTGCGTTTGTTCCTGAATTCTGTGGTTATTCACCGCAGGTGTTAGGCATGAGTATACTTTTGTTGAGTGCTTAGCTCAGTGCTTCTGAAGCACAGTTCACTAACCTGCAGAATGCTCTATGGCTGAAAGTATTTGTACCAAGCTAAGATATTTTAGAAAGTCCAAGTGTTTGTGTGGCATGCAGTGTAGAGTGATTTTTCGCAGGTGAAGAACGTTTGATACAGAGTGGCCTTGTGTTCATTGCAGGATGCGTCCATCCTGCCTGGGGTATGCGGGAACCAAGGACAAGCGGGCGAAGACCTGCCAACGGGTCTCTTGCCACCGCCTGCCCGCAAAAAAGCTACTGAGCCTCAACCGAAGACAGGGTCTTTGGGTGGGCAACATCACGTAGGCTGGGCACTTTTCACTCCTTTCATTGTTTTTTCTGCAGGAATATATGTGCCCCCTCTTTTAAGGTTTATGATGTGGTTGTACGAAGCTCGGCAGTAAAAGTTTTCGTATCGCCAAAAGTGAGGTCAGTGGCACATCTAAAGCCTCATTACACTAAAACCTCATTATGCACTCAAACCTCATTATAACAAAGTTGTATCCTACACAAAATTAACTTCGTTACAGCTGAAAATTTATTATAAAGGTGTGTTCCTAACACTATATCTATTGCAAGACTATTCTTATATTTCTTTGTTATAACAGATATATCATTATATCAAGGTTGGAGTGCAGTACCGACCGGCTTTCAAACAGCTTGATTCCTCTGCTGAGCCTCACTCTTGCCCCTCCTAACACACCTCTCATTGGCTTACTTTCCACAAGGCCTCACTCTCGCGTACCTCTCATTGGTCTACATTCTTCAAGGCCTCACTCTCCCCTTCCTGGTGCACCTCTCATCGGCTTCACTTGTCAAGCTTCACTCCTCGCCAGTCTCGGCACAGCGGATCCCTCCTCCGCCTACAAAGCCTCATTCTCACAACATTGCTGTGCCACATGACCAGCGGTACGCCACGAGGCAGGAAAGCCTAGACTAAGATGAGCTTTGCTGTTAAGAACAGTTGGTGCCTCACCCCTGTAAAGTTGAATGGATTGAGAAAGACTGATTAGATCAACAATGATTACAGATATGGAACAAAGTACATTCACGGCAACATACAGGTTCACTTTGCGGACAAAGGATTCACTTTGCCTTCAGACTTGATCTCACAAGTTCTGCTGTACAGTGAAAGCCACAGGTCATGTCTGCCAATCAGAAAAGGAACCGAAAGAAGGTGTTCTGCTATATATAGTTGCTCTTTATGCAGTGCAGACTAAAGGGAAGCATCATGGCAAGAATGGCAACTTGCAATGGGTGAGCCAATCTTGCATCTCTGAAACATGCAGTCGGTTCTCATGACTGATAAACTAATGCAATACCTAGTTCTCGCTGTAGTGCGTATAGTCAGTGAGGTGTAGTGCAGAGGCGAGCGATGCTGCCCATTATCATGACGAACCACTGCACAACTACCAAGGCGACATTAGAAAAAGAATGAACAAGGTGCTGGCTTACAACTGGCTTATTTTCAGAAACGTGCATATACAAGTGGCACTGAAAAAGAAAATAACAAAAAAAAGCAGAAAGCCATGTGTACTATATGGTCAGCAATGCTTATAATGTGCATTTCCTCATAAAAAGTACCGGTTGGAAGGCAGCACCTTATCCGTCCTTGTCATTGTCCTCTTCTTGGTGGTCTTGCTGCTGTTCATCAGGCATCACCAGCTTGTCCTCGTTTTGGGGTTACCACACTCATTTGCATGTTTTGGTAAACCTGTAGTCAGCACAGCTTTTTATGAAGAAAGTGCACGAATTCCTGAATACGTAACCGAGGTACACAAAGGCACATTCCCCATGCAACTGCCACTATTGTTGCACTTGAAAAACGTGCATGCACACTGACAAAACAAAGATCAAAGGCACATAATGTTTGTGGACAAGATAATGACATGCCTTCAGTAAAATTTGGCTTTCAGTAATGCTATGAATGGAGATGCACTGACACATTCGCTGGAGTTTACCCAGAGTGGTAGCCACAGTTGCTCTGGTGTACTGCTGAGCTCAACATTTTGGGTTCGAGATCGGTTGTAGTTACCTCATCCCAGAGGTCGGCAGCCTTTTGAGGCGGAGAGCCGAGTTGCATGAAGCCGGCATGGTCTGGGGCTGCATGGCATAAGAAAGAAGGGGAAGGCAGGGGAATTGAAGGGGGGGGGGATTCCAGGCAAAAAGAAAATTTTCTCAAATTGACTATAGTGATGTACAGAACAGGAGTGGAAATCGGGTATATTTTCAGCATGCATATCACAAGGCTGCAATTTATCAGCATAAACTAGAATAATAATAAAAAAAACTCCTTCAGTGTTACTTTCGATGCTGAACATTCTTATCTCACTGTGATATTTACATCAAAGTTGCTCAGTGACAAACGTGGAAAGTTGGGAAGGTGTTCATCAGATAGTAGAGGGGGGACAGTTCTGACGTGCCAGGAGTCTCATGCTGCCCGCAGGCCCCAGGTTGAAGACTCCTTCCTTATCCCAATAAAAGCAGAATTCAATATTTTAAGGAACACTACTTCAGCTTGGCCTGTAATCAAATCATAGCTCTGGTGCATAGCGAGTCCCCTGAAATTAAGCCATTGCTCTCTGTAAATGCTTAGTAATCTTCCAGTGTATGTAAGGTGGTCCATTCGTTACATCGATAGTGCTTATTAAATACAAGTTTGTAGTTCGTTATGAGCTGCTGTTAAAAAATACACTTATATGCTTGTTTAACTTGAGGCCTATTGCTTCTTTATTTGTTATAAAAAGTTAAATGGCTGCACGACACTTGTTTCAAATGTGCAAGATTGTCTATTATTTAATGATTGCCTTATGGAACTGGGATGCCTGCCATCTGGAAGCGTGCGAGAGCGATTCAGGAGGGCTTCAGTACTTCTGTACAGTATGAAGAACAGAAACTTGTGAGCCACTACAGCAAGTGTCGTAGCACACACTGCAGCTTCAGGAACATGAAGCCCCGTTCTTTGCTTGAATATTGCTGGAGGTCTGCCAGACATACAGTGCATGCCAGAGTTAGTGTAATTAGAGACTGCAGTTATTGTGGAACAGAACTGTTGCCCTAAATAGTTGTGCGTTGTCTCTTTCTTCGCTAATAAGAAATTCTTGCAGTAAAGTGCCTTTTTTGTTGTTCCTTCTAAAGCACTACTATGAATACAGCTAATACATGTACACTGTTTGTATGTGCTCTAAAAAGTATTGTCTGTCTGTTTGTATTCTGTGCAGGTTTGAAAATGCAGCCATTAAGCTAGGTGACCTGCAGGGGAACCGGTTTACCATTGTCTTGAGGTAAAGCGTTGTGGTTGCGAGTGTGGTTTAGTAACTTTACGAAGCTTGCAATGATTAGGCTTTGATACGACAGATTATCGTACGTGGTGAGCTGAACTTAAAATTTGTCGCTAGGTAATAGCAGCATGCAATGTAAAACGATTTGTAGTTAGACTCTGGAGTGTGCCTGGAATGTGCGGAAGAGCACATTTTTGCAGATGGTTGCTAGGGCGACAATCAACAAAAATATTTCCAGAAGCATAAAAACGTGCTGTAGTGCTTATGGCATGCCATAACAGCCATGAACGGACCATTCTTACTAAGAGCAGTTTACACAATCGTCATATTCTGCAAGTGCTAGCACATGGTGCTAGAAATTCAGAGGCCAGCAACGAAGAATGAAAGATTGCACAATAATTCCATGCAATGAAAAACAATGGACCTATTGTTGAGGGACAGTTACACAAAACATGAAAGTAATTTAGACTGGTAAATTATTGACAATTCTGTTGTTAATTTTCCCATCATTGGTTTATTAGACATTATTGGTTTATTAGAGCAGAAAAATGAAGGCCAAGGCCTCGTAATTGGATTTCATGCCAAAATCTGACAACACGAACATCAGGATATTGCAGATTTTAATCTTTCTCTTCTTTCTTTTTTTCCTCCCCCCCAAATTTTGCTGCGTGCTAACCCAAATTAACCCGGAAGTAAAATTTATGCAACAATTGTTTGCTGTAAAAAAGGTATAACAATGCGCTCTGCAAGTAGCATGTCGATTTCATGTATGAAAGATTCCACTGTAGCGATAGATTTGACAATTTTTCAAACTTTAGCATCTTGCATTTCACAGCAAGTTTGTGGTGACTGATAGCAACAAGACGTTATTATGTTCAATGCCCGGTCAAGCATTTTGAAGTGAGTGTGCACCTGTCTAGGGCACCGAACCAGATGACATGCACAGTACTTCTACTAGTACACTAACAATAGCCATTCACTGTGGAATGTTCATTATTTACAACAGCGTTGTGCGTGCATAGCTTACCATTATTATCATCATACGTTTCTCATCCTTGTTGTGTGCTTTTGCTTTTCAGAGACGTCGATGGCACAAAAGCTGATCACGAGGAGGCGATGCAATCGCTGTCGAAGAATGGGTTTCTGAACTATTATGGCACTCAACGTTTTGGCACCACATCAGTGGCTACTCACCAGATTGGTCGGTGAGCGCTGCCTTCCTTTTCCCCTTTTCTGTTCCTTGCTGCTGTGATCTGTGCACAGTAATAACCTGAAAATACTAAAGTTCCTCTGATGATATCAGATGTTGCTCCTAAACAGGATAGAAAGCTGGCCCTATAGTTGGTGTTACTTCATGACCATTGAGAAACAATGCGCTGAAAGTAGAAAGGGAGAAGGGTGTTTAAGGGGAGACGCTCCTCGAAAGCACTTTTTTTTTGTTATTCAACTTAGAGCTTCAGAAATTGGACCACTGATGCAGTTTTTCCTCCTGATTCCAAATCTGTAATCAGTTTTTACATAAGTGCAATAGTTTGGGAGTTGTGTTTCAAGTAATGGTGAAACTTGATAAGTTTTCCGGGAACTTTCGCGCATACTAAATGTTCATGCAGAGAGTTGTTCAATGGCTCCTTTTGCTCCCTATTAGCCATAGAGTGCCGATATCTAGCTAGAAATTGTGCTCCAACTTTGAAACTATGAAAAAAACATCTGTGTAGCAAAGTACCCTTTTTTTTCCACTCGACCACCATTAAATTTATTAATAGATATTTACAGCTGATAGGTTGTGCTGATTCAAGTAGATATCGGCACCCTACGCACTCTCCTCAATGTGTGTGCCAAATTTCGTCGTCGTATGACCATTCTAAGTGCCCGAAACACTTCCCGCAAAAAATGCAAATTGGCCAAAATTGCGAAATGAGAAAAACGCGTTTGAAAGTTTGAAAGTCTGTATTTACAAAAATGAAAAACGCAGTAGCACGAAACTTGTGCTGAACACATACACACATGTCCAGAGGGAATATCAGTTGTCTAAAACTCTCCAGCACCGTAGGTTTTCCCTTCCCGGCTGGTGCGGCAGGACTCTTCCACCCGGGCCCTCTTGGCTGCACTGCGACGGTGTGCCCTCGCCTCAGCGGTCTGACGCACATTCATCTTGTGCATGCGCATGCTGTCTCGGCGGTCGCTGAGGGTAACCAGGGCCTCCGAAGGAAGCACCCCAAGCTCTTCCAGCACCTTTTCAAAGCTCGCGTGGCCCCGGTTGAACCACAGGACTGCAATGGCTGTGGCTGTTTCCACAGCAGTCCGGGAAGCAAACCGGGTCTTTGGACACAGCAGCGATATTTTGCTGTTCAGGGACTCGGCCGCGTTCTGTGTCTTGCCGTGGAGGCACCGGGCAAGCAGCTTCGCATCTGTGAGACGCTTGTAGATTGGGAGGACTGCCAAACCCTGGGCCTTGGTCAGGAGGGGGGTGTGGCACGGTGCAGGCTGGCCCTGCGCCTCAGCACGTCGGTGCTTGCACCACGAGTCTGGGCCTGCAGGACAGAACTTGTGACTTCCAGCACCGTCTGTTGAGCACGAGTGCAAACATGAGGCCCATATGGCAGTGTACATCTTGTGGACATTTCCCCGATTGTTCACAATGGCCACCTGAAAGTAAGTTTGAAGCTTCTGGATGGTGGTCTCCTTCAGCTTCTCCCCTCGTGGAAGTGGCGTTGGCAGCTTCCGCAGGCCGGTGCCCAGACGTTTCGCCACGTGGTTGGTGCACTCCTCTTTTTCAATTGGAGTGTCAGGGTACACGTTGGCATCACAGACCCCGTTGTAGGCCTTGCTGTCTCCATCGCTTAGGAAGATGGTGAACCGCAGGGGTGTCTCATAGTCCACAGTCCTCTGCCAAATGCGCACTGCAGCTTCGGCCTCCATGGCATGCGAAGAACAGTCGCAATTCTTCTCACAAACGGGATGATGAAACGCCTGCCATGTTTCTTCATCGCCTCCCATGTCGTTATGCAAACTGCACGCCAGGCAGAAGTTGGAAAGCACTTCATAGTCCAGGCACAAACCAGTGTCCAAGGACACTACAGTTCCCACACCATTGTGGCTTTTGTGGCCTCTTTTTTGCCATGTGCCGTCAAACATGACTGGCACGTCACTGTTACCAGCCACCTCTTTGGTGACGCTGCGTGCCCTTTGCATGTTTTCACAGACAGCCTTCACTGCCGCACTGTGAATCTTTTTGCCGATAGCATGGAAGGTCTTATGGTGCATAGGGTTTGGCAATCCAACTACTGCACAAAATCGTGAAAGTTGCTCATGCCCGATACCGACGGCACGCGCTGCAAGCACCACTTTCAGGTTCACGGCAAAGGCGTCACGCGAACTCCCGCTGTCGTAGCTTCTGCTTGCACCGCGGCCGCCATCTGACGCGACCCGCTTCGACGAGTACGCGGACGAAAGGATGCTCTCCGAGCACTCCGCATTCTCGCAGTGTAGCTCCAGAAACGCCGAAAGGCCTTTCCGCTTTTTATTCGGTGCCCGAACTGCGAGTTTACTCTCGTGACAAACGGGGCATGCCGCGCCTGCGACGACGGCCGTCAATGCACCCAACTCGCACAGCACTACGCTTTCGGCACGATCGGCATTCGGCCTGACGTCGTTTTCGAATAACGCGATCTTTTTCTGCGATGCACTCACAAAATTCACTGCAGCGTTGATCTCGTCGTCGCAGTTGCCATGGTCGACGTTGCCGTGGTCGATGTTAGGCCTACCGGCCGCTGGCCCGTCGCGGACATTTTCGTTGGCGGTGGCTTTCTTGTACGTCCTCCGCCGCTTCCCTCTGAACTTGTTCTTACTTCTGTATTTCCGATGGTCGGCAACGGCCTTTTTCGGGCTTGCCATCGCACGAAAACAGCGAAAAATAACTCCGGAAAACAGTGAAGCGAACTACGGCAAGAAAACACGGGTGCTGTCAGCCAATGGCGGCCCTGCGTTAGTGGCGCGCGGTTTGAAACGGCGGGAAAAGACTGTTTTTGTTGCTTTTTTTTTAGATTTTTCGTGAACGTACGAGACTTCAAGAACCGGGATCGTGGAGAGTAAGGACAACTCTACACGAGCCAGCGGCCGCAATATGGCGGACAGCTCTCTTCGCGGCCCCGCGAGCACGCGAACAGCAGCCCGTTTTGTGTAAATTTCGTGATGCCGCGCGTCACTGCCGCTCACTCAGACGCGTTTTTCACTGACTTCTGATGCTTATTTCGCTGTGATATTTTCAGATGTCAAAATATAATGTATAAAGATGATAAAGCAACAAAAAACAGAAAAGGTGAAATTTGGAAAAAAAACGCGACTTTTCGACCCGCGTCTCCCCTTAAACAACCCAAGTGCCGACTTTAATCTGGAAACTTTTAACATGGCTGTGAGCTAACTTATGCTGAAAAGAGGCACCGAAGATAAAATTGCTATCACTAGTGTTAATAAATTACCATTCCACAATACCAAAAGTTGTTATTAAGCTGCAGGTGTTTTCACCAATGTTCTTAATAAGTGAAAGAACAGCTACATGAATTGTTGCACATTCCACACTGTGCTTGCTTACCACACAGAAATGAAGTGGTGCACTTGCTTATTCGGCTGAAAAGTTCATGTACATGCATTAATTAGCTTTGTATGGTTTGGGTTTACTTTGTTTCATTTGTTTGAACATCTATTAAGGGCTAAGTTATTTGTTATGCAAAGTTTTCATGCTGGCCTCAGGCACGATTCTCAATGGGTCCCCCTATTGGACTGTCCACTTCGGCAGAGCACATTGAATTACTCAAAAAAACGGTGAGTTGTGACGTCATGCCGCTCTTGGCCACATCGACGCACTGAGCACGCCAGCATATTCCCAGCGTAAAGAGAAAAAAAGTGGGCAAAATGTACAGTAATGGGACAAACTTGACCAAGTGTGAACTTGTGTATGAATGTGTTCAGATGCTTCAAAACGATGCAAGAAACACTTACCGACCTTCCAGGTGTGTCAGTCGGGTGGCTGTGTTAAAACTTATTGAAGAGCTAATGTGGTGAGTGTTCACGTACAGCCTCCGAGGTGTGCGCCTAAAAGTGCATCTCCGAAGGTAGAATTTGTTGCTGTGAAACGCATTCCGTCTTTCTCATTTGTGTCGACAAGTTGCGAAAGGTTCGTGGCATCAAAATGACGTTTGGGGAATAAATACCGGAAACATGGGGTGCGTTGCTCACCGAGCTTCAGCCAATCAGTGGAGGCCGATGTGGACAGTCTATTAGGTGGACCCATTGAGAATCCTGACCTTGAAGCCGTGTGACGCCTAGGCATGTGTCTTCACTGTGTTATCTACAGGCTACGAGTGCATTCTTTTTTTTTTGTGCGGAGCATGGGATGTTTTGTCTGATTAAAACTATTTAATTAGCCATCCAGCAATGTACCAACAATTCTGGTTCTTACTTAGTGTCCCATTTTTCTGCAGGGCTCTTCTGAAAGGCTGCTATGAGGAAGCAGTTGATCTGGTGCTTCAGCCACGGGACGGGGGTATGTGGCATGTTATTGGTGAAAAGTACTGCACCACTTTTGCAAAAAGCCATACATTGACTAGGTATATTCATGTTGTCTGCGTTGACATCTGTTAAAGAAGTGCTGGCACCAAATCATCAAGTGCTAGCAACGCACATACAACACAAGGACAGCGTCCGCGATCTAGATTGACAAACGAGTGCACTAGCTGAGCACAGCAAAATGAATGACCATCGCATTGCCTTTGAAAGCTGTAGCATCGTTGACTTAAAGGCCAATTATCATAAGCGGCTTTTTTTGTTGTTGAAATCCTGACGCATTCACGCTACACCCGGCAACGTGAACCGGTCTGGAGATGCGCTGCTGAGTGACTATTTCAATGGACTTCGACACATCATTCAGAACAAGCATGACTTCCTGGCCTGAAGCAAAAAAAAAAAGATGTAGTATAAACACTGCTTTTTTACTCCCACCAATCGTGTGTAGAAAGGGGTTCGAGTGGCACTCGAAATGTCGAGTTTTCTTCATTTTGTTTAAAGTACACAACGTTTTTATAATTTGGGTGAGTACCTTGTTTGGTGTCATTTTTTCAACCATACTGCTTTTTGTAGCATGGCCATGCAATGCGGACAGGATGCAGGCCAAAGTTCCAGAATAGCCTAAAGCAGAGACTACCGTGCCCCATATGATGCGCTTTTACTTTGCACTACCTCATTATTGTGGCACTGCTCCTGCCATGCATCGTTTACTTTTTCTTTTTTTTTTGTGCATCACAGTGCATTTCCAGTGCTGTGTATGGTTTGAAGAGTTGAACTCCATGCCTTGGTCAGTAATGCTTCATGGAATGCATGTTGCATGTGAATATGAATATCACTCTCTCCCAAAGCGCAGAGCCCTTGAAAGGAACATGGCCCACTGTCAGAATTATAGACATCTCAACGCCAAGCAGGTGTTTCATATACATATTTCATTGATGCAATGGTAATATAAGCTCTGCACTTGCTAGTTCGCAATCACAAAACCTGTCTGAGGGGTCCTGAAAAGCCCCGGTCTAGTAGATAAGAAGACGAGTACAGGAATGAAAAAGACAGCACTCTGTCGGGTTATGAGCAGTGTCGGCTACTGCATTCTTTAAGGGGCATTGCTACTCACTAGTGGCTGTCCTTATGAAAAGATTATCTCACTCACTGGAAAATTGTTGCATGATTGCAGGAGCTCTTGCAGAGTGCCGCGAAGAGTGGGCAAGGTCGAAGGACGCCGCACAGGCTCTGGCAAAGCTGCCACACAGGGGTTGCATCGAGGGGCTGCTGTTGCGTGCGCTGACTAAAGGGGGTGCCACGAACTACCTCGGCGCCTTGCTTGCCCTTCCGAGAAATGTGCGCCTGCTGTACCTGCACGGATACCAGAGTTATGTGTGGAACCGGCTCGTTTCACGGCGGGTGCAACGATTTGGCCTCACCGTGCTTCCAGGGGATCTGCTCATGACACCCGGTTTGTGTGCTTTCGTGTTCCTCGTCGTAGCCTCGCTGTCTACTGCTTGTCAACAGTTCGTGGTCTGCTCATTCGTGATTAGGCTGCTGCCAGCTTGTCCACGAAGGATATGGGTGAAACCCTACAGCATGACACCCCCACCTTTGCAGTACTGTTACAGGCAGCCTCACCATCAGGCGTCAGATGTCTTGGTAGTGTGTCGCCAGGAAGAGATTTTAACGGTGGAGCTATCTTCATGTCTGTACGGTGTCACAGAGGTCACGTGGCCAGCAGGGAAGTGAATGAAAAAATGATGATAACAATGCTAAATAATGACGACGGTGCTAGGAATGAGGCTAAGCTCTCTTAGTCTGCTATCACATAAAAGTCACAGATCACTGCTCACTGTACAAAAGAAAGAGAGTGAATAAATATGTTTTTTTGAATAGGAAGCTCAGGAGAAGTCACGTTAGTCCAGGATGCACAGGATGCTGTGCAAGAAGCAGAGTTGAAAAGGCATGATTGATTTGTGGGGTTTAACGTCCCAAAACCACCATATGATTATGAGAGACGCCGTAGTGGAGGGTTCCGAAAATTTCGACCACCTGGGGTTCTTTAACGTGCGCCCAAATCTGAGCACACGGGCCTACAGTATTTTCGCCTCCATCGGAAATGCAGCCGCGGCAGCCGGGAATCGAACCCGCGACCTGCGGGTCAGCAGCCGAGTACCTTAGCCACTAGACCACCGCGGCGGGGCGAGTTGAAAAGGCAAACCAAGCAGTATATAGACCTAAAACAAGCATCATTGTGGCAATTATTTTTTCACATTACCATAGTATTGTGTGTCTATACACCTGTATGTGCAAGGTTGCTCTTTCTTGAGATCCTGATTATTTTTCGTAGTTTCGAAATATGTTTTTTCAACCCCCTCCTGTTTCATATCTGTTTAATAATAGTTTCTAGTGCAGATTGCTAAGTGACCATGTCATGTATAGTTTTTAACCTCATTTTTTGTGTGTGATGCATATATCTCACTTGGTGGATTTTAGCTGAAAAACTTCAAAAAAAATGCTGAAAAATAATCTTAAGCCTGATTGCTCATTGGCAAGTCATGACTGTGGCAATTGCAGGTGGTAGTGAAGAGGAGCCGAGGATAGCCGGTCCAGAAGACGTGGAATCTGCTAGTGTGCAAATGTTAGTGCTGCCACTTCCTGGCCACAGCGTGCGGTACCCACAGAATGAAAGTAAGTGACCCAGAGGGATGGCTGTCTCTTTGCAGGCTCATAACCCATGCGTGTGTGGTGCTGCTTTAGTGCTTAGGGAAGGGTGCAGGTTATTTTTTAAAGGGTCCTGCAACACTTTTTTGAACATGGTAAGAAGACGCTGCCGATTGGTAGTCGAGGCTCCCGAGAACTCGCGTGCCAAATATTGTAGTGCAGCACGCAGCTTGGACTTCACAATGAATTCTCAAAGTCAGCCGAAAATTGCTTTCTTTGCTTCTGACAGATGGCGCTACAAGCTCAAAAGTCACTCATTATGGCCCTTGTATCAGCCATTGGCTAGTTTGAGCATCGTGCGCTCGTTTGTTACTAGGGCTGCTGCAACTTGTCTTTGCATGCGCACGTGAACGCACTGAAAAGCCGTGTATTAAAAAATAATAATAATAATAATAATAAAGAAGAGAAAAAGTGATTGATATGTGGGGTTTAATGTCCCAGAGAGAAAAAGTGTTCACCGTCAAAAGGCACGCGTGACGCATTGTATTTTATTTCCCCATGCCATCCCTCCCTGCTTAGCTTCCAGCGCTTTCATCAGGACGAGAGAAAAGAGAAAGTAGTTGCAGCAAGCGACAAATCTTTGTAACTCTGCTCGCTTCGGACGGATTCTAAAAATTCTTGCAGCAGTGAATTTATGAGGCAATGAGCTTTTTAATGAACCCATTCCATAACTACTTGAAAAAGTGTTGCAGGGCCCCTTCAAATGTTGTCTTTGTGCAACACTTTGCATGCCCTGCAGTAAACAAAAACTTATCCTTAAAAAGATTGAGTGTTGAATTGCAAAAACAAGAGGAATGTTAAGTATTGACAAGTTGATAAGGAAAGGCTTTATTCACATTTATCATCCAGTAACATCAAGCACAGTGCAAATGCCTGGTGGCATCTAAATGAATCGTTGTAGCACTTAGAACAAATACATACAACGCAAGCTACTACATAGTGTATTGTTGAGGTAGGAAAGCTTCCCTCCTGTCACGGTGCTAGTTTTCCTTGTGCTCAAAAAACAAGAGGGCATGGCAGTCTTCGTCAATTTTCGCTTCATAAGTAGAGGTTGCCGACGTGGACACTCGCCTCGTTAGTTGGATCAAGTCTGTGAACGCCTCTTCCCATTGTTCTTTTCTTTCTTGCTCCCTTTCATTTGCAATGGAACTGTTCCCCCTTGTGGCAACAGTAGATAGCCGCACCTCTATTTTTTTCACAATGACCCTTCAGCAGATATGACCAGCTGTTTGAGGATCAGTCATGAGATCTAGGAAGCCTCCTTTTGCTCAGACTGTACTGATAGGAAATACAGTAACCTATCAAAGTGAAGCACAGCACTTGCGTTCTCGTCGATCGGTTCCCCAGCTTAGTCCATGTTGCGATCTGCTTCGGAGTACTAATGCGTTTGCTGTGGTAGTTGTGACATGACATGTTTATGGCGTGACATGGTGCTGCACTGCTGCCTTGTTACGCAGTTGCTGATTGGTACAAAGAAATACTGGCTGAAGATGGACTCACCCTGAATTCTTTCAGTGAACAGAAGCACAGGTTTGTTCATTTTCAGTTGTCTACAAGTGTTCTACTATTGTAGAATGCCAAGCAAGTGCCCCCACCTGGGAAAATGCCCCCCTCCCTTCTTTGGGAGATCTGAGATTTCCATGGGCGAACACTCCTGGACAAGTTCTTTCGCGGCTGATTCCCGCGCGCGTATTTTCACTGGCTTACGCATCGTCTATAAAGGAGTAGCGAAACTTCTTTTACTTCAGCTTTGTTATCTTTAATCAATTTAGGACTGACACGGATGGAAGGTTGGTTGAGGTTTTGGACTGCAAAGGGTTCAGAAACAACAGATAATAAAAACTTCTTTAGCCCTCCACCTTGTTGCACCTTAGAATCCCATCATGATTTTGGCACATGAAACCCCAGAGATTATTATTTTGCCGAGCAAGACGCAAAGGAACGAACTAGCATGGACAGCAACAGCACTGTTGGCCCATCCTCTTGCTGCTGTAGACTGCTTGGCACCACATCCCACTGTGAGCCCGCCTGTTTGAAGAATTGAGAAATGGCATGTTGTGCTGCAGAGACCTGTCGATGAGCGGCTGCTACCGCCACCTGGTGGCTGTACCTCGGGACGTGCAGTGGCAGGAAGTGAGCTACACTGACCCTCAGGCTGCGCTGGTGCTCAGTGACCTCGACAAACTGCAGGGCCTGCCAGAGCCTCCAAGCTGTGAAAGTAAGGGTTTAAGGCTTCTGTGTGTTTATTATTGTTAGTCAAACCTTGAGGTCATGAATGTGCATAAAAACAATCAGCGGTTATATCAAATCAAATGAAAAATAATTTTTCCATTGATACATTGGAGCAACTAGATGTTTATAACTCAAAAATTTGATCTTAATTACTATTAGGTGTGACTTAGCTGCAATACAAAAAGTTTTGGATGGCATTCACATTATTTCAAATTGAATTCGAAGAGTATATACCATAAATTTATGAAGAAAAAATGGGCATATTTCTCACAACCCAACTAACCTGCACAGTATTTTTTGAAAATTGAAACAAGGCCTGTGTGAATGCCATTCTTTTTGGTTCAAAGGAAGTGGGAACAACTTTGAATAGTTGCATGATTTGACTGTCAATAGAATGCAGGTGACAGCCTGTAATATATGTCTAGTGTTAAGATTTACTAAGAGCATATAAGCTGGTATAACAAGTTGTTAAACCTCAAAAATGATGAATTGATGTGAGGGTAATAGTATGTCCATATGTCTATTTAACTGTCATATATGGCTTCGCCACAGTGCAGATGTTTTCTGGATAGGTATTTTTGTGACTTAGCATTCCTTCACTGCAGTGAAACCACCTATACAGGTGGCTACATGCGGCCTAATCTACATCTAATTGTTCACTTCGAATGCGTTAGATAATTTAAATTTGAATCAAAGTGAATTCGAACTCTGTAATATTCAGTCAAATATTTGCACAAGCTTAGTATAGAGCTATAGCTGTATGATGTCATTCATGTGTGCAGGTGATGAGAATGCTAGGAGAGCATTGAAGCTGGAGTTCAACCTGAGCTCGTCATGTTATGCCACCATGGCTGTAAGAGAACTTCTGCATCGAGAATGCACATCATGGACGCCAATTGCGACAAGTTGATATTTCTGAACGCCAATAAATAAAACTCAACAGTTTCACCTGAAGGGAGAAACAATGCAGCAATAGGGTGTTTTAGCCAGCGTATTTCTTTTTTTGTTTTCGTATAATCTGCATGTCCACTGCAACTCGCGAAAAAGTTCTTTTAAGGAAAAAAAAAAACATCCATGAAGTGTTGTAAAGCAGATTTTTTTTTACGTTACTTTAGAGCACTGCAGTGAAATTACGTTCATCAAAGTTTACATATAACTTGTACCTCTACATTTGCATATTTTGTGTAGCTATGCAACAAAATACATTGTAGGCCTCGTGCACTGCTGTTCCAAATGGGACATGCAGGGCCATCGCGTGGTGGCGGCTGCCAAAATGTACCTGTTCCCTCTGCACAGCCACGCCTGGCCGCAGCAGTTTGACAATGGCAGTGCAAGCATGTGTATGCAGTGAAAAATGTCGACTTCTGTCTGCTGTTACATATTCGACTGTTGCTACAGCTGCGAAAACACGGCCTGGAAAATTCGTAAGGTACTTGTTTATCATCGCCCCTAGAAATCATATTGAGCTGATCAGCTTTCATCTGGATCGCAGCAGTCTGAAAAGAAGCGTGGTGTGTGTATAGGTCATATCCCATACCCCCCCCCCCCCCCATCCCATGATTTCCTTATTTATTTTGCATGTGTGTGTGTGTATTTATACACACACACACACACACGATCATACAAATGCATTCACAAACACACACACAGACAACCGGGCTGAATCACCACTAAAAAAAAAGGTATATGCTACTTCGCTAGATAATATATCAACGCAATGTTGGTTCCCTTGTTTAATTTGTTATTGTCAGCCAGAATAAAAATTAGTTGCCACAAATCTCAATTTTGGTGAACAATAATAAAATTCTGAATTGGTGCAACGTTAAAAAGTCATCTACAGTGCTTTATGGTGAAACGACTCAAATGAAAAAAAAATTAGGGGAGCCTTAAGCTTCCCCTTTAAGAATTTAATGCGATAGTGATGTTCTGTTCCTAGTGCATTCTTTAAACAATTAGTTGCAGTGTCCTTTTACTTTATATTTTATTCATTTCCTTTCTTTCTTTTTTTTTTCACTGGGAATTCGTAGGCAGTTTTAGTGTTGACATGATAAAGAGCACGACGACGTTATGGCTTGCCACTTTTTCGAGTAACTGAATACACTCTGCCAAAATGGACCTGTCCACAAGGTGGACACATTGAGAATAACTTCCCAGCTTGCATCTCTAATAATCAATCATATTGTGGTTATGGCACATAAAACATCAGACATTATTGAACGTTTCAAAAATAAACATTGCTGAATGCTGCACAGCATGGGGTACTCCCATCAGCGAGTCATACACAACATGTTTGTAGAAAGTCTGTAACCAAATATTGTTTATTTTGCTGGTGTGCCAAGGGTGCGCTTCAGATACTCCTGCTTGAGTTCTTGCAGGTTGGCCTCAAGAGAAGCCAGCTCTTCGTAGCGCTGGCTTCGTCGTGCCTGTTGAATGTAGCCACGAATGATGGCCATCTGTTGTGCCAGGGGGTCTTCCTCTTCTGGTGGGGCCTTTACGCTGCTGGGGCTCCAACCTTGCTCCAGCTTTGGCTGTGGCTTTGGCAGACCCGGCAGGCCCAACAGTCCCTGACGTAGAAAGTGGCTGGCTGCTAGCCGCAGGGCACCCCGCAACTGAAGTTGGCGTGGCGTGGTGCCTCCACTGCCGATCTTCCGGCTGCGGGACGAGGCAAAGGACAAACTGCTGAGCAATGACACTGCGAGACTCGCCAGGGTAACTTAGTAGCTACGGTGCAGTGCTGCTAAGCATGAGAAAGCAAATTCCCTACCTTGGCTTGCCTCATAATCATATCTTGATTTTGGTGTGTAAAACGCCAGAATTTATTGTATGGAAGCAGCGCAAAAGACGAGGTCAAAGAAATACAAACCATCACTCGTAGCTCTGACTGTCAACTTACATTTAATGCAACAAGGAACATAAATAAGTACAGACATAAATGTTTGGATAATCAACAAATCCAGTCCTGAAGGGTCCGTACACAAGAGGGTTTGCCAAGTTTCCAAAGTACACTCAAACCTCATTATAACCAAGTGGCCCCTTACACAAAAGTAAGTTAATCATGTCTGGAAAATTTATTATAAAGATGTATTTCTAACACTATAGTTATTGAAAATCTATTCTGCATTCACTTCGTTATATGTAATTGATACTTTGTTATATCCAGGTTCGCAATATCTAGGTTTGAGTGTGTCAGGCCCTGCCATCGGACTCTGCTAACATACATATGCGTGCATCTGCATCTCACAACAGAAAAACAAGGAAAAATAATTTAGTTGACAATCAGACCTATGCGCGAAGGTTCATATGCCATTTCCCTGTCCTTGTTTCACATGCTGCTCCCCTACAATATGTTCAACAGATAAGTTCACCCAAAACATCATTTTTAATGCTGTGTATGCAGTACTGAGGGACCTTGTTCTTGGTATGTGCATCTTTATTGAGCTGGAAGCGTAGGAAGGAATACATCCCCTGTGCTGTAAGTTTATTACACCTGCACTATCAGAGCGAAGTGCTCTGCCAAGATATAAATGCCAGAAATTTGTGCATTAAATGTCAATATGTTGTCTAGTTTAACTGCACACACATTGCAATACGTCCAGAAGTTAGAATTGCAAATGGATCCCGTGGGTGTAAATGTACCAATGGCATGTTTTATCATGCACAATACGCTATGATCTCTGCAATTCCAGAAGGTGGCTTAAGTCTGTAATAACCATCACTACCAGACTTGTTTGAGTATGTTGAAAAATGAGGCTTTTCCAGATGATCTCTACGTACATCGGGGCAGCTCTAGTCAAACCTATTAGATTTGAGCAAACGTCTTCCCATTACACTGCCTACGGTAATCTGTTGCCACCCTCAACAGTCAATGGCCCATCCCCTCAGCGTGCATTTCGTTAGTTTGCTCTTTTGATTGTCAACTTCACTAAATTGTAACTTCACACGTTTCAGCTGCATATGGGGATCAATTGTGGTGGGTGATCCTAACCTTTCTCGTGTAGTGGCAGCAGTACTCACCTGACTAGGTCTAGTTGCTCAGCAATGCGGCAAAGGCGTGCCCTTGTTGCTTTGGCTTCTTCTTCGAGTCCTGTTCTGCCTTCCCTGCATTGAGAAAAGCAGTGTGACATTTAGCTTAGTTTCCAGTTTGACAAGTGTGGCCATATCTTGGAAGAAAGTCTTTTTGATTAGCCAATATGCTGTTCAATCTTGGGAACTTCTTCTAAAATAGTGTAGCTGTTAGTTTAGTAATGGCTGCTGCATACACAGAAATGTAGCTGTTCTTCCCAAAAAGATAGAAATAATTAATAGGGAATTTAGCTAAGTGTCAAGTTCCCTCGCTGAAGTGTCGCAGAGACGCTGCATTTGCACCACTTGGTTTGTGGAAAGCTCGCAGAAGTGAAACATTGGGCTAAATATTGTCCCACAGTTTGACAGAATATGGATTCCACTAAAGAGGGAGGCCATACAGTTGCATTTTAGCATGCACAACATAAATCTAGTGAATCATCTGATAATCTAAAGAGGTTGCAACTCCAAGACATTTCTCATTGGTGTCGCTGTCCAATAAATGTATGCTTAGAACAAATGTCTGATACAAAAATGGCATCTAGTGCGAGTTTGTTACGCCATTATACTGTACATAACGCTAAAGCAAATCTTGCTAGGAATGACAGTTCCTTGATTTTCGGTGAATGTGAATAGAAACACTTAATACCCTGACTCAATATACAATACTGTCATGAGTTGCTTGTCCCGAAAAGAAAGATATCTTTTGCTTTTTCTGTTCGGGCCCGCCTTGGTGTAAGTAGTGTATACTAGTATTAACACATTATTACCCTGTAGAGTCTTTGGTAAGGTGCTGTGCAAGAGGCTATTGCAGTAAATTATGGCGAGAGTCGCCCACCCATGGTGATTAGCTTTCACATTTGTAAAAATAATTCACATGTGCCACAATCTTACTTTGCACTTTTGTCTATAGCAATATACTTGTCACCTACCTCATTCCATCAATTTGACGGTAGTAGCCAGGCAGCAGTTTCTCGGCTTCATCCATTAGTTTCCGTAGGCGCTGCAGACAGAAGAAGAGCTAAATTTTTCGTAGCTTGGAAAGAGAGGGAGCTTTTTAATAAAGTGTGAAGACTTTTTCTAGCATGTGCATGCAGTAAACTACATGCTAGTTAGTGTGGTGGAAATGAATTGAAAGTGAGAACATAAGATAAAGGTGCAAAAGGGATGTCTGCACTTCTATTGAGATGAAGTTGACGGGAGAATTAAGTCTGGTCATTCTAATGCATGCGCTACGCCAGTTACAACAGCCTTTCCTAAACAGCATTTCTTAAAAGCTCGTGAAGCATGCCTGTACTCCACAGACAGGCAAATTCAACAAGTCTGGTGTCCAACAACACCTGTACAACACAAGGTGCTAGACCGAACTCGCTTCTCAAGAAGCATTGGTAGTGCCTGTCTAACTTCGTCATTTGGCATTTGTTTCTATACCCTTCACATCCTAACTTTTGTATGACAATGCAAGACCACTGGAACTGTAGTCAGCAGAGCATACTAAAAATGTGTTTGTGCCAGACCAGAACAAAAACATGGCAATGTGTCTCTCATACACAACGGTGACAATAGTAAAATAAAATGCAATAAATTTCTGCAATGCTAAACATTGCAGAAAGAACGAAAAACAAGTGAAGGCAGCTAATGCCTGCTTTAGTGCCTAGTGTTTCCTGGAATTCATAAAGCGTTCATGCAACAGCCTGACGTGAATTCTCCCCTTATGGCACGAATATGCACTGTCTGTCTGAAATTGTGACAAAATTCACATAGCATAATTTTAAGGAAATCTCTATTACGTTTCAAGAAAGAAAACGCAGTATTAACTTTTTTTAGTGAGTTTTAGTCATTCTGATCATTGTGTACTGAAACATTTCATTTTTATGCAGTTAGCCATGTCCCATTTTTACATTAAATGAACAAAAACAAAATGATAGGCTCGAAGTGCATGCATAAATTGTTTTTTGTTGTATTCGTTTAGAAAAAGAAATGGTACTTTCAACACAGTTCTTGTAATGTATAGCAGCTTGACTAGGCTGTTGAACATCGCCTTTACCAAAGTGGTTGCCTTCAGCCATATGCTATACTGAGGTTAAGGAAAATTCGCAATGTATCTCACTGTGCTATGACCACTAGTCCAAAGCACTGGCAAAAACATGTTGCATCCACCTATGCGAATGTCGTGACTCGGAGGCTCTCGGTGGTTCTCCCTGCAAAGGAGCGTAGTCAAGAAAAAGTGTAGAAGAACCTCGTATTGCGCCAACAGTGGAGGTGGCTGCTCAGGATGCGAAAGGCGGCGGTTCAAGAGAACACGGCAGTCCCGGCACAGGCGCAGTGGTTCCTCCCCAACGTTGGCCGATGGGCTCCCAGCAGAGGCCACCAGCTGCTCTGCAAATAGGCTTTCCTGTATGCACACTGCGTACGGCAACTATTGGAGACACACGTGCGGTGCCTCCCTCACGAATGCAGAATGTCTCAAGACATACAGACAATGCACATGTTTATAAGTACAGTAGCTACTGCACAGCAAGCTACAATTTATAGAGCCAAGACAGGAAGATACACTGTATTGGAATTAAACTGGGGTATTGGAAGCAATTCTTGGGCCAGCATAGGATAACATTTTTTAAGGAAAAAAAGATCTAATTTGAAACAAAATAGATTAAACAAACTGTCATAAAACTACAATTAAAATTACGTATGAACTAGAAAATTGATTTTGGAAAATCTGAATTGTTTGTGTCAAGCGTGCCATATTTACTTGCATAATGCCAATGCTAGCTAATGTTGCCTATCTATTCTCGTAGCAATGTAATGAACTAATACATTTGTACTATTCCACTAGATGCTTCGCACGCTATGATGCAGCTGTTCTTAGGGACTAACTGTCCCTGCTGGTTCTTAGGAAACTTTGCCACCAAATTTTGTAATTGTGAAACTTCATGTTTGGTAGCTATATACTGAGTTATAAGAGACACTAGATAGGCCAGCCCCTTTCATCCTACTTTATGACCTTTGACATGCAGCTCTTCAGCGGGCATACAAGTCACTGTAAGTGAGCACTCTTATATTCTGCCTCCGCTGAAATGCATTTGCCATAACTGGAACCCAAAGTGCGCTAAGCAGTATAACGACATCATTTGCTGGGCCGCTATGGCGCCAAAAGAAAATGCTGAGTTACTTACGAACAGTAGCAGAATCCAGAAACTCTGAGCATAGCTGGCACATGATGCCTCCGCACAGGCGGCAATGATGCCTTCGGCGGGATATGCTGAAAGCCTTGGCGCAGCTGGGACACAGTTTGACATCCGCATCTTCCACCCAAGGCACGAGAGACCTTTCACGGGCTGCAAAGAGTGTGCGGTGTTCAACCTTGGATTCAGCATGGCATCATTTCACTGAAAGTACTGCTGATGTTTAGGTATTACTCTGTCAATCATGTATGCACAGAAAGAAGTGAAAGTGACTTGACAGAAAAGAAAAAATACTTTGCAGTAAATTAGTTCGGTTGAAAAATGGCTGCACATCATTTAGTGGCAATAAGTGCCGGATGCCAACAGTTAGACGTTGCTGGCAGGCATTTTGCCATGCACTCTGACCAGAATATTTGATCAAACAGGGGCAGCCTTGCATACACACATGCAACAGCTTAACAGTAGCACACATCACCTGTGCTATATTGTTCTACACAAAATGGGAGCAGCTGAAAATACAGTATTCAACGCTCCCACAATAGCATAACAAACAAACATGTCGAAAAGACATTCGTCTTTGTTTTTAACCTAGGTAAGTGTGCTTTCACAGTGCTTCCATGTTGCCTGCCACAAGTTTGAACTAAGGTAGCCTTGATGCTATATGCAACACACCTATCAGTTCAAAAGCCACACTGGCACTCAGAATTTTGGATGAGGCCAACAGTGATACAGCCAGGCGTGTGTACGGGTGCCCACCAGCATGCGCAATACAAATACGACTGCATAGTACATTCCTTTTACTTTAAGCACAGGCTCGTGTGGTGATTTATATACAACTAATGCAATGTGCCAGGCAAATGTTCATCTCACCAAATGGGCGAACAACAAAGTAGATATTGTTTCTGAAACCAACAAAACGCTTCAGTGTGAGTTTTCTGTGTCATGGTTACGATATGACCTGCTGTAAGTTATTCGAAGGTACGACAGTGGTTGTTACACACAACTGGCTAAATAGCGCTGTTTGAAGGTTGGCGGCGTGAACTGAAAAATATAAACAGTTCTTGCGCCACACGCACCTTTCCTCATCTCGGGGTCACTGGGAGCGTCTACTACAAGTTTGGTCAGTCTGATGAGCAGCTTGTTGCTCTGCCCGACGTACCGATCCACTCGACGACCGCGGATCATGCGTACAGTGCCTGTATGAGACTGGACTACTCCTGCAAAGTAATTTCCACAGAAATTATAAAGCGGCACTAAAGCACGTTTCGAGGAATAATGAAATACAAACCAATTTCTTGCTGCCCCCAGTCAGGCGTTTGTTCTTCATCGAGCACAGGAGAGTCGGCGAGGATCTTTCGCCTGGCGCGTCCTGCATGTACGGACAGTTCATAAGCTTTCTGCTACACAAGTGGGGCGGTGCACCGCGTCGCGCATACCGATGAATCCCTTCAGCGAGTGCAAAACATCTCGCTCGCCGGCGGCGTGGTTCGCTTCAAAATGAGCTGTCAGCTCCTCGAAGTTTCCCAAGTCTTCCACGCAGATGGGACAGAGGTATCCCTCCTTCACATCTCCCATAATGAACTTCCCAGCTGCAAGGGGCGAAACCAACTGGAACTCTCCGCAGTGGAGAAGTAGGTGACGTCGAAATAACGCCGTCAACAGGAGTACTCGGCGCGCTTGTGCGCGCTTTTCGTTGCGCAATTGATACGTTCTACGTTATTTCGACGTCTCCTCATCCACATGCGTGCTGTCGCTGCTGTATTTTCCTTTCGTTTCTGCGTCCGGCCTGTGCAAGCAGATCCCCTGTAAATCCGCTGGGAGAGCGGTCTGTCTTAGTGATCGCTACGTGTGTGGAAGGACGCCGTATAAGCGGTTTAATAACCGCTCTGTGCAGCCATGTCTTGTTCTTGACCCATCGCAAGAAGCAATGACCACGGTATCGGACCGCTTCCGTGGTGGAAGCATGACCGCTGCTCTTTGCCGATTTTCGTGTCGCTCTAACAAGCTACCCGATGGCCGACGATCGTGAAGAATACCCGGGAGAGCTGCTTCACCAGGCTGCTCTGTGGGGGAACGCCGAGCTGCTAGAAGACTTGCTCAACGGCGACCAGGTAATGCGGGCTTCCCCATCGGCTCTTTTGAGTGGGCAGCTGTGTATTTAACGCTTGAATGCAGGTGCGGCTCATAGATGCTCCGGATATGCATGGAAGGACAGCACTTCACGCAGCCGCTACCAACAGTGACGAGACCTGTGCCCGCATCCTGCTACAGTCTGGTGGTGAGTCTCGATATACGAAACATGATCGCGCCTATCCTCAACACATAGAAAGTAACATCTTCATTTCGATTCTACTGAAGTCGGTTATTATAGCTTTTTTCTTCGGGATTATCGTAAGAGCTGTTCTGGGTCCAACATGCTTACGGCTGGTCATGGTTAATTACGCTCGAGGCGGAGTCAAAATATTGATTCTGGACGTTTAACAGCAATGGTATAGTGCGATGTTCTTTTTTACCCATTATAGCTGAACACAAGCAGTGGTGCCTCGGCCCGTACAGGGGTCATCAGCCTTTGTCTTTATTGGTTCATTATTGCATTTTTAAAAGTCTTTCATTTTGACTCCTGTGTCAACAGATCCAAGTTTTCCTACTACCTCCTTTCTCATCCGCACTCTCACACTATAAGATATATCTACAGTAGCAGGGAGAAACTATGGCTAAGTGCTTGCCATGAGGTCATGTTGGTGAACATATTGAAGGTTAAAGTAAGGCAGCCCTTTTATATATTCATCCTGAAGTCAAAGGAAAGCTGTCTTGTGAGTAATACAGCACTGCAATGCTGCATCATAATCTCAGTAAAACTTACTCTAATAGCAGCACCTCTTGCTAAATGCCCTGCTGGGTCATTTCGATAACGTTTACTGGATCATTTCATTATTCTTTAGAGCACGCACAAAGATAATAACTTCAATAGTGTGTAAAAGTGAGAAGCGTGTATCCCATGTTCTTCATTTCATGCCCTATTCTGCGTGCTTTAAGCAAGAGATGGATAGTTTGTTGACTGCTTGCTTACCTTGATGTGTTAGAACAGGCATCGGGGCTTGTATTGTTTAAGTGTCATTTTATGTGGCTATCTTCTTACTTGTTCAAAGTAACAACATATTTTTCCTCAAAGGGCTTTCAGGTTTCTTAATTAGGTAGAAGACCAAGGATTCACATCAATGTATAACCTGAAACAATTAATCTAAGCAAAAGCCCAGAGGAAAAAAGAAGCAAATCCAATTGCTCGTTCTGTAGTGCATGTCATTTGTTGCATCCTCATTTAAGCTGCAGTTAATATTTCAACCACCATAGGCATTAGTTTTACATATGGCCTATACATTGAGCAAGCAAATGACTATTGACACAATTCAGTGGTTGTCTAGAGTGCTCCAGAGGCTCTAAGAAATTGCTTCAAAAGAAGAACTAAATATTACTATTAAAGGAAGTGGCCCAGTACATGACAGGAAAAGGGGAACATGACTTACATACTAGCTTGTTCGCATTAGAGAGCTCTAACACTGTTGAATACACCACTTTCTGACACGTTTAGAATTATCTCGAATGATTGCCCAAGTATGCCATACATGAGAAAACCTTTTATGGATCTTTCTAAACCTTTTTTTTTTACTTCATTATTACTTGCTTGCTTCATAAATATTTGTGTTCATACATAGCTATGACTCTCCTGTGAAATAAGAGTCAAAATTTTTGCACTTAAATCTTGTCCTACCTAACATTCCTGGGCACAGCTAACATGACTTGACGATCAGTGAGGATGACATACTCTTCTCTCTTTTGCAGCGAACCCGAGTGCCGCTTGTGGAATTCATGACCAGCACAAGGTGAGTGAGCTCATAAACATCACAGAAAATGATGAAGTCTCCAGGTCTAACTTTTTTGTGCTTAGTGCAGACCATATACGCAATGTAGTTTGTGTGCTATTGTTCGTTACCACTGATAATGCTGCGCTGTAGATTGAAGCCGTATCCAAGCATTTGGCATACCATGGGCTTTTGCTGAAATTTAATAGTTGCTCCAAATGCTCCATAGAAAAGATAGACAAGAAACAATGTTTTTTAATGCATTACTAGCTGCAGTAGACATGAACAAGCATATTTTGAGCCCAGGTAACTGCCCAGTTAAGGTAGCTTTACGAGGTAACTGTATGCCTAGAGATTTGAGGACTCCTGTTGCAACTGCACTGTGGAGTTCACTTCTGAAAGTCACTTCTGGCAGCATATTAAGTTTGATAGGATTCCTAACATAAGCACTAATTTCATGATTTTCATCCAAGAAGTGAACCATGCTGCATGTTGTTTCACAAAGTTTTCTCCTGCCCTGTAAGAAGGAGGCCTCCTGAAGATCATACACGGAAGCACTGGTGTACTTTGCAATGTATTTCGGGCATTAATGCATCTTGAAGCTTTCTCGTGTTTCACGATTTCCACAACATGAAATAGGTTTAGCATTGAACTACGCTCAAGTGTACACCGGCAACATCCTTTTGGATTTGATAATCAGATAGCTTTAGTGAACGTGTGGTAACTTGCTGAGTCATGTGCAGTGCCAACTTTTCAAGGCCTTATTCACTGTTGATAGGGGGTCAGGAGAATCTCTTTTATGTCTCCATTTTGCTGTTATCATGAATTGTTTTATTCATTGCCTGAAATATGTATACCATCTACTGCCAAACAAACATAGTGAGTGGGACACAACGATTAGCTACAAATCTTGCAGAGGTACCAGTTCAAATAGTGCAACTAATAGCTTATATGGAATATTTTATGGATCGGCCTGAGTGCCGTTGTGTTCGGCTGTTAGCCTTAGTGTTTTGTATTTTTAACAGCTGAACGAACAGTGTTATGGTAGACGCATATACATGAAAATAGTTGGGCTGGGGCATGCGATGTTTCCTGGTCTTACTATTCACATCACAATGTACAAAAACTACAAAACATCAGCTTAGCAGTTCAAGATTGCAGGGCCCAGGTATCTTACAGTTAATAACCTATATTGTGCCTCTGGGGAAAGCCCTTAATTCTTAATACCCTCCAATATTGGCAACTTCATGCATAAAAATTTGTATTACAAACCGTTGCACGCTGGTGGGTTGCTCGAGTAGGACAGTGCCACAATTTCTCGCAGAAATTTTACTGATGTTTTATTTGTCTTAACGCTTTGAGAAGCTGTGTACACAATTGTTTACACCACTTTATTTGCTATTTGTATGGACTAGGGGCAAAAAAAACAGTGTGATACAGTAAGTTTTGGATGAATTGAACCTCCTGCATATTAAATTTGCCTTCATGTAATTTCATTTCTCTGTGTAATGAGCTGCTGTGTAATTTTTAATGCTATGTAATGCTGTGTGATAACTTTTATTTGCTCAAAATGGACATGACCTAAAATGAACATGCGTTATATTTCTAGCCTGATATTTCATTCTATTTATTCAAAAACAGAGCATCATTGACTTCAGGATAAATAGGTATTTAATTATAACTTAATTAGGATTAGTTACTATAACACACATGAATTAACATATTTTGGCATTAGTTCTGTTGCAAATACCGAGTGCCTTAAGGTAACGTATCGATTTGACACATTTACAGGCAGTTCCTCATAGGTGGTGTCTGAAAGGGTTAATTCCACTTTTCGGGCTGTAGCAGCGAATCGGGAGGCTCAGATAGGCTACAATAAAAATAAGCTAGCCTAAAACAATCGGCAATCAGGGTGAGATATGACAGTCAGCTGAGAAGAGCCAGTGCATAATGCTGGCTCAGATTGCCTTATGTGTATGCATTAGTTATATTCATAAAGAAAGGTATATGCCCCTGATTTGATGATAGGCTCTGGTTGTTTTGTTTATTTCTGCCTTTTAGCTTAATTATTGTTCTGAATGACCGTGGCACTCTAAAGACGAAAGATTTGTACTAGTAGATGCACGTTCAGGATGTTGAAATTTTCAGTGTTTGCAATATGTATGCCACACGTGTAAATAGTCTCTTTGGGGAAATGAAGGTCAGATTGATATGTGCCATTTGTTCTTGCTTCGTTGTTTAGTAGCTGAACTAAGTCTAATCTGTATTTTATTTGGATCATAAAAAAACATTTTGTACCATCAAATCCAATTCATTGCTACTCTTGATTGCAAGCCCACATTGTCCCTCGCAGCATCTCTGTTTCTTTTACTTTTGTTCGGTAAGTCCTTGTGCAGTGTTCACATGTGCTCAGTTGTTTATTCTCTTGCTTTATTTCTCTTGTTATTTATTAAATTCTACAGATTCACAGTATATTGTGTGTTTTTTAAGGCTGCTTTTCTGTACGCTACTGCAGACACCACTGCATGTGGCTGCTGAGCTGGGTCATGTGTCGACGGTACGGCTGTTGCTTGACTCAGGCGCCGACTTGCTGGCCCGTGATGCTCAAGGCCAGACAGCCACTGATGTTGCTGAGCTTGCCGGGCACGCCCAAGTGGCAGAAATGCTCCGAATGGCCACCGGTGAGTGTTCTCTTAAGATGGGTTCATTCTGACTCGCAAAAGTACTTTTTACCAAGGTGTACGTAAAACCTGCCATATAGGCCTTAGGATTATGGTTTTTAATGTAACAAAAACCAAGCACTAAGTTGTTGTGGCAATTGTTTTATTCAATCTCATTTCTGGCAGGTTGTAATGGCAAAGCCTCAAATTTCATATGCAAGAACACATCTTAGCACATTCCCCCTTCCCTTCTCCACCGCTATTTATGAGCTAGAAGGTGCGGTGTTCTACCGTATTTACTCGCGTACTGCCCGAACTTGTTAGCAATGGCTAATGTTTGCTACTATTGGCTAAGTGATGATTAGTGCATAATGTTGTCTACATAGGACTAAATGATTGTAGCTAGTGCTGGCCTATCATTGGCTAATGCTGACTAGTGTTGGCTAAATGATGGTTTAAGTTGGCTAGTGTTTGCGATTGTATGCTGTAGTTTACGGAGTCATTATGCTCTCACATTAACATAGACAATAACCTAACTTAGTACTGCCATGATTTTTTAAGTGACCGAATGACCAGATAAATAATAACCGACACTACAAGAAATAAACTGTACTAGGAATGCCTAGGTGTTATGAATATTAAACACTCAGTTCATCGACCATCGCACATTCAGATCTGCAAAGTTCTTGGTTCTGATGTGTGGTTTGCTTTTTGTCATGATAGAGGACCTGGAGCACAAGCACCAGGAGAGCTACACTCGACTGGCGGCTGCGTGTGCCCTGGGCCAGGTGGATCAAGTGCGAGCCCTGTTGACAGAGCTGGGCCCCCGGACTGAGGCAGTGGTGAACAGCGAAGGAGGCGCCGGTGGTGGCACCCTGCTCTACAGGGCCTGCGAGGATGGCCAACTGGAGATTGCCCGCTTACTGCTGGAGCATGGTGCCGATGGTAGAGCCCACCTGGTCACTCACTACTCGCCGTTGTATGTTGCCTGCTACAGGGGACGTACTGACATCGTGCCCTTGCTGCTTGAGGTACGATTACTTGGCATCAGCCATCGTAAGTTGTGGGGTGCTGACACTCCCTGTAAAGTTGTTTGCGCCGCGTGGCGCACGTGTCTCGCGCAGAAGCCGTATTTTGGGGTCACATTGAGCGGTAGGTGGCGTTGTGTTCGCGAGCGTTGATCACAGCTATCATCATTATGGTTAGATCGGTTAGCACTGGCGGTGACCCCTGGTGGCAAGCCTTGGTGGCGGCACGAAAGCATTGAGTGAGTCTCTTGCATGTGGTGTTTGACGCGGGTGGTTGTCTCTTGCAGTGGGACCCTGGTGCACGGCACCGTGGGCCGTCTGCCGGGGGCCCTTGTGGGGAGTCGGGCGTTAGCGACACCGCCTTGTTTGTCATGTTGTTAAGTGTTGTATAATATTGTGTAAGGTTGTTTAGCCTGTTGATTCCAATTGATGTATAATAAGTCGGCTGATGATGTCGTCATTCTAAAGGTAGTTAAATAAATAAGTGTTGTTTGGTTTGTTCTGACCGTGTCTTCTCTGTCCGTTCACTCCAGGAGCATAGTGGCACTTTCCATTTCGAGACTTCACATAGTTGGTGCATTATGGTCATGGCATTTGACTCCTGATCATTGCATTTCTCATTACAATAAGGGCAGAAGCGCCATGCGTTTACTGCCTGTTAGAGGAACCATTGTGGTCATGAATAATTTGGAAGGCTTGCACTGCTGTGTTTCTCATAGCTCAGTGGTTCTTGGCACTCTTTGGCCAAGCCTGGTCTTTGCACCACGTTAGTCCACGCAACATCGATGGGTTGCTCAGTAATTGCAAACTCAATGGTTTGAATGCATTGGTAGTATTATTACTGCAATAGCAAATGCAAGAAAATGCAGTGTATGCTTTTTTTTAAGTTGTTGAGTATAAAATAGTTTGCGTGGTTTATATTATGCAACGTAGAAATTTGGGCTTGTTGGAACTTATACATGATAACAAGTGCAAGCAATGATCGCATAAAAAGGAGGCATGGAGATGAGATGGATTAGTGCCCTTCCTGCTTTTGTGTCTCTTTCTTGTGTCATTATTGTTTCGTGCTTGTTAAGATGTCGAAGTTTCATTTATGCTTTTTGTCGTCTTTGGCCGCAGCACTTTCCGGAGTTGGTGCGTGAGCCAACGGTGGAGCGCTGGCTTCCAGTACATGCAGCGGCTCTCGGTGGTCACGTGACTGTGCTAGAACAGCTGCTGGGACATGCCTACCCGCCTCATCTACAGAGGCTGTGGGAAGATCCCACTGGAAAATGGGAATACCCATTGGCCTTCGATGTGAATGCACAGGACGCCACAGGCCAGACGGCCCTTTACATGGCTGCCTGCCTCGGTCATCGACGCTTTCTGGAAGCTCTGCTGAAGTGGCGCGTTTGGGCAAAACGGCTCCTCACTGCTGATGAAAGCCCAGTTACGGGTATGTCATCATGAGTGGTCCGGTCTTGGCTTAAGACCCTTGATGTGATTGCTTTTCAGCCAAGTACTGACGTCTTCCTCCACTTCTTTACTCTTGCAACAAGTGTTGCTCACCATGTTCTTCCTACTTCCAGCGGCCACAGTCACGTCTCATTTTCTTCTCTCTCTCAAGATGCATGGTGAAACATCTCCTCACTGAAACTCGTGTCATAGCGCCAGAGCGTATTTCTGAATTGCCCTAACAAACCCAAACCCCATGGCAAGGGTGAGAACACCAGGAGTGATTGGAGGCTACTATGGGGCTGAGCCTGAGGGGCCACCAAAGCACAAAAGTGTCCCATTGTCATCCTACTTTCAACTACCGCCCTGCCCCCTTACGCGATTCTTTCGCGAATCGATAAAGTTGTTTACCTACCGACCTAACTTGCGTAACGCAGAATGACCAAGTACACAATGTTGAGTTGCTTATGGCTTTTGGTAGGCTACAAAAGGTAACGTCGATCAATAGAAGAAAAAAAAATGAAAAGAGAGAGAGAGGGAGAGAAATGTACATCAGCAGATACACGCCTTGGGCTGCTGAAGTTGAGGACTCTTTCTTTTTTTTTGTTGTTGTAGCGGCAATCAGTAAAGTGCGTAGTTCTTATCTGGTATTAGTCATAGCAAACCCTATTTAAGACATTTCTAGATAGCAGCCACGCACTTAATTGCCAACTGTGATGCACCACATTAGAAAAAAATGTGACTTACAAAAGTAGCTTTTAGCAAGAAATGCAGTGACGATAATTAGAATGAATTGGCAGGACTTCAAAGGGTTTTGCTGCTTGCGTTTTTGTAAATAAGGGTACACTATACAGGGACTTCAATTCTGACCAGTGACTTCGGAGGGACTGCTGTAAGTGGGGTGTATGAAATTTTGCATGTAGCAAGGCTCAATAAGCGCCACGTCACTGTTTGTATCTTTAGTGCGCATGCCTGGCGGCGGCGCTAGTTGTGTATATATACTCGTTCTTGTTCCGGCAATAAAGTTGTTCATTGCCTGAAGCTGACTCGCACACATGGTGGCAGCGGATTCCCGTCACTATGTCGGGTCCCTCAACCCTGCTTCCCCCACCCAAGCCACTGGACCCGTCGACAGACGCATGGCTTGCATGGAAGACATGGAAAAGTGAGTTCACTTTGTTCTCCACCGCTACCCAGTTGAGAAAGCAGCCTAAAGAAGTACAAGCAGCAACGTTACTCGTAACAGTCGGCGAAGAAGGTAGGAAGGCTTACAACACCTTCAAATTCAAAGATGATGCAGACAAGAACAACGTCGAGACGTTGCTCGAAAAGTTTGAGGAATTCTACAAGCCAGTGACTAACCTGACGTTTAATGAATTCCGCTTCGGATCAAGGAACCAAAGGCCAGGGGAGTGTTTCAATGACTGGCTAACCGATCTCCGGCTTTTAGCGAAGAACTGCGAGTTCGGGGACCTAGAAGACCGTTTGCTTCGCAGCCGGATTATTCTGGGATTGAGAGATAAACGCTTGCAAGAAAAGCTTATCGCCGAGAATCCGTCGTACAGCAGGACCGTCGAAATGTGTCGCGCCCAAGAAATTGGGAAGGAGCAGTTTAAAGAAATTGATGAAGGCACAGAAGCAGCAAGCGCCGCAGTTATTCAGGCAGTCAGCACCCAAAAGCATCACTGTAGTCGGTGCGGTTATAGCGCGCACGGTAACGCAAGGTGCCCGGCTACAGGAAAAACCTGCAAAAATTGCGGGGGGCGTAATTATTTCGCTCAAGCATGTAGATCGTCGGTGCAGCGACAAAACAGAGGCGTGAAAAAAGAGCTGCACGAACTACAAATGGATGAAGAAAATTTTTTCTTGGAAGCTTTGACCGTATGCGCAGTCGCAGCGGGAGATAACTAGACTGCAGCAGTTGACATCGAAGGCTGCCAATTCACGTGCAAGCTAGACACGGGTGCTAACTGCTGCGTAATTTCAAGCAAAGACTCAAAAAAGCTTAGCAATGGGCCCCTGCAAACCTGCCGCGCGACCCTGACCGCCTTCTTCGGCCATAAGACCCCAGCGACAGGGAAAATTCGGCTGCGCCTACGTGCTAACAGCAAAGAGCACGAAGAAACTTTTTTTGTGGTCGAACAAAATGTGCCTGTGACTCTAAGTGGATTAGTGGCGGAACGCCTAGGATTTATTTGCCGCGTGCAAAATGTTCACGTCCAACAGTTGTACCCAGCGGCTCAACCTTTCGCAGAAGTCTTCAGTGGACTGGGACAGCTGAAAGGCGAAGAGTACGCAATGAAGTTAAAGCCCGGAGCCATTGGAATCGTCGTGCCAGCCAGGCGAGTTCCCGTGGCCCTTCAGGAAAGAGTCAAGGAAGAGCTCATGCGTATGGAAGAACAAGGCGTGATAACTAAGGTAAGGGGTCCAACGGAATGGTCAAGTCACATGGTCACCGTCGTTAAGAAAGATAAAGTACGCATCTGCCTAGATCCCATCGAGCTCAACAAAGCACTTTTGCGGGAGAACTATCCTATGCCTACACTGGAAGACGTTGTGCCAAAGCTTGCTGGAGCCAAATTTTTTTCGACATTAGACGCAGCTTCAGGGTTTTGGCAGATAAAGCTGAATGACTATAGCTCCAAACTTTGCACAATGAGTACATCGTACGGACGCTACCGCTTTCTCCGCATGCCCTTCGGTATTGCCTCAGCACCAGAAATATTCCAAGCAGCGATGCATCGTGTCCTAGAAGGTCTCTCAAATGTAGCGGTAGTAATGGATGACATTCTTGTCTGGGGCAATACAAAGCAAGAACATGACTACAATTTGCAGCTCCTTCTAGCACACTGCCGCGAACAGAATCTTCGACTAAACCTAAAGAACTGTTTCTTTTTGCAGACAGAGGTTCGCTACCTTGGGCACGTGCTCACTGCCGAAGGCTTGCCTGTGGGCCCACAACGTGTACAGGACATTTTGGAAATGCCGACACCAAAGAACTGTAAGGAGCTACAAGTCTTTTTGGGCACAATGAACTTTGTACAGCGTTTTATTCCAAACATGTCTGAGGTCACAGCACCACTTCGTACTTTGCTGCGGACAGACACTGCATGGGTCTGGACGGAGGTGCAGCAAGAAAGTTTTCTTAGACTGCGTGAGGCTCTGATACAAGCGCCAGTACTCCGGTATTTTGATTCCAGTAAACCGGTGACCTTATCGGTGGATGCGAGCCAGCTGGGGGTGGGCGCTGTCCTAATGCAGGATGCGCAGCCCGTCGCATTTTCGTCACGGACACTTACGGAAGCGCAGACAAGATACGCACAGATAGAGAAGGAAACACTTGCTATTGTACATGGGTGCACTAAATTTCATGACTACATATTCGGACAGCATGCAGTGACTGTGGAAAGTGACCACCGTCCCTTAGTAGCGATATTCAGTAAGCCGTTGTATCAGTGCCCACTACGGTTACAACGCATGCGCCTTACTCTACAACGTTACCCCATCCATGTGACTTACAAACCAGGCAAAGAACTATTCCTAGCTGATGCTTTGTCAAGGTTTCCGAGCAAAGCATGCATGCCAGAAGACGAGCAGTTTCAGGTCAATGTTCTTCAATGTATTTCAGCCTCTGCACGCGCGCTGCAAGACTTGCTTCAAGCCACCAATGAGGACTCAACCCTGGGCAAGCTCCGCGAATACGCAAGTACAGCATGGCTGCTTCACAAGCAAGACGTCTCCGAGCCACTTCGGACGTACTGGGAGTACCGGGACGAGATACACGAACAGGACGGCCTCGTATTCCGGAGTAACAAGGTAATCGTGCCACAATCGAAGACATCAGTAATGATGAGTACTCTTCACTCAGCGAATGTGGGAGTCGAAAAAATGAAGGCTAGGGCAAGGAACGTGATATTTTGGCCGAATATGGTGGGCAACATCGAGCAGTTCTGCAAAGCTTGCAAAGTATGTCAAAAGCATAAACCTCAGAACCCTAAGATGCCACTTTTGAGTCACGAGGTACCCTCGCTACCATGGCAAGTTGTCGGCATAGATTTGTTCTGTTTCGAAGGCCGAGAGTTCGCCGTCATTGTCGACTTCTACTCGTTCTTCTTTGAACTACGAGAGTTTCGGACGACAACGGCGAGCTCGCTTAAAATATGGTGTTCAGAAATTTTTTCCGTCCATGGCTTGCCACTAAAGTTGTGCAGTGATAATGGCCCGCCTTTTAGCAGTCATGAGTTCAAGGAGTTTCTGGACACTTTGGGCATTGCTCACGTAACCTCAAGCCCCTACCACCCGCGGTCAAACGGCATGACGGAAAGAGCGGTCCAGGAGGCAAAAAAGCTTTTAAAAAAGTGCTCATTGAAAATGCCCGTGTTTCAAATGGCTTTGCTTGAGTGGCGCAATACTCCACGTGATGATGTGCTCCAGTCCCCTGTGCAGAGGCTGATGGGACGCCAGACTAGAACTCTGCTACCGGTGCCTACCAGTCATTTGGAACCGAGGACCATCCCACCGAAAGTGGTACAGGGCCGCCTTCAAGAAATACGGCAACGACAGAGGACCTACTACAACCGCGGTAGCAGAACACTGCCGCCTGTGAAGCCAGGCCAGCAGGTCACCGTATATGATACAAACCAGCGGACCTGGGCGCCTGCAGTCTTCATCAGACCGTTCGAGGAAACCCGCTCGGCCATCGTTAAAACAGAAGACGGCCGGGAACTTCGGCGCACAAGAGAGCATCTCCGCTTGCTAGAACCGCAACCAGAATCAAACCAGCCAGAAGCGAGCCTTGTCCCTCCAAACGGGGCGTCCTCAACGGCCCCTACAGAACTACGGCGAAGCACAAGGCAACGATGCGAGCCCTGTCGGTACCCTCTACCTGAGAGGCGCTAACCAGGTGTTAACTGCCCCGTAAAAAGGGAAGATGTAGCAAGGCTCAATAAGCGCCACGTCACTGTTTGTATCTTTAGTGCGCATGCCTGGCGGCGGCGCTAGTTGTGTATATATACTCGTTCTTGTTCCGGCAATAAAGTTGTTTATTGCCTGAAGCCGACTCGCACACAGCCTACAGCATTTCAACCTCCAGGGAACAATATATTGACCTAGAAGCTTTAGATAGCCTTCCCCTCTTGATCATATCTTTAAAAAATGCATGTATACAGTTTGTCTATGAGCGTTATTCAGCGAGCACAATGAACCTTAACCTCTTTCTCACTCATATGGCTCATCTCACCACACAACTACCCATTTCCCTAATCCCAACCCTCTGGTAAAAAAAGTTTGTTGTAGAATTCTCTTATATGACCAAGTACAAAGGCATTAATGTCTTTGTTGTAAACCAAAAGTGATTCTTGGCTCTACAAAGAACTCCAAAGACATTTTTTGAATGTAAAGTTACTACTGCTCTTTGTTCGTAGTGATGCCTCACACAAAGTGAGTTTAGCTTTCAGGTTTGAGCTCGTAGCAGTAAATTTTTGCTTTCAAATGGTGATTCGTGGTACTAAAACATCTTTTAAAGTGAAGCTGCGCAATGGTGAAATTTCAATATTGTTTAATTTCTCAGTTTATAATTGCAATTTTAAACCTCTGGGGCAGACACTGAGTTCCAAAATGTGATGCCTAAGAATTATCTATGTTTAACTACATAACTGTAGTTGTCATGAAGGTAGGGTTTACTTTATTGACCTCGTCCTCCCTGTGTTTTATGGAATGTTTGCTTGTCCTTATTGTCTTTTCATTTTCTCATACTGTCGAACCCACTTTAACAGGGGCTATATGACAGACTATTGTGCATAGGAGATGCAGTTCGCATACATCTAGATTGGGGTTGATTAGTACATGAGAACGTGATACACCACTCAGGAAAGGCACCTCACACAAGAAATAACTGCCCCCGGTGCATGTCTCTTACTAAGGGGTTCAAGTGCACTCATCAAGACACTTAATGTGTCTGTGCAGACACTGGGCATGTGCAGTCCATCGTGACACGCCTCAACCTGGCCTCAGGAGGAGCTGCTCCACGTGAAATGCAACTCTGTCCCGTGCGGCTGGACCTCTACTGCAACCAGGGCAGCGAGACGGCACTTCATGTGGCCGTGCGCAAGGGCCATTACGCACTAGCAGCTGCTCTACTGCGTGCTGGAGCTGCACCGAACCTTCCGATGCGTGGAGACAGGTTAGGGGACTCTGACACAGCCATGCAAGCTTTGCATGAGCATTTTCTGAATCGGAAATGGAGGAATACAGTGAGATTCTCATTTTTCATTTCGTGACGTGACCTGTTTTCATCAACTAAAAGCTGTTACTTATGTTACTGCTTGATGCGAGCTGTGCTCAAATGCACTCGAACATTCCTGATCTTTTTATTTTAATTGTTCTAATCAGATTACATTCTTAAATGCGCTGTGGCGGTACAATCTGATATGCACGGTTGCTTAGAAAGGTGCTCTGTCTTATGAGTGACTTTGAGTGTGTATTGGCTGTCGCATCGATGCGACGATATATGAATATACAACAGTAACAACAATAAGCAGCCGCTCTGTCGTAAACTTTTATATGTCTTCTGTTGTGAAATAAACCACCTACTATTCCATTCCTATGCGCATCATCCGTTCTAACAATTCCTTGCTCCGGGGATTCTGTGAAGAAAGGAAAAGGAACACACGAAATCTCTGAAAAGAGAGCTACAAGCTGCTTCAACAACCTGTGCACTGCATGAGCTGCACATTCGTGGAATGTAGCTGGCTTTTTAGTTTTCTCCACAACCCTAACCACGTGCCTGTCTTCTGGCCCCCTTGGCCTTTTCAAACACAAGCAAACTGTTGTTGACGTTCAGTATGAAGTACTCTGTATAGTGTGCAGGGTGTAAACTGAGGATGCGAGAGAAAACATGCAAGGTTGAGACTGCTAGGATGCCAGCGATCTGCAGTGATTGGGAGGGCAGGGTAGGAGAGTGGACATGAGAGGAGGTGGATCCATGTAGGCATTCGGTTAGTAGGGTATAGAATGCATCCCAAATGTAACAAATGCATTTTCATGCCACTTGAATATTGTTGTATGTTTGCACAAGCATAGCGTTTTCTTTTGATAAGGTGCTTTGGAATAGACGAGCTCACACTGGTGCTAGTAGTGATTGTAGAAACTGAACTCTCCCCTTCGCACGTAGTAACATAATTGTGACTCTGCGATGATGCAGCCCATCGGGTGCTCTGCTGGAAGCATGCCGGCGAAGGGATGCCCAGATGGTGGAGTTGCTTCTGCGTCATGGGGCACGAGACGAGGACGGAGCTGCCCTGGCAGCGCTTCTCCCACATGGTGGGAGGCTTGTGTCACGTCTCCTGTCGCTGCGTGCGTACCGGGATCCCGAGCATACCATTAACCAGGTGGGCGCACCACATTTATTTATTTACTTGTTTTTTTCATCCAAAATGCTTTAGAGAAAATGAACTGGCATTTCCATCAGACTTGGTCGGCATCGAATACACTGTTTTGAAACCTGAAATTGGGAGAAAAGAAACCACCAGTGATGTAAATATGAAACTAAAAACTATCATATAAAATTATAATCAAGGAGAAATATACAGTGGAAGATTAAGTGTGTATGGGTTTGTCTGAAGCCTATTGTGTTTACTTGCATATTACCAGCACTAACCAGTTGTTGGCTACCCCTCTGGTGCTGGCCACCTTTTCGTATGCTTCATTCACTTCCTTTGTTTGGTATAGAGAGGTTTGTAGATGATACACTCTATTGTTTTTTTTCTTTTCATACCATGGCTTTTCCCCGCTGTGGAGCATCTTCAGACTCGTGCGTAAAGCTCAATGACTATAAAACTAAGATTTCACGCAAACAATATGTGTCTCAAGACATGCTAAATTTCACATTGCAGATGTAAAAAAAAGGTAAAGTAACATGATTTCGGAGGTATGAAAGGTGGCAAACGACTACAATGAATACCTATTAGAGGGCAATGAGTTGAACGGATTGTTTTAGCAATGCTGGTGTTTCGGTGTTTTTTGCACACATTAGGGTTATTGATGGGTGAATGCGGCAACTGATGAAGCTATCTGACTACAATAAATAGCTTTTTTTTTGTGTTTGAAGAGTGTTTTTGTCATGATAACGTTTTAAAAAGCAGTGCCTTCATTGTTACAGTGCTGCTTTAAATTTCCACCAGTAAGGTAAATCGCAACTGATTTTAGCAGTAGTACACCAACACCTCGATATAACGATTCCAAACGTAATTAAATATCTGTTATAATGAGGTGAATGAAGAATATTTTTGCAATAGCTAAAGTGTTAATGAAAAGTGTTAAGATGCAACTTTGTTATAAAGAGGTTTGAGTGTAGTAGTATGCTTTGCCGGTTGAGGTCTACCTTTCAGCTGTCACCTCTAATTAAGTTAAGTCACCTTCACTTAAGCAGATCTTTGCAAGAAAGTTTTGGATATAACGAACTTAGATTTGTGTTAGATGTAGGCATGTGCAAACAATTGAATGCTTCAAATATTCAAAAAATAATGCAGTATCAGGCTTCACTTCGAATTGAATTTAAAATATTGAAAATTTTGAATAATTCGAGATGAACAAATAGGTGCATACAAGTACGCATGTTACACTCTGCAAAGGTGGTTTCACAGCAGTGGAGGGGTGCTAAGCCGTGAAAGCACCTAAACAAGTGTATAGTAGTTTGTAACTTTTTGTAAAAGTGGTTTCACTGCAGTGAATTTGTTTAGCTATGAAAACGCATATCCAGGAGAAATCAGCACTGCTGAAAAGCCCTACTTCAAAGTTAAATGAAGATATTAATATCACATTGATACATTTTTCAGATTTTTTAGTTTAAAAGCTCGTTACACCAACTTGTATACTCTAAGTATAGCAAATTTTAAAGTGTAACATATGTTACTGGCTATCACTAGCATTTTACTGAAAGTCATATCTTGCTACTATTCAAAGTTGTTTTCCACTTCCTTTAATGCAAAAATATGGCATTTTCACAGGCCTTGTTTCAAATTTAGAAAAATATTGAGCAGGTTTGTTAGGGCATGGCAAACACACCCATTTTTATTTGTAATATGCGATATATATACTATTCGAATTCCATTCAAAATTATTCAACCAAAATTATTATTCGCTTCGAATTCACTTCAAAGCAAAAATTCACTATTCGCACAAGCCTAGTAAGATGCAACTTTGTTATAAAGAGGTTTGAGTGTAGTAGTATGCTTTGCCGGTTGAGGTCTACCTTTCAGCTGTCACCTCTGATTAAGTTAAGCCACCTTCACTTAACCAGAAATGCTGCGAAGTTGGCAGACAAGCCAAAGCTCTCTATTGGAAAAAATCCTGTAGTGGTGGACACTTGTCTCATTTTTTGTCTTCGAAGGGCGCGCTAGATGGCCTCGCCCTGGCACCCAGCGTGCCTGTTATGATCAACTGGCACGGCCAGCAGTGCCTGGAGCAGTTATCCGAACGTTGGCTGGCTGACGCTGCCATGGCACTCAACCTCAAGCTCAAGCTGCAGCCGCAGCTGACCGGCCCCGCGCTGGCCGCAATAACTCGGCTGGACGTGTCGGGGAACGCCTTGTCTGAACTGCCCGGCTGCGTGTTTTTGTCCCTGCCATCGCTGCGCCTGCTGGCTGTTGGACAGAACAAGCTGGCCACGTTGCCCGACGTGGTCTCCGCTCCGCAACTGGAAGAGCTGCAGCTGCAGGACAACCGGCTGGAGACGATTCCGGGAACACTGTTCCAGTTGCCGTCCCTTCATACACTTGACCTGTCCAACAACAAGTTGCAGGTGCGATGAGGTTTACCACATTCTCTCGCATACAACCCTCCCTTGCATGCAACCTGTGTTACAGTTAAAGGAGAAAGAAGGGGGCGCGGGTATGAGCAACAGGCAGAGGCACTGGCTCATGCTGTTGTTTCATTTTCTTCTTTATAGCTGGGTGTACGGGTCAGGGTCTCCTCTTCGGTTTCTTTTTTCTTTTAATTTATTATTTCTTTCGTTTTACAAAAAGAGGAGCAAGAGCTAAAGGCCATGTAGCATGACAGAGGCTCTTACTCTTTTGGGAATTCGGAATGCATGTTTTGATGCACCTCCAACTACAAACCGCTAAATAAAAAGTAATAAATAATAATGAAAAACTTTGGGAACAGCCGTGGTGCCTCCACGCACAGCTACAGAGCATGTCATTTTGTGTTTCGTGTGCGCTAAAAAATTTCATAACAGCCATAATGCCTCCTTCGTCGCAGCACATTTAAAAAGTATAATGAAGCCTACTTGTGAACTGAATTTTGGGTATGACTTGCATCAGACCATAGCTCCTATAGTACTGCAAATTTTGTGCGAGTTATACTCTAGAGAATATGCGTTCACCATAAGGGTCCCTCCTCTGAACTGCTGATGCATTGTAAGGACACTGTGCCGATGATAAGCACTGCAAGTGTGAACCCATAGAAGAGTCTGCAGTGCACTTGGTTTCCACAGAAAACACTGCTGTCTGTTTTCGTTTAATGCCAAGATGCCAAGTAAGGTTGGTCTCAGAGGTACCGTAAAAGCTCACATATAGCTCGGACCCACATATAGTCCGGTGTGTAATTTGGGGATCGCAAACATGAGAAAAAATGTTTTCACCTGAATATAGTCCAAGTAAAACGAAAAGATGCATTTATTGACACACTTCATTTATCATCGTCGTTGGACGCACTCTCTTCCGAAGCTCCCTTGTCGCAAATGTTCTCCCACAGGACGTCATCCTCAGTGCCATCAAGCGCGTTCGAGATAGAGTGCTTTTTGAATGCGTGGCAAACGAGCACCTCGGGAGTGCCTATTCACGACGATAGCACCGCTGACGAGGCCTGTTTCAATCATCTGGCAGGGGTCACTTCTGCTTCTCCAAACCTCATCCACTCCACCTACAGGTGCTTGACATGGTCCTTAAATGGCTTATTAAGGCACAGATCAAGCGGCTGCAGCTATGATGTCATCCCTCTTGGGATTACAATGAGCTCGGTGCGGGAGTCGCTCAGCAGTCGCTTTACAGATTCGGACAGGTGATACCGAAATGCGTCAAGCGCAAGCATCGAAGGAAGCCTCAGCAGTGCTCCGGACCGTCGACACCACACAGACTTTATCCAGTCAAGCACTAGCGATTCGTTCATCCACCCCTTGTCCTGGCAACGGATGACATTTTCTGGGAACTTCTTCTCCTTAGGCAGCGTCTTTCGTTGAACACTATGCGGGTGACTGTAATCGTCTGCAGTGCAGGACAACATTACAGTCACCCGCATTTTTTTGTTTCCTGTCGATTGCACGACAACTTGTCTGGAGCCTTTCTGATGCACCATCAGTGCCGAGGACATATCCAGGTAGACCGGCTTTTGATCCCTGTTGCCGATCTGGTCCAGCTGAAAGGGGACAGTACTTTGCAACGCGATTGCATAACTTCACAAGGTCCTCGTCGTAGCACTTTGGTAGCTTCTGCAATATTGATGTACGCCGGCGTAGGGAGAATCCAGCGTGGCGCAGGAAGAGCGACACCCGATGCTTGCTCGCTTTGAAATCTTCCAGCTGAATGCCTTTGTCTCGGGCAATCTCCCTTGCCTTCACTTGTAGCAGCTCGATGTTCACAGCGAGATGTGCAGCTCGCTGCTCCCGCACAAAGTCTTCGCGTTCTCATTCCACGTCAGGAAACGCTCCATTTTTTGGTCCGCACAAACTTTTTCCTTGGCTGCTGCAAGCAAAAAGGGCATCCTTCTGCTTCCACCAACTGTGAATACTCTGCTCGTTGACTTCGAACTGCCGCTCCGCGGCACAGTTGCCTATGGTTTCAGCAGCAGTGATAACTTCCTTTTTAAAAGCAGCCGAGTACTGCCTGCGCGATGCTGACATGGCGTAAAATTACAGGAGCAAAATTGTGGCCGTCGTTATGGACGCCAAGTTGAAGCAAAGGCCACTGAACACTGTTCCACGCCTCGGTGCGTAAGTCTGTGAGACTAACACCTGCTATTGCTGCTAATACTACCTAGCACCTAACGCAAAAGTGCAAAAACACCTGATGATGATGATAGCACCACACTATGCCGAAACCAAAACTGAATTCCGGCCTAAAATTCTTGGGACCCGCATATAGTATGGGGCCGAAATTTTGCACACTAAAGTCTATGTAAAAAAATTAGGGCTATATGCGAGCTTTTACAGTATTTTTGTCAATCTGCATCATAAAACAGATTCTGCCTAAAAAAAAGTTGGAAGCAGGTGCTAGTAATATAAAATAAAAACATAAAAAGGGTAATGTAAAAGTTAAAACTATAATTAAGTTTGCATTTACACTACAACATTATTTAATTTTCAGAAGTGTGTTTCCTGTCTGAAGGTGGTCGTATTCACTCGCATACAACATGAACTCGCTAATGTTTGGTATTTACTATTATAACAGCCAAATAAAATTTTACTTATGTACAGTAGAATTTCGCTGCAACATTTGTGCAGAAAAAAATTACTGTAAGGCACAATATACCATTTGGATTCTGTAAAACATCACACAATTTCGCTTGATAATGTTATTGTGATCGTTTGCACCAAGAAACCTCACAAAATACAAATATATTAACGATGTTCTAGTACTGCAGTATTATTCTGTTCCTCACTCCATTGAGGGGCACTAAGAAAAAAAGTTTTAGTGCGGCATTTTATAATTTCGGTTTGCTGCGATGCGTTGCTAGAAACTTATCACTCATAACACAGTGCATCACTTGCTGCAGTGCTCAACAGATAATTAATTACAGTCAGTTCATTACCAACTAGTCTCAGTTTTGGTTTGGTAGAGTTCCACGATAGGCTGCCGTGTGAAACTAAGGCCATCTAGCAAGGAAAAGAGCACACTGAACTACGACACACCTCTGCGCTGCCTGTATGGCCATTCAAATGTGGAATACACGGTGCGATGTTGTGGCCATTATCGCCATCATCACCACTTCGTGGCAAAGACCGTCTTGAGACTTCCACAGGTATGCCGAGGGCACGGACTTGTTAGCAGCCGCCAAATGGTCGCCTGCTTGGTGCAAATGCGCCAGCAGCAATGCGTCGATTACGTCAAGATTTAACTGGGCACCTTGGAGTTCAGCCACAGCGGTGATGTCGTGACAGTATTGGGGTCTTTTCAGATCGCTCTGTATATTGCCAATGTTGCCAGACGTGGCGCATAGCGTTAAGATCGGGCTTGCGAACTTTGAAAATCGTAGAAATTACCTTCCAAGCTGTGTTTGCTGTTTAGATTCGGTAGACGATATATGCATGTTCACGAGAATCGATCCTGTAGGCTGTCTGAGCCATGACATTTTGTGTCGGCGCCCCATTAAGTGCTCCTTGCGCTATGACAGTTTTTGTTGAGGAAGTATGCCCTAAATTTGTTTAGATTTGTGTTACAAGCTGCCACTCTAGCGTCGCCAGCGCGAAGTCGGCGACGGGAATGACAGCAGGTTGGTTCGTTCCGTACGCAAGCAGAGACAGTGAAGAGATCAGAGACATGAGAAAACAAAACAAACTTTACTATAGTGATATGGCAGCACATGGGATCTAATACAACACTTCTATACAACTAACAAAATACAACGACACTTGATACAATTAAAGAAATATATAACAGAAACAATAAAATCAGCTTACGAGAGAGAACTATTACAAACTACACAAACTAACAAGAATAGAACGACGGAGGAGAAAGTTCAAAGATATAAACAGGTGAAGGCATACGTGTGATGACCGGCAGCGTTGTGTCCCCGACGATCGGATGCGAGAAGTCGAAGAGAGTTCTGGCACGACTGCGATGTTGGCGGTGTTGCAACGCTGGTGGCTCCGGGAGGCTAGTGCTTGCAGGTGACTTCGAGCAGGTTGAGCTAACTCGAGGCGATGTCCCGATGTCTACGTTGCAGACGTTAATATCGCGTCACAACTAGACGAACGGCTAAGTTTAGGTGGCCAGCCGATACAGAGCCACACTAAAAACTTCTAGAAGAGATGTTTGTTGATCTGTTTCTACACCATCTTGGTCAGCGACTAGTCTGCCTAGCAGGGCAAAATCCTGCGCTTAAATCCCCCTCGTGTCTCCTCGCTCTCTTCCTTGGGGACAAGAGACCTCTGCCTGGGTCCAGTCATGCGCGTTTAATTGATGGGCAACTCCGCCCCAAAAATATTTTGACCCCACCCCTTCTTGATTGGGAGAGGGCCCGCAACTAGCGAGAGTGACAACCTGTCGGGTGGTTGTCATACGGCTTGGCCACCTGAGGGTTTCCCACGCTTTTCCCCGTGGGAACGGTCAACCACTTAGCTCTCAGCCGTGGCGTCTCGTAGTCTAATCCTTTTTCGGGGTATACCGTGGCCTTCTACGACCTTGCAGCCGCCGCAGTTACAAAAGGATCAAACGTCGGCGGCGACGTTCTAAGAAGAGCACCCCATTCTGCTCTTCTCGGCTCCCTTTCATGCGCCGCTGTTTCTCCCGGTCAGTCGGGGAGTACGGCTCCCGTTAATTGCCGTGACGCGGTGTCGCCAAAAATAGCCGTCCGTGACAATTTCTGACACCTATCTGAACAATGCATGGCAATTTGCATGTATCTACCGTAATAGAGCAGCTTCGTGCAGAGAGTGGGCATTTTTATTAGCTGTGCACTTGTCAATTCATAGTTCTGAAAAATTACATTAAAGTAAGTGTCAAATCAAGCAGTGTCACATCATGTTCATGAAAGCCATCAAGGGCAAGGCTTTAGAAGCAGAGACAATCTGGGAAAGAAAGTTTTCACGGCTGCATCACTCGTTATGGGTGCACGTGCACCCCCAGGTGCTTCCTGAGGAGCTGTGGGGAGCACCCCGGCTACGAGATCTGAACCTGTCAATGAACATGCTGTCAAGGCTACCCAGCGAGCCGGGCGGCAAGTCTGCTCCGCAGGAGCCTGAACCAGAGCCTGTTGCGCCTCGTGCCCCATCACCGACGTGGCCACTCGAACATCACTGTCTCTGGAGGCACGCACTAGAGGCAAGTGCAGTTTTCTTTGAGAGCAGGGAACTAGACAGCTCTGCCACAAGTTTTATTGTGGTCAGTTGCTCATAATCTGTTACGTTTTTGCACTTAAGCGGTCTTAGTCTACACTGCGCCGTTGTCGTCACCACGATCTTCGTCGTAGCAGTAGTAAACGCACATCGCGATACAACAAATGCGGATATAACGAATTATCTGTTATAATTAATTAAATTAGAAATAGTTTTGTCATAGGTACAGTGTTATGAAAGCACATTTATAATGAATTTTCAAATATAACGAAGTTATTGTCATGTCAGGTATGACTTTGTTATAATTAAGTTATAGTGTAGCAGTTATAAAAGTAGCAGCAATCGTCATAGTCGTAGCAGTACAGTTGAACCCCTTCATAAGAGACATGCACAGAGTGTCGACTCTTGTCTTTTCTTTGAGGCATCACGTATAAGCAGGGTACCACGTATGCGTTTTCTTATCAGCCTCCATTTTAATGTGGGCACATTGGTGTCTCTTATACCCAATCGTCTGTTACATCAGTCTCTCTTATAATTATGTTCAACTGTACTTGTACTAGTAGTAAAAGCATTACCAGTAATCATTGTAAAAATCAAGGAGAGACCGAATGAAAAAAAAAAAATGATGACAGCGCTTGTGCAAACATTGCGAAACTTAGGAGTGGTATTTAAGGGATAACAAAAGGGGCAACAGCTTCACTGTCTAACACTTTTTACGGCGTGGAGTGGTGCACAATTTCTTTATATTTTTGTTATTTGTCGATTACTTTCCTTTAGCTCACCGTCACTTATCAGAATTTGGTAAGTTTTTTGGCAGTAACCAATTATTCGTAACCATTTCATGGGTGCTGTGGGCATACTCTGCCCTCCGTTGTTTACCTTCCATTCATTGAAGTAGTTTAGCCCACTACACTACGTCGTGTTCAAAACACGGTGGCCATGATGTTGGCTCTAACCCGTGCATTATGCGAGAAGATAGCTTTCGAGATTGGTTCCTGTTTTTGTGACAGGGCCGTTATTGGGCATTACAATGTGAACATCGGCGTTGCATGCGAGATCCAACGAGCTCCAATCTACTAGCGAGATGGGATGAGCCTCAATCAACCCGTTACCATTGCAGGTGCAAGAGACATATGCGCCCGAAGGACCTGGTTCAGGATGCCCACTGAGCAGCCTCAACCTGTCGCACAATGCATTCGAGAGGCTGCCTCCCATGCTGGCTTGCAGGGCTCCCCACTTGGCTCGATTGAACCTCAGCTACAACGGCCTGGCCTCGCCTGGCGAGCTGAGGTTCTACCCTGTCAGTCTGCGCCACCTCGACCTGTCGTCCAACAGATTAAGGGTGTGGTGGGCGCCAGCCACAAGCGACACCACCTGTGCTGCTACTGGTAGGCATCGAGTCCTCAAGGGCATCATTTGTAACGCCTTTTCAGAAGTGTTCACTTCCTTTAATTCTTTAAAGAGCTTCTGAAGGAGTTCTTATGAAGCAGCCCCGATCAGACAGAGAGATAATGGCGGTGATTGCACTGTGGGATGTACAGTGTTGGCCACTATGGTGGTGGCACACGTAATTGTTTGTCATAATATCACTGAATTTCTTTCCTGGTTGGCTGGAGTGGAGGGCGAAAGTAACATGGTTATTTATTTATTTATTTATTTTAATGTACTGTAAAGGCCCCATGGGGAGCAATCGAGCAATGGGGGTGTGTGGCCCCAATGACAGAAGGAAAAACCGACACATAGCAGCCAACAAGTGCTCACAATAATAATGGGTCAGCAGGACAGTGTTACAAATAAAATTGAATGTGAAAGCAGTGCTAAAAATATTTAGGAAAATAATGAAAAACAAAGTCTATGGTGAAAATTGAAATATAAATAACGAAAAGCTTACACAGAAGTTTGTTGATTAAAAATTCTTCTTCAGTCCTTCATTGATCCAAATAAATATACTAATATGTGTTTGTACATATTATCCAAGCAAAATCTAGTAACAATGGCACTATGTATTTTGGAACGATCTTTATTGCCTATTATTAGCAATTATTATACGCATTGGTGATTATTCGGTTCTTTGAGCAAACATTCAGTTGGCGTGAACTTTTGTGTTAACATTTTTTCGAATTTGCAGAACAAGCACATGTACACATTTTGCCCATATGTAACCAGCCTGCAAAACTGGTTTAATGGCAGTGAGGGTCTTGCTGGGGTGAGTCCACATCTAAAGGGGAAGTTTCTATATTGCTTACATTTCGTGGTTTTTTTTTTTTTGAAGTTTTGAAGTCAGTTATTTGGCAAAACTCTGGTAACTTGGCCTTTAAATGGTACTGTATTTTATTGCATGTTACCCACACCCACAATTTCGGGCTGGTAAAAAGAATCACAAAAATAACAGAATGCAGTTACTTACCCAAATAACGAAGCTTTGCAAATGAACTGACTGCATAGAATAAATGTCTTTCTCTTAGGCAATTGAAAAATCAGTTTTTGTCCATATCAGAAACTTGCATCAAAGCTTTTCTGCACATTGCATAACTTAAAATATTCACTGTGAAGTTATTCTATACTATTTACTATTCACTCCAGTTCACTTTAAGTTAAAAGAAGTTTAATCACTCAGACCTCATTATAACAAAGTCACGTCTGCTATGAAAATACTTCGTTATATCCGAAAATTTGTTATAAACGATTATTTGTAACACTGTATCTATGGCAAAGCTATTGGTCATTTGCTTCGTTATAACCAACAATTCGCTATATCTGGATATCTTAAATCAAAGATTGAGTGTATATGCACTAGTATTCTTGTAGTGCTAGGGTTGTCACCTGTCCAATTTTAAACTCGCCCAACTTGTTAGACAGTGAGCTGGTTGCTGATCCGCACCCAAGACCTGCCACCATTGGTCGCTCTTTTTTTGTCATAGTATCACAATTATTTATGGAATAGCGCATTTTAGAAATGTTATTTCAACTAATATGATAGTACGCATTTAATGTCAAGGCCCTAAACCTTTACGCTCAACCCCTTTTTGAAACCTTGATGTGTGGTGGTCATTGGAATGGAGCATATTATTGTGTTTGTCTGTGCGTATGAATATCTAATATTTCTGGGGCATCTGCACTTTTCGCATCTTAACTCGAGAATTCTGCGTTCGTTAGGCATTACGAGAACTGCGCTTGGAACGAGGTACCAGTCTGCCGTGGTGGAGCAGTGGCTAGGGTGCTCAAGGTCACTGGTTCGATCACGGCCACCGTGGTTGATTTCAATGGAGGCGAAATGGCAGAAACCCGTGTATTGTGCGATGTCAGGGCACGTTAAAGAACACCAGAAGGTCAAAATTTCCGGAGCCCTCCAAGGCATCTCTCATAATCATATTGTGGTTTCAAGGTCTAAAACCTGAGATATCATTATTGGAATGCGACACCAGAGCAGAAGTAGGCTGAACAAATGCAGACTAACTGATTTATTGAAATCATGCAAACTGTGGCAAAGGTTTTAGGGCACGCAGAGGACCAAAGGGCACATGAAATTCGGGAAGCCCCTTGGATAGCCAGACACGGCCCACATAGTTGCGTTAGTGAAACATCTGTGTATCCTCTTGAGAAAGAGCTTGATTTTCATAGGTGGATAGGAGCCTTGGTGCACAAGTGTAGGTACTATTTCCGTGTGGCCATGGCTGTCATCCAGCATGCGCATTGTTCCTGGAGGCAAGTTTGCTTGATTTTAATAAACTGGTTACCCCGCAGTGGAAGTCTTGTGGTTATGACGTTCGACTGCAGACTCGAAGGTTGCGGGATCGAATCCCAGCCACTACTGTCACGTTTTGAAATGCTGGAGGTCTGTGTACAGAGATGTAGGTGTACGTTAAAAAAAAACCTCACGTGGTCAATTTCCAAAGCCCTCGACTATGGCGTCCCTCATAATCATATGTGGATTTATGACTTCAGGTTTTAATAATAATAATAATACAGCATAGACCGCTTATAATGGATGTTGTCAAAGCCGTGATTCAATCACAACTTGGCATGCCGTCACAGGAAGCTTGCCCTGGACAACACGGTAATGGGTGCAGAAGTGATTGCACTCATGAGCTGAGCCAAGGGCAGCGTGAAACACCTGAAACAAAATTTCAGTTCAGAATCTGGAAAGTGTCTTGTCCCAAGCACATCAGCTTCATGTTGTGTTTTGTGTGCAAGTATATCAAGTTACTTAAGAGCCATTTAATTTAGAGTCATTCAGTGTAAAGGTATTTAGGAGCCATTTAATGTAGCTATGCTACATTAAATGGCTCCCGTAATATCTCCGGTAATATCTCCAGGTGGCAGTTGCTTTCATCGTAGCCACTGGCGGCTGGAGAATCTGCGCACACTGCTACTGGCCAGCAATCAGCTGCCAGGGCTCGAAGGTCTGGTGGGCCAGCAAGACGGGAGCGACTCCAAGGTGACATGGCATGCTGTCTTTACAGGAGCACAAAAGGCAAACGATCAATCAAGAGTACCTTGATTACTCTTCCTGAAACCTTGCTACTCCTGTTCTGTCCTAATAGATGACGCAGTCGCAGAAGAATCTGCAAGAAGCTTTTGCTGATTAAATTACCTGCCATGGACATGGTTATTGTCTCTAGTTTAACCCGCTCCTATGTATATATCACACCACCAACTACTATCTGGGAAAAAGTTCCTAGAAAATTTTCTCGTTTTACCCACATGTATCAGAGATAAAAGGCGATTTCACGCCTTGATAAAGATTACCCTGAACTATGCTAGAAAATTCCAAAAATTTTATTTTTTTTTAACTCCGTTCGGTAACCTGTGTCATTCATTCTAGTTTACTGCCAGTTTCAGCTGTTGTCATCATTGGCACTTTTCTGGCTTTGCTGTAACTTATAGCGGTCCAGTCACCTTACGCACCAGCATTCATGTATGACTCTCATGCAGAATTTAGCTTAGTGCTTTGTGGATTTCTTTTGCCCGGATTGTATGGGAGAAAACATGCTACTTAGAATCAGGCGCTCTGGCCTTTTTTCTCAGTAGACCCGATCTTTCTCCATCTGTGAAACTTTGGCAATCTCAGATTCTATGCTCTGTTAAAACTCTGGCCTTTATCAAATCAAGTGTCTACACAAAAAGGGGCCAGGCCTTTATTGGAAATACGAGGGAGTGGTGTAAAGATTTATGGCAATGTTACAATGTGTGGTTGTGTAAAGCCAGTGCTTTTATTTTGCATAATCTTTACTGTGTTCCGCTCATAGCTCTCCACAAGGAGCTCAAATCGGGGTTGGTCTGCTATGCAAAATAATGTAACCACTGGTGGCTGACTATTAACACAACATCAGGCACCTATAGCTTTTTTCAATGCAGTAATTAACCTAGCTATTGCTAATAGACTAATGACTATGGCAGTATCGATCTTCAAGTGCCAGTGGCAGCAGTAAATTTGTTAGCAGACTTTTACTCACTGTAGTGTTTCTATACATTGCAGCTTTCTTGAACTCTTTTAATGGCCACGGCTGAGGTGTGCTTTTGTACTCCCCAATCACTGAGCTAGTTGTGCATTGCTCATTGTCGTGAAGCTCAATTACCACACATGCTGTATAAGCACCATTGTCAGTTTTGGTTGCAATGTGTTGAAATTGCAAAATGAGTTGAACTGGCCTCAAGTTAAGGAAGGCTTCCTCTCAATTGAGCTTCAGAGAGCATGCTATCCTTTAAATTTCTATCCAGCAAGAACACTCTTTGAAAGGAGAGAGGAAAAAAGTAAGTGTCTATAATTAAATAATTAAATTATTACTGGACATTTCTATTGTTATCCAATAACCCACTGGTAAACTAATGCGCTAGTCCATACCAGAATACCAGATACATTACAACTAGTATCTATTGTCTGCAAAGCTTGCGTATTGGTGCATTGTTGTTCCCATGCATCTGCCATGCATTTGTCCTTTACAGAAAAAATATTATTTTGAGTAGTTTGTGAATTGTTTAGCAATGTTAGATGCCACAATTCAATTTCAGTTGATAGTGAAAAAATGATTTCCTTTATGACTGGGGCATGCAGGAGGTGCCTCTCTTCCCGAATCTGTCCATGTTAGACGTGAGCAACAACCTGCTGTGTGACGTGCCGGCCACGCTGTCAGAACTCGGATCCCTTTCGGTGTTAAACTTGAGCGGGAATCCCGGCATCATCGAGCTTCCTCCGCAGCTTGGCCTTCTGTCTAAACTGTGGAACCTGAACCTGCGCGGATGCAGCCTGCACGAGCCGCTGGCTTCTATGGTGCGCTCGACGCGCTACCGCACCACCGACCTCGTGGGATATCTCAAGTCCATTCTTCAAGAGTGAGTGCCCACCGCGGCTGAGGTCGCGGTTTCAATTCCAAGCAGCAGTGGGCATGTTTGTTTCATGGAGATGAAATGTGCAGTTTAGAGGTATATTGTCTAGTTATTCACATGTTTTGAAAATTTCAATTTGCTCCCCGAGTCCTCTGCTGTGCCTCATTTTTTTAGCTGCAGCATTCTTTTAAAACTTAGAACTCCGTATACAAGTCATTCATAATGCTGTTCCGAGTATATTTCTGGTGGGACATTTCACAAATAACCATTGTGCCATTTTTAGTAATATTAATTGTTGAGGTAATTGCATCCCAGAACCACTATATGACTGTTAAGTCTGTTTATTCCGACACTGCCTTTCGGTTGCTCACAAGTAAAGACATGGACGGCTTCATTTCAGCCACACCGCACACGGCTCACCTTGCTGGAATGTTCTCTGCTTGCCATGCTGTCGTAGCCGCCACAGTCCATATTCCCACGCTGTGTTGCATACCATTCCTTTTGTCCTGCTGTCCCTTCCTGTTGCACCATTCTCCCCCATTTCCATAGTTGCCTACTCTCTCCTGCTGGCAACTCTGCACCACCTGAGGACAGTCTGATACCCTCACGTGATTATGCGAGACACCGTAGCAGAGGGCTCTGGAAATTGTGACCACTTGAGGTTCTTTAACGCGTGCTTGAAGTGAGGTACCCAAGCCCCCAGCATTTGCTGTTTTTTCATAGACTCTGTGTCTAGTTCACAAAATTTTATGCGACATGGTCTAGTTTGTGACCTTCATTTTGTTTTGTTGGTTGTTGACCAACTGTGTCGCATGGGCGCCACCATTGAAAATTGGCTTATTGGGCTGGTTGTTAACCGCTTTATTAAGCATTAGAAGTAAAGCATGGCACTGGAAAGATTCACTGAACCGTCTTCTGTCTTCTTGTGTGGTTTTGATCGCATTAAATTTCCACGTTCCATGAGACTCTTTAAATGGATGTCTCTCTGAATTTTAAAAGATGCATTGTGTTGGGCTAAAAGAACTTGAGTCTGGCACAGTTGGCGTTCACTGTTTTACGTCTTCACTCTTGACCACTAACAAAAGATGACAGCTAAAGAAAAAGACAACACAGGCAGTAAACTTTCAACTTATTTAATCCCAGCAACACATAGCAATATGTAGACAATAGTATCATGTGCAGAACCCAGCATATTCACTCAGCAGCCTAGCAGGGCAACTACTTACATAAAAAAAAAACGTGTCTCCGACGGAAATTGTATAATAGAAGTACTGCTGAGACTATTACTTTTCTTGTTTATATGTGCATTTGTGAATGTCAAATATGTGTTTTTGTGCTTGATTTGCAGTGCTCGCCCGTATGCCAGGATGAAGTTGATGATAGTGGGCGTACAGGGCATCGGAAAGACGTCTCTTTTGGAGCAGTTGCGACAGGAAGGCACGGGGTCGTACCGGAAGAGACCTCCCGAACATTGGGGCAAGCGCGTGGGCCACAGGGGCCTTGGTTTGAAGACACCCAGGGGAGTTATGCTGTCCACCGTAGGCGTGGACCTGGGCGACTGGACGCTGAAGGGACGACACGGACCTGTCACGTTCCGCACGTGGGACTTTGGTGGCCAGGTAAGAGGGAACACTTTGACTAGCGCACCAGACTCGCAGGAAATACAAGAGCACATTACTGGCAATGTTAAGAAGTTGGGAGGTTTCTAGAGTGTTGTACAGTTTTGCTTGATGACAATATTTGGAACATTAGCATCTGAAAATCAATTAAAGGGAAAGCATATCAACAAGATTCTGCTTCGTAGACTGTATTTCTAGTAGATCAGGCATTGTCACAAAGAATGGTCTTGTTGATTCGTATGCCCAACTTGTTTTAAATGAGCACACATCGAGAAAATTGGCGACGAACCTACCTTGACATCCTGAAATGACATTACAAAAAATGTAACCAGAGGAGGGTGGGCACTGACTCACAGTTGAATTTGTATTGATTGATAATGTTCTTAGTGTATATTAGCTTTGTTTTGGTGTTGGTATTGCGCACCTGTTACTAGCAAGTAAGGCATCATAACAGTCGTGTCATTGGTGTTGCAGAAAGAGTACTATGCCACCCACCAGTACTTCCTGTCGAAGCGCTCACTGTACTTGGTGGTGTGGCGTATAACTGACGGGGAGCGAGGTGTTCAAGGCATCCACCAATGGCTCATCAACATCCAAGTGAGTGCATTCTTGCTCAAGTTGATCAACGATGAAATGGTAGCTGGGCTCCTGTAATTTCAAGTCAGGGTTAATTCCAACAGGACATCAGTTTGTTGGCTGACTTGTCATGTTTCTTAATGGATCTAAGATTTACCTTTTTTTTATTACTCAGCCACATGAAACCATTAATTGCAGTGGGCTCTTGTTAAATGAAACCTGAAGGGACCAAGAAAGTGTGTTCCATTTAACAGGATTTTCGTTTACTGAGTTTCAACTGGAGTACAGAATTCATGTATGAAACCAGTCATATTAGAGTCACTTGTTCCATTTAAGCGGCAGCTCTGTTTAACAAGTTTACTGTGAGTCTACTGTAATTAGCAAAGAGTAACATACGTGGTATTATTTGTTGTGTCTAATTGTAGTGCAATGATTATAGGATTAAGAAAAATGTAAGTGGACAAAAAAGAAAATAACTTGCTGCAGGTGTGAACGTAGCCCAAACAGTTTGTGGGTTCGGTTATATTGTAGGACTTTTTAGCATTTAAGTTTCTGCTCCGGGCGATGCAACAGTTAAAATAAAGATCTTCGCTGGTAAATTCAAATCTAAGCAACTCATGCATCAAAGGCAGCATAATGGAGCTTTCACACCTTTTCATTAGTTCTGATGCACTGGTTGGCAACTGCCTGAAGTTACGGCATCGCTGTTTCTGGCTGAATCGACGTTGATATCATGGCTGATGTTGCCGGTGCCGCGGAAGTGGACCAGTGCAGTTATGAAGACGCTGACACCAACGCTAAACAACATTTTACGGCGCTACATAGCTTGCATCGGCTTGCACCGTCAATCACCGCTGTTGTGGCTGAAGGGTGTGGGGTCTCGATGTGGCGAGCGCCATGCTCTTGGATTGAAAGGACACAGCAGACGTGGTCGGTACAACCAAACAACAACACACATTTATTTAACTGCTTTTATAACGGCAATATCGTCAGCCAAATTATTATACATCAATTGTAATTAACCCGCTAAGACATCCTTACACAATATTACCATACACTCCATGACAAACACAATAACACGACAAACAGACAATAACACCCAAGGCCAAGTAAAGCGTCGCCAACGCTTGACTTACCACGAGGGTTCCAGACGCGCAGCCCGCGGTGCCACGCACTGGGCACCCACGCTCGAGACAACCGTTCGCAACAACTGCCACGTGCAGAAGAGACTCGCTCAACTCTCGCCCGCCACCAAGGCTTGCCTTCCGCCAGAGGTAACAGTCGGCGCTACACCATGATGATGATGATAGTGGTGATCAATGAGAATCACCTACTGCCCGGTGATTTTAACTCGAAATGTGGCTTTTGGGCGAGACACATACGCCACGCAGCGCAAACAACTTTACAGGGGGTGTCAACACCTTCACATCGCTGAATTTGCTTGTACTGAAAGCTACAATGATTGATTAATAAGGATCACTTGATTAACATGATGGCGTGCAAATGGCAAGACATGTCTACAGACTATTTTCACGCGAAATAAGGTGCAGTAACTTGCAAAAGAAGCTGTCACCTGCAGCATACTGTGAGTGAATCGTCATGTTAACGCTTATTACGATTTCCGAAAGCTATTTTCAGAGTTGCAATGCAATAATATAAGCCTTATATAGGCATATTTTTTTATATCGAATTTTTGATATGTCGAACTTTATTGCTATCCTGTTCGGGTTTGATATATCTGGGATTGACTGTAGGTTAGTCGGGGTTCATCATGAAAATATTGTTTCCCTGAAAAAAAAAAAACGTATTCTCTTCTCACTGCATCCTGTGGCGTCTCATGTGCTCCGCCACATAATGATAACTCTATATCATTATCCACTAAAGAACTGATTCTCTTGGATGAAGTATTAGGCAATGATAATTAAATGTTTAGTTGCTGAAATGCATAAGTGAAGTTGTTGTGATGTGTATATCCATCACACTTCCAAGATGAAGTTGTAGGTTCAGCGCTCTTCTTGACATCTTCCCTCTTCTGTAATGCTGCGCTAGGAAGCTTTCAGATCAAAACTGTTTTAAAGTTAAAAAATTTGCGCCGCGTGCACTGAGTCACATGAGGTGGAGACGTAGCAGAGCTGGTCGGCACATGGATGGTCTGGGCTTGGCTAGGCACATGTGCATTCACATGCTGATGTGCAAAGTGTTAAAGTTATTGTGTTGTAAATCACAAGGATCAGCTAGGTATTTATTGGGATCGATTGGGTACGGCTTAGCAATCACAGCAACAAGTAGCTTAATTAGCTTTCAGTTTCTCGCTTCATCTTTCTATCTCTTTCTCTCTACTTCTTTCTTTCTTATTCTTTGTTTCTCTCTCTTTCTTTCTCTGTCTTTCTATCTTTTTCTTCCTTTTCTTTCTGATGATTGATATGTGGGGTTTCACCCTTTTCTTTCTGATAATTGATATGTGGGGTGTGATATGTGGGTGGATATGTGATAATTTATATGCCCTTTAACTGGCAAGATAAGAAAAAACAGGGGAAACATTTTTCTGCTGGTTTACTTCTTCTCTACAACCACCACAGAATCACCAAAACATGTTTCATTATGTTCCACCATAAAAAACTAAAAAAAGATTGAGGAGGTCGACAATTTTGTTGATCTGCCAGTCAACGGTAAAAAGGCGAAGCTCAAAAAAATATGACAGCATATCTACGGAGTGAATGATGATGAGTGGGGCGAAGGGTCTGTCCGTCCATCTGTCCGTCCGTCTGTCTGTCCATTCATTTTGCACAGGAGTGGTTTTTCTTTGGGTCTACAATATTGTTGATCTGTGGGTTAAAGGGTTAATGTCCCAAAACCACCACCACTTATGATTATGAGCGACGCCGTAGTGGAGGGCTCCGGAAATTTTGACCACCTGGGGTTCTTTAACGTGCACCCAAATCTGAGCTAACGGGCCTGCAACATTTCCACCTCCATCGGAAATGCAGCCGTCAGAGCCGGGAATGATCCCGTGACTTGCGGGTCAGCAGCTGAGTACCTTAGCCACTAAACCACCGCTGCGGGCCTTCCTTTTTTTTTCGTTCTATGTCTCTTTCTCTCTCTCTGTACTAGTTTTCTCACCTATCCTAGTTAGTGCATACCATGTCGGAAAAACTGATTAAGTGGGAGAGTGTGCACTGTTGCACATGTTTGAAGAGCGAAGCAAAAGATGAAAATGGCAAAGAGAGCACACGCTGGAAAGACAGTTTCCTGTGGACATCACAAAACGAAAAAAAGGCGGGCATAGCAGCTCTGCTGTAAAATTCACTTCGGTGCCCTTTTCATTAAGAGTCTAAGGAGGTTCACCTTGCAGGCACGTGCACCGAATGCCCCCGTGTTGGTAGTGGGCACGCACCAGGACCTGGTAAAAGAGTGCCTCCCAGATGGCTACGCGGAGGAGTTGCAGGCACTGATCCGCAGCCGCTTCCTGGGCGTGGTGGATGCGGACAAGTGCGGCCTCCCGCGCGTGCTCGATTCCCTGGAGGTTAGCTGTCGCTCGCGGCACAACATCCGGCACCTCTGCCAGCTCATCTATGATGTGGCCTTTGACATGCGCTGCCCAGGTGAGCCCCAGTGTTCTTGCTTCTGTTTGGCCGAATTCCTCTTTTTTTTTTTTACAGATGATGTGATTCTTTCGTTGTAGGCCACCTGAGTGCCTGTGTACTAAACAGCCCACTTTTGTGCATTGCCAATAATGACTCAATTGTCAAAAAAATAAAGATGTATTGGATGTCTACTAGATAGCATTCAATCAGCAATTCTTTTATTATTTTTATTTTTACGTTGTTCAAAGTTTGTCATAACAATCTTTTTCTTTAGCGCAAAAACTTCCAACTCGTTGTGCTTGTGTGTCTCACAGCCTTTTAATCTTTATTTCGGAAGCTTTTTGCGCTAAGGAAGAAACCGTGCTTTACCGATTAAGCTTAACTTAAACATGCACATGGTTATGAGTCGTTAGTGAGATTTCTTTGCAAAAGTTCATTTTGCTGTGCATTGCAGACATATAGTGGAGGGGCTATGAAATGCCGCATGCCCTGCCCCATCTCTGCTTGTAAACTTTGGCCAATGTAGTGAACTCATCGACTCAACTATGTGTCACTTTTCTCATCTAGCATTTGTGGCAGGCTCATTAGACTGATGTACCTAGAGTGGCCTTGAAGTAAATTGGTTGAATTGTTTCTTTTTTTCAACTGTTATTACTCACACAAAAAATTTTCTTTGTTGCTGAATTAATTCATGATTTGAACCAAATTCAATATTAAGAAGTTCACGGGGACAATATGGAATCAGCTTGTACAGGATAGGGTAAACTGGAGATCATTGGGCAAGTGTTTGTCCTGCAGTGGACTAACACAAGCTGAGAATAAGAGTCAGAAGCAAGTACACTGAAACCTCGATATAACGAAACTGGATGTAATGAATCTTATGAAAAATTATTCTGCAGTATTAAAAATAAACCTTTATAACAAATTTTTGGATATAACGGAGTTATTTTCGTGTAATATGTGACATTGTTATAATGATGTTTGAGTGCAGCTTTAAATCTAGTGGGAGTCTGGTGTCTTAATGGAAGTTCGGGGCAACATCGACCTGTTGTTGCATTCACACAAACTGCTGCACTTGGAATTTGTTCTTTGATGCAGGCAGCAAGGAGCGCCTTCTGGAGCAGCGCATTCCAGCCACCTACTTAGCCCTGGAGGACGTTGTGGGTAGCCTGGCTCTTGAGCGGCGGCTTCAGGGCAAGGAACCTGTTTTGCACGCCGAGCAGTACCGGTACGTGCGTGACACTGGTGAATCCTCGCAAAGCCATTTATTCGAATATTTCAGTGAGTGTTGCAGTTAGGCTAACATGGTTCTTCTTTCCAGCTGGACTTCTTTGATGGCTTTTTCAAGGCACATCTTTTTCATGAGAAACTACGAATTTCAATTTAATTTTATAGAAATTGCAAATTTCAGATTATAAGTACTAATGTTGAGTCAATGTTTTAGAATATTTTTTTTTCTGGGGGAGTAAAGGAAGATTAACAAACTTTGACAGTGCTAACGCTATGCACCTTACTGTCTGCCCTATGAACTCAGGGAAAAAACATTTTAATAATTAAATGCATGCTATCTTTCGTCAGTAATGGATCATACATTTTTAAAAATTTTTGCATTCGTACACTGTGCAAATACCTTGTGGAAGGTAAAGAATGAATGTGAGACTGCCGTGCTGTTTCATAAAGTTAGAATCTCTCGCAAGACAGAAAAAAAAAAAAAGTGTCGAGGGCACACGCTCAGGAGCTCTGGCACATTTATTACAAACGCTATTAATTGTTTAGTTTCCTTGATAAAGTGAAAAATCTTTTCTTTGCACAGCATGTTGGTGATGCATGAGCTGCAGCAGAAATTTGACTGCTGCTTTCGGGACATGGCCGAACTCAACCAGGCCACCTCGTTTCTGCACGACAATGGTAGGTTTGGCATTGCACCTGAGCTGTCAAAGCTGCGGGGCTGGAGGCATTAAGTAGTCTCTGACAAGCTATTCATACTGAAGAAGTTGCTCACCTTGTTCTGTCACACCGCATTGATACTTGTGCCCTTAGCATAATCATAAAGGAAAGAAGCCTTCTTTTGTTGAAGGGATGACTGGCGCACAGCTAAATTTTATCATCTTTAATGCAGATACAAAAATGGGAGGTTTGTGGAATAGTATATTTAGCTTATCATTTTGCAGTGCAGGTTTTTTCCAGGCAGCACAGTCACTTCACAACCCACATTTTGATGTAGGTTTTTTTTAGTCCAGCACAAACGTATGCACCCTATACAACATATAAACCCCAATCAAATTTCTTGCATCTCAAGATAGTCTTAAAAACTACATGTATCTCACAGCTGCGTACATTATACACTTATTGCATATTTCATGTGCTAAGCTGTGTGTATGGCACATAAAGCCTTGTACGACTTGCACCTTTTGAACCAAATGCACTGCAAGTGAGCACTATATAACAAATTGTATTGGCTTTTGCAGGTGTACTTCTGCATTATGAAGATGCCACACTCAAGGACCTGTATTTCTTGGATCCACAGTGGCTTTGCGACGTGCTGGCTCATGTAGTCACTGTACGTGAGATCAACCCTTTTGCACGCAATGGTGAGTGTGACACCATAGGGGAGGTCTTTGTTGTGTTACACGTGAAGCTATGCATACGCTGTAGACTAGTTGAGTGTGAACTTTGAAAGATTCAAGGGAAATATTGCCCCTAAGATTACTTACATATTGCGATATTAATTTGTAGAGTGTCATTACAAGGGAAGTAACAAGAAAAAGTGCTTTTAAAGGGGCCCTGCAACGCATTGTAAGTAACTATCACATGGTTTTTATATAAGGAGTTCATTAAGACTCGCAAATCGACTGCGGCAAAAAATTTTAGAATCGGTCGAGTACAAGCGGAGATTGTCGCGTGATGTTGTTGCTCTCTCTTTTTTGTTGTCCCGATAAGTGCACTGAAAGTTAAGCAGGGAGGGATGGCACGAAGAGAAGATAATACGGCACATGTGCGGTGTGACTTTGAACACTTGTTTTTTCAACACGGGTCTTACAGCGTGGTCACGAGGGGTGCATGGGGGCATGTGGCGGCCTCTCGTGGCAGTTGTGGTAACTTGTAGCTTGCAATGTTCAAATCAGCCAGTGGTTTAAAATTTAGGTACGTGGTGCAATCCTGTAGATAAATGGTATCATTTATGGAAAGAAGGCAGAGAGATCTTAAGTGTTTTTTTTTTAGAATTCATTGTAAGTTAAGTGCAAGGTCCGTCTCGTGTCCAGTATTGTTAGTTTATATATTAATCATGTACCGAACAACCCAGTCAAGCGCACTCTTGCAGGAGCTCTTTAAGGTATGCAAGAACATTCATCACACAACTGTAGTGCATTAGCGGGGAATCATTTCTCAAACTTTTGTGGCATCGGCTTAGCCTTGCTTCTATGCAGATCTTCAAAAGAAGGTAATCATGAGGGTGGGCTGATTTTACAGGCATCATGCGTTTGGAAGACCTGCAGCACTTGTTCCGAAGTGCTGAAACACGCAGCTACTTGCTGAGCCTGCTGAACAAGTTTGAAGTGGCTTTGACATGGGACGGTCGCAGCCTGCTCATACCATCCCTGTTACCTTCCGAAGAGCTGCTTCGTTGTGGACTGCCGGGAGCCGACGTCCGGGTAAGTTCTGTTTATGCACCCATTCATGCAAAAGTGCTTAGGTAAGCCTTATTGTGGCATCTGCATCTTTTGCGTAGAGAATGAAAGCTACTTATGTCGAAATAGTAGTGATTGACATGCTGCATTGAGGTAAAGCCTTCTTGTCATAAGTGTTGTTACCATTCTCGTGTAAGTTTACTGTATTTGCTTGTGTAATGACTGCACCCCTTAATTTTGTCTTGAGAATTAGATGTCTTTTTTTTTTTTTTTACAGCCTATAAATTTTCCCCAAATTCTTTTTTCCGGGTGTATGAGCCTAGCTGACCTTCCATGAAAAAGCTTTTCGTTATGCTGTGTTATGACACCAGAAAATGATCATCATCATGAACTAACGTGGACCTACTTCGTCCTATCCTCCATCTTCTGCTGCACTCCAATAACTTGTATGCCGGCATTGAATGCAACAACTCTGATGGGCAAAAGAGAAAGGGAAAGAAATTGAGAAAGAGATAGGAAAAAGTAAACACAGTAAAAAGAATTTAAAAAAAAAGAGAGAGAGAGCAGGCATAGCCTTAAATAGTACAGTATAGCAAGGTGTGGGAAGGGAAGAAAGGGTGTGTATGAGGGGAAATGGGAGGTGAGAGGGTAGAGCAGGTCATAGTCATGTACAGTATAACAAAGAGTGGGAAGTAGAAGGGAAGAGAAAAAGGAGGAGGGTAATGCCGCCAGCTCTGCTGCTTTCTCAATCTTCGTACCACTAGTGCACAGCTGTCCCACTTTTTTTTCCTTCAAGGTGCCCAAAACTAATCTCTAGTGAGAACATTGGCAGCATGTCGTGTAGCGTAATGAAGTGTTGTATTGTCACACACGCGTCTGGAGCAAGCTTGAAGAATTTACCGTACGCTCATCAGATGTATGGGTGTATGTACAATGACCAAAGACAGCGCATGTGCACATGTTTAATTAAGGAACATAAACTATAGGTTAGAGTACGCCTATCTCGCATCCAGACACCATTTTATTCTGAACTGCAAGGCATACCTTATTTACTCGCATAATCGGTGCACTCGCATAATAGGCACACCCCTAGTTTGGTCGCAGAAAATTTCATTTTTTGATTCCGCGCATAATAGCCGCGCCCCAAACGTGGCCGTGATTGAAAACAATTCTACACCCAGCGGTACAGCTGGAACGCGGTTCCCTTACCCTGAAGAAAAAAAGGAGGCAAATCAACGAGCAAATAAAAAAAAATTCTAAGTGCACCGACCTAACCAATGTGTTTGTCGAAATAAAACTCGATAAAAAAAATGGCTGCTCCATCAATTACTGATACCCCCCAAATCGCCGCGCTCCTTGGAGGCTACGTGTACAACGTCGGGGGCTCTATCGACATCACCACCATCAGAGAAAAAGAAAGAAACGCCATTTTGCAAGCGTTGTGCGTATGTTGTGGTCGTGTATTCAACTTTTATTACACCATGGGGAAGTACGCAAGCTACACGGCTGAATTTAAACTGAAGGCAGTGCAGTACGCGCTGGAGCACGGCAACCGGGCTGTAAGCAGGTATTTTGGTGTTGTAGAAACCAGTATTCGGCACTGGAAGGATAAATAAGAAAAACTTAAGGCGATGAAGAAGACACGACGGGCTCTCCGCGCACCATGGGGAAGTACGCAAGCTACACGGCTGGATTTAAACTGAAGGCAGTGCAGTACGCGCTGGAGCACGGCAACCGGGCTGCAAGCAGGCATTTCGGCGTTGGAGAAACCAGTATTCGGTACTGGAGGGACCAAGAAGAAAAACTTAAGGCGACGAAGAAGACACGAAGGCTTTCCACGGTGCAAATACGGCAGGTATTCCTACGTCGAAGAGCAACTGGTCCGGCGTATACGGGAGCTACGACAAGATGGCTGTGCTCTGTCATTAGATATTGTGCAGATTGAGGCGCGCAGAATAGACCGAGCGCAGCGCATTGAAGCAAAAGAGTTCGAAGTCAGCTCTGGATGGATAACTCGTTTCATGCGGTGCCATGGCCTCGCACTGCGACGGCGGACCACCTTGTGCCAGCGCTTGCCCGCAGCATATGAGGACAAAGTGGTGGACTTCCACCGCTTCGTTATAAAGCTCCGACAGCAGAAAGACTTCATATTGTCCCAGATCGGCAACCCGGATCAGACCCCCCCCTTTGCTTTGATATGCCGCGGAACACGGCAGTGGAGGAGAAAGGTGCACAAAGCGTGATCAACAGAACGTCTGGCGCTGATAAACAGCGATGCTTCGTAATGCTGGTGGTGACAGCGGATGGGTGCAAGCTACCGCCTTACATTATTTTTAAGGGTAAGATACTCCCAAAGGCAAATTTCCCTCAAGGCATCTATGTCAGAGTCCAAGGAAAAGGCTGGGTGAGCGCAGAACTCGTGGTGGATTGGGTGAAAACAGTCTGGGGTCGGCGGCCGGGTAGTCTGTTGTTTCCGTCCATGCTTGTCCTGGACAGTTTTCCTGGGCACCTAGTAGACCACGTACGAGATGAGCTAAAGGAGCTGCACACAGATCTGTCAGTGATTCCGGGCGACCTCACATCGATACTGCAGCCTTTGGACGTTTCCTTCAATAAGCCTTTCAAGGACAATTTTCGAAGGCTGTACACCACCTGGATGGCTGCAAGACAACATCAGCTGACTCTAGGTAGTAAGATTAAGAGGCTGCCTGTGAAAATGCTGTGTGCTTGGATCGTGGAAGTGTGGCAGGCGATCTCCGACGAAGTCATCAGGAAAAGCTTCAAGAAGACGGGTATCTCGAACGCACTGGATGCGAGTGAGAATGACGTGTTGTGGGGTGCGGATCATTTAGACATCGAAAAGAATCCCCGCTGGGCGAGGATGAATGTGTGTTCTCCGACTCGGACTCCGAATAAGAAAAAGGAGGAATACCGACTTTTGTGCAAATAGATTTTACACGTGTGTGTGCAGTTGACGGACCTCACTTGTTCATTAAAAGGTATGTAGGTATGTTTGTTTTATGCTGAATTATTTTGTAAACGATAAAGTCACCTTTCAGTTGACAAATGTGCAGATTTAAAGCACGAGAACCCAGTCAAAAAAATTTTCGAAAATGTTACCCCACGTAATTGGCGCACCCCTAACTTCGAGCCAAATTTTCTGGGAAAAAAAAGTGTGCCTATTATGCAAGTAAATAAGGTATATCTATTTGCTCGTATGCTATATAGGAGCTCAATCATTATTCCATAATTTTAGGTCCCTTGCCAGTGACTGTATAACACAGAAAAATAAAATATGAAGTGCAGTTCATGTAATCCATAGTTTGTTGCAATTGTAAACCTCAGCTTGATTTTTCCAGTTTTGCTCATGCGAGCAGTTGTGAGCTTAAACTTGCAACTTGTTTAAACTTGATGATGCGCTATGATCATGCCCTCACATCTGCACCAACTTTTTACAGAAAGAAAGTGTGATCACTATGTGATTAAACATGGCATGGTTCTTGCATCAGAGTAGCACAAGCAACCTGCCTCTTCTTTCAATAGTACTTGTGATGCATTGCGGGCAAGTAGCTCTCCAAATTGGTGGCAAGTTTCACTGCTGACCAGTTGATTGCAGAGCAGTGTGCCGTGTTGCAGGTGCCTGTGAGGTCCCGAGGCTGGGGCCTGCGCTCCTCATTGACTCGAGGGGTTTCAGCCGGCGCCGTGCAGACACCCGGGAGCGGCGGATGCACACTGAGGGTGCTGGCTGCGAGCCGGGATCAGCCGGCTGTACAGCGGCTTGTGCTGCTCTCGTACCTCCCCAGTGGTTTCTGGGCCCGTCTTATCACTCGCCTGCTGGCTGATGACCAGGTAATACCCTGCTACTTTTTTCGCATGCGTGTGCGATACACCTCAGTAAACTCACTCTGCCACTTTGTCAGTATGTATCTGCTGTGACTGCTATACGATAGAAATTCAGACAGCACAAAAGTAAATTTAGACAAAGGGAAAAAAAATCAGAAAAAAAATTGGCCCCCTATCAGCATGTTAATCTGCAAATGTCGTCTTTCGACGACATTTGCAGATTAACATGCTGATAGGGGGCCATTTGCGACATTTGCCTAGGACGTCTAGTGGAGGCGAACGAGCGCACCAAGTCACGTCACATGTGAGACATGAGCGCTATATGGCAGTTATCTTGGAAAGCGAAACGTGCGGCTCTGAGATGGGCGTGTGCACCCGTCTCAGAGGTGATAAAGTGTAGATCGCAAGGCGACAGGGTAGGTGCCACCACCCTGTCGTCTTAGCGAAGTGTTGGAAACACTTCCATTTTCGTGCAAGCCTTGCATGGTCAGCGCCGCGTGATAAACACTACGGTCCTTAGAATAACTTATGTATGCCTTTTCTAGTAAATGACGCACATACAGAACTTATACATGTTGTTATGGTGCCTCAAGTATGAGCGATAATTGATTTTTAATTGACAATCGCACAAGTATAAACGCTGAATCTTGAGCAACATTGGTGGGCGCTGTGGATGAGGTTGCCCGTTTTGGGTATCCGCTGATGTCGTTTAAAGTGCCCTGTAATGTTAAGGGTGGACAAACAGGCAAATGGGCAGACAGACAGACCAAAATTTTTACGTCGAAGGTCCCCAAGAAAGACTATTGTCTTTAAAAAATGTCCTGTTATATACGTTAATTTGACACTCTTTGCATCTCTTAACATGGATGCTCATGAAGAGGGTTTAACTTCAGTTGAGGATAGCACAGCAACCCATGGAAAGAAAAATGATGGGCGTAAGTTTAAGAGAGAAGAAAGCAGAGTGGGTCAGGTAACACACTGGTTATAAAGGTAATTAAGTCCTACAAATACCTAGGTGTTCTTCTCACAGAGAATCTTTCATGGGCCTCACATATCGAGTCTACCTGTGCCAAAGCATCACGTTCACTGGGCTACCTACGCCGCAACTTGAGAAATTCCCCTACTAATATTCGAAAACTAGCCTTTCATACCTTTATTCTGCCAATATTAGAATTCGCCTCAGCAATTTGGTCTCCTCATCAAAACTACTTGATTATTATGGTAGAAAGGATTCAAAATAGAGGTGCCCGCTTCATATCACGAAACTACGACATCACGTCAAACATAACGCAAATTAAATCAGACCTTCAGCTGCCGTCATTGGATAGCCGTCGCAGTATTGCTCTTCTCTGTCTGTTCCAGAAATATATTACCTCTAATAAACGAACGCGGCTTCAGCTTCAAACACCTCACTCTTTTTCACGCAGATTGCATAATCAGTTCAGCTTCATGCGCATATACGGGTCAACTAATGCATTCAATTCATCACCACTGCCTCGGGCCGTTCGTCTTTGGAATGACCTCCCTGATTGCATAGCCTCCATATCTAATCCCGATACATTTCGCCGTCAGCTACTCACTCTGTTCACCATGTGACCCTGTTTTTGTATTCTGAATGCATTGTGTAACGGTGCTTTATATTCCCCTTGTCTTTTATTTTAAAATGTATCCCTCTGTCGCCATGTTCATATCAACAAGTGCTGTATTCCCTCAAATTTACCTCGCCCTGTATAGCCTAAAATGTGATCTCATTTATATATATGTATAGTTTTTCGTTGTTTTTGCACTGATCCTGCCTGTAAACGTTACCCGTCTGTAGCATTCCGATTCCCCCCCCCCCCCTTACCCAATGCCCTGTTCTGGGGCCTGTAAGGTTTTTTTTGAATAAAGAATAAAGAATAAAGAAATGTACATGGGCAGCGCATGCAACATGACAGCAAGATAACCACTGATCATTTAGAGTAAGACTGAATTCCAAGAGGAGGCAAGCATGCAAGCGGTGCAGAAATGAAGTTCAGCAGATAAGATTAAGAAGTTTGCGGGTATAACGGGGCCACAGCAAGCATAGGACTGGGTTGATTGATGAAACATGAAAGGATCTTTTGTCTTTCAGTTGGCGCAGCTAGGTTGTTGTTGATGATGATGATTACTTTTCTTCTTGTATTCTTACCAACTCGCTCGAAAGTTTGCTTTTATGATCTGTGACCATTGTAGGCTTGTGCGAATAGTGAACTTTAGGTTTCAAGTGAACATGAAGTGAATAGTAATTTGGGTCGAATAATTTCGAATTGAATTCGAATAGGATGTGGCATATTATACAGAAATATGGGAAAACTTGTCATGACCCAACTAACTTGCTCGACTTTTCTTAAAAATTGAAACAAGGCCTGGCAAATGCCATTTTTTTTAGTTCAAAGAAAGTGGAAACAGCTTTGAATAGTAGCAGGATCTGACTTGTTTGAATGCAAGTGATAACCTGTAAAATATGTCATGTTTTAAAATTTACTATACTCGAAGCATATAAGTCGGTATTTATTTATTTATTTATTTATTTATTTATCATAGTACCCACAGCTCCCAAGGGCATTACAGTTTCCAACAAGCTTGTAATAAGCTTGTTAACTTACATAATTATGAATCGATGCGAGAACAGTATGTTCCTTCAACCTTGAAGTGGGGCTTCACGGCAGTCCGGATTTCTTTTTTAAGTGTTTTCACGGCTTAGCACCTCTCTACCACAGTGAAACCATCTTCACAAAGGTTTATATGCAGATTAATATACATATATTCTTTCATTTTGAATACTTCGGAATTTTCAATAAATTATATTTTATTTGAAGCAAATTCAAATATTGTTATATTCATACAAGCCTAGACTGTTGGTGTCTTTTATGGCTCCACTGTCGGCTGTACTTACTGCAGGTGGTGGAAGCACTTCGGGGCTACCTGGCCCCGCCACGCGGCTGGGAGAAAGATCCAGGTCTTGCTGCGGCACTGTCACAGCGCGCCGAGTGGCTCTGCTGGCAAACAGGGCTTGAACTACGTCATGCACAGGTATCTAAGCAAGCCACTGCACACCGACTTGGAGCTTCGGCTGTGAGGAGGAGAAGGGGTTGAGTGACAGCATAAGCGAACCGATTCCACGAAGGTGGGATGAAAAAGAGGGAAGAATGTGTGTGTTGGGTGGGAGTCTCTGAGACTGTGTTTGTTGCTTCTGGGAGAAGAATGAGATAGTACGAGTGTGGATTGAGCAGCAAAAGGGCACACATGTGTGCATGTGAGAATAAGCTAGAGGAGAGACGAAGAGAAGCTAGAGGAATCAGGCTTTTGGTGCAAAGAATAAAGGTGTGTGTGTGTGTGTGCTCTATCATCAGACATGAGATGGCATGCTCAACTCATAGTGCAAGTCGATTGTGTTGATGTTGGAGTTGTTCTGCTGTTACCACTTACCTAGTCATTGCGCTCAAGGTGCAAGTTGGCATTGTTATAGTAGCTCCAAGATAAAAATGTGTCATACCGTAAAGAAGAAGGTGAAGGCGTTGGGAGAACTAAATCGCTAATGGTAGTGTACAAGAACAAAATTCAATGTCTGTGATGGCTAAGGGTGCTGGCTTGGAAGAGAGATGGTGATCATTCATCTTGCACAGGCAGTCCATTCAGTGCTGTGTTGCTAAGGTAGCGTTCCTTAAAGGGGCCCTACAATACTTTTGGAGCATGGTCAGAAAACGCTGTCGATCAGTAGTAGACGCTCCCGAGAACATGCGAGCCAAACATTATAGCATAGCACGTGGCCTGGAATTTACAATAAATGATCAGTCAGCTGAAAATTGCTTTTTCTTCTCTCGACAAATGGCAAAAGAAACTCAAAAATCACTCATAGAAAGCCTTCTATCAGCCATTGGCTGATTTGAACATGACTCTCACATTTGTCACAGTGATCGCCGCAAGTGGGCTGCAACTTGTCTACGCGTGTGCGAGCGATGACACTGAAAAAAGCCGTGTATTCAAAGAAAAAAAAAGAGTGCTCAAGGTCACGAGGCCCGTGTAACATATTTCATTTGCCCCTGCACTTCCTTCCTGTCTAGCTTCCAGCGCTTTCATCAAGACGAGAGAAGAGAAAATGCAATTGCAGCGTGTGAGAAATCTTTGTAATCCGTTTCTTGCGGGACAGATTCTTAACATTTTTGAGGCATTAAATTCGTGAGGCAGTAAGAGCTTTTAGTGAATCCATTCCATGGTTACTTGAAAAAGTGTTTCAGGGACCTTTAACGAACAAGATAAGGCCTGTTGCAGTGTATCCAGGTAAACATTGCCCACTCAAAGTCATTTCTCTTCCGTACACTGAAGTACAGGCTTCCTGCAGAAGGAATGACAGAGAAACCTTTTGTTTTAATATATGAGCTAATTCTACTTGTACTAATACTTGTCTTCTTTAGCAGTTAAAATGCTTGATTTCAAGCTTATACGAATGGTAATGATAGTACATGTGACTATCATAATCACATGTACTATCATTATATGATAGTACATGTGACTAGTACACGTGAGGTTGAATTTGTGCTTCAATGCATTATTGTTTCAAAAAAATGCTAGACCTGCTTTTTCACTCACCCAGTTGAAATATCTAATGAATGTGTTACTCTTACTTACAGATTGTCCATCGTAAGTACGCCCATGTGAACCAGTTTCTAAATATTTAAACGCTAGAAAGCTTAATGCAAATTTGCAATGCAAAAAAAAATTATTTCCCCCCATCTCATTTGAAGGAAACTGCCGGACTCGCTTTCAGTGAAGTTTATTCATTATTCATGTTGTGCACAGAAACTAAAAAAAGATGCAGTGCAGTTTTACCTAAAATTTATTAATAGTTTGTTTAATTGTGCATTATATTATGTACAGTCAGCCACGCAACTTTAGAGATCGTGGTTTTCATAACACTCAAGAATGGCTAAAACACTCTTGTATACATTACTCGCGAATTGAAACTTGAAAATTTATAGCTAAGTAACGTGCAAAGTACTGTCATTTCCAGCATCTATAGTTTATGTCATATCATCATAATTTCGACTAAGACGTATCAGAGCTAACATTACCTTAGTGACCGGATTTGCAGCAACATGACGCAGTTATCACAAGCAGCTCCTCATAGCAGTCGTTATACTGGAGAAAAATATGTTGTGTTTCAGTCTATGAGCACTATACTTAGAATAAGCACATGTTTCAATTGTTCAAAATTAGTCTGGTGTCTCACACTGTGGCGTGCCTTTAGTCATGAAGCCGCTTAGACATGCAAGGCACCAAAATTTTGTTGTGTAACTAACCTACCTGCCTACAGGCTGTAGTCCTGCGTCTGCGTGAAGTGGTGTCAGGTGGCGCGCCCTGCGACTTGCTCGGAGCCCGTCCACGCGTACGCCTGGAAGGTCACTGGAGCCCCGTAGAGACCCAGGGTGCAGTGGCTCTGCTGCTGGAGCTTCCATTGGAGAGGCGGCAGTGGGGCCCTGCATTGCTGCTGCCACGCATGGAGAGTGCAACGCAGCTGCTCGCCCTGGCGGCGGACCACGTCGACACTCTACTCGAAGACTGGTATCCTGCTCTGGGCACACGCTTCGTGCACACTTCCCAGGGGCGCTTTCTGGTCACCCGCCTGGTACCATGTCCTTCTTGTGCTGCCACTGGGCAGGGCTGCAACATGGCCCCTTCGTCTGGACCACCGTCTCGTGCGAGCACCGACAGTGGCGTTGTTGACAGGTATGGTGGAGCGTCTCCTAGACTGATTTGTCTGTAACCTAATCGCTGCTTGATCTGCAATTAACATCATTACCTGCCAAAATAGTCTTGTGGTTATGGTGCTCAAATGTTGACCCTAAGCCGCACTTCGATGGAAGTTCATGGAGGCTCATGTGCTTTAGATACACATTCAGAAACAGGTGGTTGTAATTTCTAAATTTATGAAGCCCTCCACTGCAGCATCTCTTGTAAACATATTGTGGTCTTTGGACATAAAACCACAACAGTTATTAGAAGTCAACAGTTCTAGATATTTGTGACAGTCTGCTGCCAGTGTGGATGACAGATTGTGTGTACCTTCGTGCAGCCGCCCTGCATCGGCAGAGGGAATGGAGGAAGCAATCACAGGCCCATACGCTTTCTTGGTTGAAGAATGCATCCTGGCAGCCAACGAACGAGGCGCTGTCACCTGCCCGATCCACGGAGACTTGCGTCTGGCGCAGTTAGCACCCGACACGGTTTGTATTGGCAAACTTTTGCTGCATATTTTCGCTACCTCTCTCTCTTTTTTCCTCCTCCACTTTTTCAATCGGAGAAAAGTGGGCAAATTGTGCAGATGCAACTAACCTAACGATGCGAGTCACTGCCTTGAAGAAGACAAGACAACTTGTCGAAGCATTGGCTCTAGCAGCATCTCCTGTTCAAACATTTTTCATCTCAGCAGGAAAGCGGTAATCCAACTTAGGTCATAATTTATTCTACTTCTACTGATTAAAAAACCAGTGACTGCTTGGAGTTTAATGTAACCACTGTCAGGTAATCAGCACTCTGTGGTTCATTACGCACTTAGTTGAACAATTGCTTCCTATCTGCATGCCTTGCCAAGAATTTGGTCTAGCTAGAGGGCCTTATAGATATCAGTATCAGAGAGAAGACAAAAAGACACATAGGCCGGTTAACACAGTATTTGACAGCTGACAGCGTATAAATGAATGCTACTTCATCTGTTCATCATTACGTATTGCATATTGTTCTAAGTGTTGCCCTTATACACGCGCTCTCTTTGCAGGTTTTTCTAGACCTAGGTGAACGCTACCTTGTGCAACCAGACCAGATACGACGGGGCCGAATGCTTGGTCGAGGGGCGTTTGGCTTTGTATTCAAGGCAACCATGAAGCAGAGGGTAAGCGGACGCGGGAATATAGACTGTGATATGTGCTGTGAGTTGGATTGTCATTGCAAAACTGCATTAATCAGAGATAGATGTACAGTACTCATGGATAAAAACACAACAGTTTGGGACCAAGCAGTGCTCATACTTTTGTTTTCCCCGTCTTCAGTTTATGTCATGCTAGCTCAATCTTAACTTGAATTCTTACATTGGAACCAACTTTGTCTTTAGTAGCCAAATTCATAGTTATGTGACATGGTTGTCTAAATTAACTGCACATGCCAGTACTTATACTAAAAAATTTGACGTTGCATTTCAATCTGTGAGGACCGTGCATGTGCCCAGTGTGTGTTTGGAAACTTTCTGTCATCTTTGTTTTCATTTTTTGCTGCATTGCATGATGAAGGTGTGCACCCTTTCATGGTTAAGTGGTGTCTATAATGGCTACCGTTTTCACATGCCTCGCTTTCAAGAAATAGAGAAGTTGCAGCGGGCTGTTCTTCTGATGTGGCATCTGAAATAATGTCGCACACTTCAAAAGGCCTGCTGTCCTGCATAGTCGTTGCGGCAAAGGCTTCGCAAATTTCCCCTTGAAGTGTACGTCTGCAATAGTACCTTTCAAAGGTTCGGAGTGTTGCATTTTCAGTTTGTTCAATAAGGACCCATGCAGGGTGCATGTGACGTAATACCGTGGAATCTGATCAGCTTAGGTGAGGAAAGTTGTTCACTTCTGATGATAGAAAAATAATTTAATAGTACAAGGAGTTGAAGACTAGTACTATACAAATGAACAGAGGCAGCGTGTAGGAAAAACAAAATTAAATCATGCAAGAATTTATAAATACACGAGCACACCTAAAGGTTACGCCGACAATAAATTGTTTTGCAAAATGTAATATAAAAACATTTTTCTAGCCACAGAGAATTGTACTGTTTACATGCATCGCATGCAAGTTGCTCAAGAAAGTCATCTAAGCCTGGGCTTGTGCCTCATGCTGTGAGTTGTGAGCTTACAAAAACAGAAGAGGTTTAATCAACTTGGGATATTGATCCGTTAACGCATAGTAACAAAAATGAATTGTAAAAGGTCAGGCCGATATTTCTCCAAAAATTTAACATTTGGTGTTTTAGCAGCAACCAGCCTGACAGATTTTAATGGGCATAAATCTCCATACCGCTATAAAAACTTGAAGAATTATTATTTCTGCTTATTACTCGTGTGTCGCTCTTCCACTGAATGTTTGCTATCCACCAGTGGGAAAGATTGCCAACCTAGCACATTTCTGCCAGCGTTCCTGTGAGTTGGTTGTACTATACCCTGAGTGCCGTTGTTTTTCGTTTTCTTTGGATCACTGCTGTACTGCCCCCATTCTCCTCTGCCAGGGCTCAGGAAAGTTCACAGAGGTCGCCATGAAGATGTTGCAGCCAGTAGAGCCTGGCTATGGGGCGCGCCCATCGGACACCGTTGCCTACAAGGCCGCACGTGCTCAGTGGCAGCGGGAACCCCTGCAGTATGCTTGCAAAGCGTACTGCACAGCTCGGCAGGAACTGAGCATTCTGCTGAGCGTGCGTCACCCTCATGTGGTGGCACTGCGTGGGGTCTGTCCACGGCCTCTGGCGCTCGTGTTGCAGCTGGCTCCGCGCGGAGCGTTGGATGCCCTTCTTGCCGACTTCCGGCGTTCGGGCGCACACCTGCCTGCAGGCGCACTGCAAAGGATCCTGTTGCAGGTGAGGAATCGCAGCTTTTTTTTTTCTGTTGTTTGTTTATTATTGTTAAGTACCGTGGAGTTGTCGGTGGCTTGTCATGATGCCGTGAGTGTATGACTGGCTGCCGTTAAGATCGATTTTATCTCTAAGCTGATTTAGACATTTCCCTGTAGCCTGTGAATACCATCTAATCATACGGCTTGTTTTCATTGAACTTGCACTTGGTTAGGTCCAATTTATGCACCGTTGAACTGGTAGCTCGCATGAGATGACAAAAATGAGAAAAGTTCTTATTTCATTACCTTCCCTGCCAAATGGTGGCATTCAGCAGTGGTGGTGCTCTTATGTTGTCGATTTGTCTGTGTCGTGATGCCTAAACGCACTCTGACGGCTTGATGACTAATGCATTTTGTTGCAAAGCAAAAGGTCCTGGGTTCAATTGCTAGATGTGGCGGCCATATTTCAAGGTAGGTGAAGCCATAAAATGTTCGTGTATCTGGGTCTAACTGCGCACTAGTCAAGGGTAATTCAGAACCCTTTTCTTTGGCACCTCTCATAGGCTCAATTAAACTTCAAAAGTCAATGAATCGTCTACTTTGCTTGTAGTATTGCTCCAGCTGACCCAAATCGCCACTACTGTGTCTTTCATAATCAGGAGCAGCATTCTTACAGAAGTTGGCCATGTCTTTCTGAACATGCTGGCTTTAATTAGATCAGCAGTGATAAGCAACATTAAGTACTTTTTATTACTTATGAAAGAGACTGGGAATGCTGAGAACCGATGGCCTCTCTCTCCATAATTCTCTCACCATCACCGCGGTCCTGCCAGGATGTACTCTCCCTCTCTCTAACCGCTACAAATTCTTAGCCATAATCTCTGTGAAAAGGCCAGGGCGCCCGTGAAGCTGAACTTCATATTTGTACTCTTTGTGTCTTTACAGTATTGTGCTTTTTGCCTTTTGAAACGATTGATCATTCTTTATTGCCTGTCATTACAGGTAGCACGTGCCCTGGAATACCTTCACCAACAGCACATAATATATCGGGACCTCAAGTCCGAGAACGTGCTGGTGTGGGCGCTGCCGTTACCCGGGGAACCGGACGGCGGCCCCGTGCAAGTACGACTTGCCGACTACGGCATCAGCCGAGCCGCCCTGCCCACGGGAACTAAGGGCTTCGGTGGCACTGAGGGTTTTATGGCCCCCGAGATCATGCGGCATAATGGCGAGGAGGAATACACAGAAAAGGCAGGACATTCTTTCTCGTCACTTATGTGTTGCTATTGACATAGGGCTTTATGGAGAAATGAATAGCATTGATACAATATAAGTGTTCTTGTTGCTCTTATTCAAAATGTTATGCTAAGTGTTGTGGGGGTCTAAAGCGCCAGATGTAGGGGCTGGCCTATGTACGGCTGACGCAGAAGCCTATAGCTAATGTTTCAGCCGCACACAGTCGTTCCGTGCACGATTAACGTCCCCCAACCGTAGCTTGCCTCATTGCAGCTACTACTACGGGTTCGGGCGAATAAGGCAACTGGCCAGATCAACAACAAACACTTTATTGCCAAGCGTTAGCAATCGCGCGTCACTGTCGCGGGGAGATACTACAGATAACAAAGGTGTTGACGCTTACACCTCGGTCGTGGACGTCCTCGGCTCGCAGGAGGGGATGCGGGTTCGTCCTCCTGGGATGGTCGCTGGTGTCAGAGAGAGCGAGCGACCGTTTGCCCGCTCGTTTTATTCCCCGACCCGATTTCCCTTTCCCTGACGAGAATGGTACCTTTCCTCGCTGAGGGAGAGGGGAACCTGTTCCTGGCGCCAGGAAAGGGGGAATCGCACGCGCCGGCCGTGGGGGAAGGGGTCCCCGCAACCAGGCGCGTGCGCTGCCCTAAAAGGGAAAGGGAGGCTGGGCGCACCTGCTCCCCACATCCCCCCCCCCTTAAGAAGGCCCCCGAACGACAGAGACTGCAAAGAGGGAATAATTCGTTTTATTCGTCCTCTAGATAGGCCAGAAGGGCCTGGTCTACGTCCATGCCCTCGGACCGTTCGGTGTCTGCCGCGGGCACCGCCGGAGCCCCCACCGCTCTCTCACCCGCCTCCAAGGTCATTGACGCCACCTCCGGTGTCAATGCAGCCGCCACCAATGTCTCTCCCGGCCCCGCCGCCTCCCGCTCTACGGTAGCCGTTATTGATAGCGGCGCAGGCGGACTCTCGCTGGACGCGTGGCCTGAGGCAACTCTCAGCAGCCACTGCGCGAAGTCCGCCTCCTGGGCCGCCCGCGCCAGCATGGCCCGAACCGCGGCGCCGGAGCGCTCCTGGGATGATTCGCGGCTGGATGGTTGGGTAGCCTGGGTGCGGTGCCGGTGTAATTTCCCCAATTCGTGGGAGTTATGGATCACCACGGCGCCGCACTCGCAGAACCGCGTCCCTGCGGGCACTGGAAGGCAAGCCCCGTTAGCCCTCCGGTCCGCGTCCTCTACCGTGCGCCCCTGAAAAGGGCGATACAGGTGCGCTGGGGCGACCCCAACTCGGGCCCTTTCCTGCCGGCGCCAGGGCCTCGAGGAGACGTAAGACACCGGAGGGTCGCCTCCATCCTGGCTGGTCCAGGTTGCCACGTCTCGGTGGTTGCGGCCGTGAGGCGATGCGGTCGGCTCACCGCGTTGGGACCCTGGTCTCGTTCCCTGTGAACCGGCGGGTCGTGATGGTGACGGCGAAGCCGAGGGTTGGTGACCAGGCGGCAGCGCGCGCGGACCACCTCGGTGGCGGCGGCTCGAGTGGCTCTGCCTCGGCGTTCGCGGCCGGGCCGCAGTGGGGTAGGGCTGCCATGTGGACGTTGGTGGGGGTGGGGGCTGGCCGTAAGGAGGTGGTCTCCTCTCCTTGCTGTTCCGGCGGTGCTGTTCCCAATGGCGCTCCATCTGTTCGGTGAGAGTGATACAGATAAAGAACGACAGGTTAACAATCGCACATGTGTTGCGCGCTAACCCTTGCACCCCGCGTCGAACATATCAAACGCGGCCTACCGTGCATAGTTGCCTCCGCCTGTTACGCAGGAAGTAGCGCGGTTCTGGGCTCCTGACCCGGTGTCGAGCCATCTCACCCGCCGCGCGCGGCTTGGAGGGGGACTGACCGTAGTCCTCATGCGCCTCCCGTGCTATGTAGCGTTTCAAGTCACATACATGCACCGGTCCGCCGCTCGGTTTGCCTTTCATGTTCGCGAGTCGATACACGAGCGAAGAAACTTTCTCTCGCACTCGGTACGGCCCGGACCATTTCGGTGCCAGCGAGGCAGCAAACTGTTTGCTAGCATTACTGAGAACATGATGGCGCCGCATCACCAGATCGCCCACTTCGTAGTGTACGTTCCTACGCGTGCGGTCATACTGCGCCTTCTGCTGTGCCCTAGCAGTGCTGAGATTATGTCGAGCTTTATGTAAAGCTTCCGCTAGCTTCTCGCGCAGCTGCGTTGCGTATTCAGCGCGTGCTGATGTCGCCACTGGCACTCCACTGCGGTCCGCGAGTACGGTCTCCATCGGATTCGGCAGTTCTCTCCCCAGGTTTAGAGAAGAAGGCGCATACCCAGTCGATCGGTTTACGGTCGATCGCAATGCAAAAACCGATCTCTGGAAGATAGGTATCCCAGTCCTTATGTCTTTCAGAGAACGCGACAAGCATGTGCTTGATGTTGCGATTGACTCGCTCCGTGGGGTTCGACTGAGCATGGTAGGTGGTTGTTTTCTTGTGCTTAATGCCCAACGCGGCGCACGTGTCAACAAACACCTTCGCAGTGAAATAAGACGCGTTGTCTGTAATCAACTGCTCGGGGAACCCGAACCTGGTAAAAACCTCCATCAACTTCTCTAAAATCACTCGAGCCGTCAGCTTCCTAAGGGGAAACAGTTCTACCCATTTAGTGAAGTGATCCGTGATCACCAGCAAGAACTTATTTCTGCTAGGAGTTGAGGGGTACGGGCCCATTACGTCACACGCTGCGATTTGCCAGGGAGTCTGACTGTTAATCGGTTGCATGAGGCCGGGCGGACGTCCTCCTCGCGGCTTGACGCTTTGGCACACACGACATGAACGGGCGTAGCGAATCACATCCCGCTTCATACCTGGCCAGGTAGCGAGGCGACACAACTTAGCGTAAGTCTTAGGGCCGCTCGCATGCCCACCAATGCACGAGTCATGAAAGTAGCGAAGAAGCGCTCCTCTCAACGCGCGCGGTATCACGACTTTAAATGACTCACTTGTGTCATCGTCGGATGGAATGTACCTCAGCAGGACGCCGTCAGAATCTAGCAGATATGAATCCAGCGCGCTCACAGCACTACCAGCTGTTGCCGAGCGCTCCGCACCGACAGCAATACCAGCTGCCCCCTTGTGCGCGGTGGCCTCACTACCACCCGGCTCCCGGAGCCCGTCGAACACCTTTCGACAAAATGGATCTTTCTGCTGAGCTTCTAACAGCTCCCTTCTGCTGAAAACAATCCCTGCGCCAACGACAGCCTCTACGTGGTTCACGCTCTTAGCTCGAACTAACGTTTGCTCCGCTGTTTGCGTTAGCGCGAGTGTCTCGCTCTCAGTTCGTTCCGAATTAGTCGCGTGACTTGCCTCGTGTCGAACTGGAGCACGCGATAGTGCGTCGGCCGCGGCATTGTTCTTACCCTTGCGGTAGCGGACGGTGAAGTCATAACGCTGCAGCAACAATGCCCAACGCGCCAATCGGCCACTTGGTTCGTTCAAACGCCTCAACCACGTGAGCGCCATGTGGTCCGTCTCAATCACAAACGCAACTCCGTCTATGTAAAAGTCAAACTTACGGAGAGCAAAAACTATCGCCAGACACTCTTTCTCGGTTACTGAGTAGTTCCTCTCCGCCGGTGTCAACGTACGGCTCGCGAACGCAATCGGTCGGAGGGAACCTCCATGCTCCTGAAGCAAAATTGCTCCTAAGCCTAGGTCGCTTGCATCGGTGTGAATAACAAACTCCCTGTTCAAATCGGGTAGCTGCAGCTGAGCCGTGTTGGCCAGCAACTTCGTGAGGCGACGCAGTGCGGCCTCTTGCTCTCGGCTCCAAGCCCAACGCTCACCATTCCTCAAGAGCTTCGTTAAAGGCGCCTGCACTGCCGCGCAATCTGGAATGAATTGGCGATAAAAATTCACCATCCCCAAAAAGCGCCTCAGCTCACCGACATTGTTCGGCGATGGATAGCTCACTATCGCTTCAAGCTTACCCTTATCCGGCAAAATGCGACCCTCGTCAAGCGTAAATCCCAATAATGTTATTCGGGTCGCCGCTATCTGAGCTTTGTTTGGGTTCAAAGTGATGCCCGCAGACCTCAGCCGTTCTAGAACGTCTCTCAAGTGGCGCAAGTGCTCTTCGAACGTTTTCGAGTAAACCACTATGTCGTCTAGATATGCGAGTGCGTGCTGCCACTTTGCATCTCCCAAAACACGGTCCATTAGCCTCTGATACGTAGCGGGAGCGCCCACCAGGCCAAACGACATTCTCCTGAATTGGAAAAGTCCTCTGTGGCACGTGAAAGCTGACTTCTCTTTATCCCGCTCGTCCATCTCAACCTGAAAATATCCGCGGCTAGCATCGAGCGTTGTGAAGTACTTCGCCCCGCCTAGATTGGATACTAACGATGAAATGGAGGGAAGAGGATACGCGTCCTTCTTCGTAACTTCATTCAGCCTGCGGTAGTCTACACAAAGGCGATACGTATCATCTTTCTTTGGAACTAGAACTACCGGGAAACCCCATGGGCTGTTTGACCTCTCAAACTACGCCTGTTTCGATGAGTTCGTCCAAGGCGGCGTCTAGTGCTTTCCGCTTAGCTAAGCTGATTGGTCGGGGATTGCATTTCCAAGGGCGTGCATCACCCGTGTCAATTCTATGCTTAACCAGCGTAGTGCGGCCGGGACAGTCAGTAAACATCGCGTCATATTCGTACAACAGCGACGACAGCTGCGCTCGTTCCCCTTCCAGTAGGCTCTGTGCCTGTACCAAAAGCGGGTGCACTGCCCTTTCCTGCAGCGCAGCACATTGCTCCGGCGGGGCGTTTACTCGCTTTCTCGGCGCGCTTTCCTCCTCGCGTACTCGCGCCTCTCCCTGCGATTGGCATGCTTTTGTCAATGCGGAGGCCTTCGAGAAAAGCTTCAGCGCGTCTCCGTCGCGCTCTCGGTAACCACCGTTTGCAATGTCAATGACAATACCCGACTTAGCGAGGAAGTCTCGACCCAGGATTAGAGACATTGACAGCCCTGGAAGATGCACGAACCGTTGTCGCCTCACGCGTCTGTCCCAGCGGATCACTAGCCTAGCCGCGCCGCTCGATTGTGCTGTGCCCGTAGCTAGACGGAAGATGGTGTTGCTTTGCCTCAAGCGGATGTTGTTCTCGCGGAGATGGTGCAACACATCGTCACCGAATAAAGAAGCGCTTGCCCCAGTATCCAAAAGTGCTACGAACTTTTTCCGAGCTATCGTTAACTCGATTAGCGGCGCGGGCGAGTCTACGGCATCACCTGCGCGACAGACCGACGGTGCAAGTGATCCGAACGCATCGGTAGGATTACTAATCGCCGCGCGGGGTCCCATGTGAATCACCGGCGGCGCCGTCCGTTTCCCGAACCGCGCGTTTGCTCCTGACCCGGCGTGCGGTCGCATTCGCGAGCGATGTGCCCTGGCGCGCCGCACCGATAGCAAGGACCGCGGACACCACGCCGGTTCGCTCGTAACTCGCCTCGATCAGGTGGTCCTCGCTCTGGATTGCGCCGCTCGTTAGGCCCTCGCGTCAACCACGTGCTCCTGCCTTGGAATGTCACGCGCAGGGGCGGCGTGGGCCGTACGGAGCGCGTAAGCGTAGGGGTCTAAAGCGCGGTTTGACAGCTCCCAACCGCGTGGCACGTGCTCATCAGCGAACGATGCTGATGCGTTACCCCTAAACGCTTCTGAAGTCACTGCGCCGCCGTTCCATGCACAGCGAGGCTCGATTGACTGCGCGGCGGGCGGAGGGGGGGCGATACGAACGCGCTGCGAGGATGTCCCCTTGTATGCGCTTCGCCTCGGTGGCGAGCTCTTCGAGGTCTGCGAACCTGCATCCCCTGAAGTGCGCCGCGAAAGTCGGGTGCGCCTGTCGGGTAACACGCTCGACCTTTTTCCGCGTTGGTGGCGTGAGGGTTCGCGAGACGATACAATTCGTCCATCGCCCGTACGTATTCCAGCAAGGATTCGTCCGGATGCTGGGTGCGCAGCTCCAACTCCCTCCGCAAACGCCACTCATAATTAGCCGGTAGGAATTCGCCGCGAAAGCTTTCGCGGAACTCTTCTACCGTACGGGCGCGATGTCCGGTTAGTCGGAACCACCGAGCCGCTTGCTCCGAGAGCGACACCGGGACCACGCGCTCGAGAAGTTCGGCATCAGAAAGACCCGTCGCCTGCTGATAATGGAGCAACCGGTCGAGATACTCGTTGGCGCTCTTGCAGTCGTGGTAACCCGTGTAGGTCGGAACGTCTACCTTGACACGTGGTCGCACATTTTGCACGGGGGCCTGCGCTGTGTTCTGCAGGGCGCTCGCGAGGCTCTGCATAACTGACAGCGCATTCTGTAAGAGTACCTCGCTCGAGGGCAAACTGTTGCCCGAAGACTCGCCTATAGTTGAGGCGCGTGTCGTAACTTGTGGCGGCGCCTCTCTGTTCGCGTCGCGAGATGCCGGAGCGCCATGCGGGCCGCTCTCCGTCGTAGGCCTACTCTCTGCTAACGCGGTCTCTGCACCCTCCTGATCATCCCGCGTGAAACGACCAAGCTCTACGCTGTCGGAAAGTCCTAACAGTACCCCCCGCGTTAGCCAAAGGATCGCCACTCTGCGACGCGACATCAGACAACATTGACAAATCTTGGAATTCCGACATGCCTGTTATCCTACGTGTGGAAGAGCGCCGGTACTTGCTCGCGTCCACAGAACTAGCCGCGTTGCCAAATTCGTTACGTTGGGCGCCAGATGTGGGGGTCTAAAGCGCCAGATTGTAGGGGCTGGCCTATGTACGGCTGACGCAGAAGCCTATAGCTAATGTTTCAGCCGCACACAGTCGTTCCGTGCACGATTAACGTCCCCCAACCGTAGCTTGCCTCATTGCAGCTACTACTACGGGTTCGGGCGAATAAGGCAACTGGCCAGATCAACAACAAACACTTTATTGCCAAGCGTTAGCAATCGCGCGTCACTGTCGCGGGGAGATACTACAGATAACAAAGGTGTTGACGCTTACACCTCGGTCGTGGACGTCCTCGGCTCGCAGGAGGGGATGCGGGTTCGTCCTCCTGGGATGGTCGCTGGTGTCAGAGAGAGCGAGCGACCGTTTGCCGCTCGTTTTATTCCCCGACCCGATTTCCCTTTCCCTGACGAGAATGGTACCTTTCCTCGCTGAGGGAGAGGGGAACCTGTTCCTGGCGCCGGGAAAGGGGGAATCGCACGCGCCGGCCGTGGGGGAAGGGGTCCCCGCAACCAGGCGCGTGCGCTGCCCTAAAAGGGAAAGGGAGGCTGGGCGCACCTGCTCCCCACAGTGTTTCCCTCAAAACTAGAAGCTGTGGAAGCTAATGAGGAAAAATTGGGTGGAGTCGCATTCCTTCAGAGTGGAACGGGTCCATGGCAAATACTCAAGATTTGGATGTGACTGGTGGAAAAAATGAAGTGCCAGAACAATAATTTCGGTTACCTGGTGCCAGTCAGCAAAATAAAAAATAAATAAATAAATATGATATAGACAAAGCACTCCTGTGGCAGAAGATGAACATGGGAGGTCACCACAAGGATTTCAGAGCTGAGGCATTTGTGTTACGGGAACGGTCGAAAAAAATCAACCTGGCAGCTTTGTTCTGAACTTAGCTTCGAAGGAGACATTTTACATAACATTTTGAATCGTATTAAGCTGCTGGTTGTCACAAACAGCACATGCACGTTTAAGTTTAGATATGATTTAGGTTTCAACTGCAAGTAATTTAAAGGAGGTGACAAAAACAGTAAATTGGCATAGGTAGCCAAGTTGTGGTGGGGATTCTTGTTAAATGATTAGTGTCCTTTGTAAAGGGCAAATTGCACAATATATCTACCTTTAAGTGCCTAAATGTCGCTGTGTTATAGTTAAGTGGTTAAGAGACTGGGAAAACAGTACATAATTATTTATGAGGGCAATTAAAGAGCACGAGAGCTTACTGACATTGAGGAAACCGCAAAATTTGCTTCGTGTGGTATGTATGGCTACTATAGTAACTATGCTAGTCTACTCAGATGTTGTAGATATTGCGGACAAGTGAGGAGTGTCTCACCTTCGGCACTGTGAATGACTTTCTGATGACTGCCTTCATTGCATTTGTGCAGGTTGACTGCTTCTCCTATGGCATGTTTATGTATGAACTGCTGACACTACGGCTACCTTTCGAAGGCCAGGACTGCGTTAAGGACCACATTCTAGATGGAGGACGACCAGTGCTCACACGTAGAGTATGTGCTTGTTTTTTTCCAGAACATCATTTTATCAATGGAGGCAGGGCAATTGTTGTAACCATTTTTTTTAAATCCTATTGTGAGTAAATCCAGCGCAAGTCTTTGATGCTACTGTAGTATAATTTAAGCCAAATAGCACCCCCTGTCTCAAATGATTTCAGAGTTACAACTTTTTCTTTTACACGTCTCGCGTAGAATGTGGACTTTAAAAATGCGCTATAAATGTAGTTGAACACTTTACGTATTCTGATATGTATGCTAAACCCTGTAATGTGTTTTGTGTATAATTGTTTTCTCAGAATGTTGCGTGCATCACATATTTTGCTACGTTCACTGAAGGGGCTGGAATGACGTACATTTATGTCATTCTAGCTCTTTTTGGGTCCCTTATGCAGTCACTGACTTCAAGACCTTCGTCTGCATATTTTCTGTACCAATCATTGCAAGTTGAATTATAATAAACTTAAACTGAAAAAATTCACAGAATACGATAGGGTAAAAAATAGTCTTCAAAAATTATAACAGCACTAACAGATTGAAAATACCTGAAATGGTTACAAAGCTATCGGCTCCGCATTCTCTGCTTGGTCAGTGAAAAATGACGTTTCTTTAGAGTATGTGAAATTGGCATCCAGCCAACTCAATTGAGCCAGATAACTATGGTGTGGAGGTCAGAGACATAAGTCATGAAATATCACCAAAAATTTATTTTTTTCCTTTTTATTTGTAGAAAACATACTGTTAGCAGTGCTGTGAGGGTGACTTATGAAGTAAACACATACCATATTTTTTTGCTTGCCCTTTTTTTACTGTGATCTAGTGTCCTTAAAAGGTTTCCAATGATTTGTGACCAATTGATGTTAGCTGTAGTTGCAGTGATTAGTTTAGTTTCTTGGTAACCACTCAAGTCAGTACTAAACCTTCACCTTCTCTGCTTTTGTCAGCCCCTGGCTAATATATTATCAGCACAAATTAATATGTAGACATGCTAGAAATATCTTGCTGCATTTCCATATTTGCCTGCATTTGTGATCTTGACATTAACTGAGATATGAAAATGTGTATTTGAGACTATACTGTGCTTCAGAGCAGGCTACAAAAGCCACTGCACATTGCAATATTATATAATTGCTGAATGTAGGCATTTTGTTCAATTTGTTTGTCTTTCAATTTACACTCACAGGACAGACTGCGCACATTTAATATTGTGACACACTCTGGTCAAACTGCCCACAGCTTCAAATCATATCATAGGCTTACCCGAGTAGCTCTTTAAGTGTTTCGTTTTCAAGCGAAGTTTGTATTGCCTCGCGCAGTGTCATTGGCATTGTAAACATAGTCGCAAAACAACTGGATCCTGCAAGCGCCGAGAAATGTGGCTCTCAAAGGTGTCCGAATGCATGCATGTTTGCATGAATCATTTCATTATAACTGGTGATTTCTCGATTGTGGGATTGTCGGCAATAAGTTGTTTTCGATACGGCAGTCTGATCTTCATGTTCGCCTCGTTTCATTGTTGCCTGGATGTGAACGTGTAACTGTGTTCGTTGCCTGTAGCAACTGAAATATTGCGCTGCTAAGCATGCAGATTATGGTCCGATTCTCGGCATGGAGGAAGGAAACAGCTACGAGGGGGCATTGCTTGCGAGGCGACAGAAAGAACGAAAAGCAGTGCATCAGATGCACACACGCCAAGCTTCGCTTGCGGCCCATTTTCCAGATATGGCAATGTCTCCCGAATATTTAACTTAAAAGTCATGTTTGCTGGTAACTGCTGTGTTCCAGGAAGCACTGAGTTATCCAGGCTATCTGCTGGACCTGATGGTGTGCTGTTGGGCTCAGCAGCCACGTGATCGACCCTCGGCAAGCCAGCTTGTGTCTATTGTCAGCGCTGCCGAGTTCGGACAGCTGTTGGATGTGGTCTCCCTTCCAGGATCGCAGCCCCTTCTGGCAGCCATCTCTTTCACGTCTGGCACTGAAGGTATGTGGTTTCAGCATCACGAAGTAACCTGCTCCTTTCCTTGTCAGTTGTGCACACAAGGAGATAGCAGAAGGTTAATACTGCATGATTCACTTTCACTGCACCTCACTTCTCTGCACGTGGTTCTCTTGCAGCCGGCCATCATAGCCAAGAGCCTTTCCTGTTTGATTTGGCTTCATAAATGTGTAATCAATGAATCAGTCAATCAATCACTCAATCAATCAATACTAACTGCCAGGGAATGAGTGTGTGCTGGATGCTAGAAGCAATCGGTAATTTCTGTGCATGGGTGCAGAGGAGCCATCATCTGAGCTGTGGCTCGGGCGCACAGACGACCAGGTGAATCTGCTGACCTGTGACAGCAGCCACTGGCAAGAACTCAAGGTGGGAGGCACCAATCGTTTCTCCCGCTGTCACTTTGGAACACTCGCCATCGCTGTAAATTTTACACAATTTGATCAGAATTTCTGGTGATCAACGTTGATTGTGAACAAAATTTGAGTGGCAATTATTCAATTTATTTGTGTTCATAAAAAACGTGGAGCCGAGTGACAATAAGACTGCGTTCATCTTTCAATTCATTATAGATACATTGCGTATGGCAAACATTAGTGGAAAAGAGGCATATTTGGCAACTGAAAGCAATGTCAAATATAAGTTGGAGTGTTTCTACGTACGCATCCAAAGCTGTCCTTTTTGTTAAAGTGCTGTTAGTCAAATGGTCAACTAATATTTTGAAAAAAATTTTCAAATTGTGATGCAGGTTTGAGCTACAACTGCAATGGCACATCAACTTGAGGCAGCCATGAATGTACCGTATTTTTCGGTGTATAAGGCGCACCTTTGTATAAGACGCACCCCCCAGTTTTCGCAAGTTTTCATGCAAAAATTAATATATAAGACGCACCGGTATATAAGACGCACCTACATTCACTCACTTTCCGCAAAGAAACTTCATAACGTGCAGTTGAGCGAGCATTGTAAAATGCCGTACTTACGTTTCTGAGCGCCAGTCCGTAAGAAAACTTATACTACACCGAACTTGTGAGAAAAAATAATGCGCACCCACTGAAACGTTACGCACGACTGCAGGAAAACATTTTATTCCTCAAAGCCCTCAAAGTCCTCGTCCTCCGACGCGCTTTGGAATAGTTCAGCGAGCTCTGGCGGCAGTGACGCTGGGACTTCCTCTGTTTCCTCTTCGGAATCGCTGCTGCTGCTGCTGTTGTCGTCGAGGCCAGGGGCTGAGGATGCTAGCAGGCCTGCCTTGCGGAACCCCGCAGTTACGGTGGCCTGTGCCACCGCACACCAGGCTTCGCGCACCCACTTTGCGACCTCGCAAAACGAAGCACGCCTCATGCGTCCAGTTGCGGTATAGCTATGCTCGCCGTCGGACATCCATGACTCCCACAGGCGCCGCAGAATAGCCTTGAAACTGCGGTTCACCGAGATGTCCAACGGCTGAAGCATTTTTGTCATCCCGCCTGGGATAACCGCAGCGGTGCAGTTTTTTGCTTTGATGCGCTTCAAAGTGAGCTCCGTTATATGCGCCCGCATGCTATCCAATACCAGGAGGCCCTTCTTCGCATGAAAGAAACCGTCCGGTCGCTTAGAAAAGCATTTTTCAATCCACTTGCCCATCATCTCTTCGTCCATCCAGCCTTTCACGTTCGTTTCTATGACGACACCAGGCGGGAAAGACTCTTTCGGCATCGTCTTCCGCTTGAATATAATCATTGGCGGAAGTTTTTGCCCGTCGGCGCAACATGCCAGCACAACCGTGAAGTGCGCTTTTTCGTGGCCGGTAGTTTTGATGGTGACAGACTTGTCACCTTTCGGTGCCACACTCCTTTCCATTGGTATGTCAAACGTAAGTGGCACCTCGTCCATGTTTATTATATGGCTGTTGCCGATGCCATCGTCTTCAATGGCTTTCTTAACGAAAGCCTGGAATCTTTCAAGCTTGTCCTTGAAATCTGCTGGCAGATTCTGGCACATGCTTGTGCGGGCCCTCATCGCCAGCGCTTTGCGGCGCATAAATCTGGAGCACCAGGACGGCCCGCCAACAAAATCAACGGCGCCCACCTCCTTAGCTAGCGCCTGCGCTTTGAGACGCAGCTGCACCGTTGACATCGCCCTACCTTGGGCACGCTGCTCCAGTATCCATGAGTGCAGACGTCCCTCAAGGTCTGGCCATCGTGCTTTCTTGCCGCGGTCAGCTTTCTTGTCACTCTTCATGGCCTGAAGCTTAGCAGTCGACTGTCGCCATGTACGGACCATCTTCTCCGTGACGTCGAAATGACGGCCCGCTGCCCGGTTTCCGTAGTCCTCTGCATACTTCACAGCAGCAAGCTTAAACTTCGCCGTGTAACTTTTCCGTTTAGCCGGCATACTGCAGGTGAAGGTAAACAAAGGCGCGGACCAACCGAACGAACGAAGTTGCAAATGGCGACTAGTCCAACTCGCTGAACGACAGCGTAGCGGTGGTAGCGGCAGTAGCGGCCGAATCCGAACCAAACCGCCGAACCCGTCGCGCACCTATCGCCATCTTACGCCGATTTCACTCACTGAGTACAGCCTCCGTAACTCGCACAGCTTCAGTGAGCTGAGAACTCGCACGACGACATACTTTTTTAAATTTTTCCGTTTTATGTACTTTGGTTTTGTTTTAAACTGTAGTACCGGCACGTTGAGTGTTCGTTATTATAATTATGATGCATAATTCGCATTGGACTGCTCTAGTGGTTTAAAAAAAAAAAGACTAATGAGCATCAACACGAGTTTCTCCCAAAAAACTACCAAAAAAAAGTACGTATAAGACGCACCGTTGTATAAGACGCACCTCCGAAAATTTTGGAAAAAAACCGCGTCTTATACACCGGAAAATACGGTATTCGGAATGAGCAGAAAGTGGAATAATGATGTTTTTTCTAGGTGCTCTCCATCCCAGCAATCACCTGCCTGTGTGTTGTTAACAATGACGTCTGGCTGGGAAGTTCCCAAGCAAGAGTGCACATCTACAGGCAAGCCTACTGACTCATTCATTAGCCACATGCATACATAGCTATGCTCTCTGTGCTGCTAGGCTGTTGAACCTTGCAATAATTTATATGTATAAAATAAATTATTGGTTATAACAAAGCAAATTAATTATGATGAATGACTAGGCCTTGACATCATTGGTTTATAACATAATCTAGATATTAAATCCATTTTCGTATTATATGTGACTTTATTATATAATAAAGTTTGACCAGTGTGAGGGTTTCCAAATTTTTACTGATGGGCTGTTTGTGAAGCCATGATAACGATGAAACAGTGCACAAAAGACACGATGATGCACACATAAGAATGATGCAGACAGAAGCGCTGTGCGTAATGCTAGCCTTTTATGTGTGCGTGAGTGTGCCTTTTGTGCATTGTTTCATTAATGTATTGTGAAAGGTTTGTTTTGTGTGTATATTATACAAGTGAACATTGCATGTAGGTTACTGTGGGGAAATTGGGGTTATGTTCTTCTGCCACCAACCACTAAGTTGTCAGTCATGCTAGCTGCACATTAATGGCAGCAAAATGATAAAATGTTCCGTGCTTAGTTGTAGCTTACGAGTTGAGATCCCAGTGGCTAATAGAAGCTGTTCACTACGGTGTACCTTGTTGCGACCGGGGTGTTCAGGCACCGGAGGTCCGGGAGGAAGTTGTCGAGGCAGGAGGAAGAGAGACTTGAAGAGGGCTTTTTACATTATATACAAGGTGAGCTCTCGTACATGACGAGCTCTTCCTTGAATGGCGAGCTTTTGAATCTCGTGTTCTTCTACGTGGCGCTCACACCTCTCTTCCTCCTCTTTCTGTTGTCTCTTTCGTTGACTGATGAGGTCCCATGCTTTACAAAGCTCCTCATCATCAGCCCGCAAATCATACATCACTTCAATGATTATGGGTTTTCGTGCCAAACCCTTTGTATCAATCCCCAATTTCTTACAAAACAGCAACAAGTCTGACCTCTGCACCTCCCATAAGTCTATGATTGTACTCGGTGCTCGCTACTTCCAAAATAACTTCCTGAAACGGCAAAACTGAGTCTTTCGGCAAAGTTAACTACCAGTTCTAAAATTTACCCTCTTTTAGAACCTGGTTCACTCAAAGGAAAAGACAAGCACTCACCCATACGTGATCCATGTCTCGAACCAGCTGCTTCTCGTGGGCCGACTGTTGTTGTCACTTGTAGCTTCAATCCCGCCGAATTTCAGGGCTTTCGGCTGACCTCCGGTCCATGTCGTTCTCCGTCGCTGAGTCGTATCCCGACGCTGCCAACCAGTTGTTGCGACTGGGGTGTTCAGGCACCGGAGGTCCGGGAGGAAGTTGTCAAGGCAGGAGGAAGAGAGACTTGAAGAGGGTTTATTTACATTATATACAAGGTGAGCTCTCGTACATGACGAGCTCTTTCTTACATGGCGAGCTTTTGAATCTCGTGTTCTTCTACATGGCGCTCACACCTCTGTTCCTCGTCTTTCTGTTGTTTCTTTCGTTCACTGATGAGGTCCCATGCTTCACAGAGCTCCTCATCATCAGCCCCAAAATTATTAATCACTTGAATGATTATGGGTTTTCGTGCCAAACCCTTTGTATCAAGTCTCTCTTCCTCCTGCCTCGACAACTTCATCCCGGACCTCCGGTGCCTGCAAATCCCCGGTCGTAACAACCTTAATACCCAATGTACAGTTTCATAATCCTAAACCCTATGAGTATATTCTTTTCATATTCTGTAAACACAAAAAGAAAGTGCTACTATTTTCGTTTAATGGGAGTTCAGTTTGCCCTGTTGACATTTCTTGATTCAGTTAGTGCGGAGGTAATTTTTGTCCACTTTAGAGGTGTCAAAACAATGTATTGTGCAAGCACATGTTTGTTTAGAGTAGTAGTAGTAGTAGTATTAGTAGTATTAGTTGTATCAGTAGCAGCAGCATGTGATCAGCTAATATCACTATGAAGATGAAGTTCATAACTTTAGGAGACCTCATGAATTATGTTCTCGGCATGAAACAAGCATCACAAGGTTTCTGGACTGCTGTTTTAATAATGAACATCAACTTCACGTTTCTTGTCTGGTCAGTGGCCTCGCATGAGACGCCTCAAACCTCTAAACTTTGCAGCCAGGACAGCCGTCAGGAGCTGTGCACTGTGAGTCTGCTGGAGGAAGGAGATGAAGAAGTCGCCGTGCGCGCCATGCAGCACGTCCCTCAAGCAGGCCGTGTTGCCTTGACAGCGGGTTCTCGGCTCTGGCTGTGTGACGAGGTCACTAAGAGCCTGCAGGAACTGGACGTGCAGGCTGCTCCACTTTGTCTCGGTGTTGCCCAGCCAGATGACAGGTGTGCTTTAATTAAAGAAGCTTGCAAAAGTAAAACAAAAACTCACCAGGTTCTTTATGCATTCTTGTAAGACTACTCGAAAGCAAAAGCCATCTTCTTCTTTTTATCCGTCTCAGTCAACGTATTGATCCTACCTTGCTTTCCTCCGAAAACTGGCTGCACCTCCTGTGTTTTCGCTCCATCTTTGTGATTGGCCCATCTTTAATCAGTTCTGCAGAAGTCTGCATGATGGAGAAAATTCCAGGAAAGAGAAAAATTCTTATCCCCTTGACTGTAGCATGTGATAAAGATGATAACAGTGAAGAAACTTATATTGTGGAAGGTATTACTGCGTCAGCGTGTCGAACAGCGTCGGACTTCTTCGCGTCTTCTTTACGTAGGCCTGCAGCAGAACTCTGGTGTGGTGGTTTGGAGGGTATTCTTACCATCTACGTGCTGCCCGAGAGTGGACCAGTCTCCGGCCGAGAGGCTCTAGAACACCCAGATACCGGCACGGTCTCCCAGCTTTGTGCCCAGAACAACACTGCCTGGTCCTACCTATATCCAGGTTTTTTAAATGTTTTATTAAGTTTTTTTTGCAATCATTTTATTTAACTTCTTTATTACAGACATTGTACTTGCGAGTGCTGGTTATAATTGCTATTTTTACGAATGTTAGGTGGTGTTAAAGGAGTGCACGACGTATTAGCCACAGCAGGAAGCACTCGGCTTTGACAAAGGTTCTTCCTTATGCATGAGAGGTTTTAACACACTACGGTTGTGTGCAAAACACTGCATTATTTTAGTAATGTTTCAAGACAAAATGAATGTTCTTTTAATGTTCATCTCGAAATGTGTCAATTTTATGCATTGGAATGATGGTGTCGTCTGTCACTACACCTTTGTATTGCTTCCTTTACTGCAGCTATGATGGATGGCACCCCAATTTTATTCACTGAAATACACATTTTCAGTCAATGCAAAATATTTTTGATGAATTACTCATACCTAGGGTGTTCCAAGCTGGCTCTAAAAATAGATTTCTTTATTATAAACAGGCAGTCCAAGGGACATACGTCATCTCAGCAACAAGCTAGTGCTTTTTCTCTCTTTATTATTTTCTGCTACACTGCCTAGTTGGGACTTACTTCAAGACATAATTTAGCTGGGAATTAAAATGCACACAAAAGGTAGGAACGTGATGACAGAGGGTAAATCCTCTAATGTAACAGATGGTTTCTTATGGCCTGGTTGTACTTTTGAGTATTGCGGTGCGTGACCTTTAGCAATGAAGTGATCCCTGCAACAGAGTGTTTTGAAGGTTCCTAGCACTTCGTTATAAAAGTGTTTGACTGTGTCTTATCTTACGAATAAACCCAAGCCGTCTTTTCACAATAGTTGTTTACACCAGTGCTCAGCTCTTGCTAACCAGCACTGGCAGTTAGCTTAGCCAGGCATACTACGCTGCCGATGCAGGTTGCGTGGTGTACCAGTGGGAATGCAGTTCGCGCACCCTTTTGCACCGGCTGGACTGTTCCAAGCTTGCACCCTGCTCTGAGAGCCTGCTGTCCATGAGCATAGAGGAGCACCTTAGCCGTGGCCGGTGCCAGGTGACAGCCATGGCCTACGCCAGCGGTGCTCTGTATGTGGGCACCGCCTGGGGCTGCCTGGTGGTTGCCGAGGCAACTGCCCTGAGACCCCTCACCGTCTTTCGGCCCTTCGAAGAGCCAGTTGATGCCGTGCTGTCATTGGGTGAGCGTGTGGCTGCCCTAGGGAGAGGCTATCGCAGCCTGCTGGCTCGCTTCCTGCCTAGCGCAATCACTGGAGAAGCCAGTCAGCTGTGCGCCCTCTTGTGGTGCACGGATGGATGGGTGCTTCCCTAGTGCCACTTTACGTCTCTTCCAGTTCCTTGCTAGATTCCCCGTATTTCGGATTTGCCTGCATTAGCTGAACTACTTAAAGGAAACCGCATCATGTTTCTTGGTTTACTGTGATGGAACAATGGTGCTAGACACGTATACGTGTGCAAGAGAATCCGGCAGAAAATTACGTCGGAATCTAGGTCATGTGCCACTGGCTCAATGAACTACACCGTGACGGGTCGTCATCTTGAATTGCTGCAAGCGTTTCGTGTGTTGGATTTGTGTGCAGAAGACTACAGTACTGGATATCCATTGCACGAACGACGATGTACGGGAAAGAAGTATCGCACCTCTAATGTGAAACCTCGTCATATTCTCCTGTGTTTCAGGAGAACACTTGACGTCCTCACCGCCAGAGATATTGTTGCACGTTATTGGTGGGAGGAAGATCGTGAGGATATGCTGAACCCTACGAAGTGGTGGTTCAGCTGTCACTGGTAAGGAAGCTCAAGGAAGGCATTGTGCCGTTTGGATGGGTACAGCATCTGCATTCCATCACTGGCTTAACAGCGTCCAGCCTGATATTTTTATTGCTAACTACAAATGAAAGAAAGAAAGACGGACTGGCTACACGATGACGGGAGCAGTCGTATCAATGCACTTTTTGCAGGCACTTCTTACACAAGATTTCTCACCGCCACGAGCAGCTGTTCAATTCGCATGACCACAAAGCGTGTGATACCCCTGCAGTAAGTTGTGCCTGCAGACTACTAGACTGTCATGGCGCATTTCTTTTTGGAGTTTGCTCGCTGTAGCAATTATTTATTTTGGGGACAATTATCTGAAAGTGTGGTTTGTTAGCTGTTCACTTTTGGCCACTATATTCACACGGCTTTGCAGAGCACGTCATTGATTGAGACATTTAAGTGCTACCTGGTGCAATGGAGAGGTTAACATGAAAACACAGACCAATCAAGTTACAGTACAGTTACGCATTATCTTGAGCACTCAAGATTATTTGCTATTCGCTCAGTTTTAATGCCATACAGAGATTTTTTTAGCACCATAACAATATGCAGAGGCAAGCCAAATGAGTAACCTCAATCTTTGTTTTGCTGAATGTGTTTCTGAAATGTGCACTTACTTAGTTGGTCGATGCCATCGCAGATTATGCGGTAAACTCCTTTCGAGGTCAACCTGCAGTTATATTTTTATGTCATCGGCTGTACACCGTGCAACAGAGCTGTGTTGTGTTCATAGAGAACTCTACAATGGTTCTTGTGCTGGTCTTGTCACAGGGATATTGTTCAACAAAGCTTATCCTAGAGCGAGTCTACAGCTGGGGCTCTAAGCTCACATCATGCACCAGGCAGCACATATTGTGCATAGTTCTTCATAGGCCGTTGCGTGGAATGTCTAGCCGAGGGATGAGATAGTTTTTAGATAGATATTTAGATCTGTGTTTTATGGAAGTGAGGGGAAAAAGGTCGAAAACTTTGGTGAGGGGGGGGGGGGGTGTCTTCTGTGCTGCGCATATGGACATGCCACCTGTGGACCACATGCTTGAGACCTCGGCATGCATTTCTGTACCTCCTAAAAGCTGTGATGACTGCTGACTGAAAGACTCCAAGACCCAAATCAGCTAATGGAGAACGTGAACTGTGTGGATGGTACATTGAAAAGTTGTTTTTTGTGCAGTTGACAATTTACACTGTTGCAAATGGACAATGGCAGCGGAGACCTGCCATTCCTGAGCAGGGTCATGAATATTTTTGTGTGCATGATGAGTGGCCGACAAAGTCTCTAGACTTGTTTAATGTCTGTAGAAGTTCATGTGCAGCTAGCCGGAAAGCAATTTTGCAACAAGGCACTGGGAGCAGTGCTTTTTAAGCATAAAATTCCATCGCTGTTGTACAGTAAAAGCTCGTTAATTCGAATTGCTTGGGACCGGAAAAACTGCCCAGATGAACCGAATGCCGAATTATTAAAAGTGGCATGAAAACAATAAATAAATATGTGTTACATCAATGCACTTTCATTTCCTTGACGATTATGTAAATCTTATACTTGATTTTGCATAAGAGCAGTGCAATATCTGCAATTTTTGTCATCCTGGGAGGTTATTCACAATTCAGCCACAGTGATAGACCTGTTGTATTTAATCAGCCTAAAAAGTGCCGCCTCCACCATCACCACCTTACGCACGTGACGATAGTTCTTGCAGAAGTAAAATGGCCAGCAGTCGATAGTTTGTCCATTGTGAAGTAGCAAGAGAGATTACTGCCAACATGCCGACAGTGGCTGAAAGCTATTCATCTTCAGCAGCTTATTTCTGCCATTGTGCACGTATTACATCAAGTTAAAACAAAGCTACTGAGTGTCAGATCTGCATGTGGACAAAACCGTGGTCACCAACTCATGCGATGTGGGCGGCACCAGCTTGTTTCACTTGTCTGTGAACGTCGTTTTTGCTCTTGTGCGTCGTATATTTGTGGCACTTTGCTCTCAACGCACTCTGAAGATTGTCTGAATCAAGTATGTTGTGGCTAAATATGACTAAATTTACAAGAGTGTGACACAATTAAGCAATAAGTATGCTGGCCGAGCCCAGAAAACACCTCTGAATTATCTGATTTTCCAAATTAAAGAGGGTCGAATGAACGAGCTTTTACTGTACTGGTATGCAAGCAGTATACATACCATATTAATATGCTAAATTTTCCAAGAGTGCATAAAAAAGCAAAAAAAAAGAAAAGAGATGGAACAGCAATTCATTAACCACACTACTTGATTTTTTTTATATTGGTGCTAATGGTTAGGCCAAGTATTCTGGCTCATTTGACTTTCACGAGCATGCTAATCGAAAAATCATGCGACCCGAAAAATCAGTGAAAAGTCCCAACGATATAGTACGCACTTTTATTAATCATTTACATCTGAGCAGGATATTCCCCCTGTCTGGTTGCAATACTGCATTGCAAAAGCAATGGAAAAGACCTGTTCAACAATATGGGGTATTTGTTTGGGTTGGCCTGTATATGCTGTGATCATGCCAGGAAATGCTAGATCTTGGCTCAGAACAAATGAATCATGCTCCAATTTCTTTGTATATATGAGATTCTTTTTCCATTTTTTTTTTCGTAAGGTGCAGCTGTTTAATCTCAGTCACATATTTTGCCCTATGAGCGCAATGGAACAACCTTCATGCCTCAACAAGTTATGCAACGAATTCTTGGGCTGGGAACACTGCTAGGTATAGTCCGCATTGTAAAGGGCACTTAAACACTTCATTTACCCTACAATGCAGCCCCGAGTCACTCGTGATGTCAGGCTCCTAGATACGTATGTGGTCACATGTGCGAGCCAAAGTGTGAACTTCCAACTTTATCGGAAAGAACTCATGCTAAAGCAAAAAGAAAAATACTACTCTCTATAATAACTTTGCACTATGACAGGAAACTCATAGGTATGGCAATGAACAAGACATCTGCAGCTGCATGAATTAGTAATGAGGCATGTACTGGTAGTGTTCTAGATAAGATTTGACAGAAAGTAGAATTAGGCCGCCCACATAATGAGTAATTCAGAATAGATACGTTTTAGTTGAAGGACATAGTGATCCAAGGTAATCGGAATCGGATGAAATGTCGTGAGTTGGGAAACTGCCAGTGCAGGGCAGGCTTGCTTGACAAATGAGAGCTGTTTCTTCTCAGTGTTTATTTATTAATGCCGATGTTGACAGTGGCATGAGGAAGAGGTCGATATAAGCAAAAAAAAATGGAAAAAAAATAGAAGAAGCAGCTTTGCCATGTATTACAAGTATACGTCTTCAGGTGACTAGCTTGGTGAAGCAGCTAAGTCATTTGTCTTGTCTCACATTTGTGGTGTCTTAAAACGCCTTTCAATTAAAAAATTCATCAAGTATCTCAGTGAGAAAATGCACAAGCATCCGCCTCGGTAGAACAGTGGCTAGGGTGCTCGGCTGCTGACCCCAAGGTCACAGGCTCGTTCACGACAGCGGCAGTCTCATTTCAATGGAGGCTAAATGGTAGAGGCCAGAGTACTGTGCGATGTCAGTGCCTGTTGAATAATCCCAGATGGTCAAAATTTTCGGAGCCCTTCACTACGGTGTCCCTCATATATATTATAGTTTAGTGACATAAAACCGCTCATATTATTATTATTATTATTATTATTATTAAGAAAATACGCGAGCAGTGCCGAGAAGTTCATTCATGGGATTATTGTCAGAACTACGATCACATTTTTGAGTTTTTTGCAATACCAGAACCACAGTATGATTATGACACACACACCATAGAGAGGCCCTGCTGCGGTGGTCTAGTGGCTAAGGTACTCGGCTGCTGACCCGCAGATCGCTGGATCGAATCCCGGCTGCGGCGGCTGCATTTCCGATGGCGGCGGAAATGTTGTAGGCCCGTGTGCTCCGATTTGGGTGCACGTTAAAGAACCCCAGGTGGTCGAAATTTCCGGAGCCCTCCACTACGGCGTCTCTCATAATCATATGGTGTCTTCGCGACGTTAAACCCCACACATCAATCAACACTATAGAGGAGTTTAGATTAATTTTGACCACCTGTGGCTCTTTGACAAAATATTTGTACAATGGTATATTTTTTGCTATTCACCCCCATTGAAATATGGTGGCTGTGGCTGGAAACGTGCTAATCCACTGTGGAGGGTATTGATCGTGTTCATGTTGCCATGATTACGAGAGATATCAATGATAGAAGGCACCCAGGCTAATTTTTAACATTCACCTTGAAGAATATGTTGAATATCCTAGTATTGCACTGTACAGTGTGGCTGTATCTCAGCGTAGTTAAAGTGCAAAATTTCTCTTGCATTGGCACAGGGAAAAGATTCTGATTTTTGTGGAAATGATGGAACTCTCCTTAACATTGTTCAAAGTATGCTCGCTACTTAAAGTATGACCGAATTAGCTTATCATTCCATGTTTATGTCATAAAATTCCTTTTGTTCATAAATGTTATTGGTGTTATGGCTCCTTGAATTGGGGTGCTTTGGCGTGGATGTACTTGATGAAACTATGCGGCACTCTGGCTGCAATGCACTAGTTGACTACTATATGCTAATCTAGTGCAAACTGCTTGCTCCTTGATAAGCTTAAAAAATAGTTGAGCAGCTGCATTTCAGTCCTAAACCCATGCGTAATCAATTTGTTGTGACAAAATCGGCGACACAAAGGAGTGGAGGAGTTTATGTGCAACGTCAACTGTCGCTGTTAGAAAACATGGATGAAAAACAGTTTCTGAATAGAGGTTGTAGTTGGTCCTTCGACATTCGCATCTCAGTTATTGCATTAAGGTTACAAATTACTAAGTCACGGTAGAGGTTGGAAACTTTCAAGCAATGAGAAGTCATCAAACACGAGATGTCATTTGAGTCGAACATGGAATGGTCATTTGATTAGACCCTTCAACAAGACAAAGACGGGCACCTCAGTTAATATGTTTGCTCCAGCATATATCCTTGTTTGAGAATATCTCACCACTTAAGCTCATCACCAACTGCTTCTTGCCAAGAATGCATCTCACGTGACAGCTGTCTATGAAGAATTGCTTTCTTTTTATTGACCATTGTGCGTGTTTCATCATTTCCACCAGGTATAAAATGATCATACTGACAGATTTCTGTCTAATGATTTTTGCACGAAGCCCCGAGCCTCTAGAAAGAGCTTTCTCGAAGAGTGTCTATGGCAACCTGTGTGAATGCATTTGTAAGCTTATGTAAAATGTGTTTGCCACAAGCAAAAAGGATCTCTGCTTGAAACAAGATGTTAAGAGCTTAAAAACATTTCCTGAAGATCTTGTAAAGTATCGAAAGTGTGTGTATTATATTGCGGTTCCTTTGACAATTGAAGTTAACATATACAAATATCTGTATTCTGAACTTAGCTGCCATAAAAGAAAAAAAAAAGCATGTGTTCCGATAAAGTTTTCAACTTGGACACCAAGTGCGAGTCAAACAATTTATTCTGTGCAAAAAACACTTATGCGAATGCCATGAACAATTATTTTATGGCTGAAGCCATCTTTAGTTCTTATTCAAGTTCTGTTAATAAATATCACAACACTGTAAAAGAATATTGTTGCATGTTCATAAAATAACAAATACAAGTTTAACGAATCAGTGAAAAAGTGCAACTATATAAAAACTCTACCTGGTATCCCAAAAAACATGCCTTGTTAAAGAAAATAAAATCTGATGTTCTCTATGTAGAGAAAATCTACTGGCATTTTATGCATCCATGACTGCTAACAACATATATTTTCGTATATACGGCTTTGAGTTCTTAAATATGCCACAGGTTTGCTAGAACACTGAAAACTAAACAAGTGGTTAATAAAACAGCAACGTAAACTATGCTTTTGTGCACATGTAATGCCTCTGTAACCACTAAACTCTATCCTTTAAACAAAATTATAAAAAATACATATTTGAGCAAGTCATAACCAAAAACTTAACAAATACAACAGTGAGAATTTGCTTTAATGATATTTGGAGCATTTCCAAGTTTTGCGTATCGAGGTTCCTTATTGAAAGGGCCATGGCGTAAAAAAACGTATAGCACTGCAATCACTTAGTAGACTCAGTGTTTTGCAATGCTGTATTAAGTGATCCAAAACTGGAGCATGCGGCAGTTCTGTTTCGGAGACTCTTCTCTTTTTTCCACACAGTTCATTGCCATACTAGCTTGTACTGCGGTATTAGCGCAATCCCTGCTGCCAATATTTTGCAAGCTGTGAACTGCTGCATTTGTATTAACAAAAAGTGCTCATCTTGAAGCACTTGGATATCTAGGAATGCATGCAAATAAGCATAGTGACAACAGAAAGAAGAAATGATTGCAAACATACCATTTGCTGTACGCATACGAGATGTAATGTCATTGTGATGTTTACGAACCCTCATAAAGTTTTGAATAGTGATAATTTGTTAATTAACAAGATGCTCGAGGGCTCTCAGGTGTGCTTGTTGGTTCATAAAAATTGTAGCACAATTCTGCGGAAGATATCATTAGTGAGCACACAAGATACACATGTCCTGTGTGTTAACTGTCCGGTGTTTTGCGCTGTCCTGCCATAGTAGAAAAAAAAAACACGCGCATTAAAAAAGCTCACATGCCATGGCCCTTTCCAATCGATGCTCAGGCACAAAATCAGCTTGCATTCATGCACACAATAGGTGGGTGTATCAAACCAGTGAAACCATTGCTATACACACAAAAGGGGTTAGAAAAGATACTGAGATAAAGAGCCCTTCCTAAAAATAAAGGACAAAGAAAAAGTTTAAAAGTGCTGTCTATCCTTAATCTGGCAATAAGTCGCACTGAAATGCTTTTACTCTTCAAATGTGCATCACAAAAACAAAGTACGAGTTTAAGAGACTCATCATTTTGGTCAAGGCTTCAATCACATTTGTGCATATGTTAAATAGACAAGCAATTTTTGGTACTTAGTAGAGCGAAACAGACAAGATACATGAGAAAGACAAAACAGGACAAGCGCTCATCCTGTTTAGTCTTTCTCGTGTATTTTTGTGTGATGAAAGAGAAATACAGCATTGAAGATTGGTAGATCTGTTCACTAGTTTCGTAAGTAATATCAATTTTGAGTACTGTCAACTTAGATGAAGTGTAGCTGCGAAGACCAAGTTTAATGTAATGAGACTATATACTTTGATTACAGCGAGTTTCATCAGCCACTTCTTTGGCAAATGAGACACGGGTTATTTAAAACAATTTTCACTCACACCTACACAGACCAACAGTATTCAGTCATTTAACACTCGCAATAATGCAGTTGAGGAGGCCTGCCACATACTTGTTAAGAAACAGCATGCAAGCCCAGTTAAAGCCGTTTGCTTCTCACACTCCACATCTTAATGCCTCTTGGATCTGTGCATCTTGTACAGCTTCTTTATCTTACGTTGCTGTCATTATCCATGCCTTAACCTTATCACAACACCTCCACATTTCTTTTTTCCTTCAAAAAAGCCATCACAATGCCTGAGGTAACGATAACAATCTTGAGCAGCTTTACGATAATCTGTCTTGTGCGCAGTGTTGGTGTTTTGAAGAAAAAGCTCAACACAACACACTGGAAAACAGGCATGGGCCTGAGATCCCTTTAGTAGTAAGACCCGTGTCTCCCCTTCATTAGGAAAGCTGTGAGCAATGCGCCAAACCAGAGATTTCGTTCAAAAAGTAAACGAACAGAGGTTGAGCAAAGTTTTAAAACGTATAATCAAGAAGCTTACTGCAAAACAACAAGCAGTAGGCAGTCAAGGTGAAAGGAAATCAGTGTAAGCTAACACCTAGTCGCTGAAAAAAAGAGCTGCTGTATGTGAAAGATTGCACTGGAGTGTAAAGCAAAAACACATAAATGGTATCATTCAGTAAAATGAACACAGATAACGCTGTAGTGCTGGTACAGATATGTAAGCAGGTCTCTATGACATGTACTACGCTAGATCTGCCAGTAGCTGACGCTCCCGCTGTAGTCGAGGCCAGCGCGTGCAGTGTAATCCATTTAATCCACTATAATGGAAAAATTGCACTACTATGCCAACAGCATTAGCAGCTAGACTTCACATCAAAGCGAGGAGAAGTGCTCCACAGACAGACATGAGCCTAAAATACTACATTCTAATGTTTGAGAGCCCCCCAGAAGGTTTCGCTGCAAATATTGCTTACACACGGCAAGGCATAACTGCGCGGATGTGTTTTACCGTAGGATCTTTTCAGTCTGTTCATTACTGAACAAGCTAAAAGAAATTGAACTGCTTTGTTACTGTACCTCCTGGAAACAAGCTTCACATCCACTACATATGCTCTTTTGCCCCAACTAGTGACTGCATATTTACGTGATGCACACCTTTCATTCCTTTTGCTTGTCTTTCTATTTTGATTGGCATATACTCGGCACTGCATGCCCAGCATTGGATTAAAAACCGATGTCACGTGCTGTGATCAGCGGCACTTCAACATAGAACATGAATTCAGGTTACATTTACCCCCATTTGGAAGGATAGGTTTTTCTGAAGAATGGATGTACGGCTTTTTTTATCTGAAGTTTATACTATTTTCATGCCATGCAGGTTTTTCATACTTTGCAGATGCACTAGGCACTGAGCACTGCGCGTTTTTGAGTTTCATGCTGGCGTAAGCCAAGTGAGGGGCTCTATAACTTGAATATTAATTAGAGACGTTTACCTCCACAGAGAATGACTTCACGTACATAAACACACACCATAAAATTAGTCTGTCATCTTAAACAAACATGTAAGGCTTTCCCAATAAGCCTGTGCTGGTTAGCTCAGCATTGTAACATTCAAACGATCTTTTTATCAGGCAAGATTACTTTTTCTCTCTTTTTTTTTGTACCAATGCCCTTCTTTTTTCTCTTTCCCCTTTCTGATGCTACCCTCAGCTAAAGTTGCAAGGAATTTGTGCCATAAAAGACAGGAACATTCGTTGTAGTGACAGCACAAAGGCAACTCAAGTAATAAAACCACTCCTGCGAGAAATAATGTAGCGGATGCAAGCCATACAAAGCGGAGGGACGTGGCAATAAAAATGCTGGGTTTGCTCACTTAACCCTTGCCAGCTCATTCAAATAAATCATTTATGAACTCGATTAACCAGTCACGATCAACTTCAATTCTTTGTACATGTAGTAAAATGTCAGTATTTATGCTTATCTGTTCGTCTTGAACTTTGAACAGCACAACATGAGAAGAAATCGCGTGTACTATGCTGTTCAATATTCGAGACGTTAACAACTCGAGTGGTAGCTCGAATGGCGTACGAGAGCATTCGCAAGGAGACCTACACGAGTTCTAATGCTGCTGCAACGGATAGCGTTGAGCCTCGGATTACGCAGGTGGTTGAAGATTGTTTTAGGTGCCACGCCCCGCCTTGTGAGAGACTACGCTGGCAACATTGAATTGTTGCCGGACTAGACATGCGCCGGGGCTGGGTAGCCTCAGGCGGAAAGCAGCAGCAGGGGCTCCTCGTCTTCTTGGCTGGAATTGCTGTGTGGCTGGCCGCACACCACCAGTGCCACCAGACCCACTGTAGTACACAGGAACACGCTAGCAGCTGTGTAAACAAGAGAGAAAAAGAGTGACGTGGATGAAAAGATACTTGCATAATTTCTGCATAATATTATATGATGTGTCGAGTTCATTATCTGCGTGCCTGTGCGGTGTCATGAAGGTCACATGACCGAAGAGTTGAGTTACTAAATCAGACGAAACTATGTTGATCGTGACGCTAAATGATGACGATGATGATGCTAAAAATAAGTCTACCCTCACATACACTCGCTGACAGCTTACCTGTTCAACAGTTTTCATTGTGCATAAACTGGCTAAGCTTTTCACTGCTTTTGCTTCTAGGGCACAATCTTCTAGTGTGCAGTCGCAGTAACAACAAGAAAGTCAGAATGGGAACTTGCTCTGCAACTTAGAAGTGTGGCAGTTTAGGCTAGTTGGTATGACATGACGATAGTTATAGCGCGAGAATAGAACGATGACAGAGTCGTGTCATGTCCTCCTTGTCTCTTTGTCGTCGTTCTGTTCTCGCACTATGACTATCGTCTTGCTCTGCAACTTGCTCAAGAGGGATAACAAAAAATATGTTCATGCATTTAACAAGGGTGACACAGCAGCCATATAGCACATTTTTTATTCGATTCTGGTTTGTGGTGCAAACATGCTTCAAAAGCATGAAATTTGCTAAGATTACATCGAACTACTCCAAAACAGCTTCAAGAGAAAGAATTTTGACGCCCGTGTCGGCTTCGATAGGGAAAAAGGCACAGTTCACGACATGATTTTCCAAGAAGCGCCAAGGATAGCAAAAAAAATGAGACGATTGCAGAACATAGACATGTGAAAGCATGTTTTCATACATCTATGTGAACAAAAACACACTCGCACTTAAGAGACTCCTAAAGATGTTTTATCATGCCCCAAAAACGTGCTGCCATGCCCCACAAAACGTACTGCCGTATCCCGAGCAGGCTGCTTCCACTCTTTGGCTATGCATTCTGTCACTTGGCGAAGGATATCATGTGGCGTGCATAACAGGGTCCACCTACAGGTTCTTTGCTGTGCATAGCGTGTTCCTCCAGTTGCTGTGGCTTTCGTGCCGAAGCTGCTGCGTGTAATCACCCACACATACGTTTGACAAGGCTGTTCGTGCCATTATGCGCTATACCATAACACAGGTGATGTGAGTACCTTGCTGCGCCAAAGCAGCGACAACTAGCTTCCTGCATTCGACGAATCGCCACGATGCGCTAGAAGTTTTGCATGAGAAGGCAGCAGTGGAGTGATGTGAAGTGCATTTGTGTCATCCCGTAATAAAAACGTGCAGCACCCTTGCAATGACGATGAGCTTGCAGTACCACAGACGTGCGTTTGACGAGATACTAGTCAGGGCGGTGAGGTTGCTTGGTGCCCATGCCACACTCTGGAAGGGTGTGTATTAGGTGGCAGAAAATGGTGGTGCAGCATGCTTTTGTCATCGCCTGTTAAAAGCCTGCAGTACACTTGACTGACTTTGACTACGTGGCTGAGCAGATAGCTGAAGTTTTCCCGAAAAAAAACACACAAAAAACAATGGTCTTCAGGAACCTAGCAAAAGCCAGAGCAGTAATCTGCTAAATCATATTACGGATTTTAAGCAAAGGCCTGCAACTATGTAACTACAGTTATGCAATCACAACTTTTTCATTTTTTCAGAAGTGTTATATGTTCTTGTTTTTCTTCTTATGAAATGTTTTGAAGTTAACCTAGTTTTTTGAACATTTGTTCAATTATTTCATATGTCATTTGTTACTCGAGCTGATAGGTAGCGTGGTATATAAAAAGGCAACATAGTGTATACGTGGCAATAATCTGTTAAAAAACTTTCTCCAAAGGCCGCTTCAGTGGTAATCTAAGCCAATTAAACTAATTGTCCCCCAAGGCTGCAACAAATTTGTTTTTTAAAGCTCTCTAAGATGACATATTAGTAAATACCACTAAGTGCTCCAAATTAAGATTTTGCTCCAAAATCCAAATTGTGATGCTACAAACACTGCTTGTAATTCAATTTGAGTCATCTCAGCTTTGATTTAGTTAAACCATTCAGTTAGACCAAACCAACATGAAGTGTTTAGGGTGAACATAACTATCAGTGGTTTATTCAGGTTCTGCTACTTTAAAATAAATATTAAATTTCGAGTCGATTTTCCCCAGCCCCATTTCAACATAGCTGAACGAATTGTCTTCATTTTATGTCTGCATGAGTTTGTAATGATGGCTTAGAAATTAAATAATTTCATTGCTTGAGGTTCCTTAATTATGTATTAGTAAAGTTTCGCCTCACATATTCAAGAAATCTTATGTGACGGTAGTTCTGCTTTGTATTTTTTGCATTTCATCGCAGATTCCTTTTATATTTTTTGCCAGAGCAAAAGCATGTGGAAAAAGCACAAACATCCCTAGGACAGGTGTGCCTCACCAGTAACCTTTGCATCAGTCTTTGATAACGGAGTGTTTTAGTAGCACTGGATTACCATACTGTGATTATTGAAATACCATACAGTCGTCAGCATGCGGCTTCTTTTAAAAATTTTGGCCGCTGCAGTTGCCCACTGCAACTGGTAACTTGAGTACGGTATTTTAGTACCGTACTATCGTGACTGCTAAAAAAAGCTGTTAGTAACCTGGTGTTCACATTGATGTGAGGTGGTGCATTGCTTATAGTTTTTACTAAACAGCGTGGGCAAACAACTGTAGCGAACAGTCTTCAACATATCTTGATAAATAGAAGCATTAGTAATCCTGAGTAACACACGCTGCCACTATGAAGTTATTCTTGAGCAAACACAAGAAAAGTACGCACCAGCCAGCAGTAGGGGTAGGTTGCTAGGTGCCGGCTGGAACATGTGTCGCACGGCGTGCAAGGACCCGTTGGACGGCCACGACGGCAAGCCTAGCAGGTGACCCATGAGCGGATAAAGGTGCACACTTGCCAGCGGACCCACGTGCTGGCCTTTTCTCAGTGCCGGACCCCGAGCCACAAACAGTGGATGCATCCAGTCAAGGCTGGGGCGATAGCCGTGGTTTCCATCTGGGAGCAATGATAGGCAGGCATGTTTTGTACGCAGTACTCAAATGCAGCATTTTCTTTAATGACAGAGTCACCAGAAAGTGAAGATACCTTGCAGAAACCATGAGACAGCACCCTTAAGAAGGTCATGACATGAAAATTTTTAGATTTCCTTTATTTTCTGTGTCAAATTTGCACCAAGTCCTCAAGAGTTTACAAAATAATCTGGTAAGTGTGAGTGCACTCTGAATAATTTAATTACAGCATATTTTCAAGAGCTAGTTTCAGTTCCTACTGTACCCTGCCATCATGATATCGGGAAGTTTTCATGTCAGCTCCACTCCGTGGCTCCACAAGTGGCCATTTTGAGTGTTTCTGGCGAGGCACAAGCGGCCATTTTAAATGTTTTTGTGCACAACCTTGCCACAACTAGCCGTACTGGTGTGTGAAGTCACCAGAATTGACACTGCAGCCCTACATTACAATAGTGATTATGACGTTCGCCATGAGAAAATAGACTTTAATGTCAAAATAAAATGTCAGTGTTTTTTTTTTGTATAACAGAGTAAACGCGTCTATGAATATTGGTGTCAGTATCCCTTTAAAAGTATGTGAAAATTGCAAGTTTTGAATATTGGATCAAATATGGCATTTGATTCAGCCTTTGTGTCAAACTGACACGTTTTATGAATAAGACTCTTATTCATAAAACAATTATGTTATAAGTGCACACAATAAACTCAAAGCTGGCACAAAATTATAATAGAATATTAGATTTCATTCCCATGGGCACAGCATGGGCATAAAACATGGGATCTTTCATAGTGCAGTGGGCTATGTCACTCGAGAAGCCAGACTTTGCTGGTCATGAATTGCTCTCCAAAGTTTTGTGAATGTGAGCTATGTGCTTATTGGTTCCCGACGTCTTATTTGCAGCTGTCATTTTCAAATTATAAATTTCAGAATGTGACTTGTTTCGTATTAGCTGTAAAAATAGCTGTTCAGTATTAAGAAAACCATTCTAAAAGTATGTGGTTCAATTATAGCTTATTCTATTCGTATTGAATTAAATCTTAAACACACCTCTACTAAGAACCTATTTACAAAGACGCCCATCCTTTTTGTTTCCTTCTTCAACAAGTAGAATGGTACCCACATGTACTGTATCTCTGTGATGTTTTTTTTTTTCATAGTGATAACACATAAAGCTCAGAGTACATAATAACCTCACACTAATCCTGGCTGAAATCTGCTCTGCACCGTTATGCAGAAAAGTGCAAGTCCCATAACACTAGCATATTGAACCAAAACTGAACAGAAAGAAATTGTAGTCTTTCCATAAATCAAGCAGAATAAAACATTATCTTTTTGTATCTCTCCATTGAAAAAAGAATATCTTTGGTATAACTTGGTTGATTTCTCTTAATCTTTTTATCCATGCACAGCGAGAAGTTGCAATTCGCAACTCCACACATGCTCCTTGTTATTCTAGATGTGGTCGCAAAGCTAATTAAGTCTTTAACAAGCTACATTTGAAAGCAGCCACATTAACAGTGTACTAGTAAGAATTTGAAATTTGTGATCGCCCATCAAATAGTTGTTGGATGAAAATGCTTCCCATTTGGAAGGTTACTTTTAATTCATTTTGTAAATATTTGTGGACCTTTATTTTTCTTTTCTTTAGGTGATTTCATAAAGCTCAGAAGTGTTGTGGAGATATATATTAACATATGTTTCCCATAATTATTCTTTGCTATGCAAATGAATATCACCTGGTTCAAAATGAATGAGGCTATTATCTTTTCTTGTTGAACTGTGACAAAAGAATGCTTGGTTCAGTGCACACACACTGCAAACGGTCTCGCTGTTGTGCAAGAGTATGTTGAAAATATTGAAAGTATATCGTACACTTTTTCTGCTTTAAATGAAGGTGTCTTTATCCCAGTTGTATAATTTTCAATGACCATTGCAAGAAGATGAAAGAAAGCACTAGATGAGAGCTGCAAAGAACAGGTAACACGGCCAATTGGCCGAAATCTTTCTTTTGGAAATGTTTTCAGCTTTATAACTTCATACTAAAGTCACATGCATGGCTGTTAGTCTTTTCAATGTAATGTCAGTCTTCTCAATGAACATTGAGACCAGATATGAGAATGGAACATTAAGCAATGCTGTCATTTCTATGCTGCATTCTTCACAGCATCGTCACCCGGCAACAATCCACTGCAGTTTGTGTTGTTAGCATGCTCCATATTACACAATCTCCAGGCATTACACAACACCTTTGCAAACACCGTCAGGTCAGAATTATGTGTTCAGGTAACTTGACCAACAGAGACATCCTAATATATAAAACGTAAAATACTAGGCAAGGTGGCCTGGTGTTTACGATTTGCAGTGCAAAAGGACTCAATACAGAAGACAGGTCACGGTTCCACGATATAGTTTTATGTTTTTGAAGCAACTGCGCACTTCTGTCATCTCTTTGTGTTTGCAAGTGTGTTAACATTGTAATGTGTACAGCACACCACACAAGCTTGAGATGTGCCCCTGATAATTAGAATGATGAATCCGAGTGTGAGGTAAGCAAAGCTTACCCTATTTATACGCAGGGAAACGATCGCGTCAGTGTGCTTTTGATTGCTTTGCATGACTGTAAAATTAGTTACTTGTTAAAAACGTGATGGCCTGTTTTGCCGACAAGCGTAACTTGACTATTTCTAGCCTATCTCTGTGCAAGTACCGAGTTTTTGTTGATCTTACAAGCAAAGCTTGTGTATATATGTTGAGTTTTTCGGCAATAAACCAATGGTCGTTAGTTCAGCACCCCGCCTGTCGTTCTTTCACCGTCCAGGTGTCAAGCGGCTGTTTGTTTGTGTCTTAATGACGAGTATATTCCATAAACCTAAGGGCTCAGTCAGTGCTTACAGGTGCGGTTCCCTCTCTCCGACTTCTTCGAGATTACCAAGTCCCATCCTGGTTCGGCTTCGGCCAAGATGGGGAGGATACGAACGTTGTTTCGGTAGTGGTACTCGGACGGAATCTCTTCTGACCTGTACACTCGAATGTGGAGTCGCGCGGCCGCCTCTTGCAGCTTCGCGTACACTTCGTGCTCGCGGCCCTGCGCCGGAAGTATGTTCCACACGGGACTGGTGCCGTACGCGCGGAAGGAGTCCGGCGGTAGCACTTCGTCCAATGCGGAGACCCTGGTCACGGGCGCCATGCCGTGATCGCTCACCACGATCAGGTGGATGCGGTCCCACAGTTTGGCTCGCTTCAACGCCGCCACCAGCTCTCCCACTAACGCGTCCACTTGCTCGACGCGAGCACCGGTGACGGGAGACATTGGGCCGTGTTCGTGACCCGTCGCGTCTGGCTCTTCGTAGTAGAAGAAGACGCAGTTGGCCGGCTCCTTCGGATGCAGGAACCAGCTGACGACGCGGTCCACGCGATCGCTGAAGTTCAGGGACGGGTCGTAGCTCTGCACGTAGTGCGCTGACACGCCGTGAATCGCCACGTCGCCTCCGGGCCACATCATACTGCCGCTACGGCCGCCGTGCAGTTGATTCGCCGCCCAGATGGGCAGGGAGTGACCGTTGTCCCACCACCTGGGATCGCGGCTCGACTCGTCGAACGAGTCGTTGAGCACGGGATCGAACATGGCGTTACCGACGATACCGTGACTCTCTTCGTAAAGGCCAGTGGCGATGGTGAAGTGGTTGGGGAACGTCTTGGTTACGTACGCATTGCGCAGGTACTCGGCCTGCACGCCGTCTGTGGCCAACCGGTCGATGTGCGGCGTTTTGTAAAGAGAGCGGTACTTGTACCAGAAGCCGTCGAGAGACAGAACCAACAGCAGCGGCGGGGAGCTGCCGTGGGCGCAGACCCAAAGCGCGCAGCACGTGAACCACACGGAGAGCATTTCGATGGCAGCTTCCGATGTCACCTGTCGTTGAAGTTGAGAATGCTACTACTGCGTCGACTCTCATATTTGACGTTGCATTCCTCTCGGCTGCCTGGTCACGGTTAACGCGCCTTCCGACGCGGCAGCTGCGTCCCTGACACAGTCCGTTGGCCGCGAAAATACGCTCATTTTTTCCGCACTTGCCGAGGCACGCGCAACTGCACGGACGGCCGAGGTTTTTCCACACCGTTGCTACTTTCGTTGTAGTTGGTTCCTACCACAAGTGTCATGCTCTTTTGTTTTTGTTGTGCTTTTTCCGCGCCAATCAGTGTTACCAGATAATGCGCGGTATTGTCTAAAAATTTTGTCAACCTCACGTAATTATCAAATCAATTTTGCGTAATTAGCAATATAACTGTTGTTTAAGGAGTTAATTTATAAAAACGTATTCTTATTCAATTGAACTACTTTTATTTAGCATACACATAGTATTATTGAAGAGACCCAACTTTCTCTGAGTGCCGTTACAGCGCAGCGGACGATAACACTAGACGATTCCACAATCTTGTGTATTCTAACTACCCATTTCTTAACTATTGTTGGTTATTCAATTGCGCATGAACGCGTGCATGGTGGCATGGTTCGGCGCTCTATATAGCAACGTGAACCTGATCAACACATTGTTTTGTGCTAGCAGAAAGGCGACTTGAATGCTAACCCACTTCACGTGTGGATGTGGTTGGCATCTACGTCGCGTCGCTCGTCGTTGTCGCGAGCAATTTCGCGTTTATGAGGTTTGGCCTTAATACACCTACGCTAGTGTACAACGCGGGTGAATATGCCTCAAATAAGTGTCACTCCTCTGGGTGCTGGCCAGGACGTGGGACGCAGCTGTATTCTACTGAGCATTGGCGGCAAAAATGTGATGCTGGACTGTGGCATGCACATGGGCTTCAACGACGAGCGACGATTTCCAGACTTCAGCTACATAACGCAGGAGGGCCCGCTCAACGAGCACCTAGACTGTGTTATCATAAGTCACTTTCACCTGGACCATTGCGGTGCCCTGCCTTACATGACGGAGATGGTGGGGTACTCGGGTCCCGTTTACATGACGCACCCGACTAAGGCGATTTGTCCCATCTTGCTTGAAGACTTCCGTAAGATCACTGTGGACCGCAAAGGCGAGACAAACTTCTTCACATCTGCCATGATCCGTGACTGCATGCGTAAGGTGGTCGCAGTAAACCTGCATCAGGCTGTTCAAGTGGACGATGAGCTGGAGATAAAAGCGTACTATGCTGGACACGTATTGGGAGCTGCAATGTTCCGCATTAGAGTTGGCTCCCAATCGGTGGTCTACACCGGCGATTACAACATGACCCCTGACCGGCACCTTGGTGCAGCTTGGTTGGACAAGTGCCGACCAGACCTGCTCATCACCGAATCGACGTACGCCACCACTATACGTGACTCCAAACGTTGCCGCGAGCGCGACTTTTTGACCAAAGTACACGACTGCATCGATAAAGGCGGCAAGGTTCTCATACCCGTGTTTGCACTAGGTCGTGCCCAGGAACTCTGCATCCTGCTTGAAACGTACTGGGACCGCATGAACCTTCGTGTTCCAATCTACTTCGCCGTTGGCCTCACCGAAAAGGCTACCAACTACTACAAGATGTTCATCACGTGGACAAACCAGAAAATCCGCAAAACCTTCGTGCAGCGAAACATGTTTGACTTCAAGCACATTAAGCCCTTCGATCGAGCCTTCATTGACAACCCAGGGCCCATGGTAGTGTTTGCCACCCCTGGGATGTTGCATGCTGGGCTGTCGCTGCAAATATTCAAGAAGTGGGCTCCCTTCGAAGCAAACATGGTCATCATGCCAGGGTATTGCGTGGCTGGCACCGTAGGACACAAGATTCTCGGTGGTGCACGCAAGGTGGAGCTGGACAATCGACAGGTTGTTGAGGTCAAGATGTCAGTGCAATACATGTCCTTCAGTGCACACGCTGACGCCAAGGGCATTATGCAGCTCATCCAGCAGTGTGAGCCAGCCAACGTGCTACTTGTCCATGGCGAAGCAGGAAAAATGGACTTCCTGCGCAAAAAGATTCGGCAAGAGTTTGCCATCGACTGCTCTATGCCAGCTAATGGCGAGACTGTGGTCATCGAGACACCTGACACGGTGCCCATCGACGTAGCGGTGCCATTGCTCAAACATGCGCTGGGCTCGGACAGCAAGCGACCGAAGTTGATCCACGGAGCTCTTGTAATGCACGATCGTGGAGTGCGGCTACTGGACTCTAGACAGGCCATGCAGGAACTTGGTTTGACGAGCCATCAAATACGATTTACCACTACTGTAGCTTCTCCAAGGGCTGTATTGGCTGACGCATTGTATACCCGTCTGAGGGATCGGCTGCCGGGCGTGCAACTGCTGCCCGATGGCTCTATTGCTATTGCGTCAGCATTGGTCAAAGTGGGTGGGCAAGAAGATGACGCCTCGAGTAGGGCAATATGTGTGTCATGGACTCTGCAAGACGAAGACCTAGGAAGCCATCTCCTCAGTCTGGTTCAGGAGATGGCTGCAGTGTGAGGTTCCGGACGAACAGAAACTGGATGGGATGGCTGCGTCTAAATCTGGTTATCGCGGCTCAGAAGAGATCAATTTGATTGCCAGATTGTATATATTTGTTGACTTTTACTTTTGTTTTTTTTTTACCAGTGATCATGGTATCTTGTTATTCTTGTTTCTCTTTCTTTTTCTGCTTCAGTTCATTTAATTTTTATTGATACATGAATTTGTGCAAAATACATGAATACAATCTTTTCTGAAGTGCTGGGAGAATTTTTTTTTGCCTGCTGAGCACCACCACCTTTTGCATTTAATTTTTTTTTCAACTCCACCTCTCTGTGTTATAACATTGTGATGAATATGCATTTGTAGGAATGTTGATGCCACCAGCACTGTTCTATTGGTATTATTAGCAGCTATATCTGTCTATCTATGTTTCTTTTTTTATTGCAACAAATACTTGCCTTTAAGGCATAATATTTTTGTAAAATGTGTGCTGTTAGGCCGATGTTGTGTATAAAGTCAAGTAGTGTCTTGTGGAATCTGTTTTCATGTATCCAGCGGTTGTAACTGGCGTTGTCGCTGTAGCGAAGGCCGGCTTGAGCGAGGCAATGGAAGCGTTCTGGCTGCAACCCTTTACATGTCCATAAAAGTTGGTATGTATCTGCTTGAATTGCTGGAGTAGGACAATACGGACACGTATCACCAACTCGTTAATGTCACCAGTTCCATGACGATATAACGGCTGTTGTAAGGGCTACCACTGCCCGAAGCCTCCTAAGCACAATTTCTTCCGCCCTAGTAAGGTAAGGGGGGAAAGAGCAGACACACGGTGGAATGGGAGCACGTTTATCCTGCCGGATAACATTTTTACGGGTATAGAGTAAGTTTAGGGGCTAAGGCAGGGGCGGCGCCAGGATGTTTTTACTGGGGAAACAACCACGAAAAGTGAGTTCCTCCGGGGGTGCAAGCCGTTGGTTGCTAGCTCTGCTCCTACTAGGTTTTCAATATATGCTTCCGGGCACTTGGGTGGGCATAGGGGGGGCAGGCGAGAATTTCGGGGGGGCTCCAGCCCACCCTTGCCCCCCCCTGGCGCCGCCCCTTGGCTAAGGTCGAAGGGGAATGGCTAGAAGGTCTATGTCTGGAGGGCAGTGTGCCTGCTGGTCAGCAGCAATGTTGTGTGGGTTCGCAGCATGGCCTTGAATCCAATGTACTTTTACGCAAGTAGCCATATTATGGTTCAGCTTATGAATCGCCTCGCAGATCTCCATCTCTGTTTCTGTCCATGTAACAGCAGATCAAGTTGACCAAGTTTATTTGTTGAATTCTAAAAGTTGAAGGCTACCAAACAGAAGTTCTTTGAATTTTTTATTAGTTACAAGTTGTCAAAAAGTATATATATATATATATAAAGAAAAATAAATGGGCTGGGCTCCCAGCGTGTGAGCAAGATAATCAATGGTCATTAAGGGTAAATAACTGAATTCCCGGTGAAGGCACGCACACGAAGGGTAGACAAAGTTAGGTGGGCTGATGAGATTAAAAAGTTTGCAGGTATAGCGTGGCAGCAGAAAGCACAAGACGGGGTTGATTGGCAGATCACCGAAGAGGCCTTTGGCCTGCAGTGGGCATAGTGAGACTGATAATATACATATATATAAATTTGACCTCTTGGTCGGCAAGGGGACCTTTAGTAATTGCAGGCGAATGGAATATTTTCCTTTGCTATCGGGCATACAGCATAGAGCTCAGTAGTCGTTTCAATAAAGCAAACCAACAAACAAACATCAAGACCACACTGGGTGACGAGGTTCCTGTGCCAGTGAACAGTGGAAACAGCCTCCCACGTGTTCCTTGTATTAAGTTGCTGCTGCTCGCACTTCAGAAGAGAGCTTTAGAGAGATTTGAATGACATCATGCGGCCCTTCCTCCTGCCCGTGCGTTTTCTATTTTCATATATGGGAGACTCATCTAGCAACTCATTCAGTTCATTATCGTGCCGCCCGATTTGTAACTAAAAATTATAGTTTTCGCACTAGTATTACATCACTTAAATCAGAGTTGGGCTGGGAAACACTAAGTAAACGTCGGTTGCATCACAAACTTGAACTACTATATCGTATTTATTTCAATAAGACTGGTCTTGATCCTAAAATTTTCTTACTAACCCCGCACTTTGTATCTAAGCGACACGACCATGAATGGAAAATTCGTGAAATTGATTGCCGTACTGATGTGTACAAGGGTTCTTTCTTTCCCCATTCCATTGGGGCCTGGAATAAACTACCAGGTAATATTGTTAATTGTACATCTGATGCTCTGTTTCACATGTTTTTGTCGCACATGTAAATTTTTCATTGTGGCACTGCTTGTACATTTGATGCGCTATTGTGCAGATTTGTACCACTTATTCTCATGTCAGTTCTCTTTTTCCTTTTCTTTCTTTTTCTTTCTTTTATCTTTTGTTCCCCCATGTGATGAATCGTATTCATGTGTTTGCATATACCCCCCTGCTGTAATGCCTTGTTGGCGCTGCAGGTAATATGAATAAATAAATAAATTATAAGCCTGCGATGGGTAGACCATCGTAATTAAAGATGCCTTAAAACAGCCTGAATACAATGCACGATTAGAGAAACAAACTTGTGTTGCTGAAAATGGTTGTGGAACTAATCATGGTCTGTCATACTAAGCACAAACTGTTCAACACTACCATTACTTTGAAGTAATATAAACACGCCTCCATCAGCATGTGTGGCTTGACATTCACATTTGCAGGGTGGAATGGTGGTCGATTTTTTAATATGTTCTGGGCATCGTAAGGAGAACGGGCATAAGTGGCCAATGAAAAGTGCAAAAGTAATAGTGATTCATATTCTGTACTATGGTCTGTTTGTTCTATAATTGCTTGGCACTTTCTCTTGTGTGGCCATTGTACCTGGACACAATCACAGTGCTTGGTGGCCATTCATTGCACATGTAATTTTGGATGGGTTCTGCCAAAATACACAACGCAACTTAATGTAAAGCAAAAGATGCGCAGCTAACGCTAATATAGGAGATAATAGTTGGAAGTGCCTGTCCTGCGTCTATTTTCTGCTTTGTTCCTGTGTATTTTTTTTGTGCTTCTTAGCCAAATTAGTTCATTTAATGTCCCCCTTACCTTCCTTGGTTTCAAATTCTGTTTGTATAAAGAACCAACCCTTTAATTTGCATGTTTTCATACAAGCCAACTTAAGTCTTGGGAGGGCAAAACTTTTTTCTCAGTCTGTGTGTCACTACAATGAGGGCACACTTAAAGTAAAGAATTACCCACATATTCATAAACGCTCCTTGACTTGAAACCGCCTTCATTGCAGTGTGTTTGAAACGCATCTGTGCGCTTGTGCTGCCTTGGCTCCGCCTAAAAACAGCGTGTTCGAAACACGTTTTTGCTGCACTGGAGTCGATGGCAAGTTCAAGTCAAGCAGCGTTCCTGAATACGGGGGTTAGACTTCGTGTTCAACCATGTATACAAAGTGAAATAGGGCAGTAGAGACGATGTTTTTACTGTGTGTACGCTGCACTATACAGCTCTTTAACACAAATGAATGTGCCAAACCTTATTTCCCATCTTTATATTTTTTTGTGCCTTGAAAATATTCAATCTAAAGAAAACAATGAATTGATTACTACCGGCTATCTTTACAAAAGGTGTGCAGTGGCTGCGCTTATCATCAAGTGTACTAAACAATGTACAGCTGGAGTGGGAGCCTTTTCTAATGCAGACTTTTCAGCTATTGAACCAATAACCATAGAACCAAACGAATAGCTGCTATGTTGTCAGCATTTGTCAGAACATTTTCCTGCAGCACTTGCAAAGGTTTGCAAAAAATCTAACCCTCCTATAATCAAATGAAACAATAATGACTATTCTGCAGTGCCCTAAATGAAAAATTTAGGTCTCAGTTCACCATTACAGACTAACTTAATGCAATGCGCAGACTTTGAAAGATAAGTTTAGTGGTGACTGGCAGTAGTTTTAAACTCATTTGATGAGCCTCAAATACTCTTCAGTAATCTCAGTTGTATTAGTTTTGAACTGAAACGATTGCGTTGATCTCGTAGGCTTCACCAACGAGGAATTGGCTTCACACCCTCACTCTTCTTTTTTAACGCCTTAGCGCACGTGTTAGCAATAAAGACAGCCGCGGGATCAATTCTTTTTTCGGGCGCCTGTGGCGGCGCTAAGGGGCCAGTGTGCACTGCGACTCGGTGGTGCACACTACCGGGGCGACATCTAGGAAAGTTTCTCTACAGCGTACGCGAGTCGTCGCAAGACGTGTGCCTGCTTTGCTCGACCACCCGGCAGCGCACTAGCGGAAAACAGCGGAGTCGGTAGCCTCGCTGTAGTTCTGTAGTGGTTGTTGCCGCGCACGGTGGGTGCGATGGCGAGTGACACAGCGCCGCCGCAGGATGCTACAAAGCGACTGCAGACCAAGAAGCAAACCCTCGACGATGCGTACGCCCCGCCGGCCAACTACCTGGAGATCGACGTTGGCAATCCGATGACGCACGGCGTCGCGAGAAAGCGGTACACCGACTACGAGGTTCGCATGAGGGTGAGCAGCAGAAACGCCCCACGGCGATTAGGCCTCACGTCGGCGGCCTCAACATTGTCGTTCTCGTTTGCAGACCAACCTTCCCGTTTTCAAGAACAAGGAATCGACCGTGCGGCGACGCTACAGCGACTTCGAGTGGCTAAGGAGCGAGCTGGAGCGCGACAGCAAGGTGCGAATTCCGATAGGGGACCATTGGCCCCGCGGGTCACCTGGCCCACACCGGTCTGGTTCTGTGACGAGTAGAAGAATGCAGTCGTTACCCCGCCTCGCCTGCCTGTACAGAGGCGGGCAGCTGCAGTTCCATTACAAATGTTGCATTGATATGTTGTGTGCAGATCGTGGTACCTCCGCTACCGGGCAAGGCGTGGAAACGGCAGCTTCCGTTTCGGAGCGACGAAGGAATATTCGATGAGGAGTTTATCGAGGAGCGCAAGAAGGGGCTCGAGCTGTTTATCAACAAGTAAGAAAAAGTTTCATTTTTGTTTTCTCACCGCGCGCCCTCAGAATGGTTGAAGATTCCCGCCCCCCTCGTTTTATCACAGATACAGCGAACTAGCACGCCGGAAGCATCAAAGCGGCGTCATTTGTTCGGTAACCGATGGGTAATTAGTTACGCTAGTACACACACGCCCTCACAGTATCATCGTTAACTGCGTTGTGAACGGCAAACCTCGTTATGCACTTGGCAGTTCGCATCAAAGCCTGCCTGTTACTAGCATTGTGACTGTGGCCCCGCCGCGGTGGTCTAGTGGCTAAGGTACACGGCTGCTGACCCGCAGGTCGCGGGTTCGTATCCCGGCTGCGGCGGCTGCATTCCCGATGGAAGCGGAAATGTTGTAGGCCCGTGCGCTCAGGTTTGGGTGCATGTTAAAGAACCCCAGGTGCTCGGTTTCCGGAGCCCTCCACTACGGCGTCTCTCATAATATGGTGGTTTTGGGACGTTAAACCGAACATATCAATCATTGTGACTGTGTTTTTAGCAGAATCCACTTAATTCTATGTTTGATGATAAGTCTTATCAGTATGTCCCACTTAGTATGCTTTGCCCAAGAACAACTAGGTCATTGCTGCTACCTTGTGCTTAGTGTTGCTGTGTTTGATATCAAAAGTTACTGTCATGTATGTTTGTCATGTGTTGAAAGAGGTGGAAAAATTGATAATGGTTGTACAATTTAATGACTAACAACGATCACCAGACACGTTGAACGATATGCAAGTATGCTTCAGCACAAATCTGTATTCTGACCTGAATAGTCTTTGGGCTACACGTTTACTTCTTTTATGAGGCTCCTTGCACTGGTACGCCTCATGTTGCTATAATCAATTACTTGTTTCACGTGTAGATCTAATTATGTGGTTTATATTTCAATTCTACTAGCACATTTAGTTCAGCTTCAAAGGTGAGTTGGACCGTATAGTATTAAACTAGCTATGCATCACCCCCATCTTGTGACTCCAGACTGGCAGGGGAACGCTGGTTATTAAAGGGGCTCTGCAGCACTTTTTTTTAGCGGAGTCAAAAAACGTTGATTATTGGTGGTCGGGGCTCCTGAGAACACACAAGCTATACATTTTAGCGCAGCCCACAGCTTATAATTTGCTATTCTCAGTTGCCTAGAAACAGTTTTTTATTTCTTTGAGATATGCCATATGCTTAAAGGGACACTAAATCCAACTATTAAGTCGACATTGATTGTTGAAATCACTGTCCAGAAACCTTGTAGTGTTAAATTTGTGCGAAAGAAGTGCATATATCTAAATGAAATCTTGTTGTAGCAGTCTGCATCGGGTTTGCGCATTTCAAATTACCTGCCTCAAGCAAAACGTCTTGCGTCACTGTTGCCGTGCACAACGTTGCCAAACTTTACTGCGCTACCGCCAACACTAGTAGTAGCAGAACGAAAGCACCCAGAGCCACAGCACGAACGGCCATTGAACAATTTCCTGCCATTGGCTCATAAATGACAGACGTGCTCGGTTCAACTGGGCCCCACTACATAGTACGACCTGTCCAGTTTAACTAGGCGAAAATAGAACTTTTGAACCACTTGTGCCATTCTCCATAGTAGTGTCCTGCGGTTTTTTCCATCAATCGAACGAACAAGCAGCATTTTGTTGCATCTCTTGGTGCATGGAAGGTTATTTAGTCAAGTCACAGTCAAGTCAATGGTCAAGTCACAGCCATTGTTTCTCTTAGGGATTCACAATAGTCGTATACATTCAAAATCACATAATTAATCAGGCCAGTACTAGTTGCTGGTTTATGTAATGCCCTCAAATTTACATAACTATACAAGGGGCTGCAGAAGTTCTTGAAATTGTCGTTTCTAAGTGGGAGTTCAAATGATTCCGGTTTTACTGAAGTGTCAAATAAATGTCGGGTGAATGCATGTCTGCATTTTGCTGCTTTTGAACTCAATATGCCTAACAATTGTCACTTTTGTCGATTCTGTTGGTTTTCAATTAAATCAGGTCAATGATATTTCAAGTAAGAGTTTTTAGTACAAGTGTAAAAGTTGCTTTGGATGCACCTATGAGGTTCAAAGCAGCAAAAGTGACAAATGTTATCGTCTTTTGCAAGGATGAAGAACTTGGCCACGGCATGTCTGCTGCGTCTCGTTAAAGACACTAACTAGGAAGACCGTTTTTCTTTTGTTAGTAAATTATGCTCAAACGATACGGAAAACCATGCTTTGCAAGGAGACTCTTGGTAAGCGATAAAACCTAAAGAGAAAATGCGAATGGAGAGGCGGCATTGAAGTGGCCACACCGGTCACCGCAACATCAGATTTTGACCGCGTTTATTGGGGCCTGCGCTTTGCCTTATCTGCAAATTTAAATATGTTATCTTCCAAGCTAGTCACGAGACTTGACACAAGTTTCGAGAAATCTAGTTGAGTCAATGTGGCCAACACACGAAAACGTGCCTTGAAATTCAAGACGTCGTTTAATATTTGAGCAGCAAAATTTAAGTGACACTTTGGGCATTGAGTCACCAGATTAATTTATCATACTATGGTGGTGAAATAACTAATGTGAAACTTTCATAGCATAACTTTTGAGTGTAAAGGTGTTTAATAATTAGAGATAACTTTGAAGTCCTTGTTTTGCATCTATTTAATTGTCGGTGTCTGCATCACAAGTTGTGGGCAGGAAATCAGCATCGTCCCGCAAGTTAAAATCCAGCATGATGCAACTAAATTGTCAGAACCTATGTTTTGAGTTGGAATCTAAACCAAGACTTCTGGATGGCAAGCGGGTTTTTTTTATTACAGAGCTACACCATTACTTGAAATGGTTCTGAAAAAGATTCCTGTACGAATGTCGCGTAGTGCTAGTTCTCATTAATATTGCGTCCAACAAACAAAAAAGCCCTCAAATTTTTCAATCTCCTTCATGTAGTGTGAGGAGTCTAAGTGCAATATTGTGCAGCAGAAGCATAAAATCGCACCAGGCATCAAAACATGTGCATTGTGCACGAGTGGTTAGTTTAGAGGTCCATCAATTGCAAGCACAATGGCATAACTAATGATCATTATCAGTCGGCAACAGTATCAACAAAGTGTGCATTTGTGGGGTGTACGGGTTGCCTTATGGACATATAGTGGATACTTGTCCTATTCACAAAAGCAAAAATGCTGCAGTGGGCACTTCCCAACTCTGTTTGCAATAGGCACTTTTGTATAGTTTCTAACTACCTTTGTTAAGTGCACATATGTTTCTTTGTGGAACAGTGTCTGCTGAGAAGCAAAGCCAGCCAGCAATTTATAAGATGCTGCAAAAGCTCGATTACGCTATTTCCTTCCACTGCTCAAACGTCCTTCATGTTTTTTGTTGTAGTACTGCAGTGGTTGTTTAAGTACTGCACATTCGTTGAAACTTCTCTGCTTGCTTCACCATTGGTAATGTTTCTCGATGGCTCTCTGCAGAGTTGCTGGACATCCACTTGCCCAGAATGAGCGCTGCCTGCACATGTTTCTGCAGGAACCAATGATTGACCGCAACTACGTCCCTGGAAAGATTCGCAACACGTGAGGTTGACTGATAAGACTGTTTGACGTGTCTTTATAAATATATATATATATATATATATTACGAGTATATGTATGTTATGTAATAAAGCTGGCCTTTTTCTCTTTGAATTTTGATACTGTTGTGTACTGTTTGTGGTGTGAGACTTGTTGTGCACCTGCTCGGTGATAAAATGAGCAGGTGTTGCTTGTGTCTGAACGAAAAAGTTAGGTTTGCACGAAAAGAGTGTCCCAGTCCAAGTTGTAAATGCTTGGTTATGTGTATTAAATGCTTAATATTGATCCGCTGTGGTAGAAATTGCAATTGACTTGTTGGTGGGATTACTTGAAGTAGGAGACAACACTAGCATAATTGTCGGACTGCTTATGGTAAATTATCACATTTTCACAATGTGCTTGTAATTTTTCATGTGCTTGTCTGGTGTGTTAAATAGCAGCAGAGTGGGAATAGAGAAAATCTCATGATTAGCACAAAGTTAAAAAATGACGGTCAATATTGGGCATTGATATTCTAGTTCACACAAATTTATTGGACATATTCAACTGTACTAACTGTCCTGATGCATCATTTTCTGGCAGTACCAAAGCATGGTCATTTTAGAGAATCGGTTTTCAGTTAGTATTTCTGGTAGATCCAGATTGGGAAGAGGAAGCCAAGACTAATTGAAAAAGTTCTGTTGCCTTACTTGCCAGAGCGTAAACGCGACTGTGTAGCACACTATAGTGTGGAAATTTCATGAATTTTATCACTTGGGGTACTAGGTAAACTAACTTTATTACCTGGTGTACTCCGAGCAGGTAAGTTTATAAGCACTTGGGTGTTAATGCGTTTAACCCCATCAAAATACAGCTGAAATTCTTTAAATTTCTACGGGCTTACCCATAAGATGCCACTGTGTTTTATACCACCTAGGTAGGTGGAAACCAGTGTGTGCCGATTGTATATGGAAGAGATCAGAGCTGGCAGTTGTAGAGTGTAACCAATCAGTCTGTGTAGACGCACTTGCCACGGCAGTGCTGTACAGGCCATTTAGAACATCTTTATTTGCCCAGAATCTTATGATGGTTAAAAACATTGAATTCTGTAAGTTATGCACAGAGGTTGGGGAGTAGTCCTTAAGGGGCCACCCATACAAACACTGGATGGGCACCCTATTACGGGAGCCCATTGGCGGCAGCCACGGCCCAAGCACGCTCAACCAAGGCCCATTGGGCTGTCAGGAGTGCTGCCTAGTACGACGGGCCACTGGTCATTGCTACCATGTCTGCACGGGTTAGATCGCCTTGTGTTCTCGGTATACTAAACTACCCTGATCATTAGTGTTCTTGGTCGGATAGCATCCAGTCCCCGGCGATATCTAATGTCACACTTACTGGCAGTATGATGGCAGTTAACAAACTCTCATTGTACTCTTTTTGATTTGCACCACTTGGTTGGTTACCATAGATTGATATTCTTTTCCTCCTGTGTCAGAGCTGCCCCGCCGCGGTGGTCTAGTGGCTAAGGTACTCGGCTGCTGACCCGCAGGTCGCGGGTTCGAATCCCGGCTGCGGCGGCTGAATTTCCGATGGAGGCGGAAATGTTGTAGGCCCGTGTGCTCAGATTTGGGTGCACGTTAAAGAACCCCAGGTGGTCGAAATTTCCGGAGCCCTCCACTACGGCGTCTCTCATAATCATATAGTGGTTTTGGGACGTTAAACCCCACATATCAATCAATCAATCCTGTGTCAGAGCAGGAAGGGCAGCCTACATTTTTGTATGGGTTATCTCCCATTTTTTTAAAGTAATATACTTCTCAAAGAATATGCCCACACCTCCTGCTTTTCTAGTGCTATTTGTTGTTGGAAGAGATAGCCCTGTATACCAAAAAATCTAAAGAGAATGTTAAAAAAAAAAGATTATATTGATGTTTGAATTGTAAAGGAGCATGTGGGAGTTAGTCCTAATCTGGGATCCCTAGGATGGCTCCAGCGACGAGTCGATATCTTTGTCGCAGACCCTTGCATTAGCAGACTCTGAGAGTCGATGGTGAAGATCTGTTAAGGCTATTCATGTTCATAATTTTTCAAGAGATTCATCACACTGTTGGTCAGATATAACGATACTTGTATCAACTCCTCTACCAGTTTTCACTATATTTTGTATTTTTGCAGAATCTGGGTTTAGTAATGAAAGCCTTATCGGGTACAGTGGACATTACGGGACCATCTATGGACCACCACGAGAGCGCGTCGGCCCAGTGGCATAGCCAGGGAGTAGCACATTGGGCCTGTGCCCCCCCACCCCCCCCCCCCCCCGCCTCCCCAAAATTTTTGTCTGGTATACAGAGTGAAAAACAAACCATTTTAAAGTGCCCTCACCCCCCCCCCCCCTTTTTCAAAAAAATTTCTGCCTACGCCTCTGTGTCAGCCATGTTATTAAGAAATATGCCACGATGACTTGGCACCCATACCAACAGCAGTGTACGCAAGTTTTTAGGGATTAATGATGTGAATGCATTCAAAACAGAAGACTTGAAAGGAGAAGCTGAATTTAAGATCTGCATATGAGCAGCGAATCGGTAAGTTCAACTATTGAATTATTTGCTGCAAGTTTTCCAAGTGGCATGCACTTTCTTCGTACTCTTCTGCTTCCCTTACAGAACTTGTGTGCCAGTGTTTTCTGCAGAGTATGCAATACCTTCAATAGGCAAAAGAACGAGTACATAGATGGAGATAAAAGAGAAATAAAGATAAGAGAAAATGAAAAATTTTTGGCAGCGCAAGACTTAAACCTTCAGAACATGCGATCCGAAGGCGAGTGTGTTAGCCACTTGGCTGTCTAGGCATGCTAGCAGAGCATAGCACAACATTGTTTTGTGTAGTATAGCAAGATGGTGAAAAGGGGAAGTGGGGGGGAGGAGTAAGGAAGAACAAGTACGGAGAGAAAGGATGAAATGGATGGAAGTAAGAATAGAGAAAAAAATATAGGCGGCTAAAGAACAACTACAGAGAGGGAAAGAAAGATAGAATAAAGGGAGATAAAAACCGGATACAAAAGTATGGAAAGAAAAAAAACCATATCCATGCAAAGGGTGGGAAAGAGGTGAGAGGACAAAAACCAAGCCAAACCAAAACCAGCTGGCCCGCCAGCTATGCCGTGACCCGATCTTGCACTTAGTGCAAGCTACTTTTTCCTTCACAAAAATATTCAATCACCTTTTTCCCACTATATTAACCACTGGTTTAATGGCCTATTCTCCCGTCATGGTATGTGCCAAAACATATACTCAAGCAAGCAAGCGCCATTTTTTTTTTATCCAGCGGTCATGTCGCCCATGCCCATAAGTGATTATGGAGGCACAGAGAGAGAGAGAGAGAGAAGGAATGTAGGAAAGGTAGAAAGGATAACTAGACTATGCGTCCAGTTTGCTACCCTACACAAGGGGAGGGAGAGAGGGGAGTAAAAGAGAGAGAGAGAAAGATAGACACATGTCGCATCACACACACAGTGCCGAGTTTCACAGGCGGTCCTTCAATGAAGTTGCTGACAAGTATCTCAGGAGGGCTCGTGTGGCTTTCTGTGCTGATGTGCTGCGCGACCAGGCTCCCGAGATCTTTGCTTCATTAAATGGCCGGTCATCGAGTCTATTCAAGGCACACTGGAGAGTCCGGCGATCTTCATCAAATTGGGCACAGTGGCACAAGAGATGTTCAATAGTCTCTATACAGTTGCAGCTTTCACACATGGATGAATCCGCCATGCCAATGCGATGGCTGAATGACTTCGTAAACGCTACCCCAGTCCACAGCCGGCACTGCATTGTAGCGTCACGTCGAGAAATCTTGGATGGCAGTTGTTTCTGGAGTAATGACTTAAGATTCTTAGGGCGATGATTGGAGTTAGGTGGAGAATTCCAGAGCGCAAGCGTGGCATTATGCGCGATGTGACGAAGTTCTCTAGCTGCGTCTACTCTTGACAAGGGTATTAACAGTGTGGGCGCTCCATCGTGGGCACATCGGGCAGCATCGTGGTTACCACTGGTTACCACTGATGCCACAGTGGCCCGGCTACCATTGTAAAACAATGTCGTGTCCTTGATCAGCAGTGCGATGACAAATTTCATTAATACGATATATCATCTGGTGGTAGTTTCCTCGTCGTAGACTTCGCACGCATTGAAGGACTGCCTTGGAGTCGCAGAAAATGGCCCATCTACTAGGGGATTCTTGCGTAACAAACTCCACAGCGGCGAGCTCGGATGCCGTAGATGTCGTGACGTGTGATGTCTTGAATTTGACGGTAATTGATCGAGATGGTATGACAAAGGCACCTGTCGAGCTTCCCGAGACCGAACCGTCCGTGTAAACATGAATTCGGTTAGCATACGACAAATGCAAAAGGTCCAGTGAGATCTGCTTGAGTGCTGCAGATGACAGGCTTGCCTTTTTAGATATCCCCGGCACTTCAAGGTGCACAGTCGGTCTTTTCATGCACCACTCAGGAGATAGTGGTATGGTTGCGGGCGAGAATCTCCACGAGATGGAATTCTGGTTAGCCGCAACAACTTTGGAAAACGCTGCCTAGGTACAAATTATAGAGGAAGTGTATGTGTAGAGCTCATAACAGCCACAGCTCTATATTTTGCCGAAATATATATATATATATACATACGTACGTCATGATATTACTTCTGAGATGAAATATAAAATTTTTCATGTTTAAAAAATTAACTTCATAGTCATATGGTGGTTTTGGGACTTAAACAATGAGAAAATAACTTGTGATCGGCTCTTTGTCATGCAGTAAAACTTGCACAATGTGGCGAAATTGTAGGAAATAAGTAAATAAAATGCTTATAACTCCGTATATAATTCAGCAAATGCATTACACATAGCTTTTTTGCTGCTATTTTGTAGCTTTATTATTATGCATAATTCATGTAAAGAATAAGGTAATAGGGGCACATTGCTTCAAGTATACCTTCTCTTTTTATTCACTTTCAGTGGCACCATATAGATATATTTCTTTTGTGTGGCTGCACAACTGCTGCCTCACTTATTCATAAAATGTTGTTATAAAAAACATGTTAAATACGAATTGAAAGCCCACCCAGCCAAAAGTACTCAACACTTCCTGTATAATAATTTTGTGCTGCAAGGCGCCGTCATGCTTTAGCGTAAACACGTTTTTACTACTCGCTCAAGCACTCACAAGAGCTTGAGCGAGTTATGTGAAGATAATTGATTCAATAGAGGCTGTTTCAACAATTAACATTTCCTTGCAGCTACATGCCGCATCTTACCCAGAATAAGTGACGACAAAATAATAATATTTAGAGGTCGTCTACAATAGAAATATTGCTTCAGAACTGAGAAGCGAATTCACTGTGTTTTAAGTTCTTCCTTCAGTTACACTGCTTACAGTGTTCACAGTTACACTGTATACAGGGTGTCCCACATAGTTACGACGCGACCAAACGCATGTTGCTCACCGTTGCCTGGAGTTAAACAATTTTTTATGTTCTCAAATATTGTTTAATTAGATATTTTTAATTAACTTCCTTTTCAAGAAACGAAGATAAAAATTTTCAATGAGAAAGTCATAGATAATTTTGCAAAACGTCCGATTAGACAGTTTTGAACTTTATATCTGTTAGGTATTAGTGTTTTTTCTGTTTTCTGCTAAATACAAATGCCTGCGAAATACAAGAAATACCACGTGACAAACCACAACGATGGTGGTGGCTTTATAATGAACGTGTTTTGCTATCGGCTACAAAAATGATAACTGCTGTGACTGCTTATCGCTGTCATAGACCGGTGCGAGGGAAGCGTGTCGTTCGTACGCAGAACGTTAAGGAGCACTAGAATCGTTGTGCGCACTGACGCTCAAGCGGGTTTGTTACGTAGTATTTTTTGCGTTTCGCGGGCATTTGTAATTAGAAGAAAACACTTATATCTAACCGATATAAAGTTCTAAACTCTCTAATCGGACGTTTTTCAAACCGATCTCCAACTTTCTCATTGGAATTTTTTTATCGTCGTTTCTGGAAAAGTTAGTTAATTAAACATATATAATCAAACAATATTTGAGAACAGAAAAAATAGTCTAACTCCAGGCAACGGTGAGTAAAATGTATTTGGTCGCGTCGTAATTACGTGTTCTGGCATATTTTTAAACTCTGGCTCAAGTTACTTGGGACACCCTCTACTGTATATTGAAGGATTTCTTCCTAGTTTCAGTTCTTCCTTCCGTTGGCTGTAGTGACAGGCTTTACACACCTACTGCAGTTGCATCTTTACCGACTGCCACTGGCGTAGCCAGGGAGGGGGGATGGGGTTCAACATCGTCCCTTATCACCTTCGTAAAATGTTAATCTTGCATGTGTATAACACACACATGCAAATGCACGCACGAACCTACATAAATTATCACTGACCCTATTTCCCCCTTTGTAAAAAAAAAAAATCAGGATATGCTACTACCCGCTGCTTTTCGCGTCGACACAAGAGGCCGGAAACCTTAGCAGCGTTGCAGTGTTCTAGAATTATTCTAGAACACTATAGCAGCGTTACACAATGTACAATGCGACGCGTAGCACTTCACCAACGCCTCCTATACTTTGAGATGCCTGGCACGTCGGCCGCTATCCTATTGTTCACCCGCGACCACCGTGTTTTACCGGACTGCCGCAAGGCGGCGCCAGCTTCTGACACTACGCTCCGTCACAGAAAGTCACTACGCTAGTCGCTCTGTGGAGCTTCGCAGTGCTCATCTTTGTGAAAATTTTGTCCTTCAAGGTTTGTAGGGCTTAGAAGAGTGAAAATAAAGTCAAGAACGAAAATAAAAAGTAAATCAAGTGGAACTACAATAGCACAATATTTATTCACTGCAGCAAACGGCCAGCCTAAGCATTCTCTGCCAAGAGCTGGAGTGTGCTGCAGATAACGCAATATCACAGTACGGTAATAATACGAATAGATATTGCTTTGGATTGCTGTTCTTACACCCATCTTCTCAATGTTTGTCGGATATACATGTTTTCTTGTGAGAAAACGGACTGGTTTGACCAAGGAGCCTTGCTGCATCCTGTATAGGTCCTTAAGGTAGACAGCAGCTCCTTCTTGTACGCGTCAACCGTTGAACGCAACCTCTCATTCTGTGCCTTTAAGACCTTTTCTTTCTCACGCCACTTTTTGCTCTGCAAGAAAGCCGCTGACGAACTTCGCTCATTAGTCTGCGTGCCAGATGACCTCATGGCGTATGCGGCCTGGCCGGCATGTAGCAGTCTATCTGCGCTATTTGGATCAGGCCTCTCATCGAAATTTTCGCTGGCACGGGACGTGCAGCATTGTTGCATGAAGTCCTGAGAGGCGACGCTGCTGTTGTCACACACGGGCACGTCCACGCAATCAATGGACAACATTGAGTCCGACACATTCTGCTGCGTTGAACGAACACGAGTGAGGTTTTCAGACGCGCCATTGGAAGCTGATTTCGTCGGTGAACATTCGCGTTTCCTTTTTGCAATGGTTCTCTCACCTCGCGGCTTCGACGGTACTGGCCTGAGGTAAGAAGGGTATTGTGGGAAAACACTGGGCACAGTACCTGGCTTCAGCATGCGTCTCTTGGTGTCTTCGCCAAAGTCCGCATCGACAAAATGAAGGCTGCAGACAGCTGAGTAGTTAGATGGGGAATTTGGCTGCCAGTCCTTTCTTGATATAACTTTCAGCCATTGTTCCCGGAGTGTTGCATCTGCAGGTATCTCGTGGAACAAAACGCCAGGCTGCTTCTTGCGCTGGCTCGAGGTGCAAAAAGGCACGCAGCAGTACCGCATGGCTGGGCTTGAGCTGCGGTTATTAGATCGAGCTCTGAAGAGGCAATGCGCGCGATAAAAAGTAGCACGTGGCACCCTGAGAAAAAAAATGACCAACAGCATTAGCGCTCACTCCGAACGGGCTACCGCAAAGACTGCGCGGGCGCTCGCCTGCGGGCAAGGCGCACGATGATGATGATGATGATTGCTGATAGTGTCAGAACACAGCGTCGCGGCGGTGGCGTGCGTAAACGGGAGAGGGTCACGCGGAGGAATCGGCGCCGACGCGCCAGGCATCTCAAAGTACAGGAGGCGTTGACTTCACTTATTCGAATTTTCCCGCGCGCTGGAGTGACAATAACGGACAACAACCATGTCCAAGCGGTTCAAAAACGGCCGGCAAGTGTGAGCAAAACGTAGGCTATGTCTACATCCAGCACAAAGCTTTACAAGCTAAAATTTACTGCACAGTTCGAGGTCTATCACGGCAGCGAAGTGGTGCGCGCTAGTAGTCATGGGTTGACAACAGCTATCATCATCAGTGCGCGTCAAAAGCAAAACCATAACAAACATTTTGGAAAAAGCGAACGAGTGCGACTACTGGGCGGCCCAACGCGAAGGGCTGCCCAATGGTGTGGGTGCGCAAGACAAAGCGAAGAAGCGTCGTTGTTTGGCCCGTGTGGATGTCGCGCGGGCTGGTGCCACCGCACCGATGCCATGCAGTGTAGTGCCGCTGCCGAGCCGCCGGACGAGGAGAGACTACTTCGCACCCACGGTCTTTTAGGACTCAGAGATTTCTGTGCCAAGAAGGGTACGGTCAGCCTGCGACAGCTCGACAAGCTCGCGCTGGCCGGCTTGGCCCGGGAGTACGTCGATTCGTCCCGTTCCAGGCAGGGCCCGCTGCACAGCGCACGCTCGCTGCGACGCTTCCAGGTTGGCCTCAACAATTACCTGCGATCTGTGTACGGCGCCGATTTCGATCTCAGCCGCGACCCAGCGTTCGCGCCACTGGCGGTTCCCTCCGCATCGGGGGCAGCGAACGCGGGAAGAATGGGCCAGTCGGCGGATACCGTGGTCATCACGCCCGAAGACTTGACAAAGATAGGACAGTATTTCTGGCGTGTGATAAACACCCCGCGCGGTTTGCAGCAGAAGGTGTGGTTCGATCTCATGATCCACCTTGGTTCGGATGGCATAGAGAACCAGCACGCTATGCGCAAAGACTCTTTCATGCTTCTGAAGTCGCCGGCCGACGGACGGAGACGGCTGCAGTGGAAGATACCGGGCGGAGCTTCCATCCCGGACGACCCGGAGAACCCGCTGTGCCCCGTGCGGACGTTCCAGCTTTACCTGAGCAAGTTGAACGTAGCCTGTCCCGCGCTTTTCCAGCGGCCGCACGACGGCATCACCAAGACGTCGCGCTTCTGGTTCCACATGTTCCCCCTGAACAACACCATGCTGGCTCTCATGATGTACGACATCTCCAAGGACGCCGGCCTTAGTCGCGTCTACCCAAACTTCGGCACACAGGTAAAGTCTTGGCGTTTCTGGCTGGCGAGTCGGCCGCGAACCTCCCTGCGCTGTACACGGGTCCCTAGGTGGGCTAGTTCGTGAACATTCTGGCAGAACAGCTTTGCTTGACAGTGCCCAAGTTCTCAAGGAATATCGCACATGATTCACTAAAGGCGAGCAGCTTGTGTTAGTGCGCCATCAGTAGCACTCTGATAAAGAAATTAGCCACCTTGAGTCTCATTTGGGATAGTGGAGCCTGCTGTCACATTTTCTTGCTTTATTGTTCTTGGCGGCAGCTTTTTACTCTTGTTATCACTTGCTTACAAACCTTTTTGTTAGACTTTAGTTCTTGGTGTTGATTTTTGAATGTCCTGTTTTAGCTCTTTTAACCAGTTTCGTACCGACTGCAAAGACACACCCTTTTTGCCGTCTCTTTGCTCGTGATTACCTTTGAATGAAATTTGCTTTTCCTTGCAGCATGTAAACCCCGATCAAAAATGCCAGTTACAGGCCAGCCGAGTCACTCGATAGCCTTTGGGTCATTTTTCGCATTTCCGTGTGTCAGTGTTCCCCTGTGTATATATTCTCTGCTCTGCTTTTCCAATATAAAAACCAGTTGATAGCAGCACTGTGTCCTGGGTGCTCATTGTCGTGCTTTCTACGTTGTTGCAAAATATCTGGTGTTTTCCAGGTGCTACCGGAGAAGGGGCGCTTCTACGAACTGGCGCGGTGCAGCCGCCCGTCCCTGGAGAGCGCCCGCAAGGAGCCCGGCTGTGCATACAAGCTATGTGCCCAGTGCCTCACGGTATGTCCTGTACAGCAGGCATGCAATTTTGAACCTGGGTCTAGTACCTTACGTCCACAAAAGCGCACACTGCAGTGCTGCCATCTTATAAGTGCGAAGAAATATCCATGGAACACGGGGTGTTGCTGGAGTCAACTTCTCTACAAGTGGTCTCGTCTTCAAGCATTCCTTCAAGTCTCAGCCTTGAAGGCAAGACCGCTTGTCAAAAAGTTAGCTCTAGCGACACCTCGAGAACCAAAGATTCTATCTTGTCTTGAAGCGGCACTGCAACACTTTTTCATCTGCATTCTGCAGTGCTGTAGTGCATGTAGGACTGAATGCTGAAATGATTGCATAAAGAATTACTTAAATTAGTGCACGGTAACAAAAGCTATTAGTCTTCGAATTTCAAAACCCCTAACAGATGACGAGAGAAAAACATTCCCTTTGTATCCTTTTGTATGCGAAGAAAAACATCCTTTTGTATACGAGGAAGTATTTAAAGAATGCTTTTAGAATTTTTAGAGCACAATAGAGTGGCCTATCTGAAACCATATGAATATTACATGCAACTTGTTGTGCCAAACCAATAAAAACTCTCGGCCAATGTGATCATTCTCACGTGAAGCATCACTTCCAATAAAAAAACAAAAAACAAGTAGCCATTGTGTCTCACTCTAGTCTGAAACCAATGTAGTTTCTCCATTGCAATAAAATTATAACAGTTTTGTTTCTGGCGTTGCCTCTCGCACAACTTTATCAGTGTGTTCCTCAGTTCAAGAAGATGCGATGAAAAAAAACCCCATGCTTAATTTATATTCCAGGGCTCCTTCAACATCTACCTCATTTGGATCACGGTTGGATAGAGAAGTGAATGGGTATCACTTTTAGTGAATATTAGCCTATGCTGTGCATTTTTGGTCAGCAAGAAGTGCAAGGAGCATAGTGAGGCATAATCTTAAGAGAGCAGAGGCTTGGAGAGGTGAAAAGTCTAAGGGATGCTGCTGGATCTAACGTTCCAGCAAGGACACTTTGTCAGGGATGCTGTTAAGGACTATCTCTTTCGATGCAATGCTCACTCCATCAGCATTCCTCTCTTTAAGAAGTATGATGGCGACATATTCTTGATTTGTCATTTTGGACATTCGATGCTCTTTTGGGAAGACCTCATGGCCAGTGTCGAACCTATGGGCAATGTACAGAGAGCAACTACTTGCATTGATCATCTGAATATATCAAAAATCGAAAACAAAAACTTAAAAACGTCATAGTGCAGGTGCTCATCTTGAATTTTTTGTTGTCCTCATTTTCAAGAAGGCTCGGTGTTATTTAGTATAGCGTCTCACTTCAACTTTACCTGCCGATTTTCGTGGTCGGATAGTGGCTATGGTGTTTCACTGCTAAAAGTGAGTGTGGAGTCAACTCCTGGACCATATCTCAATGGGGTCAAAATGTTAAAACACCCTTGTACTTGAGTTCAAATCAGATAAAGATAGATAGGTGGTCAAAATTTAATCATACTGCTGAATGCCTCAAGATCGTATAGTAGTTTTGGCATCTAAAACCTCAGAATATAACTTTTCCTACTGCTGTTGCTTTGCAGCCCGTGCAGGTAGCGAGTGCTGGATCGAAGGGAATCCTTTGTTCAGTGCCGTGCTTGGAAGCCTTCATGCGTGCGAAAGAGGCACGGCAGAATGTGCGCGTCTCCTTCCGGGACGGCACTCGTGTGCCTGCCTACACCCTTCCTACTGGCCAACCACTCCAGTCGCAGCCGCAGCCACAGCCCCGGGACGAGCTGGGCCGAAACCTTCCGGAAGATGTCTACAGCTTCATACAAGAAGTTGCACGCATTCAGGCCCTTGGACATACTGTACGAACAGGTATGATGATGAATCTGCAGGTTATGCCGCAGAACACTCACTGTCTTGTTGGAGAGTGTCCACTTTTGTGTCTATCATTGAGGTTCCAGGGCTCAAGCCTAAAGCTAGCACTTGCAAACGCACGTCCTAGCTATCTCGAGTGTGCTGTTGATCTGGGTAAAGAAAACTTGCCTTTGGGAATGTGTTTGCCTTTAAGCTAGATTGACTGCATGCATCTTTTGCCGTGCAATTGGCTTTCACACAATAACTGCAAAGCACGGGAAAGGACAAGGACAACAGGAAGAACACCACTCTATGTCACACCAACAAGGCCAAACGTCAGCATTGGCTTTCACTGTTCTGTTCCATCAAACACCCCATTCCTCATGTGCAATTCGTCTAAGACCTAAAACAAAAAGTTGCTCATTACAGCAGCTGCCTCTGCTGTGTAATGCTATTACTGGCAGTGCCTAACGAAATAACCATTCGCACAGACGTACTTTCTCCTGATGTATAGCCGCCTCCACTTGATAGCACAAACGCAAATCGCAGCACACTACTGCTGTGCTCTCAACTAGTGTTAATTGGTTATGCCATCAAGCATTGACATAATAGTCTCTTAATTATACCATTTCTGAAAGTTCACTTCAAACACTGACAGTCGCCAGCTACTGGTGGGGGTAACTAAATAATTATCATGCCATCAATGAGGGATGTACGAATATTTGAAATTTCAAATATTTTTCTAATAGTGTTTGATATTCAATTCGATTTGTACTGTGATTTTTACTGTTCGGACTATTTTAACTTCCCAAAGACAAATGCAGTCAACGTCAAACTAAATATCAACCATTCAAACTTGTAATAGGCTTCACCTCAACACATGGTCGCAATGCAGCAAAGCTGCCTTTTTGGTTCCGCTATGGTTATAAATGCATCGACTCAAGAAAACGCTGATTCCAACATAGAAATGATGGATGTGGCAAAGGTGGAGGTTTAGTAATGCTGTTGCAGAGCCGAAATTCATGCAGGAAGTACGAAAAATTGGATGCCGAAGATTTTTAGCATCCAAAATTTCAAATGTTCTTGTATGTTCACATCTATGAAGCAGACTTGTCACTTGACTCCTCACTTGAAGAGACCCCAACCTTGTATGCCACATCAGTTGGGCTTCACAGAAGTTGAAAGAGGAGGAGAGGCTGAGGAAATAGCATCATTGCCTTTCACGTGCAAAGTTTTGTCAGCAACACTTTGGTGTCACCAAATCACGTATTAATACAATTTGGCTTCTGCATTGAGTCATTCTTGATAAGACAACTATGAACCCTGCCAGCTATACATCAACCTAGCAAAAAGAAACACTTTCTTGTGTCTACTCGTGAGAATATGCTTAGGAACCCTCTCCAACTTTTTTTTTCCTGCAATTTCGGTTTGAACTATTAGAAAAATATTCTAGAAATACTCGAGAAATATTAGAAAATTTTTTTATTCAATTCGTACTCACGTTTCAATGTTCGAATTCGCTTCACACCCAGAATTTTGCGATTCGGATCGCTCTACTATTAAGGAAAGGCGATGTTTACTTCGTAGTGTCATTGTCTGCACTGTTTGTTACAGAGATGAGTGAACCTCAAATGATGTAAAACGAATGGTGCGTGGACTGAAACAGTTGCAATATGAAATGTTTTTTCAATTGATGCCTGCAGGTATGATAAGTGTTCTGTGGTTCAGTGTTCTTATATTTGCCAGCACACATCTGAATACCCCCCTCGCTGTGCTGCAAAAGGGTCAAGCAGCAACAAAAAAATTAGGGGATCCTTAAACTATGCCTTTAAGAGTTGAATGCAATAGCGATATCCACTCCCTAGTGCATACTTAGTTCAAAATGGCTTGTGGGAGAAGCTTTCGCATATGGCTGCATTCTGTGTAATGGGTAGCAGGCTTTAAACCACGGGCAATTGTGTGTGTGCAATATTTTGGAGCTTGCTATGCACCCACTACGTGGCCTTAAAGGGCCAGTAAACAGCCCTGAGGTCCAAAAAGTTTTAAAAAGAGATATATGTGCAGTTTTTCTTTGCGAACATGCTGCCGCAAGAGTTTTGCAAATACGTGCTATGTTAAGGAAGTTACAGGGGTTAGAACATCGGTCTAAGCTGGTTTCAAATTTTCGCGCGGCCTCGCCCCCCTTCTTCCTTTCATGAAGGGGAAGGTGAAGCCCATCGTCATGACTTTGCGCACTTCGGCAACGTCACACCACGTCAGCGATTGACGTCATCGGTGAACTCGCAATGCACTTCCGCTTGCTGCAAAGTGTGGTTGTTGGTTTACCGTTTGCCTCACCAGCTGCGGGTCAACCGTGTAAGCGTCAGGTGCGAAGTGTCGACCACAAACGATCAGGTGCCCGACGTACGTCGCTGGATGGCCGATTCCCTTTAGCCATGCAGCGCGCAGTGCCCCATCGTGAGGCACCCGGGGCCGATGCTTCTCTACTGCCCAGTCGCTCGATTTGCAGCCGACGACAGAGCAACTTTTTTGCCCGTGTTGCTCATGTCAACGGTGAAGTACGTTCGTACGTGTGCACAGGCACTGTAGTTGAGCGAAGAGTGTACACGTTGTCACAGGGTCCCGGTTATTCGGGGGGCGATCGCCGGGCTAATTCCAAGGGTCGAGGTATCGGCCCCCCGAACCGCACCACGAAAGCGTAGACAATTTAGAAGTGGTCCTATTTGGCGCGCCAGTGGACGCTGGCTGTGGCCCAAAGAACAAGTCAGAGCCCAGAGTTGATAAACAAAACAAAACTATATTCTCAATAATGGCAGATAAATACGATACACAAATATGCACACTCGACAATCGTTGAATATGATATGATACCAATCAAACAACGTGCTACACACTACAATCAGCCACACTCGAAACAACGGACACAGACAACAATACGCACTACAATGCAGTCGCATGCATCGAACAACCAAGACACTTAAAGACTAAAGAGTTAGAAAACCTATTCAGTCCAAAGTTCTTGGAACAAAAGTCTGGATGATACTCTTCCGAGAATCACTCACTCAAAGTCCAGCGTTGTTGTCGTTCCGCTACCCCCGAAGTTTCTCTTCCAGGAAACCTCGCGTCTTCAATTGGCCACTCTCCAAGCTTCAAACTTCTTCGCCGGAAACACGTCGGCTTCCCACACGCAGCTGTTGCCACGCGTCTTCGCTCGATAGCGGTAGACACACACTCTTGCCTGTAGCTCGAGTCTTCGCCCCTCAGGTGTAAATCCTCTTCTTCTCCTCCTTTGTCACGGAAGACAAAAGGCTTCACCCACAAGGCGGTACACCCTACGCACTCTGGCGCATACTTTCTTCTTCTCCTGCTTTGTCACTAAGGACAAAACCTTCACCGACTGACGCGGCGGGAGACCCTACGCACTCCGGCGCGAAATTCCTTCTTCTCCTCCTGATCTCCCATCTCCGCTGCTCGATTAAATACCTTCCGCGCGAGATTCCAGAAAATTCTCATCATTTCGTCGGCGCGATGCGCAGCGAAGGCTGGGGGAAAGCGCGAGACGGTACGAGGGCCGTCCGCGACGGATGACGCAACCCTGCATCACCACGCCCCTTTCCATCGAGAACTCTCTAGGGCTTGCTTGGCCACCGATGCGAGGAGGTTCGTTGGGGAACTTACGCTTCCGAGGGGAGAGGGACGCGCCCCCTGGGAGTCTTCGGATGCTTGTTTTCTTTTTTTTTTTTATCGTTGACCTCTCGGCGCTTCGTCGCGAGAATTTGGCGGCGCGCCCTTTTTTGAGTGCTCGTTTTGTGACACACGTGCAGGTGACAACTGCGAGGCTGGTTCTTTCACCGCAGTGCCATGAAACAAGGGGCAGTTTCGTAGCTGTGGGTGGGAACAGGAACTGACGTTGATTTCACTACTGTTTTTTCACACCTGATCTAGACCAATCGGCGTGCTGTGTGCTACGTCACGTCGCCGATTGCTGAGTTAACGTCACTGCGCGTGCAAGGGGGTCGGTCAGATGTAGGAAAGATGCGCGGGAATCGTTTTTCAATATAGAGGCTCTGCGCAACGCGCAGCGCTGTAATATTCGGAAAACCTGATCGCTGCAGCCTGATCTACGAATTGCCGAGCTTTTATGGGGGTGTAAAAAAAAAGCCGGAGCCTGTTTACTGGCCCTTTAAGAGAAAATGTGCAGTAACATGTGTGCCTTTTGTAGTGGGTCGCCTGCTTTGAACCATAAAGTCATGATAATCTCACGTTCTGACACTTGATCGCAATGTACGCTTGTACCATGCATTATTACTGTGATATTACATGTTGCATTGTGAAGCATGTTAGTGGACTCTCAGTAAACTAAAATTTGTTAACCGCAACAGCTGCTTAAATGGAACAACTGTCTCTGATATGATTGGTTTCATACCTGAATGCTGCAACTCAGTTCAACTCTCGGTAAACAGGACTCCTGTTAAATATAACGCATTTTGCTGGTCTCTTCAGGTTCCATTTAACGAGAGTCTACTGTATACAGGACGTGGGCGTTTACGAAGCATGAAAGTTACTTTCACTGCATTTCCAAGCAGAGAAAGTTTTCACTGTATTATCAAGTAGATACTTGGATGTGTAATAGAACACCCACTTGCCAAGCAAACGACTTGGGTTTGGTCCCCAGTCAGACCCAGAAATTTTTATTATTTATCTAATTTGTATCTTTCTCGATTTTTCGGTCAGGTACAGGATGATGACCTTTCGCTCAGAACCAACAACACCGATGCTGACACCGGAATTTCTGCGAAATGAGTTATTTAGCGTTGTCCCACTAAAATGCCCACACAATGTATTCAAAGTTGCTAACTTTAAAAACACAGTCGTGAATGGAATTCCTTGTTTGGCTAAGTGTTTCCTGGCAGGAAGGCATAAGCTACTGTGAGTGTTTTGCAATTCGAGGGAGACACAGCTATACTTCTACTAAAGATGAATACAATAAGGCTGTGCTATCATTTGTGTTTGAAATGTAGTGTACGTAGTACAAATACACACAACAGTATTTGACATAGCGCAATGGCACACGTGCATTTCGCTATTGATTACAGTGCAATTACAGCGAATGTTGACATAGCTGGCACTGGTTGAGATGGGTTCTCGTATTAAAAAGTGAAGTTGGAGTGCATAAAAATACTAAAAGGAAATGTAAGACTTTTGGATGTTGGTTGTACAAAATATATTCCATTGTTGGCATCACTTTCTGCCAGTTTATAGATGTTAGAGTGATTAAAATTAGCCACAGGTCTTGTGAGGGTTCTAATATAATACAGATTCATAAATTTGTTTATAGAAAGCTTAGGCTGAACTGTTTACTCATTTGTAGAAGCCCTGAAACAGCTTTTTTTTAATGGTGTGATATTCTTTGGAACTAGTACATAGAATGCACTTGTGAAATATGGTATTCTGAAAAAAGTTTTAAAAAGTAAGGCTTAGTACGAATGAAGTTAACATTTACCATGTGCACCCAATGTCATCCATTTCTTTGAGAAGTTCTGGATTGGTTGCAGCTCTTTATTGAAACTTTTTAATGCCCGCTGACGGTCTCCCTACACCATAAAGGAACCTCTTGGTGGGCTAGTTGGCAGATGATTTCCAAAAAACAATTAGGGTGCAAACACGGCACATTTACACACACCCAGACACCAAATATCTACAGCGCTCGAATGAAACACCCTCCGTGTGTTTGCGCTGTGATTATTTCTTTAGGAAACCTTGCACCCTGTTTGCAAGGAGGGTGTTTCAGCTTTGTGCTGGCCTGTGAACACCACGCACTGCTTCGTCTTCAGTGGTGGTTCAGGGCACTTTTCAACCAATGCTTAACTTGTGATTCAGCGTACTATTAATGTCCTATTGGCACTGCATTCCCATTTGAATGGTTTCAGATGGGCTGCCCATGGTATTCAAGCAGGACGGCTCCAATGCACAAGCTCGGTCGCTGCCCATAGAGGTGAGCAAGGTTGCTGTGTTCACTGTAGTTGCAGACGTGCAGTCCTCGTCAAAGTTTTCAAAGCCCTATTGTAAGAGAGCTCTGTTGGCAGGCTCTGTTGCTAAGCTCTTTATTATACTCATGCTTTCAAGCTTAGGACAGCAGAGTTCGCGCCCTTTTACTTTGTTTTGGTAGCAAAGAATCTTATGCATGAATTTGGTGCTTGACTAAGAGGGATGTATGGTTGTGGGGAATACGGCTTTGAAACCTTTGGCAATAACTGCAGGAAACTCATGGCCACCCTAAACTGCTGCTGCATTACGAACTCAATGATGTGTTCTAATTTTACATCAAGGCTGAGCTGATATATGCCTGTCATCCTATTTTCGAATGTATCAATGCTGAGATAAAAGAAAACAGTTTAGTGCAATCTGCCTGGTTACCAACTGATGATAAGTTAATCAAGTTCAAAAATGCAAGTCATGGTAAGGTACACTGAGCAGGTTATATATAATAAATAGCCATAAAGTTGTTTAAGCATGCTGAAAAAAGTCATAATCTTGATTGCTGGGAAATCAGAATTCCTGAGGACATCTCCAGCCTCTAGGGTTGGTGAAATCGTCAATTGCAAAACCCTGAATTTTTATACAAAGCTTTCAACCTAAACACTTTGCTGGAATTCCTGATGAATTTGCTGTTTCACCTGAAAAGATATTGCCTTGCGCTAAGTCGGCACCATCTTCACGAAAAATGTGGATGGGTAGAAACTTGGGTTAGAAAGTTGCATGTAGCTGCAAGTAGCATGGTTGTGACCAAACAAGGCCCTCTCCTTTCCTTCCAGCAAGTTTTAGAGCAACGTTGCCACATGCAATGCCCAGTGATCCCACTCTTGTGCCAACTAGGCCAAAGTGCACCAAATCAGATTTACTGCCCCATCCTGATAATATCAATGGCAATAGCACCAAACTGCGCCAAAGTCAGATTTGGGATGGTCTATCACCGGCAATAGCCACGCAGGCGTGTCAACACATGTGCACCTTGTTCTTGGGGCCACCAAAGTCACAATCACGTAGCTATTTTATTACGCTGAATAAACAGTGGGCGTGCGTGCGTCCTAAAATCCACGATGCTATGTTTAATGCCGACGCAACTCTGTTGTACAAGTCCGCTTAACGGCGAAATGCGCTCTCCGCAGGGGCTTTTGACGTCTAGTCCAATCGGTAGAGCGAAACTGTGGCGGTGATTCATCGGCGGATGATGTCCGTTCCAGGAACGCTGCTGATAGCTCGTTTGAAGAGTTGAGTGGCATGTAAAAAAGAAATTATCACTAATAACTGCACGCGTGCCGCCAGAATGTCTGTCACGTCTATGTGTGGACATTGCGATTTAATTTACCGTGCTTCGCATCCGCAGAAGAACACGTAAATGGTGGGAACGCATTGACACTTTTCCTCTAATATACTTTATCTATGGATTATCACACAGAAGAGCTGTTTCGTAATTCCTTTCACCAGCACGTACATCTGCGTTTATAATCACTGTGGCGGTAAAAGCCCCTGAAAGACCCCCTGCCCTTCCACACTCGAGGTTGCTAGGGTCTGAGTTGAAAACTCGCGTGCTTTCTTTTTAAATATAATCTCACTTATAAAAGCATGCCTCCTGGTCGGAGCAGCCGCAATTCGGTTTTAATACGCGGAGTTATAGTAAGGCCATAGCTGGTGGCTCTTGTGTCAAAAGGCATGTGAAGCGGCTTTGTCTTGTTACACATCCGCCTCTCGCTTCACGGCATCGCACTTATTGCTTCGTATTGAAGGGAGGGGGTGGAGGGACCGGAGGCTGCTGCATCACTTGAAGTAGCTCGCGGGCTATCTCGAGGCATAATGAGACTGCTCGGGAACTTTCTGCTTCGCGCTTAGATAACTGACAGCACGGAAGCTTCCACAACTAGAGTGATCATTGGCCCTTTAGCCAGCATTCTTTTGAGTTATGCGATATCGCCAATATCGGATCTAAAAGATGCAATTTGTTAGTTTCACTTATGCTCTTAGCAATGACCGTGATACCAATAAATGATATTGTTATACCAAATAATAATGCTTGACATCATCCGCGAGAAGCTTTAGCAGCAGGGTCGCAATTTTCATGGTCCACGCACTCGGTAGAACTTGCTGCACGCGCGGTGTTCGATACCCGCGACTTGGGATATTAGAGACCCCCGAAACATCTCTTGGACGCCGATGCATGTACAGATGAAATCAAACTTGTCTAGAGCGCCCAGCCGGCTGTTACAGCTGGCGTTTTCGTCAGAAATATGTAAAGAGAGACTCCATAATGCTACCAAGCATGATCGTACTGCGTGTTAGGCCCTTGTGCTGTAATGCAAGCATCAACGGAAGCTTGTAGCTAACGTGAGATAGAAGCCGCGGCTACTAACAGTGTCGACAGGCACGCGCTCCGCTGCTCTAGACCAGCTTGATTCTATCTGTACAGCACAAACGGCGCGTACGAATGGATCTCTGAAATAGCGCGACGATGGCGTGGCCACCGTTTTTTCAAGGCTCAGTGCCGCTCTAGAAAGCGAAGCACTTTCCGCACAGGCTGTTTGTGTTTATAGTACAAGGCGGGAAGGGTATACCAACCGTAAATAGCGCGTGCCCCAATGATCACACCCTTAAAATCAAAGTTCGTAACAACGCCCCTTCCTTCATGTTTCTATCTCTTTCCTGTCCCTTGGACACAGGCAACGCGTCCCTCTCTGCTTGAGTAAGAATCGATTGGAGGTCAGTGCGTGGGTATAATGTTATCGCATCCAGCCTCAGTGCAAAAGAGATAGGTCGGCTCTTCTTATCTCTGCTTTAGCTGTGTTTGTCGCCCCCGCTCGCGCGCTTTTACCCGTGTGTAAAACATGATGCGCGGCGGGATTTTATCGATGGATTGGGACATTAGGCAAAACATGACGGCCACTGGCTTAGTCAGGGCAGGGGGGGGGGGGGCAGGGGAGCAAATCGGGAACGTGCACGTGCGTCTCCCCCCCCCCCCCACCTCGGAACGTGTTTTCGCCATGGCATATATAGCGCAAAATAACCTTTTGCTTGCCCCCCCCCCCCCTTCAGATCAAGGTGCAACCCCCCTCCCAAATTAAAAAAAATTTTTGCTATACCCCTGGCAACAGCAAAAACCGGTCAAGAATGTCCATATATTGCTATCTTATTAAAAACAAAATGAATCTTGCCTTCGAGTTGTCTTAGGCGTATGCCTAAGGTTAAAAAAAAGGAAAAGCCAAACTACCATCCCCGTTAATTTTTGTGCACTGCTTTCTAGAGGACACTGTAGGGGGCTTTTTGGAATATAAACAGAACGTACTAGCCACATAAAATATTGCTGCAAAAGGAAAATGAAGTTTGTTAAATTGTGTAGTTTCAGCACAGAGAGGAGTGCTGTAGATGGCTGGCTTTCTGAGACTATATAGCTGAATGATGTCATATTAGGCCCAGCAGTCTAATCAGTTGTGAAGAAAAAGAACTTTTTTTTATTCTTGAGGTCATCTTAGGGAAATGCGTTTGGGACTGGGTGAGTCTCTAGCGTTGTACGTTACAGCATTTGTCTACCACATCTGCTGATAGCCACATAGGTGTATCTATATTGATCTTTCATGAAGTACAATTTTATTCAACCAACATTCTGTTTATTTGCTACGGAAATAATCACTGAACAAGTTTTCCCAGAATGCTCAACAGCATGACGCTATTATTTTTGCATCATCAAATGAAACAGGGAGCGCTTCTAAGATGATTGGCTCCATGAATTTTGCAATGAATCTAAATATTTTTAGCCCATCACAAGAGCCTCAGAATCATTTTCATGTCCTTGAATGTAAATGTAGCTTGCTTCTCCTCCAGGTTTTAAAATTAGCTGCTCCATGTTGCTCCAAAATGAAAAATTTTGCTGCTCCTGATTGCTCCGAAATGGAAAATTTTACTGCTCCAAAGTGCTAAACAAATTCAATGCTAAAGTTATCCTAATCAAGCTTATTCTTCAGCATTAGTAGTTGTGTTTGTAAATTAAGCTAATTAGTTATTTCAAAAATGACCTATTTCTAAACATTTTCAGATTATAATCAAGTTCATTTACTATAGTATAACAAGGCAGCACCCATTTTGTGGCCAATCACCCATAGTGGGTTGCGACAGTTTAATAAGGGTCAACCAACCAACGCTTGATCCTACCGAGTTTGCATAGCACTGCGGGGCGGCTAGTTGTGCTTACGGTAATATACTACCAACTCAGTTCACCCTTTGACTGATGATCCTGTCAACCTATCAAAGCACTAATTGACCTTGCATTGCATTGCCCAAACCTACGAAGGGTAGAGGAAAGTTCACAATTATTAAGGTTCATCGAAACATTCAATCAGCCTTGTACTGAATGAAAATACCCTGCATGCGTTTTTTTTTTTTTTTTCCTCTCATCACCTCTATAGTAGCAGAAACGTCATGGAAGATAATTGCACTGGCAGATGTGGTGTCTAAAACCAGTTCAAGTATGCAGTAGCAGAATGCCAGACGGCACAGGGAGCGGGAAGCAAACACTTTTGACGTGGCACAGCCGTGACCCACTTATTTCGCTGCCCACTAAGCAGGGACAAATCGAGAAACTGTAAAACGTTGTTACCCTAGGAAACGACGTGTATCTATTGGTATGTTCAAATATGCAGCGGTTCGCGATCCTGTTAAACTATGTGCTAGCGGGCTTTGGACGAGCGTTTGGTTCTGCGCGAGTTCTCAACGACTATCTTCTCTGACGGCCGTGCGGCGGCGCGCCAGTCGCAGCCCACAGAGTGTATAGCACTTTTTGCTGCTGTGAAACCACCTTTACAGGGTGTTTTATCGATCTTTTGTTTTTACTTGTTCATTTGGAATACTTAGAAATTTCGAATAATTCAAATTAGTGCTAGAATCAATTTGAATACTGAGGTATTCATTGGAATATTTGAAGTGCTCGAGCATTCGCACATGTCATTAAAATAAGTCAATATTTTCTCAAATGTCCCTTTGCTTTTTTTTTATTTCCCCTCATATATGAATTGCCTGTGCATTGAGGATATGAGAATATTGACAAATCTGAAGTATTTGATTGTTATAAGCAATGCGCCCTTATACCCGGTGTTGTGATGAGTGAATTACACTGCACTGCATGTTTTTATGGCAAGCCCACATCGGCTGTGCCCAGGAGCACAAGCTGCAATTTGCAGAGTACTGTGAAGAATGACCAAAATTATGCTTTGAGTTCTGATCTGCTGTGGTAAAGGATTTCATTGGCGGTGATGGCAGCAGTCAGTTTGCAATCAATCCGCATGAAAAAGGCCTTTTCGGTGGAATGAACTGGATTAGTTGATTCACTACAATGGGTTGCCAACGTCGCTTGAACGACCACCACTGGCAACTGTGGAGTGACTTGAACTACCAGTGTTGCCTTGGCCAAGCGCTGTCAGCACTGGCAAATACATGAAGTGTGGAAGAAATGGGATGCTTGCAACGCCCTCACGGCTATTTGTGGCTTATTTGTTTCAGCTGCTAAGGATTGCCATGGATGTGGGAAAGCCTACCAAATCTGGTGAGTCGGCAGCTGCAGTGCCTTCTTTTTGTTACCTTGTCGGAGGTTGGGCAGAGTGTCAACACAGTGTGAATGAATGGTCAGCGTTGCCACTCTGGTCAATATTTTCCATGAAAACTTATCCGTGTAGTAAACCGTGGCACATGAAAAAACTGATATCGGACGTGCAATTCTCAACTGTGCCTTTGATCGGTATTGCCAACCTTTTCTTTTTGAGAATGTAGTTGAACTGAGACAATAAAGTGGCTAAATATTTAACAGCGGAGCTATTTAAAGGGTACTGGCACGAAATTTTTAGTTTCTCGTTTTCTTGCGTTAAATGAAACGTCAAGCTCTGAAGAGACTAGCAAAGGTACTGCTAAGTACATGCGCTCACTGAAAAATAAATCGCAGCATGTTTTTGAAGGCTAGTTTCGGTTTCTTCTGTACTCTGGCGTCACGACCTGCTACGAGTTTCTCGTCACGTGCTTGTGCAAGATGTAGTGATGCTTCCATCACTGCACGGCCCCGTGGCATCATTGATGACGCACCAGCAGCCATCTTGGAAATATCAGTGCCTGACTTCATTACAACTGCAGCGTGAAGCCACCAGAATTAGTACTGTAGCCTGATGTCAAGTTAGTGTTTGTAGGTGTGCTATGATAAAATTGACTTTAATATCAAAATCAAACATCTTATCGGCATTTGCTGAGCATCACACTTGCTCAGACTTGTCTCTGTGTACAGAAGACGGCAGAGTAAACTCGCCCTTGAAAAAAAGGGCGTCAGTGCCCCTTCAAGCTTGGAGAATCCTCATAAATTGAGAAGAAAAGTTATCATCATGAACTGGCACACCCTCACTTCATACACATGCGTCAACTTGTGTCCGGCCAGCACCTCTTCCATTTTGCAATGCCAGTAGATGCATCCAAACCACCAATTCACCACCCTTTCCTCCCTTCTTTTCCTGCACTCCCCTCATGGATTATCTTTCATGCATGAGGGAGAGACATCCTAGGTAGTGCCCCATGACTGAAGTCAGATGAGGTGATTATTTGTTCAGTTCTCTTCATATCCGTGGTGCAACATCTCGCTTCCCTCGTGATTAAAACTCCTTTCCCTTCGGAAAAGTACTGCCGCTTGCCCTTTCATGTGCTGCCTCCTCTTCTGCATGCCTCATGTATTTATTATTTTTTTGCTTGCGACAGCAACACCCCTCCGACCTCCACGGCAAGCTTTCAAATTGGGCCACTGAAATGCCAGGTGGAATGCTAGCGTTCCACTCAGCATGGTTGTGGACAGTCATGTCGTATGCATGCATAGAGCAGGAAGGAACTTAGCATGACGCCTAAGCAGAAAAAAACAATTTAGGGAAGTGAAAGCTCATGCTATATCGCTTGATTGCAGTCTCACTATTGGAGGTGCTGAACAGAAAGAAGTGGCATCGATCAAAGGATGACAGTAGTTGCCCTTTTTCTAAGGCAGAGAGGCTCTACTCATGATCGCTCTGTTGGCTGTCACGCTGGCTCTCTAAAAGGCACACTGTTGTGAGATGGTTGTGTCTCTGTTTGTGGTGCTATGTGTGCACCCAATGAGGACACGTCACTGCAACGCTGCTGCATGCGCGGGCTTCGAGGTGCGTCACGCGGGTGCTGTGATGTGGCGGCTTCATTGCATCGAGCTCAAAAAGGGAAAACTACGAAGGGATGAACCTGGCAGGCTCACGATATAAGACGAGGACAGCGCTTCAATAGCATCTCCCTAGAAACGTGTTCAAACACTTGTGTAACACAACCAGTCATGCCCTTTAGGTGACCTCGCGTCACAATCAGGAACTCCCTGAATTATGGCAGACCATAACAAGCATTTATACCAACATAGAAAAAAAAAATAGAGGAGGAGTTGGTCCTGTATATAATGCAATGACATGTTGCAATGACGTGACATGTTCTTCCAAAATGATGTAACACCAGTCGCATGACATAAAATCACGCAACACTTGTCACGTGACATCGGATGATATGTACCCACCACAGTTATGCAGCAATAGTCTTGAGACATGTTCTCACTGAATTCGTGTAGCACCAGTCACGTGGCGTATTTCTGCCAAATCCAGTGGGGCAGGGGCACTGGCTTTGGAGGGCAGCTTCTTCCTCGGGAGTCCAAACACTAGTTCTGCTGTTAGTTCCAGCCTTACATTGCTAGTGCAAGCTGCACACATCTTTTTTTTTTTATGTGTAAAGCAAAATCTTGCTGCTACATACCTGCTGAGAATGCACCATAGCTTAGAATAAGCGATACTACACAGTACCTGTCTAGTGCATATTCGCATCGCCTGACATCTGCTGCAGCTACAAACAGAGAAATGAGTGTAATGCCAGAGTAAACGTTGTCTAAAGCACCCACTACAAGCAGTTTCCTTTCTTTTTGCCCAAGCACAAAAAGAACTCAGTCTCTCTCTTGTCGACTACGTGATAGCACGCACTGACAATGCCAAGGATAACTTTGGTAGTATAATAGACATTATATGTGTCTTCTCTTGTGGCGTCCCTTTAAAATTCCTGCAATTAGTTTTCTTTGTAGACATACTAAAATGGCACAGATTAACTATGTTTTACTGCCCCGCTGCTATTTTGAATTGAAACTTAAAGAGACCGACAACTATCCGAATGTAAAATGAGATGACTCCACTGATGGAAAGATTTTCTGTCGCATTGACTCAAACCAACCGTCTTTTTTTCGCGAGATGTAGATGTATATTTTTAATTCCTATTGAAAGCCGCGAAATATGTGCGGTGGCGCCTCTGGTGACGAGGACAAGGATGTCAGGTGAGTAAATCTTGTCTTGCACTACAGTAACTCCTTAGTGAAAAGTATCAGCTGTTTTTCATGATTTTGAAGCGTGAATAGATAAAGTGTATGTGTTTTAGGGAAACCTGTGTGATTCACATGGTCCATATTGGGTGTCTTGGCATAGCAGTAGTGCGGGGGCTGTTCGGCTCGTAGTGATTGCATCGTGTTGCTGGGGGCTGTCCGGCTTTTCGTTCTGCCATGTCATGACACCGAAAAACTATCAGCATCATGAACTGGCGGGCACCCTATTCGTCCCCTTCATCAACTTCGTCCTTTTGAACTTCTGCATCACTGCCACAAGACGGGGGCCACTTGGCACGCTGTGGAATGCAATAACTCTGATGAGTGAAAGAACGAGTGCACAGAAAGAAAAAACGAAAGAGATAGAAAGACAAACATAGAATAAATACAGAAGTGATAGACAGAAGGGAATGCATGCAAGGAAATAGCAAAAAGGCTGAGCAAGCACAGCCATGTATAATATAACATAACATAGCAAAAGGTGGGAAATGGAAGTGAGCGACAGGAGGAGGGCAACTGCACCAGCTCCGCTGCTTCTTCTGTCTTTGCGCCATCAGGATGTAGCTACCCCGATTTTATGTTCTAAAGTTAAGAAGAGGTGTCTCACTGCTGAGGAAGCACGTGGGCTACTCTGGAGCTTGCCAGAGAACTCTAACAATACTGACGATGCGATGGCTGATTCTCTGAATGAGCATTGGCTCTCGGAAAGCTGCAGTTCTTTGGGGAGACCTAACCCATCTCATTAAGGAAAGTGATATTTTTTGACGAGCCAGGACTCGTCAGAAAGTGTAACACGTACTCGTTTTTCTTAGTGTGTGATGAAGCCAGGATATAGGTAGGGCACTGTGTTTTTGGATGAATAAAAAAAAAAATCTGATAAATACTCGCCTGTAAAATATTTCACACTTTTCAGAGTGCAGATTTACCCAATAAACTCCAATTTCAAAAGGGCATTTCCAATGTTCAAATGTTGTTTTAAAATCTGAGAGTCATCAATTGAATAGAGTACACCTCCATCAGTGGTAGCAAACCTTTTGAAAGGAAGCAGTGAAGAGTTTATATCCCTGTCACATGGCAAATATAATTTACAACGAATGACATTCGTTTGTAATGTCATTTGTTTGCTGTCACACGGGAAAACTAATGCCATTTGATGAAAATGACATTTTCTGTCGAATGAGTTCCCGGACACATTCACAATCAATTTCAGACCATACGAGTAGTCTAGACACGAGGGACTTATAGAGATAAGACTGTCGTATACACAACTTTTATCATTATTTTTTACTAGATCAGCGTATTACTGGTTTGGTGACATAATATCACGTCTGCAAGTCGCTAAAGATAACAAAAGCAACTCTAAACTACAGCGACTGGACGCCAACCATGTTTTATTTTTGTTGTGTTGTCGTTGGCTGTATATGTTGATTGTCTGATTTCACGTGTTTTGGTGCCTGAAGTGGTGGCTGCTTGAAATCGCTGCTGCCATCTCATTTCTGCAGCCGGGAAGTCAGTTCACATCCGTCTCAGTTCACTTAACAACTATACTTATGCCTGGTCATGTTGTTGGCCATGTCGGTTTTCGAGAGGTTCGTGCAGCCGTGGCAATTTCTGCAAAACGGTCGCGTTTATATATTCTAGAAGCACCTTTTTACCCGTGAAAATTATTTTTGTGGATACACGCAGGTTACATGCAAGCTTTAGTACATTTTTATTTCTCCCGAAATCCACAGCTCAGGAGGGCTAAGGTCATGATCATCATTTCTAAATGACATTTGTTTTCGTCGTGGGACAGCATGAAGGTAAAAGGATATTAGGTCTGCTTAATGCCATTCGTTGTTATTGGCATTAGATTTGCCATGTGACAGGGATATTAGATTGATAAACTGCACTCTGAGAACTCTAATGCCATAAGTTTCACAGTCATGAGCTCATTATTAGCGGATGAATTAAGGTGAAAGTCTCATTTTTGAGTTTCATGTTCAAATCTCCGCGAGTGACGTAACAAACGTGAAAATGCATATTTGTATATTGTATTTTCGTGACATTAGCTCAATGAAATTTTCTGTAACTTCATGTGCATTGTCTGTGGCACCCTAAAGTGACAATGTACTTCATTTTTATAGATTGGAAGCTACGTAAAATCAAATAGATGCCTTCAAAATTTCTTTTGGTCATGGCGTGAGAATCTCCTTTTGAAATTTTCTTTTCACGTGTTTTCTCGCTTGCCAATACTCATGTCGCAGTGAGAGTGGCATTTTCTGGATTGTGAAAATCTACTTTACTAGTACCAAAAAATTATTTCGCTCTTTTAGTGTCCTTTTAAGGTTGTAATTTGAACAGACGTAGGTGATTTGTAGTCAAGTATTTGTGCTTGTATTCACATGTTGTGTTCACATGTTTTCGCATCCAGATATCATTCTATCTCATATTTCGGAGTATTGAGAATAATAATAATAGGTCATTTACTTTTCATCAAAAAGACAAAGGAGGTAGGAAGACAAGGCTGGTAAGTAGTTTGGCTAGCTCCTGCGCCCGCCCCCCCCCCCCAAAAAAAAAATAAAGTACACTGGTGAGTTTAGAGCAGTGCACATCAACTTTAACCTTTTGTATTGTAACGTCCACATATGAGAACAGAACATATCATTGTAGTGCGGTCACGCTAACCAATGCATCACCTTAAAAATTGATTTGAAATGTTGGTGTTACTTTAGAATTTCATAAAAACATATCTAGTCCCCTTCTGGGAACAAACAGCAGCATGCGCATACATAAAAATGGCAATCCTCTGAAGTTCCTTGTAAATTTTTGTGCCCATATTTTGTTTATACGTTCACTCTAAGTCAGCAACAGTTTTTAAATTACTTGGCTTTATTTGAGAAAAAAAAATGTTTTATCTTGTTTTTGTCTGCGAACCATCAAATGATTGTAAGTTGAGTTGGCGACGCAGCCTCCATGTTTTTGGATGCCAAGCACACCGAGTTCGTGTGAGAAGCTGATAGAACGTCGAGTGGTACTAGGACCCGCTTCATTGCCGAGCGGCTCTGCACAAAACGTTATCTGTATTATAGGTATAAGTACGACTTTTTGAAATTGTGTTCACACTTTATTTGGGATGTAGGCTAAGTGATAATTTTCGAGTTGAATTGCAAAAGCGAATGTCCCGATTTGGAAAGCAGCGATAATTAGCGCGTTCAAGCAGAGCCATCAACAAGCAAAGGCCGTTGAACAATGCTACTACTGATTATGAGTTATTCAGTTTGAATGTAACAATTAATGCTTTGGTAATGATGATAAGTGACAATAAAGATGATGTGGACCACAGTCAAATATAGCTGTAGGCAAGCAAATGGGCCTTAATTGGTAATAATGACTGTAATGATGAAAGCATTGTGCATGAAGAATAAGGAGTTGATAATGACGGTACTGAACAATGATGAAAATGCTGAGCCATGGCTGTTAGCAAGTGGTAACATGAACATTTATGATCATAATGATAAACAAGTTGAACTCACAATGAAGGTGGTGATTATGGTAAGTTTATAATTTTACCATTGAAAAGAGTTGCTGGCTGGCAAAATTCCTATCTATAATGAGGAAGGATGATGGACCTAGTGTAACTGGTGTTACAAGCAGCCACATTTATAGACAGTTATTTTCTTCTAGAACTAAAGGTAAGCCTTCCAGGCATTTTTTTTTTTTTTTCACGTGTGTATCCATTGTTGCTACATATACACACACACGAAAAATATTTACTCGCCCAATTGGATTGGCCGCAGGAAACGAGGGTTAACAGGGTAGATGAACAGGAAGTAAGAAAGAGATGACTGGATGGAGCAGCAAGATTATCTGCCAACAATGAAAGGCATTTTCGTTGAAAATAACATAATAAGAATGCATTGCAGTAACTTATAATGTGAAAATAAGCAGCGAATTCTGGAGAATTGGAGATTTACTAGCAATCAATGCCGTTAAACGCCGAATTTTCTCAAAAAAAGTCAACTCCGGAAACATGGAGCCTTAGATTTAGGAAAGGGGCATTATTTGTGATCTTTAACTGTAGCGCACCAATAAGTGAATATGAATTAATGTGACCAAAGAAAAAAAAACAGAGAGAGAGAGAGAGATGTGCTGTTTGAAGCGAACCCACAACCTTTGATTTATATGGGCGTCACGTAAGATTTGCGTTTTCAAAGGCCATCGACGCTGATTGGGGTTCGATTTCGAGTGTCTTGGCAACGCCTCCCAGATTTCTCGTGCCTGCCGGATTATCGGTGGTCACTCGGGAAACGGCGGTCGTCGGAACTACAGTGGTGGCGCCACTCAAGTAAGGGTGTCTTCAAATAGGTTTTTACGTGTTTGGAGCTTATATGCAACAAAAATAGCGTTAAAAAGTTTTTAAAAGGCGTAAACGTTATTATAATTAACCCTACGTAAGTGACGCCGTCATTCAGCAAGCAACTTTTTTAATACAAGGGATCCTCCGAAATTAGTAGCAAACGCCAAAATTGCCGATCTAAAAGGCTAAGTAACAAAGACCTCTGTTCCTACGTAGGCAGCGCCGCCATAGATGACCGGCGTTTCGCGCTCATCCGGCAGGCACAGTAGAGTGTACTAAAAGGCACAGGAAAACTAGGAGGCGTTGGTCTTGGTTTCTAAGCGCTCCTCCGCCGCTTGCGCAAACGAGCCAATCGGCAACCGAGATCGGGCGCGGTCTCATTCGAAAGCGTCCCGTGTGGCAGCCGCATTAATATCGGTGCGCGTTCGCTCGCCACCGGCCTTATTCAACTCGATTCGCTTCTTTGTGCATCTTGCGCGAACTGAACAATCGGGGATCGAGAAATGCGAATCAAGCGCGATCGCTATCGAAAGTGTGCGGCAGCCCCTCCTTGTCACTTCGTTTTTCTTTAATGTTCACTGTGAACTGGTGCGTGGTTGGCCGTGGTAAGTCGGGCGAAAGCCGATCACGTTTTCTGGGATCTGTAAGAGCGGCCTGTAGCGTTTGAGATACCTTCAAGCTGCCTTCAAGATAACCCCTGTGCACCTCAACGCTGCCCGCACCGTCGTCCGTGACTTATCGCGCCACTGTCGCGACTGATAATTCATTGCCTTTGCTCGTCAAGTGTTCGAGATCGCGCCATGCATGCTCGCTGGCGCTGAGGTCCCTAGATGAAACTTGTTTCCATCTAGGGACCTTAGCTGGCGCGAGTTCCATTCCCGGTGTGTCTGCAGCCGGTCGACGATGCAAACGGGCAGCCCTACGCGCCTAATTAAGTTTTAGATTTTTTTTTCCTTTATTCCGACTTCCGCCGTCGCACGTCTGTGATGCTCACTTGCGTCCAACGTTTCATCCGGCTGTCATAACCGCGCAGAAAATAGATTTCGCGCAACTCCAAGAATAGCGTTCCGTTCGCGGGAGTTCCGCGTATCTTTGTCTGTTCCGCCCCCCCCCCCCTTTTTTTTTCTTTACTTTAGCTACGCAAGGCAGTAAAAGCGCGCGTGTGTGTGTGTGATATGTCCGGGACTAAGCTAAGCCGATCCCACCGCCCCCCCCCCCTTTTTTTTTTTTCGCTGTAAGAGCCGCGGCAAGGCCGGAAAAGAACTGCATGCCCTTCGCGCCGAGAGCGGTTGTTTATCGACTCTCTCTCTTTCTTTTTACGACGTTCTACGGATGTTGAGATAGTGGCTGAAGGAGCAAAAGGGGGTCCCGAAGGTGCAAGACCTTTTGCGCTTGTCATGCTTTAGCGCGCGTCTCGTCATATTGACGTCATAGTCTTTTTTTCTTTCTCGCGCACCATTTTGTATCAGTATCCGGTGACGCAAGTCATTCTGCAGTTTTAGACATCATTTAAACAAGTATTGGGTGTGTGTGTGTGTGTGTGTGTGTGTGTGTGTGTGTGTGTGTGTGTGTTTGTCTCATCCTATATTTCAAAACTACGTCACTTGTTACGCGGCCACATGTTTCATTAACTCTAGGCGGGCACTTTTCGGAGCGATGCACCAAGACAAACGGGAGGGAAGGGGGAGGGGAGAAGAGATCTTTCACAGCAAGCACATTTAAGTTTAGGAGTAAACATTTTGCTTTTTCATTGACGTGTACAATCTACACAATAAACTTTTAAATTAGAAGCTATGTGGCAAAGTGTACAGAACTTCTATTGTCCCACAACTTCGCAAAACTAGCGAGTTTTGTGAATTTTTATATATATTTTTAACTTTTGTAATCTGCAGTGCATGTACAGATTTGGCAGCTTAGTTTAAACTTTTTGCCTTGTCAAATGATTATGTAGAATTTCCTGCTGTGATTTTTGTCACAATATTTATGCTTAGTGGCCTTCTGAACTTTCAATTCCAATGGTAGCATTTGGATTTTGCTCTGTTTGCACAACACTCTAATGACCATTATGAATGAAACAAGGTACTTTTGAGGGCTTGTTTCTTTGTTTGACACAATGTTCATTGAAGCTAATGGCCATCATAGTGTGCTGGGCCAAGCTTGGCACCCTGAAGCACGGATTTAAGCATAGCAAACTTAAATAAATGCTAGAGAGTACGCTTTCAGTTGTACCTAACTAAACAAATTAATTACTGGTTAGGTTATAGCTCAATAAAGCCTCAATTTACTAGTGTGTTTGGAAGAATAAGTAGTGAACAAAAGAATGTGAAATAGTGTGCAAGAACGGGACAGTGAAGCTGTACAAAGCGACGTGTCTCCATGTTTCCTTGATTGCCCCGTTTTTGTGTGACTTTACTGGCCCTTATATAATCAATGAACAAGTTGTTCCCTGACGGATTGACAAAAAGTGGCTATACAAGGATATTGACCAAGCTTTGAACAGCAGCTCCTCCCTTTTCATCCTATTTAGCTCCTATGCTTGCAAATTAATATACTGATTTTCTGTGTATTAAAATAGAAAAAAAATAATTCCAGTTTTCACAGAGAAATCTTCTCAATGGCCTTGGGGGGAAACTGCATTTTGACTTTGCGTAGTGCTAATGCACAGCGATTATATTGCGATTTTAGCATTTCTGATGCCTTTCACTGCCTTTAGCTGTCCGCCATTAATCAAAATTTCTGAGCCACGCTTTTTGACTAATGTCATCTATTGATACCGAGGGACATGAAAAAAATTGCTCCGGAATAGCACGCCGGGATTCATTTGCATTGTAAATTAGAAAGTGTTGCCAGGTAGAATAAGGCTGTGTGTCTGGTCTTCTTTTTTGTCCTGGTACAGCAGTATACTGCAGCAAAAGAACAATATTGGAAAGAAGGTAGTTGGGTTCTCCCATTTCATTGTATCATTACTATAAATAAATACGCAAAATGAAAGAATGTCAGGCAAAAAGTCCGTTGACCTGGTGGGTCCCATATATTAATGCACCCGAAGACTATAAAAAACCATCAACTTCTGAGTGGGATTGCATATATATAAGCGCCCACTTTCATGCAGGTAATGCGCAGCAGCAGCAACCGCAGCAGCAAACACAACGAGTGGAAATCAAGCGCGTGCCGACGACTACAGGAGAGCGGGTTACTGCAAGACCTGTGATGCTGAGTGGCGGCCGCAAAGTGTTGCTGGTCCAGCGCAGGGATCCTCCACCGCCTGCACCACAGCGGGGCTCAGCTGCTTGGCGTTGAAGGCCATTTGCTTGAAGGCCGTTTGCCGTTGAAGGTACCAGCATAAAATGCATCGATGTTGGAGTGTGCAGCCTGCTGCTCATTAGGCACAATGCTAGTCTTTCAGCTCGTTATGAAGGGATTCGAGATTACAAAGGCAGTTATTTTCATGTCATGTACTTGGGATTTTTTTTGCTGTTGTTTTACATACGAAAATAGTGATACAGCTCATCTTTCACATTGTTGTACAGTATCATGCAACGTTGGTTTTTATCAGATGTGTAACAGTTTTCCGATTTATATGAGATGTGAAAGTTCTACAAGTGATAAAGGGAAAAGAAAGGGAAAGAAGACAACCACTTGTTTGTAGCAAGAAGCCTCAAGGAAATCTGTACGGAGGAGGAGGAATAAATGAGGAAGGACAGGGATTTCGCAGAAAGAAAAGCTTCTTTGTTGCCAAAAAATGTGTCCTGTTCCGGGGTTTGAACACGGGCCAACGCCTTACCGGTGCAGTTGCTCTACCAATTGCCAATCACGCTAACCAGGAAGCTAGCTATTGACAGCGCGTGGGCGAATTCACCGACAAATCGAAGCACATAAACACAAGTATCGCAAATGAGTTCTGCAGAAATTCACAAGGTGGCGGAAGCGTTATGAAAGAGAAAGAACACAACCGCCCATTGTAGCGCGAAGCCACAAAAAGCTTAGAAAACATAAAAGATAACATTTATCAACCACTTTATATTACTAAACTCAAAAACCAACAAAGCACTTTGTTGCAGTAAAGCCTGCAGGCTGCACACTCCCATCCTCAGATTTCTTTTGGTGCTGACGGTACTTTCTCAGCAATGATTTCTAGCAAGCCAACGAAGCAAGCTTTCCAAAGGACATTCCAAGCGTCACCTCGTGTAATAGCGAACAGGCCAGCATTACTCAAGAACAGTTCTTACGTGGCCACACCGTTGCCCAGTACATGGTGCACCTGTACCCGCCGAAAATCAAAATAAGCGTCAGTAACTGGTTAATGGCCATCGGTAACCAGTTGTCGATCCTGCTTTGTTTATCTGAGAATCTCCCAAGTCTCGCCAATCTGTGAAAAGATTTTCCGGCAGCTATAGGTCGACTTCTCGAGGTGTGAAGTGGCTATGCAAGAGACGAGATTGGAACAAATTTGTGTTGGTATTGTGGCTTGTCTCTGGTAACTTTGTTCTTTTAAGTGTAACGAAATACTATTCTTCGGCGCACAGGCTCAGCCAGGGGAACTTGACTGGCCTTTCTCGACTCGTAACGCGCTAGGTACTGTCGTACATCGTACAGCGTGTTGACGGAGTTTGGTTCTGCAAGGCAATGGCCGCTGCTTGAGCCACTAGGCAGCTACATTCTGAGGAGAAACAAAATTCATTGTCATTACATTCATTTGTGGTCATTTAGGCAGTGCTTGCAGAACCTAGTTTCATACTAGCATGGATCTCGAAACCTTTTTTTCCGCAAAGCCATTGTAAATAAGCATCTTGTGCCACGCTTGCTAATTGTAGCAGCTGTGTTGTTGCACCAGAAAAAAAAAAAAAACTCATCTCCTTTACTCACAGTGCCATGGTCACACATTCATGGAGTGGAAAATAAAAAAATGCCACACGTCACTGGTCTGTGTTGTGTTTAAGCGGAGCCAGCGTTCTCACAAGCCACCGTGTGATCAGTGGCTGCGATGTCTGGGAACTGGATTCTAAGGTGGGTGACAAAAGAAATGTCGACGTTTGAAACACGGAAAAACAGTTTAATGATGAGAAATGTAATTGGCAACCATGATGTGTGACCTCTCAGCAAATGAGGTACCAGTGAATCTAAACTGCCGTCTCGGGGTCTGAATGGTAGCAAGGTCTCCGGCCCCAGCTCCATACGCTCACCAAACCGTCCTCTGTAAATGAAAAGAAAAAAAAAAAATCACTCAACGGCATATGAAGAGCATACATTTCTTTGCAGACAAAGACGCGCAGGAGGAAAAGGCTTGTTTCCAATGGAAACTGACTCAAATAGCACAACTTATTGCGATCGGCTACCAAGAAGTGAATCGTGACCAACGATTTGAACATTAGCCAGCGTGAACTACCTGTCGTCGCACTAGGGTGCCTCGCGACTGGCGCCATTGGCGTCCTAATAGTACAGCCATCATTCGATGAAACAAGTGGATCTGATTGTTTCAGAATCTTTGCAACTGCAGTTTTTTGACTGACCCAAAATAGCTGTTTTTTTTTTTTTGAAAGTGAGCATTCGTGAGTACCTTCAATCAAATTGGTCACATGACTACTGCAAATTTCTAGTGAGCGCATTCTAAACCAGGACACTACCAGACAATACATGGGAAAATTAAGTAGACTTTGGCAGCACTAGGTGAGTAAATGGCAAGTCACGCTATGCATCTCTGTGCAATTAACTACTTCTGAAGGAAAGCCTGAAAAAAAAATATATATATAGTGCTCTCAAATGCATACCATTCATGCTTTGCTAATGCGAATGTGTAGATATTTAGTCCGAAATACTAAATGTAAATATATTGTCTGGCTAGTGTTCGAATGCCGCAAAATACCTCAACTCCTCCCTAAGAAGCACAATACATCTAGAAGTCAAATGGACTTCATTCTTAGGGGGCTGGAAAAATTTATTATGTGCTTTTAATGCTAAAAATAAGAACACTGGGATGTGAACATTTTATATCGACTGCAAGAACATTTCAAGGTGTTCAATTTGGTATCAAGTATCATTTTTGGGCCACTATTCGTCAATGTTCACCTTCATAAAATATAGGGGGCAACCCAATGGTACAGAAATGGAAAGACTTAACAGACTCGAATGCAGCCAGCCTGCAATGGTAAGTATCACTATGAGATGTCGCTATATATTACTATCAGTATTAAAGCTATTCCTTCATGTGCTTCGTTAACAGTCTAGATGGCGCTCTGCAGCAAGTGGAAGTAGGGTTCCTCGAAGCGCGCTCTCCCCTCCGCCGCCTTGGCGCGCTCATCGAGGAACCCTAAGTGGAAGATACAAGATGGTACTAGAAGGCAGTGAAAGGAACTTTTCCGATTATAGCAGCAAATGTTTTGAGGGAAGTTCACCAGAATACAAGCGTCGAGAGCTATGCCATACAACCATTGTACATATCGAAGAAAGCAGACAACACATAAGCACTATCATTGCATTCAATGGTGATTGAAAGCTGTGATGACCGTGCGAAGTCTTAGGACATATGTACAGTCCCCCACACGGGGGGGGGGGGGGTCAGTGGGGGACATGGGGGGGGGGCTGGAGCCTCCCCAAATTTTGCCGCCCCTCCCCCCACCAAAAAAAGGGAAACTTAGATTAAAGAAATGCAAGGCAAAACTACCCCGCCTCTATGCCACCCTGACCAAACACTTCCTCGGTGCTCCCTCTGCCCCTGCAGTAAGCCTGGCACTGTCTCTTTCCCCACATAGCATTGCAGGCGCCAGTTCTTGCATTCTTCCATATACAGTGATTGATGATAATGATGATGATCCTTGTTATTCTGGCACACACCCACAAAGGGGGATCGGCCAAGAACCGGGCAGCAGGAATCTAAGCAGCTCCATAACTTTTTTCTTTACTAGGCACAACTGACACTGAAGATGAGAATGAAGAAACATGCAAGAAAGGGGTTTATAGCTTGAACTATGTCTAAAACTACCTGGTGCATTCAGTGAAATTCTTCATCCTTTTAAAGATTTCAATATTCCGTAATATTCCATAATTAGGTTTGTTATATTAACTGTTCCTAGCTTATACGAGAAATATTGCGAAGAAAACACTGAAAAAAAATTCACCTTATAAGAGGTGAACATGGAGAGCGTCAATCTCAAACAAAAAACAGCCCTATTGTTCTGCAAGGTGAAAAAGCTAATCAAAATATTAGCCATTTGTTTAGGGTGTTTGTTCACTGTATGTATATGACGAGAATTGTATGGTTAGCACTGCTTTTGAGATATTTACCGCTGAAACGTGGTAAATGCAATTAGAACAAAAATTGACAAGTTTAAGGCTGGATGATCTTTAGCTGCTTGACACGTGTATGGAAAACCGCAGACTACAATGAAAACATACGTGCTTTTAAGGCTGGGCTAGTGCTATGATTTCTGCAAAGCGAACACAGTTGCACTACTGTCGTGCTTCTATCTCGCTCCTAACAGAGCTCAGTCACGAATGATTTTCTGAATGACAGCTAATGAAGCTAAACCGTTCTGCTTTAGGTCATTTCACAGGAGTTGCCAGTGCAGTGAAATGAAGTTAATGCTAGCCAAGGTGAAAGGAAAGAGTTCATAAACAAGATGGTTAGATAGTATTTTAGACACCAGAAAAATATATAGGCAAGCTTTAAAAAAACTCTCTGGTGTTTACATACTTGTATCACTAGGTGCCACCGGCGAATTAATACTTCATAAGTGCACCAGAATAAGGTGGACTACACTAGGAAAGGCTGTCTAAAAAAAAAAAAAAAAAAAAAAAAGCTGTCCGGGCACTTAGGTTCACATGTGATCTATTTCACAGCTCGACACGTTGCACCGCAGCTCAAATTGAATTCTTGAGCAAGTCTCGTTAAGTCGTTGCAGTAGAGACAGCATAGTAAATTACAGCACAGAGTTCTAGGAACAAAGCTAAACTAAAGCTCTGCATTTGCTTCGCAAGCTGCACCTTAGCACACCAGGTTTTTGCAATTGCAAGATGCTGAGATTAAGTAAACGCTCTGAAGCGAGCATCTGTTTTGAAGCATTCGCGCACAATGCAAATACACATTGCACTAATACTATTTTGTCTTGCACTGTGTAAGAGCCATTTGCCAGAAAGTGTGTATGAGAGTATACTCAAACGATGTATAAAGTGTTCATGTACTAAGTGGATGTGTGGAGGCCAAAATAGTATTCAAAATATTCCACACTCAGATTGCTTTATATTCAATTACTCAATTTTCTACTGAGCCATCTGTAGGCAAGGGCTTCACTAAGCTCACTGTTTGGCTAGCAAGCTGATCACTTAATGCAAAATGCCACCAGGCCACAAACTCCCCGACACCTTGTTGATAGCAGGCAACTTTGATTTGAGACATCACATCACGCGGCACATTTAAGCAGCGGAGAAGCCACACCAATCCTAGACCGTAAAAAAGAAAAGGAAAGGTGCAATGTAACTTCAAATCAACTCGTATCACAACATGCCTTTTCAACCCACCAATTTTTGTGCACAAGCTTCTTACAAAAAGTAAGAGTCCACACTTATGGATAAAGATGTTATGCAGCACAGTGCTTAGCGTGTGTTCGTTGCCATGGCTCGGACCATTACAACCGATTGCAGTGCTACCATATGACCACAAAATTTTCTCCCAGACCACCCCCTCGAATAATTCTACCAGTGCGTGAAACAGCAAGGTAAGTTCAAAAGCTGCGTCATTTGAACTCGTTCTTTTGCCACAGCTGCTCGATCATGCGTAGAACGCCTATGGACCAGAAATTCTTGATAAGCTGAGACGATGGGGTGACGACTGTGCAGTGAGCTACGCGCAGCGTCTCACCCTTTTCTCCGTGAGACGCTTTGCGAACAGCGTTCTCTTTCATCTGTATGAGAAGCTTGGTCGTCTCGGAAGCGTTCTCGGCGTGCGGGTTGTTCTGCGTGGATTCGGTGACGAAGAGCAGCTTTCGCACGACGTCCTTGCCGACCACGTTGTCGAACACGGCCTGCAGGAAGGTGTCGCCGCTGATGGTGAGCTTGAGCTTGTCGCGGTTCCAAACGACCACGCGGCAGCGATCCATCGCCGTCATGGTCACTTGGAATTTGTCGCCGCCGGTTCCGCACACGCCGAACCACTCGGGCGAGTCGAGGAACTCGAAGCGATCGACGATCTGCAGCGGCCGGCCCTTGTGAGACACGAGGAATCTGCCGCTCAGCAGGAGCGTGAGGCTGTCTGCGCGCGTGACGTGCTCCACGGCGTACGTCTCGTGCGGCTCGACATCCTTGAGCACCTTGACGCACGACGCGGCCGCCTGGAACTGCTGGCGCGACACCTTGAGCGGCTGGAAGAGTTCGCGGTACACAACTTCCATGTGGGGCGCCAATCGCACCGGCCGCAGTACATACATCAGCACGCACACATGCACTAGGTTGATGGCAGTGAAGAACGCGTTCCACACCATGGTGTCGAAGGCGCACAGAATGACGTAGCCCCACAGGGCGAAGAAAAAGCTGCCCAACGTCAGGCACATGCGCAGGTAGAGGAGCCCGTAGAGACCCGCGGGCGCCATGTACGAGAGGAAAAGAAAGATGTTGGCCAGCTGGAAGAGTATGTGGTTCGTGGGCAGCCATGTCGGACACACGGCCGTCGCGAAGTAGCTGCCCATGGTGAACGCGGGCACCGTGTCGGACGCGTTGCCCGCAGCCGACGACATCGCGTCAGGACGACCGCGCACCGACGCACTGAAGAGGGCTTGTGGTCTGCGGCAGCATATCCTCGCGATCAGCAGATAAAAGCGAGCGAGATACCAACAACGCCTGGCGTGCCGCGCTCATCTTTTACGCTAGGCGACGCAATCCAGCACGACTCCGTCGCTGCCTCTGCGGCAGCCTCCAGCGCCCGCATGCAGCTTTCACTGAAGCCAATGAAAACGAAGTGAAGAGCGTGCGGCCGCACGTGTCGCTAGAGGAAGCTCGCTTGCTTGCTCCCGAGTGTAGAGCGAGCGCAAAGAAAAAGAAAAAAAAGCAGGGGTCTCGATCTGCAGCGTTTGAGCGCAGCGCATTTTTCTGGTCAGAGTGACGCAGAGAATGTAATGTGCGCGGTCGTAGTAAAATAAACACAACAGAGGAGGAAAATCGCTTATCCGCTTGGCTCAATGAATCATGCATGAGATAACTGATTGGTTGAAGTAAGCGAGCAACATCTAGAAAAGTCGCGCCAACAAATAAAAAAAATCAGCGAGCTACAACGTGCTCGATGCGTGGTTCACAACTTTGAAGGCACTTTTTTTTTTCTCACGTCAGTTTGTTTAGTTTAGTTCTACCGTGTGGTAGAGTGTAGTGTAGTTCTGGTTTAGTGGGCAGCACCTTCTCTAAAAAGATGCCTGCGACATCACGCGCTTTGCCATGAGCACGGGAGGTTCCTTGTAGTTTGGTGCTTTCTCCGCAAAGAGCGCTCGCAGACAACACTACTTTTTTTTGCTCGATTCAACAGTGGCGTCATCACAAAGACACATTGTGTTGCCTCCGAGACGCCAATAGACATTGTTTTAACCTCAGAGGCAGCAAGGCTTAAAGCAACCGCCGCAGCGAGCGCTCAAAGCTGAATGGGAGAAATGGGGGAAGAGCGTTGGGCTAGGAAGGTTTTCAGCTATACTTGTACATGAAGAATGTCGATACAAAATGGAGGAAGCGAACTAGGAAATTGACTGGTAAATACACGTGGGTAAGTACTCAGAAAACAGCAGGTGGCCAAACCAAAAAAAATTATTGGTTAAGAAGAAAGTGAAGGAAACGGAGACTTACATGTGGAGAGTTGGCATGATTAAGAAGTCCGCACTAGAGATCTATCAAGCTTTTAAGCAGGAAATTGCCAAGGAAAGAATCTATGATAATACTCGGGGTATACTGTTTGAGGCCAGGACGGGAGTATTGCGAACCAAGACATATCGGGCCAAATACGAAGGGGTAGACACGGTATGCAGTGCATGTGGAGAGGAGGAGGAAACTGTCGAACACTTGATATTGTTCTGTAAAGACTTCACCCTATAGTTCAGGATGATGGCGCAGAGTTCTTCAAAGCACTGGGGTTTAGGGACAGGGAGGGCAAAATAGACTTTAAGCGGGTAGAATTAACTAGAAGGTTATCTGATTGGTGGCTAAAGGGAATGCACGAGTGAAAATAATTATTTCACTTCAAAGTACCAGTCCTAAACTTCACTATTTAAAGGGGAAAAAAAGATAAATTTAGTGGTTAGTTAACTAAGTATTACGGCTAGCTGGCATTAGCCGCCGCCCGATCTAAAGGGTAGAGCCACATTTATCCATCCATTTATTGAGAGAGCAGAGGAGAGAACAAAAAAAAAACATGAGAAAGCCGGGAACCAGCTTTTTGTATCAAGTCGCAGGCATCTTTTTAGAGGAAGCGTTTATTAAGGGTACAGTGTACTAGAAGGGGTTCCAGTACACTGTAGAGGGGGGGGGTGGTGCTACAGCGGTGGATCACAATGAGTAAAATCCAAGTCAAGTCAAATCCAGTTCCAATATAGAGCAAGCGAGGTGTTGTGTACTATGTTCTGCGCACCGTGGTTCTGTCACGGAACACCTGGTTCTGTGGTTCTGTACTTCTGTAGGAGGCACTGCGCCGTGCTCCCAACCGGGCTGCGGAAATTAGGTGCCTTGTTCCTCTTCTAACCACTACCGCCACCACTTCTGTGGGGTGTTCTTTGGCAAGCGCAGCCGCACAGCGTTCCGTGTGTGTAGTACTGCGTTCGCTGGCAAAGCGTCTTGTGTTAGATCAAATACACCTTTGCAGCTGTGCAGGGACGGACAGAGAATGAGAGGCAGTCGGCAACGCCAACGACGCCGTGGCAGGCACGGTGATCAGCTGGACAGCGCTACTTCGTCGGGAGGTGACAACGGGCAGGACGATGCGTTTCATTTGCCGGGCTTCTATTACGACGCCTCTCAACGGCGCTACTTTCGAGTCACGCCTGGCCAGAACAGGCACAACCCGCTCACGATGGCATCCATCGATGCCAAGCTGTCGGAAAAGAAGTGCCGAGAAGTCGTCAAAGCGAGTCTTCAGCGCAGCGGCAACACCGCTCTGCCTCGGAGTCTGAGTCGCATGCAGATTGGACTGCTACCGTACAGCAAGTTTGCTGCATCAGTGCAACGCGTGCGCATGGCGTCGCTCAAAGGCACCGTGCAGGCAGAGATTGGGAGCGGTGGCGAATGCACCTACCTTTCGGGACTGCGGGATTCGGATACAGCATTGTGCGTCGGCGCGTGGGCCACTGAAAATGGAGACGGCCGTCGCGGCTACGACCTCCGTTTTGTCGACCTCGCCAGCTCGACGAATGACCGCTGGAAAACAATCGCCTCAAATCTAGCACATAAGGTAATTCTTCCACACACGTGTTTGACGAAAACGATAAATTTAGCATGTGGAGCGCACAAAGTAAACAATTACAAAAGGCATCGCCTGCTTTATCTAGGTAATGTTTATTGTGGCAATGAAGTGTAGCGTGAATGTAAACTGGCAGTCACAAATGTCACTCATGATGCAGCAGCACACGTGCTATCAGCACGATTTCACCAACCTTTTGAGCCATGCAGTCACAGAAGTGCAGTTTACATTGAAAACATACACTACACGTCTAGGTTTTTTGTAGGTTCAAATAATTGTAGTGTTGATGTCCTGGAGATGTCTTTTAGTAGCGCGCATAATTTTTAATATTTGGATATAAAAGCACACTCTCTTATTCTGGTTGGTACATGCTTGGTGCAAAGGGACAGTGCTTTAGAGAAGTATAGGGGCAAATAGCATACACAAACAATGTATCGTCCAAGAGAGCCAAGTACAAATTTCCTACTAATCAGTGCATGTGAACAGCAGGTACAAATGTATGTTTGCTCTTGTGCATGTGTCAACTTTTAAGTGGTGAAACACCCATGATCATGGGGTATCACTAATGAAGGATCTTTCATCGCTTCATGCTTCCATTTTCCCCCTGAACTTTTGCCTTATTTGCATTTCAGTGTTAGTGTATTTTACATTTGCACTTTCATTTCAGGTGATGGACATCAGTGTTTGTCGTCAACCTGACGGAACAACCTACACACTTTGTGCATATGTTCCCTCAGACTTCATGACAGGCTTTGGAAGTACCATGAAGTTGTTCTCCATCAATGGCGGAGAACTACGAGGAGTGTGGGCTGCCTTTTATAATACTATATATAGCTGTGCCATGTCAACTGGAAGGCGGGCCTTTGCTGCTGGCATGGAAAAATATGTAGGCCATCTGCGAATTCGGGAGGCTGCAATGAAGAGCTCGCTGGTGATTACCCGTGAACGCGCACTCAGTGTGGAGTTTAGTGAAGACGGCAACCTTCTCTTTGCGGGAACACACCGTGGTAATGTGATGTGCTTTGACTTGCGCGACCGACCACGTTTAGGTCCCACTTTTGTGATTCCTGTTCATCGTGGTGTGGTGTCCCTTAGAGTGATTGGCCCTAGCCTGACGATGATTGCAAGTGCCTACGATGGAAACCTGGTCCTGGTGAGTTGTGTATTATGTATTTGTCGGGTTACTGTCCCCCATGTCTGTAGTTACTACTACTAATTATGGCAAAGAAGTGCATCAGTGTCTATGTGTTTCTTGAATATGATTCCAGAATCTCTCATGTGTACTGGCATTTGTATTATGATTTTTTATCTACACATTTCTTTTTCTTCCCAGTATACAGTAGACTAGAAGGAATTCAGTTTACCTTAGACGTACCAAACATATGTAGCTTTGCAGTGTCTGGGAGAAAGGGGATCCTGGGGGTTGAGTGGACGCCGGGTGATAGGACCTTTAGGCCCCTCGGCAGAGGCAACACACGCCTTTGGCCCCGGCTTCACCTAGACGGCACCCTGGCCTGACCCACCCAGGGGAAATTGGCAGTCGCCTTTTCCAGTCTCTCCCTCCTTACATCTTTGTCTTTATCTCTCACTTTTTATCTGTCCCGTCTTCTACTCTCATCTGTTTACTTCTTGGTGGCTAGGGTTAACCCTGTGCAAATAGCGTACCTTGGCCTAAGCGCATTGGGTTATAGCAGTGTTGTACGGTTGACGTCTGCAAGCTTTCAGCGTCTGCAAACTTGCAGCATCCCCTCGTTGGGCTCCATGGTGGGCGGTCACCAACACTGTTGAATAAAAATAAAACCGGCATGCATAGAGCATTCCCTTTAGTTACCAATCGTATCGGCTTGAAGCGGGTACGCACCGATGACATACACTTTTTCAACAGGCCAATCGAAACATTTCCTCACTTTCATGTCATTCACTGTATGAAAACTAGAAAGCAAGCCAGGACCGTCTCTCCCTTCGTAGTTGCTAAATGTCTTACCGAAACTCTTGGCACTGAATACAAGGTAACCAAAATGGCTAGTGGAGACCTTCTCCTCGAAATTCGAGACAAAGAACAATTTGAAAAGCTAGACCGTCTCTCAGCTTTCGGTGACATACCGATAACCATAACACCACACAGATCAATGAACACAACTCATGGAGTGGTATCTGACACGAACTTACTTGACCTGACAGAGACTGAACTTTCGGAGAAGTGGAAGTCAAAATGTGACCAATGTACAGAGAATTGTCACCATAATAAACAACAAGGAAACACCAACCAAACACCTGATACTCACGTTTGCGTCTAGTAAATTGCCAGAAACCATTCAAACAGGGTACACGAAGACCTCTCTCAGGCCATACATACCAAACCCCCTTCGTTGCTTCCAATGTCCGAGGTATGGCCATGGCTCTAAAAGCTGTCGTGGTCGCCAGACCTGTGCACAATGTGGAGTCCTGGGCCACGTGTCTGAGAATTGCAAAGAGCAGCCGCACTGTGTAAACTGTGACGGAAAACATGCTGCATATTCACGTTCGTGTCCATACTGGAAGAAAAAGGGATAACGCTGAAGGTGAAAGAAAACATTTCTTTTAAGGAAGCAAGGAAAAGGGTCTCACTATTCTATGGCCCAACATATGCTGACGCGGTGTGTCAGGGGGCACCGCCGCACCAGCCCTCGCCACTCCCTCGGCCCGCACATACCGAGCCGGTGGTTGTGGCACCTGCCCCCAAGGCGGCTGTAGTCCAGACTACTACGCCTACTCCCTAACCGAGACAGGAGACTCCAGGGTCTCAAGGCCTCGCCTCACCAGCCGAGGTCCGGAATTTGAACAACCAACTCGCAGGCGCGGACGTCCAGTGCCTCCGAGGAGGCAATAAATACGTCGGTACCCTTGGTGCCGAAAGAGCGTCGTGGCTCCTTAGAGCGCGTCGAAAAAAAAAAAAAGCACATAATGGGGCCTGGTGACGGACCTGTTACTTAAAATGAAACTTCCCACCGAAACAGCCACTTGTTCTTAGTACTCAGCACTACATTACTTCCACCATGAACACTCAAATAATACAATGGAATGACAGGGGCCTTCTAGGAACAGTGACGATATCCAAGAACTCTTACACGAACACTCGCCAAAAGTGGTGTGTTTACAAGAAACACACTTAAATCCAAGACACACCAACTTCTACGTAAATACGCCATTTTCCTGAAAGAACCGGAATGATGCCGTGACATCATCAGGAGGTGTTGCCATTATAGTGAATCAAAAGATTGTACGCACACACTTTCAACTCCAAACATCCCTTGAGGCAGTGGCGATTCGAGCTGTGCTTTTCGACAAACTGATCACGATTTGTACTCTTTATGTACCTCCGAGCTATCAGCTGCAAAAACATGACTTCCAGTCCTTAATCGATGAACTTCCAGAACCTTTTGTTCTCCTTGGAGACTTGAATGCGTCTAGAAAGCCATGGGGCGACTCTCGTTGTGACGCCCGAGGTCGACTGATAGAACAGTTTCTTCTCTCTTCCAGCGCAAGTCTCCTGAATCAAAAAGAACAAATCTATTATAACCTCGTTAACAATACCTATTCCTCCATAGACCTAAGCATAGTGTCTCTGCTTGTGCCTCTACTTCACTGGAAAGTCATCACGAATCCCTACGGAAGTGACCATTTTTTCATAGTTTTGAGCACACCTACATCAACTGGATGCTGCCACAGGTTCCCAAATGGCTATTAAGCAAAGCCAACTGGGAACAGTTTTATACCATCACTCATTTAAGTTGGCGCGACATATGCACTTCAAGCATTGATGCGGCTGTAAACTACTTCACAGCATTTCTGATTGATGCAGCTACAGAATGCATCCCACAAACGAATGGACACCCTGGAGAACGACGTGTGCCATGGTAGAACTCTGAGTGGCGAAATACGTGCAAGCAGCAAGACAAAGCGTGGAGGCTGCTTTGGAACTCACCGACAGCCGAAAATCTTGAAATCTTTAAGAAAATGAAGTCTCAGGCCAGGAGAACGCGTTGGCAGGCCAGAAAAGAAAGTTGGCAGAAGTTTTTATCAGGGATCAACTCATATACACAGGAGGCAAAAGTCTGGAACATGGTTGGTAGGGTAGCAGGAAGACAAGTACACACACTCCCACTTATAAACACTCAGGGTGACACCTTGGAAGATCAGGCGAATTTCCTCGGTGCACACTTCGAACGGGTGTCCAGCTCGTCTCACTATACTGGTGCTTCCCTATAATACAGAACAAAAAATAGAAAAGCAAAAACTCGAACACAAATGTACAAAATAAGAGGGGTATAACCAAGCTTTCAGCTTAGCTGAGCTCGAAACATCACTGAACTTCTGCAGTGATTCCGCTCCAGGTTCTGATCGTGTGGTTTACGAAATGTTAAAAACCTACCGAACAAAATGCAAAAAACGTTACTTTGTTTGTACAATGCTATCTGGTTCTCTGGCGCTATCCCTGCTTCCTGGAAAGAGGCTATTGTTATTTCCATATTGAAACAGGGCAAGGACCCTGCTTCAGTTTCGAGTTATAGGCCTATTGCGCCTACAAGCTGCCTGTGCAAACTTATAGAAAAAATGATAAACTGCCGACTTGTACGTTTCCTTGAAACAAACAATATGCTCGACCCGTTTCAGTGCGGGTTTCAAGAGGGGAAATCCACCACTGACCACCATGTTCGTATTGAGGCACAGGTCAGAGATGCTTTCGTCCACAAGCAATACTTTTTGTGTTCCTTGACATCGAAAAGGCTTATGATACAACATGGCGCTTTAGAATATTAAAAGACCTGTTTCACCTTGGCGTGAGTGGCAGAATTTTTACTCTAATGAAAAGTTACTTGTCAAACCGGACATTCCGCGTTTGAGTGGGCAGCGTTCTTTCTCAAACATTTGTCCAAGAAACAGGTGTGCCGCAAGGCGGTGTACTTAGTTGCACACTTTTTATTATCAAAATGAGTTCTTTGCGCTTGTCCATTCCTGGCAATATGTTTTATTGTACATATGTTGTCGACGTCCAGCTTGGTTTTAAGTCTTGTAATCTGGCTGTGTGTGAGCGGCAGGTTCAGCCTAGTTTGAACAAATTCTCCAATTGGGCAGAATAAAACAGGTTTCGACTGAATGCACAGAAAAGCATGTGTGTCTTGTTCTCCAGAAAAAGAGGCATTCAATTGGAACCCTATATTCAACTGCATGGGCAACGTCTTTCTGTTAATACTGAACACAAATTCTTGGGCCTAATCTTGGACACCAAGCTAACCTACATACCACATATCAAATATTTAAAAAACAAGTGCATAAAAGCTATGAATGTTCTAAAAGTGTTGTCACGCACTAAGTGGGGAAGCGACAAGAAGTATTTAATGAATTTGTATAAAAGCCTCGTACGTACCCGCCTATATTACGGGGCAATAGCATATCAGTCTGCGACACCTACTGCCCTTAAAATGCTTGACCTTGTTCATCATCTAGGCATCTGCCTCTCTATGGGTGCTTTTTGCACTGGCCCCGTGAAAGCCTGTACGTAGAATCGAATGAATGGTCGCTCCACTTACAGAGATGTTACATGTCTTTTAAATATTATCTTAATGTAAATGCAGACAAAGATCACCCATCACATTCCGCAATTGATGACATGTCAAGCCTTGCTGTGTTTGAGAAACGACCTTCTCTGAGATAGCCTTACTCACTCCATGGGAGGGGCCTAGTGAAGGAAACCGGTGTGCCACTTGAGCACCGTTTGATGGCTCCCGCAATATGTCTGCCACCGTGGCAGTGGCAGGCGATAGATTGCGACGTCTTTTTCTTATAGGTTATGAAGCATGCGCCAATTGCACATATTCAGACATACTTCTTAGAACTACAACATAAATACACATGTCCTGAATTCTTTACGTATGCTTCAAAGTCCGACACTTCTGTCTCATACGCAGCCGTTGGCCTATCTTTTTCAAAAGCTGGCGTCCTGCACTCTCATACAAGCATTTTCACCGGCAAAGCTTATGCGATATTTGCAGCTGTTAAACACATTAAACAAATAAAACTACAGAAACAATAATATATACAGATTATCTAAGCGTAGTAAAAGCTCTGAACACCTAAAAAGCACAAAAAATCTGTCCTTGTCTCGCTTAATTCACTCCTATGCACAGTGTGCTCATCCAAGCAGCATGTTGTAGTCTGCTGGGTGCCAGAACACCGCGAAATACAAGGCAACATTCTGGTGGTCGAGCTAGCTGGATCCGCCAGCAAAACCGCTGCCAATACATCGACACCAGTTCCTGCACTCGACTTGAACCTTTCTAAAACGAAAGCTCAGGGTTTATTGGCAGAGCACATGGGTCACACACACAGGTAATAAATTGCATGTCATCAAGCTGCAACTTGGCCATTGGCCGCCAGTATCAAAATCACGCCACACCGAAGTAATACTTGCAAAGTTAAGAACAGGACATACATATACTACACATTCATTTCTTTTGTCTGGTAGCGATCCACCTTTGTGTGATAGATGTGGAGAAGCGCTCACCGTACTCCACGTTCTGATCCAATGCAAAGAATAAGACACGCTAAGAAGACAACACTTTCCACGACCTTACCGACAACAGATACCACTTCATCTTGCAATGTTCGTCGGTAGGGAACCACTTTTCACACATAAATCATTGTTAGCTTTTATGAAAGACGTTCGTAGCTTTCATATCATATACCCGATCAATCCGTAGCACGAGCTCTCCAGAGAGGTCTCTGCTGCGGTGGCTATACTCAACAAAGCACTTGCCTCACGGCTCTTGAATGCAAGGGTGTGAATGATCGAGGCATTAGTGCTTATGCCATACATGTCCATCATTGTTTTTTATTATCACAAACTTTTGCATTCCATTAACATGACACACTTTTCACGGCATGGTCATGATTTTATTACTTCTATGTTTTTACCCGCCTTAGGGCGAGGAATTTTAAGGCCCCTATACAGCCGCTAATCACAATCATTGTTCACATCTCTTGTCTCATGAACTGGTGCTCTTTGGCCATCAAATGGCCCTTGCGCCACAAAACATCAAACATTATCAACCAAACATATCTATGTGACATCGTCAGTTGTAAGTTGTAATAAAGTGAGAGTGAAGCTTTCGTTTATATATTCATATAATGAATATATGCTTGTATTGAATATTTTATACAAAAGAAGTGTCTTCGTCATCGGATGGTGCGCAGCTGAGGCGTAGCCAACAATATTTGTTTCTGAGGGTGTGTGTGTGGGGGGGGGGGGGGGGATCCCTAATTTGTATGTGCTGTTCCGAATGACTGTAGTGTGCAGGTGGCCACTTAGAAGGAGCTGAATGAACTCTCAAGAACCATACCGCCGCTCACTGCATATTAAAGAGACTTTTAAAAGAAAGATACATCCAATCGTATTAGCACGCAACCCTTTTGTAATGAAAAGAAAAGAACAGTTTTATGATGAGAAGAGGCAGAAAGAAAAACTGAGTAGCAGTGGTGGCACTGTCTTCGACCTATTACAACAGCTTGACCCTAACATCACAGATTTTGAATATGTTTGCATCAGCCATCCTGGTTTTGTCGGCAAAAGCATGAACAAATTATATTCTAAAATTACCGAATTGTATTCTGTATTACCATGCCACTTTCTTCCTGCTGTTTATATTCAAAAATCCCTTGAAGTTTTATTATGATTGTTAGCACATGTGCTTTCTCAGTTGTCCTTGCTTTGCCTTGCATCACCTAGTGCTCTGTACTGATTTTTCTTTTCGGTCATGTGAATGTGATACGCCTTCTGTAAAGTACAGCCAAAATAATCCCTCTGTATTATTCTTAACTTTGTCTACTTTATTTTTGCTTCTTACACAGTTATATTCACTTGAGTTAGCTCTTCTGTCAAGGGGATTCGGGAAACAAATATGTCATTATGTGGGCGTCCTTTGAATATACAGCACCAAACATTTTCCTTATTACTTGGTGCAATGACATAATAGAGTTCGCATCATAATAATGAGAATAATTAGGAGCCATCTTAAAATCTCAAAAAGAGGATTGGAAAAACATTGTAATGTCAAATGGTTCATTTTCTTATGAACGTCTCAATGAGCCATTTGAGATAAATTTTTGTATGCGCAGATTTTATTTTTTATTATTTTCTTTTCTTAATAGGTAACTTGATGATACATCATGCGTTATTGCCATAGGTATTAGGGGCACCACCTGTGTCATGCATCTGAACTTATTCACCACGAATACCTGAAACAACAGCTCTTCTTTTTAGTTATAATTCTTTTATACAAATATGCTGCAAGCACTCTTTTTTTTTTCATTTGGGTGTGTTTGGGTCTACGTCACAAAAAACTTATGACTGCTCGGCGCAAGCCGCTCGCAGTGTTTCGTTAACTTCGAGATTGTCTCAGATTGTGCTGCTTAAATTACACACTAATCCTGCTGCGGCGGCCAAATGTCAATGGAGGTGAAATGCGGGAGGCATATGTACTTAGATTTGGTACCATGTTAAGAAACACCACATGGTCGAAATTTCCGGAGCTTTACACTTTGGCTGTCCTCATGATCATATCCTAGTTTCGGGATGTAAAAACAGAACAATTATTGTTTAGATTATGTGCAGTATGCATACTTTTGTTTGTTTATGAGCTTACGCCTTCATCAGAGACAATACTGGTAGGCGGGATTAATGCTGTATTAATACAAGACGCATTCTGCTGATCAGATTACCAAAGGCCGATGACACTTATTGCTGCTGTTGCGACTGGGGTACTTTAGTCGGGACCTGGAGCCATCGAAGCGTCAGGGCAAAGACGAACCGAGGAGACGGGGCTGAAAACCGGAAACATTTATTTGCAGTATTTACATGGTTAAGTAGCGTGATACATGACAAAAAGGAAGAGCAGCCACGAGCGTCTCTGCACTTGCATTTTATACCCTCCCGTCTTCCCAAGATTCCTTTTGAGGGAAGACAATGGAGTCCAGAACTTCCAATTGGATTGTCGTCTTTTACTGCTTTCACAAAGAGGCAGTCACGACCCCTTCCAGGAAAGGGGGAAAGGCACGCACCGATCGTCTACTATGGAGGAGGCAGTACACACACAACATACAGCACAGCTGGCATGGTGCATTGACCTTGAACTAATGCCCAGAGTCGATCCCTCTGGTTTGGCAATGTTCAATTAAGGATGACTCATGGAGGAGGCCTTGCTGCCAGGCAGTTTGTGGTGCGCAGGAAAAAAAACACCCGAAAGGCACTCCAGTTCCTCCAGCACTCGATTCATTGTCAGGTGCATTCCGATGACTTCAACAACGCACATGGGACCAGACTTTCTAGACAGCCCAGACAGCAAAACAGGTCTTTCCTGGTAATCCGTCGTCCGTGCGGGCCCAAAGGGCTTGAGGCGAGCTGGTGGACCTAAAGCATTCGCTGTGCTCTTGCTTTTAGAAAGCGCGGTAAAGTCCGAATCCTTACACGCGTCCTAAGCGGGGCCAAGGCACGGGGGATGATCACAACACTACTATTAGAGCACAGGGCACTTTGCTTGTACTTATAATTACTCAGTTTTCTAGGCACAAGTCAGCTCATTAGTCAGTTTCATTTCTACCAGAGTGACTGCTGCTTTCTTCATAGTCAAGTGACAATACAATAAATCAGAGGCATTTCTGATGTGTACATGTCCTCTCGCTCACGAAAATAGATTGCACGTTATTGAGTGTGTTGATAAAGAATGGTTTACGCTGGCAAATAAGCAAAACAAGTAATAGCAGTTTTATGCACTCTATGTAGACCATCCTACATACATTAATGTTCCACAAAAATGACGCTACTGGCCTTGTTGCTGCTGTATACCAGTGATTTGGTATTGCACAACCATCTTTTTTGGACAAGCTGGAACTACCCACCGGTATTCACACCGTCATCCGAAGGCTTCTGATTGAAGCTCATGTGATTAGAAGCAATCCGCCAGTTTGTCGGCAAGTTCAGCAGCGACTCCAATCAATTACAAAAATAACAAGCAGGAATCGCTGTCAGCGAAGTGTCTGCAGAGCTGTCCTGTTAAGAGCTAAATCAAATCCTGATAAGTTCCATGGAGGTAAATAATTTACTTTGGGACAAAACTTTTTTTGAGATGCTAACAAATGTTTCATTGAGATGAAGTTGGCCACATTTCAGAAATTTTTAAGCCGTCATTTATTGGGCACGGACGTTTGCTTACTTGGATTATGGAGGTCTATAACAAATTTGCAAATGTATGGAAGTATCCAAAGATACAGCTGGCAAGTATCGTATCGTATAGAACAGCAGTATCTTCTATCTGTATCTCCAATACTTTTTCTCTGGGTATCTTGCATCGTATCGCAATGCAACATCAAAGTATTTTTCCCCAGCCCTAGCGAAGGGGCGCTGCGACGTGGCAGCCTAAAGGAAGCAAGCACGACGAGGCAGACACACGTTCTCTTAGTTTTTGTTTTTCTTGTATTATTTTTAATTCCGTGCATGCTGGTGACTAAAACAAAAACAAGCCATGTTTTTCATGTCCGAAAAACGCTACGTGTGGCACACGCTGCAGTTGCCTCCGGGGTGTTCTCTCGTATGCAATGCCGTTGTAGACGCTACATACGCAACTCATGATCTGTAATTCGTACATCGGCCAAAGTCCCGTGAGGGGGGGGGGGGGTGCTGCGACATGGAGGCTGGAGGAATTGAAAGTGCCGAACATTATCCGGGTGCACGCCATGGGGCGGAGTGTTCACACCAAAATCATTTTTCTTACACCGTGTAGCCTACTTTGATGTGCTTCTTTTTAGTTACTAATGGAAATGTTGCTTATGACAGGAGCAGCCTATTAAAAATGTACGGACTAAATGTGCACGCATTTTTCTCATTTTTGCCTCTCATTTATTTAGGTGGACCCCCGGAACAAGCACATTGTGCAGAGATTCAATGGTCACTGCAACAACGGGTTGAAAATGCCCCTAAGCTACAATGCATCCGAACAAACTCTGTGCTCAGCGGGACATGACAAAGTAGTGAGGCTGTGGAAAGTTGGTGAGGAAGATCCGCTGACTGCATTGATGCCAGGCAATGGACAGCACCAGCCATGGCCCTGGTACTCAAGCAAGCTGTTATGTGCAGCAGGTCACCAGTTCTTCACCTTTTCCTAATGGTGTCTAGTCATGAGCTACAAGAATTTTGTATCAAAGTCACGTGATGTTTCAAGCTTGTTGTATGATGTGCCTTCCGAGATGTGTGAAATACAAGTGAACACAGCTCATACCAAAGGACTGTATGTGGTTAACTGAGTTCCATATGTATGTACTCATCTACAGTCTGTAATAAAGTTATTGAACAATTGTGGTATATTTTGTATATGTATTTTTTATCTGTAGCATAGATACAGTTCAGCAATAATAATTTATTTCAAAACTAAATGTAGTAAGCAGTAACTTCTGCCACTGTGTGAAAACTACAGAAAGACTGTAAAAATATATCTGATGTCTGGTTCACCAAAATTACATGAGTAAATGTAGGCAGTTCCTTATCTTCGATTTATATGCTACATTACTTTATTAGAGTTTTCCATTGTTTGGATGTTTCTACTCACTTTGAAATCGAAACTTTATAATGAAAAAGGCTGCAGAGTGATTCAGTTTTGAATGCAGCTCTCTGTGTATTCCCTCTCTTACATGACTTTTTTTTATTTGTTGGCGTTTTTCTTCGCAAATTTTTTTTTTGCACCCATCACTAACTTTCCAATTTGTTACAAGATGGAGAAGACCCCAGCTTGGCGATACATCATCAAGGTATCCTTGGCCCGTTCTTTAATTTATTGATTTTTGAAGCAGGTTTATTCTAGGGCAATGCAAACAAGTAGAGGGTTGTGTGTGGTACTTATCTGACTAAGACATAATTTGAGGGCCCAAATATCCTTCGCGAAACATTCACACTCGCTAAAGTTTTCTGCGAGAAGGTCTTAACTTTCTTTTTTGGTTCACATATTTTACTAAACAGGTTTTCAAACGATGCGCGGCGAACAACTCAGCAAAATTGTCATTTTGTCCCGCCAAGTTTCAAAACTCGCGAAAAGCGACAGTCTGTTTCAAGGAAGAAAAAAAAAAGGTGTGTGTTGGGGGGGGGGGGGTGGACTCGCCATGTAACAAAAGCAAGAAAATGCGGTCTCCGAGACGGAAACGCGCATTGTTATCTCGGAGAGAGAGGAAGAAAATACATTTATTTAGTCCGGAGGGAAGATGACGAGATGCTTATACATCCAACTCCTGAGTCCTGACTAGACCCATGTTAGGACGGAGAGGCCTAGCCTTTCTGCCCTCTTACGGGCCTTCCAAACAGCCAGGAGCTGGACGTGGTGGCTGGGGTCGCTGATGGCAGCGGTCCACCAGGCTTCTTGACAGCAGTCCTGCAACGCAGGGCATTGCGAGAGCGTGTGTTTTAATGAGCTTACTTTTCCGCAGTCTAGGCATGTTGGGTCCATATCCGTATGCACCTTACTTGAGAAGCTCTTCGAGGGGTACGACTCCGTTTGGAGCATTCTCAGCGTGATAGATTGAGCTCTATTATGTTTATGGTGGGGGGATGGGAACACTCGTCTAATGTCACTGTAGTGCGGAGGCTATGATTTTACGGTGGGCGACATCATTTGTCGACAGTCAGATGTCTTATTTCAACATGTAAGCAAAACAGCCTGTTCAACACAAGGAGGATTAAAAAAAAAAAATGCTGGAGTGGAAGCTCTCGTAATGTCTTGCCAGCAGGAGGGAAGCCAGCTTTTGCCACTGACAAGATGTCGGGACATGTTCTTTTCTGATAGTGGCCACTTCGAGATCAAGTGGCATTAATGTGTTAGTGTAAATTCTACGTTAGTTCTATATTAAAAGATACTGGATCCCGACGAAATAACACACAGAAACGAGTACGGGTTACCGAATTTCCAAGAACTTTGCCTTTAATTAGAGGCTCTATAAGGAAAACTAGTAACACTAAGACACACTTGGAACACTATGTGACTCGAAAAAGTTTCCACATTACACTCGTTGGGCGTGCGAGGGAAACGCTCTGTTTTTAATCGCTAAACGATACTACTTTATTATGCCTCTAGTAAGATGGCCGCGTTTTTGCCAGAGGCACAGCTTTACTCCTAGGCGATGATTTCTACTCTAACATTTTTTTTTTAAATCTTCCTTGGTTTAACAATGTATAGCGTACTTCCAACAAGTGCGGAACAAATGTTTTCTTGCAGACATCCAAATATTCGCTGCTGGCTTCACCGTCCTGTCAAAGTATGGTTCCTAGAATACACCATAGTTAAAGCACAGAACACCTAGTTCAAAGCAACGCCTCTTCTAGGAAGATGCCTGCCGCATGAGGAAAAAAAAAAAACACAGCTGCCATACCCTTTTTCTCCTTCATTTTTAAAATGATGATGATGATGATTAAAGGCCTCCCCTTTGAATCGGGGTGACGGCATGCGCCATCTAGCCTACCTTAATAGTTCGAGTTTAAATTTTGTCCCTCAACTCGGATGTCTTTTTAATTTTGCCCAGCTGCTACTCTTGGCTGGGATGTTATTTTATCGACTTCTCTGCTTTTCCTCCACCAATACTGCAGCCGCTGCTTAGTAATACCTACTGCTGACCAGTTAATGCTTCCATCAACCGCGAAGCCCAGCGCCTCAGGAAGTGTGACCTTCCCCCATTTCTATCCGGCTGAATCTTTTGGCATTCCATGACTATGTGGTCGATTGTTTCTTTATTTATGCCACATCCAACACATGTCTCATCCTGTGACGAATATTTGCTCCTGTAAGTTAGAGTTCTCAAGCAGCCAGCCCGCGCCTCAAAGAGCAACGCACTACCTTTATTGTTGTCATAAAAGTTCTCTTTCCGGATCTCTTGTTTGCTTGCCTTGTAGATTCCCAGCGATCCCTTCTTTTCCATCCTCTCTTTCCACATGAGCGTCTGTTTCCCTCACTTGCTTTTTTACTCGCCCCCTTTGCTTATTTGCCGCGGTCAAGTTATATTTAGTCACCAGCTTTCGCGTCCTCTTCCGCCATTGGGTGTCCACACTTTTCAGGTACAGGTATCTGTGCACTCTGGCTGCCCAGTTCTTCTCATCTAAATGTCTAAGTCGCTCCTCAAACCGTATTTTACTTTGTGCTTCCCTCGCCTCAAATGAAGCCCAACCCATATCGCCTTGTACAGCCTCGTTTGTAGTCTTACTGTGAGCTCCCAGAGCTAACCTGCCGACTGCCTTTTGGTTAACCTCCAGCCCCGACAGGATATCTGACTTTAAGCATAATACGGCATTAGATGGTTCCTAAAAAATGTTCTCGGTCGCTGGCGTCACTTGTGGCGGACGGTGCAACAACGCAACACTTTGCATAGCCTCCGAAACAGTAATGCACAGTTGCAGGTCTCGAACAACTCTCGACTGACGCGCCCCTATGTCCCGCAGATGAAAACGCTTAGCTGATATTCTAGTACACTCTACTGGTACCGCCCGTCGCCGTGATAATAGTGTCGGTCGCGAGCGCCACTGCGCGGAGCTTGTTTATAACTGAAGGCAAGCCAACTCCGCTGGGAGGCTGGGAGCGCGAGCCATTCCTTAGGCACTGCGCCGTGTCGCCCAACGTTACTAGAACTGTGTCGCCTGTAGGCAGACAGAAATTAGGTGCCTTCTTCCTTTTCCTCATGAACCACTAACAACAACATTCCTCAGGCATCTTTCTAGAGGAGGCGTTGGTCAAAGAGACTTACGCAAGTGACGTAGCGACAACAATTTTAATATAACTATTAGTCGCAAAATATAATTTATTTCACCACATTGATGTTCAAAATTATTAACAACTTCAAAAACACTTTTTTCAATTTTACACAACAAAAAATAAATAACAAATGTTAACATAATCTTGGCGCTTGCAGTGCCCGCAATGTTTTTAGATTATTTTCAAGCACAAAGGCATTTTTGTAATGTAAAATTTTAAGCGTAAGAGCATAGCCTTTGAGATGGACAAAGTTAAATCGAGTTTTACTTCTAACGCTAGCGGTGGCAGCGCTATAACGCACTGCAGTGGCGAATAGTGAAAGTGCGCAAAAGAGCCGCTGTCAGGCTAGTCAAGACAAGTCAAGTCCTTTTTTTGGGTCGGCAAGATGACGGCAAAGGTGCTGTAGGGAGTTTTTGACATTTTCAATCAAAATTCATCGGAAAAGTGCATGCTAAGAAACGTTTGCCTTTACATCAAACTGATATGCAAGGGCACATTCTCTGACTTGACGTAATTAATAAAGTGTAATAAGTTGTAGTATTACGACGACTTCAAATGCTCGTCAGTGCGGTCGGTGTTTGCATGTCTGTAGGGAGATGTTGAGCGCAACGTGTATGTTGCCACGATGTGTTGAGCTCGTGTACAGGTAGCAAGTCAGTATTGAAGTTTTTTTTTTTTTTTTTGAGAGGGAGCGGGTTGTTGTTACGTGCTGCTACGTGGTGTTCTGAGCCAGGACTGACCAGGTTACAACAGTTTCGTGTCCGGGCATGTCCCCTTTATCCGCGAGTTGTGCATGGCTCTATGGAGTCTTCCACTTTTATTTTCGCAGCACGAGTCATGATGCGCTAGCAGGCGTTACAGAAGTTATGTGCTGTGCGTGAGGTACCTGGCGAGATTTGTCTTTTCTCGAAGCGCATGTGCACCAGAAGTCGCGAAAGTGCCTGCGTTTGTCTACGCTGACGGATGCTGTAGGCGTGTGTTTCTGTGCAGAAGCCCTCGCTTTTGTTGCCACTTGATATCACGAGAACTTGATCCTCACTTCTTTGGATTCTCTGCGGATGGCAGGTTCTTTTTCAATGACATTAAATTTGGCTGTTAACGCACACCAGTGTCGCCCTATGCATGGATACAGCTCATACCGTTCGCGTCGTACTAGTGGTGATTTTTAGAAGTGTAACTTTGACCAACTGGTCATGCCCCACCTAATCTATTTGATCGGCCTGTTTTATGTCGGAGGCTGTTAAACTCTGAAAGACAGTCAGCCTGCGGTATGCAGTCTTTGTACAGTAATAATGGAATCGCTGCTGTAGTTTTGAGACGTGTGAGTGCATCGACATGTACTTTGCATCCACCTTCAATTGGGAATTTTATTTTTTATTCACAGACGAAACTACCGAGGAAGGACAAGAAAGACAAGGAGAAGAACCCCATGCGTGAGGTTCGGATCCGCAAGCTGTGCCTCAACATTTGTGTCGGTGAATCTGGAGACAGGCTGACCCGAGCTGCCAAGGTTAGTGTTTTGCAGAGTGCCCACACCCTGTGCTCCACTCATGACATTTACTTGGTGCTGAAGTCTGCCTTTTATTGCAACGGGTCTACCTTTGTCGGCATTGGCTGAGCTTTCTTTGCATGATGGGCTGGGGAACACAGCTGAGAGGTGCATAGAGTTAGATAAGACGACAAAATCTAGAAATTTCTAGCATTGAATGGAAGCTGCTAACCAAGAGGCTGCATGATCACAAACTATCGTTTTGTCACTCAGTATTCATTTAGCGGATCGGCATATTCGAGCAGCTATTTCTTACTTTAGAAAATTACCAATCATGTGAAATTGAGGTGTCTACTTCTTCCTTGAACACCGCACTGTGCAGCCAGCGCCTTTTGCGGGCGCTAGGGTACTACGGTGCAGTGACAGTAGTATGAGGGGCCTTCGTCGCATCAACTGCTAAAGCAAGCGCGACGGCTCTGCCAAATTGCGCTTGCTTTGCGGTGGAGCTAACTTTGCTCTTGCTATACACAAGCAAATTAAGAATCACACACGATTTATGAAACGATACGCACAGCGACAGTGCCAGGTACTATCCAGCCTTTGCGTCGCCATGTTTTCTTTATATTCTGCGTGCGATCTCACAAGTGATAAACCTTGGCCCTCGCATGGGTCAAATCTTGAAGGCCCGCTGGCATTCCCACAACTAATCTACTTAGCAATTTTCGTCTAGCCAGAACATTCCCGTCAATGACACATTGTTTTCATCACCTGAAAGTTCGGGTAATGAAGTCTAGAATAAAAGTGTGAATTCAAGACAGAAAAAAAAAACTTTCCGCGCCGTGCTATAATGTTGAGCCAAGAAAGATAAAAAATGATGCGGAAGTCTTAGGTCACATAGTGATGAAGAGAGAATGAAGCATAATTCAGAGCCTGCAGACATAAGATTTGACAGTAATGGTTTAATGGTGCACTGATTGCTAAAAACTCGTATTTGTATGCCTTTTAATTTGCCTGCAAAAATGGTGCAAAGAAGCTCCATAGAAAATGAGTAAAAATTATGGTGGCGTGTCGGCGACTTATACAGGCTAGCACATGAAGGCAATGGTTCTGGTAATACCCGAATGGTATGCCACTACATTGAAATGGGCAAAATGCCCACATTCTATTTTTTTCAAGTGACTAACGAATGAAAGCTTTCCCACATTTGAATCTGTTATGCAAGACCTCACCATGCATTCATCACCAATTTTGGGGCTTCTAACCTTTAGACTGATCAAAAAGAATCGCATGAGTAGCGAGAACATTCTGGCGACAGGGAACAAAGCAACTAACCAATTGCGTAGCCAGGCAGTGGTAAACTGGGCCTCTGTCCTCTCCCCCCCTCTCGATTTTTTTTTTGCTCAACATTCAGAGTGCAAAGTGACCACTTGCCTGCTCTTCCCCCACTTAGGATCAATATGGTGACCTCCCCCACCCCTAAAAAAATTCTGCCTATGCCTTTGCAAATGAGTAGCTTTGTTGTACGAGCTATAGCACAGTTTGGATATTGTGTTAATGGATTGGCTAAGGTTTATTACTTGTGAAATCACATGCAGAAAAAAATAAAACACCAGCTGTAAAAGATGGCCTGAACAAGGAGCAGTTACTGTGCTTCTCGAGAAGCAGGCCGCATTGGCGATTGGCATGGGCGTAGAAAAAGCGAAATCGGCATCACACCAAAGTAAGGCGATTCGGCGGAGCCGGCGTGCTTTAACAGACGATGCGGCGAAGGCCCCACCTACAGCTGTCGCTGCGCTTGCGCATCAGAATGGCAAGCGCCCATGAGTGGCGCTCCGCGGAGTGCCGAGTGTGCGGTGTGGTGTTCAAGGTGGAAGTGGACGCGTCTTTACATATACTTCGTTTCATACATCAGGTGCAATACTGTGGAACCTATGCAGGTAGTTCGGTCGGCAAAATGTGCGAGTCTACATGTGTCGCTCTTGGATTTGGTCATCAATGTGAGCTCCACGAGTGGTTCTAGCTACATGCTACTACAGCTCGTCACGGAGGCTACAATACTTCTAAGCGATGCAGGGCAACCTTTTTACAACTGCATAAATAATGGGAATTGTTTATATCTAACTCGGAAGAGATCCTCACTGGACAAAGTCAGAAAAAAATTACAAGTGGCAAGATCCGTCAGCTATTTCTCTGCATGAGCAAATCGCCTGTATGAAGTCCTATTAGCTTCCATGGCGTTCACCTGATGTACGAAGTATGGGACACGCATTTGCTTCTATCGGCCAAAGCACTCATCGGCAGGCACTGAATGCGTGTTGTGTATTCAGCCCTGTGTTGTCGTCAACAAGTGCAAGAATGAATCCCCCTTTGCAACGTGAGGCCTGACAACAAATTCTGGCCTTGCTACTAAATTGGAGGTACAGCTTGCATGACATACCGTATATACTCGTGTAAGGGCCGCACTTTTTTTTCGAAAATTTTGCTAGGTGCGGCCCTTACACGAATCAGGCCGATTTAGTACAGGCAGTACAGGCCAAAGGTCTGTACTGTTTATGCAACAGTAGCAGAGTGCAAGAGTCACAAATGACATGCCAGAAATGTTTTTATTCGGATTCCATTTCGCTGTCCTCGTTCTCGGAGGAGCTCGCCTCGGCGTCCGCGTCTTCCCAGAGACGGTCATCTTCGGTGCCGTTCATGGAGTTCGAAATTCCCGTTACCTTGAAGCTTTTAGCAACTACTTCTACTGACATGGCACGCCACGCATTCAAAATCCATTCACACACCTGTTGGAGCGACGCCCGCTTCAGCCGTCCTGTAGGGGTCTTCTCGTGGACGCCTCCAGCCATCCATTCAGAGTAACATCGGCGAAATTCCACTTTGAATGGTCTGTTGACGCATACGTCGAGCGGCTGCAGCACACTCGTCAGGCCACCGGGAATGACGGCCAAGTCCGTACGAGTTGCGGCAACTCGGTTCTTGACGCGGTCGGTCAAGTGGCCCCTAAAGCTGTCCAAAACAAGGAGGGCTTTCCGTTGTAACAGCCCTCCAGGTCTGTTTGCCCAGACGGTCTTAATCCAGTCAACGACCAGTTCCTCGGACATCCAGCCCTTCTCTTGCGCACGTACGACGATTCCCTGAGGGAACTTCTCTTTTGGGAGAGTCTTCCTTTTAAATACGACGTACGGCGGAAGCCTCCTGCCGTCTGCCGTGATGCACAACATCACAGTGCACCTTTGGCGTTCTGCACCAGTCGTGCGCACAGACACACTTTTCGCACCTTTTAAATCCACTGTGGTGCTTTCCGGTGCATCGAACCACACAGGTGTCTGGTCCGCATTCCCAATTTGGGACAGGTCGTATTCATGCTCCCTCCTGAGAGCATTCACGAAGCGATGAAACTTAATGACGTGGTCTTCGTACTCGCGCGGCAGTTTTTGGCAAATCGTCGTTCGGCGCCGAATAGAAAGCTGGTTACGGTTCATAAACCGCGTAGCCCAGCCCCGACTTGCCTTGAATTGTGCCGGGGGTATTTCCATGTGGCGAGCGATGCTGAGGGCTTTGACGCGTATCATGTCAGTCGATACGGCGTAGCCGTCCCTTCGTGTGTCGACGACGTAGTTGACGAGCTCGCTTTCGAGTTGCGGGTACTTGCACTTTTTCCCGCGAAACGCCTTTCGGCTCCTGTTAGTAGCGGCGAGGGCATCTTTCTGATTCATCCAGTAACGCACGCGCTTCTCATCGACGTCGTACTTTCGTCCAGCTTCCCGCTTCCCGTGCTCCTCGGCATAGTCAATCACTTGCAGCTTAAATGCTGCAGTGAATGATCTCAGATGCCGGCCCATCGTCCGTCACGTGCGCTGGCTTCTGCAGGGTTCACTACAACCAACAAAGTGACACCGACGACACCGATCTGAAGTCGCGCTGCCAACGTATCGACACGATGCTAGGAACGATGCCAACAAAGAGGCCGCACAAGGCAAATATGGCGGCGCGCTGTCAACAGCGTGGTCGGCGCGTCGGCGGAAGTAGAATAAAAGCGGAAAAGCGTGCAGCGCCATCTGGCTGTAAATGAACTAACTACACTTTTCTGGCGGGACATTTTGAACTTTTGTTTTTTTTTTTTTTTCGAAATATCCGCTTTCAAAGTTGGGGTGCGGCCCTTACACGAGGGCGGCCCTTACACGAGTATATACGGTAGGTTCATGCGTCACTTTACTCTTAGCATGCTCTTTTGAACCAATAGGGGAGTTTCGACTATTTCAGTGTCCATGCATATTTCTCAATGAAGTACTGTCGGCAACAATAAGGACGATTACAGTTGCCGACTGTTTATTCGGACTAGGTGGGGAGCACCGAAAAGTCTGAATGACAAGCAGAAAAAAAGATTCACCAGAAAAAAAACAGGAACCATCATTGGCCTAGTGGCCTGAAAACCTTGTTGGTGCATGTCTGCAAGCAAGCACAATTACAGACAACCACGTCTGCCTTTATTTCAGCCAATAGTGGGCGGCGCTTCATCAGATTGGGGTCGGCCGAGCTCGATCTGACGAATGATCCCGTTTTTTTTTTTTTTTTGCCATCGTCAGTGTCTTGAGATGGCTGCATTTATTCGTTAATACCGATTGCGCAGATCGAAGAGGTGGCGTCAGAGCCATTTCAGTAGATTAGGCCTCGCATGCCAAGCAATAAATAAGAACGAGACGCAGCTCAGGCCAAGCCGCATGAACTGACAAGCAAATTTTCGTATGCCAAAAGGGAACGACGTCACGTCAAGCTAGTTCTTGCTGCAACGCTCGGAATTCTGTTCTGTCTGTGTCCTCTCTGTACATGCAGCCATTTCAAATGCTCACCTAGCCGACTCTGCTTGAGCATGACTTGGCTTGACTTGCAGTTTGGCTGTGGTAGCCATTCAATGGATATGATGTGACTGGCTAAAGCCAAAAATGCCCATTATGTGCAGTCGAAATACACAGCCTGCGTGATTGACTATAGTATATTCTGCATTGACTTTTATGCTGGTACTGTTTCTAGCCATGGCCATTGCAATTTTCCAGTGCTGAAAACCTGGTGATATTATTGTAAACATTGCAGACAGCTGGTCTTTGGGTTAGGTGCCACGATCGATCAGCCAGCTGGAGTTCAAAAAAAATTGAATTGCACACTGTGGGGCGTCTGAATTTTCAGTCGTGAGTTTACACTACTTCAATGGGATGAGGGGCAGTGCAGCTGAGGTGTCTGAATTTGCAGCGTCCGAATAAACGTTCAACTACTGTACTGTTTATATTCGTCATGCATATTAATTTTGCTTTGGTAATTGAAACAGAGAACTACCATTCTTAGCATCCCAACAGCAGCAAAAGCCAGAATGTTTTATTATGGCTCTGTTGGGGCATTATTCAGACCGAGAACTTTGCAGCCAATTAGTGCAGTGCACACGATGATAGATCATAAATTGGTGAAGATGATATACAGATTAAGGAAGAGTGCATAAGTTTCCATAATGTAAATGGTTCTTTGTTTGGGGTTTGATGTCCTATGAATCAATGTAGCAGACCCTGCAGTAATCAATGCTTATACCATACTTTATTACCATGTATACTCGCATAATGATCGCACTTTCTTTTTTTTTTTTCAAAAAAATTGGCTCCAACTTCGGGATGCGATCATTACGCGGAGTAAATTTTCCGTGAAAAAATATTCTTACCACCGGAAATGCAAAAAAAGTTGCTAATTACCTTACGGTAGCTATTATGAACATAACAAAAAATAAAAGTAAATTAAGGCTTACGTTTGTAATAAAATGCATGCGTTACGCGGGAGCTACATGCATGGCACACTGCCCTTTTATTGTTTACCTTTCTGACCACCTAACGTTCATTCACACTCCGAAGCATTACTGCCGTCAGTGTCGTCGCCGCACGATTCCCTGTCGGAACCGGCAGTGTCTTCACTGTCCCACAGAGGGTCATCTTCCGTTCCGTCTAGCGCGTTGTAAATGCCAGCGACAGTTCATTCCGCCGCATGAAGCGTGTCGTCCAGCCGAAACTGGCGCAGAAGTCCTTTGTGGCTATTCCCTGCCTCCGGGAAACTGTGCACGCCTGCGTCCGTATCATGTCTAATGACACTGCATAACCGTCCTTGCGCGCATGTCCTTCTCGTATTCGAGGACTGCCTTTTCAATGTCAGGGAACTTGCCAGATTTGGGTTCGTGGAAAGCCCATCGCGTGCTGTTAGTAGCCATGAGCATGTCATGCTGTTTTTTCCAATGTCGGATCCGGATTTCGTCGACACCGAAATGTCTGCCGACAGCGCGGTTGTCGTGCTCTAGCGCGTAGTCAAGCGCCTTCAGCTTGAACATGGCAGTAAAGCTCGCATACAGCCCTATGGTGAAACGACGCTTCAACAGACGATCACAAAGCACACACACACACACAAAAAAAAAAAACGTGGTCCCAGGAAAAAAAAAAACATTGCTGCGGGATGAACTCGGGTCGACCACTAGGCGGCCGCCGCTGTAACAGTGTGGGATGTCAAAACAAACATGGCGGCTGACAGCGCGGAGCACTCCGTGAAGCGAAGCCACCGCATTTTTTTTCTTCTTTGCGTCAGTTATGGAGGTTGTGAGTACCTCATGCGTGTCAAAACAGTTTCTTCCATCTAAATAAGGAATGCTTTCATTTAAATCGGTAAATTTACAGCGTTAGCATAGTGATGTCCGCTTTCAGATCACAGAAACAATGATAGGCGCATTCAGCTAGACTTGGCAGATGACATGTCGATGCGGCAAGATCAGGGTGCGATCATTACGCGGGGAAAAGAAAAAGACGAATTTAGACGACAAAATTTAGGGGTGCGATCATTGTGCGAGTGCTATCATTATGCATGTAAATACGGTAATGGTTAATAACTTGGAGGTTTGAAAGTGAACGCATGGTGTCCCGATTTCACATTTGTGGTCTCTATTTGAGGGGAATGCATAAGTTACGTCAAAGATTCACGAGCAGAGCTGACCTCTCGGAGTCGCTACAATAGATTCGGAAATTTTTTTATCTGGACAAAAGCTTCTCAGTTTCATTGCAGTGGTTCTTGGCCAGCAGTGCTGAATCATAATTGTAATTGCTCCTACCTCATGACATCTTGTGCATTCGTTGTGCACGAGCTAGTTAAGGTGTGTGCCAACCGTAGTTGTTCGTGATCTCACTTGCATCTTATGGCAGTTTTGCCCAGTTTCAATAAAGCTTTTATACATTTGTAGCTTATGCACTCATGCATGACTATGAGCAGGTGATGTTCAGGCAAGCCATGGTTAGGATAGCTGTGCAGTTAGGTAATTAAGGGGAGACGCGGGTCGAAAAGTAGCGTTTTTTTCCAAATTTCACCTTTTCTGTTTTTTGTTGCTTTATCATCTTTATACATTATATTTTGACATCTGAAAATATCACAGCGAAATAAGCATCAGAAGTCAGTGAAAAACGCGTCTGAGTGAGCGGCAGTGACGCGCGGCATCACGAAATTTACACAAAACGGGCTGCTGTTCGCGTGCTCGCGGGGCCGCGAAGAGAGCTGTCCGCCATATTGCGGCCGCTGGCTCGTGTAGAGTTGTCCTTACTCTCCACGATCCCGGTTCTTGAAGTCTCGTACGTTCACGAAAAATCTAAAAAAAAGCAACAAAAACAGTCTTTTCCCGCCGTTTCAAACCGCGCGCCACTAACGCAGGGCCGCCATTGGCTGACAGCACCCGTGTTTTCTTGCCGTAGTTCGCTTCACTGTTTTCCGGAGTTATTTTTCGCTGTTTTCGTGCGATGGCAAGCCCGAAAAAGGCCGTTGCCGACCATCGGAAATACAGAAGTAAGAACAAGTTCAGAGGGAAGCGGCGGAGGACGTACAAGAAAGCCACCGCCAACGAAAATGTCCGCGACGGGCCAGCGGCCGGTAGGCCTAACATCGACCACGGCAACGTCGACCATGGCAACTGCGACGACGAGATCAACGCTGCAGTGAATTTTGTGAGTGCATCGCAGAAAAAGATCGCGTTATTCGAAAACGACGTCAGGCCGAATGCCGATCGTGCCGAAAGCGTAGTGCTGTGCGAGTTGGGTGCATTGACGGCCGTCGTCGCAGGCGCGGCATGCCCCGTTTGTCACGAGAGTAAACTCGCAGTTCGGGCACCGAATAAAAAGCGGAAAGGCCTTTCGGCGTTTCTGGAGCTACACTGCGAGAATGCGGAGTGCTCGGAGAGCATCCTTTCGTCCGCGTACTCGTCGAAGCGGGTCGCGTCAGATGGCGGCCGCGGTGCAAGCAGAAGCTACGACAGCGGGAGTTCGCGTGACGCCTTTGCCGTGAACCTGAAAGTGGTGCTTGCAGCGCGTGCCGTCGGTATCGGGCATGAGCAACTTTCACGATTTTGTGCAGTAGTTGGATTGCCAAACCCTATGCACCATAAGACCTTCCATGCTATCGGCAAAAAGATTCACAGTGCGGCAGTGAAGGCTGTCTGTGAAAACATGCAAAGGGCACGCAGCGTCACCAAAGAGGTGGCTGGTAACAGTGACGTGCCAGTCATGTTTGACGGCACATGGCAAAAAAGAGGCCACAAAAGCCACAATGGTGTGGGAACTGTAGTGTCCTTGGACACTGGTTTGTGCCTGGACTATGAAGTGCTTTCCAACTTCTGCCTGGCGTGCAGTTTGCATAACGACATGGGAGGCGATGAAGAAACATGGCAGGCGTTTCATCATCCCGTTTGTGAGAAGAATTGCGACTGTTCTTCGCATGCCATGGAGGCCGAAGCTGCAGTGCGCATTTGGCAGAGGACTGTGGACTATGAGACACCCCTGCGGTTCACCATCTTCCTAAGCGATGGAGACAGCAAGGCCTACAACGGGGTCTGTGATGCCAACGTGTACCCTGACACTCCAATTGAAAAAGAGGAGTGCACCAACCACGTGGCGAAACGTCTGGGCACCGGCCTGCGGAAGCTGCCAACGCCACTTCCACGAGGGGAGAAGCTGAAGGAGACCACCATCCAGAAGCTTCAAACTTACTTTCAGGTGGCCATTGTGAACAATCGGGGAAATGTCCACAAGATGTACACTGCCATATGGGCCTCATGTTTGCACTCGTGCTCAACAGACGGTGCTGGAAGTCACAAGTTCTGTCCTGCAGGCCCAGACTCGTGGTGCAAGCACCGACGTGCTGAGGCGCAGGGCCAGCCTGCACCGTGCCACACCCCCCTCCTGACCAAGGCCCAGGGTTTGGCAGTCCTCCCAATCTACAAGCGTCTCACAGATGCGAAGCTGCTTGCCCGGTGCCTCCACGGCAAGACACAGAACGCGGCCGAGTCCCTGAACAGCAAAATATGGCTGCTGTGTCCAAAGACCCGGTTTGCTTCCCGGACTGCTGTGGAAACAGCCACAGCCATTGCAGTCCTGTGGTTCAACCGGGGCCACGCGAGCTTTGAAAAGGTGCTGGAAGAGCTTGGGGTGCTTCCTTCGGAGGCCCTGGTTACCCTCAGCGACCGCCGAGACAGCATGCGCATGCACAAGATGAATGTGCGTCAGACCGCTGAGGCGAGGGCACACCGTCGCAGTGCAGCCAAGAGGGCCCGGGTGGAAGAGTCCTGCCGCACCAGCCGGGAAGGGAAAACCTACGGTGCTGGAGAGTTTTAGACAACTGATATTCCCTCTGGACATGTGTGTATGTGTTCAGCACAAGTTTCGTGCTGCTGCGTTTTTCATTTTTGTAAATACAGACTTTCAAACTTTCAAACGCGTTTTTCTCATTTCGCAATTTTGGCCAATTTGCATTTTTTGCGGGAAGTGTTTCGGGCACTTAGAATTGTCATACGACGACGAAATTTGGCACACACATTGAGGAGAGTGCGTAGGGTGCCGATATCTACTTGAATCAGCACAACCTATCAGCTGTAAATATCTATTAATAAATTTAATGGTGGTCGAGTGGAAAAAAAAGGGTACTTTGCTACACAGATGTTTTTTTCATAGTTTCAAAGTTGGAGCACAATTTCTAGCTAGATATCGGCACTCTATGGCTAATAGGGAGCAAAAGGAGCCATTGAACAACTCTCTGCATGAACATTTAGTATGCGCGAAAGTTCCCGGAAAACTTATCAAGTTTCACCATTACTTGAAACACAACTCCCAAACTATTGCACTTATGTAAAAACTGATTACAGATTTGGAATCAGGAGGAAAAACTGCATCAGTGGTCCAATTTCTGAAGCTCTAAGTTGAATAACAAAAAAAAAAGTGCTTTCGAGGAGCGTCTCCCCTTAAGCATGAGTTGTCAAAAGGCTTTCCAGTGTCTGACAATTTTTTTTTTTGCTGAGTTGCACCGTCTTGCTAGAACACTTACTGATCATATCGCAGAAGCATTTGTTTCAACTTTGAATGCGACCCACCATGGTAGTCTACTGTTTATGGCGCTTGATTGCTGACACAAACATTGCGGGGTAGAAATCTGGTCGCACTGGCCGCATTTTGATGGCGGTCAAAGTACAAGGGTTTAGTTGACTGCACGTTAAACCCCAGGTGCCAAAAATTTCCAGAGTCTCCGCTGCGGTGTTCCTTCAAATCGTATTAGAGTTTTGGGATGTAAAATCCCAATTATTATTTTTGAAGGCTAGCAGAGTACATGCTTAGTACACCTCTGCAGCGGGTTTTTGAATGTTGAATTTTGTGTTGATTCTTGTCAGGTGCTCGAACAGCTGACAGGCCAGCAACCTGTGTTCTCCAAGGCTCGCTACACAGTGCGATCGTTTGGCATCAGGAGGAATGAAAAGATTGCCGTGCACTGCACTGTCCGGGGCCCCAAGGCTGAAGAGATCCTCGAGAAAGGCCTCAAGGTGCGTGATGTGTTCTTGCTGCAACGGGCTTGTTGCTGGCGCCCTCTTTTACTGGCAAAGGTTTCTGAAAGGGTGGAGCAGACAAGGAATGTTTCAGTTGGCACATTTTAGATGTTTGGTTTTTGGTTTCAGTTTTATATCGTTCACTTTGCCAGGGGGCTGCTTTTCGGAAGGGTGAGCCTGAAAAACGTGGTTGTGTTGAATATTTAAAAAAAAAAAGATTGGAATTGTCCAAACTTTGAGGCAGTGTAACCAAATTTGTTGAAAGTGGCAGCTTTAATGTTGCTAAAGTCAGCTTGGTTATAAGCTTGCAATAGTATGGGGGGGGGGGGAGAGATTGTCACCTCCATTGCCTGATTCCAATAGCAACTTTTGTCACTGCACTCATCGGCAGGCACTGATGCTCCATTGGCATTCAGTCCTGTGTTGTGATCTCAACAAGTGCAACAGCGAATCCTCCTCTGCAACGTTGGGCTTGGCCAACATCCATTCCTTACTACAAAACTGGAGGTACATAGCGCCATTCTACTAGGGATGCCTCTTTGAAACTGCTCTTTGCACCCTTTTGGGCTAGTAGCTACGATATCAATTTCTTTTATTTTTCTTAAAGCACCATATTTCGGTTGGGGGATATTTTAACACAATTCTGGCTGGTGGTGATGAATGTGTCACTTTGACTCTTTGCCGGTCACCTTACCACAGTCATCTGCAGATATCTGTTCGGCGGAGTGACGGGGTTACAAGTACAAGTGCATCATGCCGTCGTTTATAAGCTCGCCGCCACTGTGTAGTTCGAGGCTGCTTGTGGGCATTGCTTGCAATATTCGTCTTCGTTGTGTCAAACAAACCGGCTACTCGCTGTTTCTCATGCAGCAAGCACGAAAACCGAGCATGCATTGGACTTTGAATTACCCAACATGTGGCGGCGAGAGCTGACTGAGTGACGTGCTGCACTCAACTAGCAAGTATGGTTGGTTCAAAGTGGCAATACCGCGCTTCAGTGGAACGGCGGGAGTTCATTGTGTGCGTGGTTTAAATCACTTATAAGCAGACGGGTGTCGCTTAACACGCGAAAAGGCCTGACTTGTCAGCGGAGGGGCTGTCCACACTATTTAATAAGTATACACAGAAAAAATTCCAGTTCGGCGACTAAGTTGGCGTTTTTATGGGAGAGTCTATATACAACCTACCAATATAACCACCTCTTATGCATGAGAGTCACTTCTCGCCAACATCCTGAGAGAAGTGGAGCAGGAGAGAGCAATGTCCAATTGCTGTGACGACGCCGGTGTGAGGATGAAGAGGAGAAATAAGATTTGCTAGGTTTTGCCGTGATTAACTTGGCTATTTTTTTGCCTTTTTAGGGCCCATCTGTTGACCAGCTTCGTAGCTACTCTAGCTTTGCGCAGCAGTGCAAACTTCTTTTTCATATTTATTTTGGATTCTTTGGTTCTGGTCATGGTTGCTGTTGGACAGTTGACGACCGATAATTCGGACTCCACGTAGATAAGTTTAAATTATGAAATGCTTGCTTGAAAAAATGAATGCATCAGAAAAGAGTACTTTTATTGACGCTTCACTGACTTGGTGGCTGAAAAAGGTGTCGATGCGTTGCTGTACGCACTTCCGCTTATGTGCAACCAAGTCCGCCTGTATTTACGCCAGTGTGGTATGTTTGTTGTACGACTACAGGTAGCACGAAAGAATTTCGAGGGCTCGAGACAGGTCTGCATGCGACGGCTCCAGATCACACAATGCGTTGTCATAATCTGAGTCAGAATCACTGTTTGGCGGTTGCAGAATCTGCTCAGTTATGTTGTCATTGTTCAATTTAGTACACGGTGACACAGCACTGTCGACTTTTGGGAAGTCTTCAAACGTAAATGCTTCTGGAATGTCTACACCCCAGCCTCGCAGGTCGTCAATAACTTCCGCACTTGAGCTCGTTGCGCTGGGTGGCAGGTCGGGCTCTTCAGTTGCATTGTCGGGTTCTTGAACTCTCGAAATGAGCTGAGCACTTGCAGAATGATGGCAGTTTTTCTTGCCATGGTTAGGGTTCAGTGTGCCCCATTTTGTTGGCGGTGGCCTGTTCTTCGGCGCTGGCTGTCAGGGTACCGTTGGTGCCATTTACCGCAGATCATTTGGGACAGCAGAGTGCAAAATAAAGCAGGTCCCAACACAAAACCGAATTCACGGAGCATTCAGCCGAACGCAGTACAGCGCTGTAATAGCGAGGGGATACCGGAGCAAGAACATAGAATGTTCGCGATGTCGATACGTCCTCTCACAGTTGAGCAGTGCCTCCAAGATCGGCATCTCCTGTATAAAGCTGTGAGGCAATCGAAGTAAAGCCTCTCAGATCACCAGTTTGCTTTCCTTTTTCATCTTTGAGGCCATATTTTGTATGGTATGGGTACTGGAGGAGATTATGGCTGCCGATTCAATGTGCGCGCCAGTTTCAGACTTAGTCAGAGTTCTCGAATGCGGATCTGGCAGCTGTCCAAAATATCGATGGTCTTTACACATTGGTTCTATGGGGCCATTGGCGGTGCCCCGCGGCTGTCCGATATATCGGTTGGCGACTAATATCATCTTTATATGTTACTTCTTGCTGCCGCAAATTATTCTTCGGAAAATTTTTGTTTGCGTCATGAACCTGAATGCCAAGTTTGCGTCAGTTTACAGTTAAAAAGCGGGGGTGGGGTGGGGATTATGATGAAAGTAAGGGCCGGAATCAGTTCCTGGTTCTTCAATGTTCGTCTCTCATGCTGTCCTCCTTTTTAGGTGCGAGAATACGAACTCCGCAAGGACAACTTTTCGGACACTGGCAACTTTGGCTTCGGTATCCAGGAGCACATTGATCTGGGTATCAAGTACGACCCCACCATCGGCATCTACGGTCTAGACTTCTACGTAGTGCTGGGCCGACCAGGCTTCAATGTTGCCCACAGGCGCCACAAGAAGGGTACCATTGGTTGCAAGCACCGGCTTTGTAAGGAGGAAGCCATCAAATGGTTCCAACAGAAGGTGAGCACTAATTCCTTGGGCACACGTGATGGTCCTTGCTTCCCCGCCACCCCTCTGGAGCTTACATTTCGTAGCTCTTTGAAAGATTGCTGTGTGCTGCTTTTTTGGGATGAGTGGTCAGTTTCATGATGTTGCAAAGGCTCGTAAAAATACTTCTTGTGTCTTTCCTTTGAGGCCAAAAAAAAAAAGTTGGGTGTTGCATATAAGCCTCGCCGCAGTGGTGTAGTGGCTAAGGTACTCGGCTGCTGACCCGCAGGTCGCTGGTTCGAATACCGGCTGCGGCGGCTGCATTTCCGATAGAGGCGGAAATGTTGTAGGCCAGTGTGCTCAGATTTGGGTGCACGTTAGAGAGCCCCAGGTAGTCAAAATTTCCGGAGACCTCCACTACGGCGTCTCATAATCATATGGTGGTTTTGTGACGTTAAACCCCACATATCAACCATGGGTGTTGCATATAAAACATCAAAGTAATTTGATTCAGCATTAATGCTTACTTTCTACGCCACAAGATATTGCATATTTTTTGGAAACTCCTCCCAGCTAACTGTTTCTCCGTCTTGTGGCTATAGTGCGCTGCTTGCTACCACAATGTGAATTACTGTGTGTAATGGTTGTGGCGCTCAGCTACTGACCCGGAAGTTGAATTCGATCGTGGCCGCGACAGTTTTTTTTTTTAATAATCTAAATGTTAGAGAGGCCCCTGTGCCCGTGTGATGTAAGTTCTCGTTAAAGAATGCCAGATGGTCCACCAAGCCCTCCACTGTGGCATGCCTCGCAATCATGTTTTGCTTTTGGCATGCAAAGCATATCAATAACTGTATGAGTTAAAACTGTAATTTGTTCATTAATTGGGTTGCAAATAAAAACATGCACAACACTGGCATACAAACTGAATTGCATTGCAGGTTGAGCTGGTGATGGGGGTGGTCATAGCCCAGTATGGTTCAGGTGCATTTAGTTTTGCAATGGCACCACTTTAGGCTTGTGCGAATATTTGAACGAATAGTTGAGTATTTGAATTCACTTCGATTTGAATTTAAATTATTCATATTTTTAAAGTATTTGCAATGAACCAGTAGGTCACCACTTGTAAAGGGGGTTTTACTGCAATGTACGAGTGCTAAACAGTGAAAGTGCCTTCTCAAAGAACATTTGCTTTGCCGTGAAACCCCCTTTAAATTAAAGGGGCCCTGCAAGACTAACTGAACATGGTCAGAAAACGCTACCGATCGGTAGTCGAGGCTACTGAAAACACGTGAGGCAAATATTGTAGCGCAGCACGTGGCCTGTAATTCACCGTAAATTTTGAAAGCTAAAAATTGCCTTCTTTCTTCAGCAAATGACACAAGCTCAAAAATAAGTTGTCACAACCAAGAAGCAATATGCGGCTCTGGTCACAGGCATTGGCTGATTTGAGCATGGTGCGCTTGTCGTTACCGGGGCCGCCGCTTGTCCACAAGTTAGGTGCGATCCCACTGAAAAGCCGCGTATTTGAAGAAAAAAAAAAGGTGCTGAAGGTCATGAGGTGCAAGTGGAGTGTTTTGCTTCGCCATGCCATTCCTCCCTACTTAGCTTCCAGCTATTTCGTCAAGACGAGAAGAGTGAATGCAATTGCAGCGTGCGCCAATTCTTGGAACTCTGCCCATACTAAACTGATTCTATAAACTTTGCTGCAGTAAATTTGTGAGGCAACAAGCATGTTTACTGGCTCCATGGCTACTTGAAAAAGTGTTACAGGGCCCCTTTAAGGGAACATGTTACCCTCAAATTAATTCATTTTATTAAGCCTATTATGACAGCTTATATGATTTTACTATAATAAATTTTAAAACAATAAGTATCTCACAGGTTATCACTCGCATCCTACCCAAGCTACTACTCAAGGTTGTTTTGGCTTCCTTTGATTGAAAAAATAAATGCCATTTGCATAGAGCCCCTATTTCAATTCAATAGAAATATTGTGCAGGTTAATTTTGTCATGATAAATATTCCTTTTTTTTATATGTCATACATACCATTCGAATTCAATTCGAAATTATTTGATCAAAATCACTATTCACTTTGAATTCGCTTCGAACCGAAAATTCACTATTTGCACAAGCCTACACCACTCATCTACCATAGTAGTTGCATTATCACTAAGCGATATTAGCAGCGTTGTAGGTCTGTGAGTGTGTCCTCAAGCGACAGGTGGACTGCACCGTGCCCTGCCCCCCATAAATTAGATGGTTTGCAGGGGTTGTACTTCAACAGATTTCAATTCTGTGCCCTCCAATGTCACACTGATACACCATACTGCGTGGCTGTGCTGCAATGCACGTGGGCAAAAATGCTGCTCAGAACTGTCAACAACCTGTGGCCCACAATGAAGCCCCCAGCCTATTGGTTGTGCAGCCTCAGGCACAACATTAGAACCCTCACCCCCCCTTCTAGTCGCTTCCTATCACAAGGCTGACAGTGTATTCTCGACCTCATATTGGTTAACACAGGAACAAAGAATGGTTGTTTCCAGTCGCCAAAACTTTGCCAAAAATTTAGCCAGTTTTGTTTATCATTGCCAAATCTTTTCTCTTTGCCTGGGAACCCTATTCGCCCCCTTTCCCAATTTGCCACCCAGCACCACTCTGTTGGCTTTTCATGAAACTCGGCCCTCCACCTCAAAAAGTTGCCGACCCCTAGTCTAAAAGTGTAACACAAATGAGGCCAGTCTGGTTGGAATGGAAAACAACATATTGGCTGCAGGAAGACAAGAGGGGATACTGAGAAGAAAAAGCCTCTTAGTGAATTAACTTTGCCCCCCCCCCCTATTTTTTTCATGATATCCTAACGCGAAAAATATTTCGTTGAAGTGAGAATTTCGTTGTAGTGAAAGTGAAAAAGATATAGCTGATCTGAGCTAGCTAAAACAAACAACGTTTGTCCTTAAAATTAAAAGTGTCCGCTGTTTCTTATTCTTTCCCAGCAGCATCACGATGCAATTCACAGTCATGCATAGCGAGGCCATGGTGAAAACCGCTGAAATAATGCCTACAACCGCATTCATAAACGTATCAAACAGTTGCATTAACACGTTAACACCAGCAGCCGTCCGCCATCAAAGTGTATCCGACAAGGCCGAGATGGAGGCATGGTATCGGGGAGCAGTGACTTTTGCTTTATTCTATGCCATTCTTATCATCCAAATCTCTCAGCTGGCTGATTTGGTTGATAATGCAGACGAACAGCTGCTCTGATTAGGTACCACACTGGCCAAGCGCGAATAAAATGAAAAGCATGGGATTCTGAAAAGGCATCGCTCCGCGGTTTCACGCATAAGCTGCATGAAAGAAACCATGAATTGAGCGACCTAACTTCAGCTTCGGATAGTCTGCAACTCTAAAACAAGCCATTGGTAAAAGCAGGGCCATTCTTTATAAGCAGGGCAGTCTCATTGCCATCAATGGCGGCGCCCAGGCTTGCTGAACAGCGGTGGTTTCTGGTGGAGCCAACGCGTTCTCAAAATGCATCAAAGTGTTAAAGATTGGGTTTCCTGTATAGCAATAAATATCTGAGCCTGGAATTGCATCGTGAAATTTCGTTGAAGCGGGACGGCAGAAGAAAAAGTGTTCATTGTGGTGACAATATTTATGCATTGACTCCTATGGACTGCTGACAGGGAACCTTGAATTTTTCGTTGTAGTGGAAATTTTGTTGTAGCGGGGTTCGACTTATATGGTACAAGTGGCTTATGCAGCATTGCCCACTAAGTATATAATGAGGTGTACTATTTGTGCTTAAATGTCAAGAGACAACAGCTCCGAGACAATGTGATCTTTTGTTGAATAAGCTGTAAGACACTGCCAAGTATTGTGCCTATAACAAATTTATTGCTCAACGTCTCAGTAACTTGGCATGTTGTAATGTTAAGATTGAAGTCTTCACCCATTTTGAGGTGCATTTGGGTGTGCACAATGCATATTGAGACTCATAATGTGCCATTAAATGCATCGCTATTCTACGAAAGTTTCCACATTGTTTTTACTGCAAGATGGGATGATAGCAACATTTGTGGACCGTATTCACTCGCCTAATCCTTGCCCTTGCACTTTTTTTTGGCGGAAAACCGGTGCAAAGTTGGGGGGTGCAAGAATCACGCGGGGCAAACTTTTCAAAAAATGTACAGAGCGAAAGAGAAAACGGAAATGGCCGCAAATCGGGATTCTCACACCAGAAACTAACAGGAAGCTTTGAGAAGTACTGATTAAAATTTACCTCAACAATAAAAGCACAGGTTCAACACAAGGCAAGACTTATTTGAGATTCGTGCAAGCAAATAGTCAAGAATTGAAATACCATACGCAAAGCTTGTAGGCGTTGCGGGCGTGGTAGTAGCGTTCGTTGCTCAACAGGAGCCCCCAAAAGGTAAGCGTAGGACGTCAGTGTTGGGCTGATAACTATTTAACAGAATCGTCAGCAGTTTCCTTCTGAGGAAATAAAGTTTACCATCAATCCCAGTTTTAGGCACACGGCAGGCCCCAACGCGTCTTGGTGGCTTTCAGCTGCCGTCACCAGTAGCGAACACAAAACTTGTATGCTACGAAAGGCCTACCGGCGGCCATGTTGCTGCTGTTTTGATCATGATCTATCACTATCAACTTGAAAGCAGCCATGTAGCTTCACTATCGTTCCATAACGTGACAAGATTACCGACACAACATACAAAACACGCCACAACGCGCACTTGCCACTTTGGCTTGTCTTGGATTGAATTTCCGTGCAATAATAGTACGCTTGATGCTTATGAGATAGTGCGCGCTATCATCATCAGTGGCTGGAACGAGCAAACGACATTATTGCGGCAGTTTGCGGGGGTGCGATAATTACTTGAATAAAAAAGTCGTATGTTTGTCGGGCGATGTGGGGGGTGCGAGAATTATGTGAGTGCGAGGATTGCGCGAGTAAATACGGTAGTTCCGGCAACCAGTGGTCTATTCGTGTAAAAGATAAACATGAGAATAAATGCAGTTGAGGGTGTCAGAGGAGCAGAGTTTAAAATTCGGGCACATCAAAGTAAAAAGTAGGCTCTGTTCAGGGCCGGAGACAAGGTTTATTCGCAAGAATGAAATGAAAAGATCCATGCCTTCATTACCCGATTTTATTGATAACCTCTGCTGGTGTCATCGCACTCATCGGCAGGCACTGATGCTTCATCGGCATTCAGTCCTGTGTTGCTATTCCAACAAGTGCAACAGCGAATCCTCCTTTGCAACGTTGGGCCTGATCAATATTCAGGCCTTACTACAAAATTGGAGGTACACAGTGCCATTCTACTAGGCAGGCCACTTTGAAACTGCTGTTTTGAACCCTGGGCCAGCAGCTACACTCGCAAACCTTTTATTTTCCTGAAAGCACATTTTCTCTGAAAGGGTATTGTTTAACACCATTCTCTCGACTGTTATTCGGATGCTGAAAATTCGAACACGCCTGTTTGGGCACCTTCACAGTACTGCCACTCATCCCGTTGAAGTCGTCTAAACTTTCGGCCGAAAATTGGGTGCAGCGTTGAAGCATTGTGGTACGCATTGAACACCATGACCTGCTTTCTGCGATGTTACACTGTAGCAATATTTTTTCAGTATTGTCGCTATGTTGCCAGCACTGAAACGTGGCACAGTTGCACTGGCTGAGGCTAGAGATCGTGCAAATGTAAACATCAATGCAGAAATTACAATTGCTGATTTTAAAGGCTGTGTGTTTTGGCTGCACGAAATAGCCGTTTTTTGGTTTTAGTCAGTCAAATATTACATTGAATGGCTACCATGGCCCAACTGCAAGCCAAACTAAGCCACACGCTGAGTCATCTCTGTGTGATGTTCGAAATGGCCATGAGCGCTGCTGCACGAATAATCCTGACATCGTTCCCTTTTGGCGTTTGAGAGTTGGCTCGTCAGCCATTTCTGTTGCAAGGCTTGATCAGTGTCTCGTTCTCTTGTTAGTTGCTTGACATGCGAAGCTTGATCTACTGAAATGGTTCCGACTCCTTCCATTTCATCTGCTCCGTTGGCACTGATTAAAGAACGCAGCAAATGCTAAACACTGAAAATCGCAAGAAAAAAACAATTATTCTCTAAATTGGAGGGGGTGATCTCAATTCGATGTTGCTGTGGAGTTTTTGCCAAGTTGGACAGTGATGGTATTGTCTGTCACGTTCTCGAACCAGCGCAGCTGAACAGCCACTCCGATGAAGTGCCGCCAACACCATTAATATCAAATGTTATGACCTGCGCTGAATGTGCTGGTAATCTGTGACGTGTTTGGGTACAGACGTTTGTGACATGTATTATCCGGCCAGATGGTAGTGAAGACGCTTTTCTGGTGAACCTTTTTTTTCCCGTACTTTTCAGCGGTTCCCGCAGAGTCCTAATAAACAGTCAGCGACTGTATTCTCTTTTTGCAATACTCATAGTTCTAATGCCATAAGTTGCCTCATTTTGCCTTTCTTTGTACAGGAATTCAGTGTCAACTTAGTGGAAAATGTGAGAGAAATCTACAGTCGCCGAGCGATTTCCGGACCTGGGACCACGAAATAGAAAAATTGAACAGTCCAAAAAAAATGATCAGGCCATGAAAATGAAGTTTATTCGAATTAGAAAAGCAAAAAAAAAAACTAGTTCCCAATAATTCGTCGGCAACGTATATGCCTTACTTCTACCCTATAAACCGGACTATAGGTCGAGTGGGAATATAGGTCGACCCTCCAAGTTCAGGTTACCGAAAAAAAAGGAAAACAACCCAAAACTGCCGAACCAAATTTATTTGCGAATTGGGCACACCGCACCCCGATCGTCGGAGCTCACCTCAACCACCATCGCAACGGCTCTTATTCGTCCAACGAAGCAAAACTGTCTTCTGAAGACGAGAGTTTGTCGCTGGCCGTCTCCCACAGTGCGTCGTCTTCAGTGCCATCCAGAAAGTTGCTGATGCAACATTTTTTGAAAGCATTTTCCACCATGGAATCCGGCAAGGAGCGCAAGGCGGAAAGCACCCAGCCACAAGCAGTCGCAAAGCGGAGGCCTCTGTAGGCGGCCCGTCGGGTGTCTTGGGGTTGTCGCCGGACATACACTCTTGGTATTCCAGCCGCACTCGGTCCTTGAACGGCTTATTTAGCACAACGTCGAGCGGCTGGAGGGCGGACGTCATACCACCTGGTATCAAGGCGAGGTCTGTTTTCCCGTCGCCGAGTGTGCGTTTCACTGCGTCGTTTAAGTGGCCACGAAACGCATCCAACACCAGCATGCTGCGGAGACGCAGCAGTGCACCTGGCCGACGGTTCCACACCACTCGTATCCATTCGAGCATCATGGCCTCGTCCGTGTATCCTTTTGTTGACAAGAACGACAACACGGGGCGGGAACACTTCCTTTGGCATTGTCTTGCGTTTGAAAATGACGAAGGGCGAAAGCTTTCAACCATCTGCCGTGCATGCCAGCATGACGCTGAAGCGCGAGTGCTCGTTGCCAGTGGACAACAGCTTCACATCCTTGGCGCCGCGCTGCGTGATTGTGGTCGACGAAGGCATGTCAAACCACAAGGGGGTATCATCGGCGTTGCCAATCTGCCCCATCATGTAGTCGTTCTGCTCCCGAAGCCGGTTCACAAAGCGCTGAAAGTTTATGAGCTTGTCCTAGAACTTTTCCGGCAACTTTTGAGAGGTGGATGTGCGCCGCCGGAGAGAAAATCCTTTGTGTCGCATAAATCGACGCACCCAAGAGTTCGGTGCACGAAACTCTTCTCTTATGAGCCCAGCTTCTTGAGCGAGTTCCAAGGTTTTCTTGCGAACGGTATCCACGGTCGCTGGCAGCGAGCGCGCACGAACTTCCCGCACAAAGTCCGCTAGCTTATTTTCCAGCTGCGGATGAACGGCACTTCGTCCATGAAACGACTTTTTTTGTAAATTGCACCTCTGCAGCTTCCCTTTCTGTGCCCTCCAATAGCGCACGCTTTTTTCCGGTACACCAAAGCGGCGCTGAGCAGCCATATTCCCGTTCGCTTCTGCGAACTCAACATCTAGTTTAAACGCAGCTTAGTACTGCTCCTCGCACTGCTAGGCATATTCAGTGAACGGGAAAAAAAAAAGGCCACTAAAAATGCAGCGCAATGTCAAGCGGAGCGAAAACTCAAAACGGATCGGAAGCAAATCACGAACACAAAGAAAACAGACGGAGGGAAAAAAAAGACTGCGATTGGATTTGGATGCGGATATGGCCGCGTCCAACTTCACAAGCACATGCAAGTTACATGTTGCCAGACAGCGTCGCACTTTCGGCTAGACACCGCTATATAAGACGAGGGGTGACTTTAGCTTATTACTTCATTGAAAATATCTCAACTTATGTTCGGGTTTATACGGTAGTTATGGTGCACTAGTGGTGTTGAGATACAGGCAGTAAACAAGTGGCGGTACAGGCCTCACATCTCTTTGGTGTATCCGTGAGGCATGGTTGAAAGAAACGATCAGTACTAAAAAATTTGCCATCTGAACATTGTTCTTGCTTGCACAGTGGATATGCCTGTGTTTGTTCTATTTTTCCCCATGATAGATGCATCTTTGCTGCACAGTTTTAGAGTGCCCAGTCTCAGTTCCGATTTCAGAGAGCACAAAGCCAGGCAGGAGCATCCCCGGTGGCTAGATAAGTACAGCTGGCCATGTGACTAGGCTTTGTTTGCCCTTGATCTTTTATAATATTGTGTATGTCTGTATAAATTTATCTCACTCATTATCTTGCCCTGAAAATTTTGTATTTCTTTACTTGGATGGTGGTGGTTATGGTGTTCTACTGTTGAGAGTGCAAGGTCTGTGCTCCCATTCATGGTTCGGTGTGACGAACAAAATGTCTTTAATAGTGAAGCTGTGTTAAGCTTGCTATCATTTGTCTGTCAGAGACAAAAACGAACAAAAACTAAAAAAGGCCTTGTAAAACCTGTATTTTTACTATTCTCCGCAATACATCCCCCTCTATCCCAATGGGGGTGGGGCTGCCTCCTCCCTCTCTAGGCTATGTTTCAAATCAAACTTTCACAATGAAGAATACAGAGGTTTTTTTTTTTAAACGTACTGTGAGCAAACCTGTGTAGGAAGTTGTAAGGAGGTAGTGACAAAAGATTTTCATTGTTTTTTTGCGTCGTAGGAATGGCCAAGCCGTCATAACTCTGGAAAGTGTAGGTGTGTGTGTGTCACCAGAAAAATTGACATGTTTTTCAAAGCTAATTTTGGCTCCATATGTACCCTGACATAGTGACCCCGAGTTACTGTCATGTGCGGTCTGCTCGATGCGTAATTTCCATGGCTCCATTTGTGACCAACAAGCGACCATTTGGGTCTCCAGAATCGACACTTGCTTGATGTCGCACTACTTAGTGTGAATGTCAATAGGTGCATGTACAAGAATGGCCTTTTGTGTCAAAATGAAAATTTCAGGTTTTGCATAGGTGTACTCTTGCTTAGAGCAGTCCCTTTATACTAAAGATTTTTATGGTTGAATAAAGTCGCATAAAGAAGATTAATATGGTGGAGTCATCAACTTTGAGAATTGATGTTGGTACTCCTTTGAGGCTAAATGGTGAAACGAACCTTCATGTTCTAGAAGCATCATAGGACTGCATTTTGTGAAATTGAGTATCCTGTGGATACGGATTCTGTCATGGGCCTTGTAAAGTGGTAGCAGGCTGTTTTTTGTAACAGTAATGTTGTATAACAGATCACTGCTGCATGTTGGCTTGTTATTGCCTGGCATTATTTTTCAACTATCTATCTTCCCTACTGAAGAACTCTGAAGGAGCAACTAATCTTGTGGTACCTTTTTTTATTTGCAGTACGATGGCATCATCTTGCCTGGAAAGAGCGGCAAATAGACCTGCTGTTCACAACATTTGATCCTTCACAAATAAAAAGAAAGCTCGTGGTGTATGTTTTTTTTTTTTCATACATATACAAAATGCGATGTTTTGTAATAAAACAGGACCATGCATACTTTTGCATTGCAAGAAACTAGCATACAATAAAATTTCCAATCAGTTGTTTCGAAATGTAGCATGGCTTGTCTGAACACTTGCAAATTCATTTCCTACGACCTGAAATGAGACAGCTTTGTGATAAAATGCTTATGAATTAGTGGCAAAAATGAAGCATTTATTACAAAAGAAAACAGTAAGCTAGTGGCTTACTATGAAGAAGTTAATTGAAAATATTCTAATTTGAGTGGTGCTTACGTGGGTATAATATCTATGCAGTGAAGTCTTGATACACAGTTAACAGGAAATAAAAAATAAACCTAAAAAAGGGCTATTAACGATAAGGTTATAAGTAGGAAGATATGCTTACCCACTCAACTCGCTTTCGCTTCGTAACATTGAAGAGGTAAATCTGTGCTTTACAATGTGGGATTGAGAATCTCGTAAAAAAAAAATGCTAGTACACTGAATATCAAGTTTATCATTTTTAGATATATTGGTCAAGATCCTTCTTTGTGGTAATGTCCGAGTATGTGAAAAAATGACTCCTGTTGGCTGCTTTAAAACTCGTTTCTAAGAAACGGTCAAGAAAATAGAACGTAAAATCGTATCGAGGTTGCACTGTGTTCAGTTTGTTTTTGCTCCAGATAGAGCGACTTGCATTTGTTTTGTATAAACATGCAGCACTTGCTGGTGGAACTTCATCGGGTATTCCAGTGCACAGTACTAATTCGATACTATGAGATTGAGTGGTTCTGTGTGTGAATTAGAGGGAACTAGGCAGGAGAGGGGTTAACTAGAAGTAGCCAGAGGGTTCCAAATTGGGCACTGTCATAAGACACATCAAGAGAATGAAAGCGCAATCAATTTCATTTTCAAGTTCGCCGAAATCTCCGCACTTGACGTCATGGATTTCAATATGTATTCGTCATGCTGCTCCGCTGGTTCAGCGGAATTTTTGGAAAATTTGTCAAGTCTCTGCACTGGCTCTTGTGGAGCGCAAGTATCTTTATGAGCGCGAGGCCCACCACTGGAGTCGCGGCAATCGCTGTGACGTGCAGGGTTGCATCAATTGATCTCGCCTTACTGGCGGGGGGCAGCGGTCGGTGGAGTAGGTTGTTTTAAACCGCAATTTCGTGGTGATGTTCTCGTTTGAACAGCGCTGCTTTAACGCGATAGCGTTAAAAGAGCTTGTGTTGCAGAAAACCCGCCGCCGGTTGTTGGTTGTGAGCGAAAAAGCGTTTGTGACCGAAAAATAAAGTTACCGAGATAGCCGCGGGAGGCCGCTACTTGTCCACGCGGGCGCGCGTGATCACACTGAGAAAGCCGCGTGTTCAAATATAAAAAAAGTGCTGAAGGTCACGAGGCGCGGTAGTTTCTTTGCCTTGCCACCCCTCCCTGCTTAGTTTCCATCGCTTTCGTCGGGACGAGAGAACAGATAATGCGATTGCAGCATGCGACAAACCTTTGTAACTCCACTCGCACTGCACGGATTCTTAAAATTTTTGCGGCGTTGAATTTGTGAGGCAATTAGCCCTTCTAGTGAATTCATTCTATGGTTACTTGAAAAAGTGTTTCAGGGCCCCTTTAACGCATTTTGTTCAGGTGTCGCGACGAAAACGAGCCCATTCGGCAATAGCGCGCGCTGGTCCAATCTGCTGTGTGCGTGCGTGTGTATGTAACAAAACATAATAATCAGTTGGCACTTAGTGGTTGAAGGGTGCACTAGGGGCTGGATCTTGCTATCGCGTTCAAGTTGGGGGACAAAAAGGGCCCCCCAATTTTTTTACTCTTATTTCATATGTGAGAACTGCTGGAGACTGCACAATCCGGAAAAGTTATCGGCGGTGTGCCACACCCTACGTACGCGAAGAAGCCAGGTTAGTCAGGTGTCTACTTCTTTTAGGTTTTGTCTCTACCCTGATTTTTTTTCTTTTACAATTTTTTTGCTTTTCGACCTGGCATACATGCTGTAAACACTGGTATATTTACTAAAACGTGAAATTGCCGTTTAGATCACGGTTAAGCAAAGCAACGGCGTGCTCGCAAAGTAATGCAGCCGGCTGACATACGGTATATTAGTAGTAGTAGTAGTAGTATTTTTATTTACAGTAAGCCGGATACAGAGCTCACTGCAGGGTCAAAGTGCTAAAGGCGAACAGCCTGACAAAGGCCCTTGTCCCTCCGCAGTCCGTGTCTCCGCAGCTGTCATCGAGCCCGGTCGAGACCGAATGGTTAGGTCGTGATTGACCATTTGTAGAAGCTGCAAAACCGAGCCAATTATCCAAAAATGTTCACCACTGTGTGGCTAGATTTCGATTTAATGTGCGCTGTGTGAATTTTTGCTCGTTAAGGGACAACGTATGAGTATTAATATCGTTCCGCAGAGAAGCTTTGCTCATGACAAACTTTACCTATAGTTGAGAAACTGCAAATCGTTGCGGATGCTGGGTTGCTTCCCACAAAGCGCGGAATCCGCTCGCGCTGGGCTTCATAGGGATGTGTGCTAAATAGGAATGTGAATTTGCACATGCTCTTCGTGTCAACCACGGCTCCGCCTTTAGATGCCGCAAGCTCGCATTAAAGGGACGGTGGAGTCAAATAGCAATTTACGTCAGAGTGAAAGCTCAATGTATGACAACGTACGTCTACAACGACAGTATTATCAACAGTAGTGTCCTGCTTACCGAGAAATTAAGGTAAATGCTCGATAACACATGCGCTACCGTAGGATACTAAGGATACTCGCAAAATGATCCCGATGACGTCAGAGATACCGCCTTCAATTAATCACTTGTAATCGAACTAGCTGTACTACATAAACAACCTTCCATTCGTCAAGAGACGTAATAAAACGCTGCTTCGTTTCCGTTTGATTCATCGAAAAAATAACCGCCGGGTGTTACTACAGAGAATGGCGTGAGTGGTGTACAAGTTCAATTGTCGCCTGGTTAAACTGTACAGGTCGTGCTATCTAGCGGGGCGCAGTTAAACCAATAACGTCTGTCATCTCGGAGCAAATGACAGTAAATTGTTGAATTGGTTTAATTGCCGTTGTTGCTGCTGTGGCTCCCGCTGCTTTCGTTCTGCTGCTACTAGTGTCGGCGGCCGCGCAGTAAAGCCGGGCAACGTTGTGCTCGTCAACAGTGACGTGAGACGTTTTGCTTGAGCGGGTAATTTGAAGTGCGTTAACCCGATGCGGACCACTTAAACGTGATTTTCTTTCATAATGAGCACTTCCTTGGCACAAAAGCAACACTACGAAGTTTTTCAACAATCAACATCAACTTAATAGCGGCCTTTAGTGTCATTTAATGTCCATTTGATGATTCAATTCTACGCAGAATGACTCGTTACCCCTTACAAAAGCAGCGTGCTCGGCCCCTTTGGCTTTAACATAGATGGTCATAGCAGACGACGCCGACTGTAAGTTATTATGAGAAGCGTAACAATTTTTCGGAGCAGTTATTTAGCATTTCGTACAGTCGCCAAGAAGCCGCAGCAGTATTTTTACTGATTTTGCTGGAGTGAAATACAAGAACAATAACAACAAAAAGAGAAGCGAAAGCACCTGCGGGCTGTGCGCTAGAGGGCTGGTGGAGCAATGCGACCCCTCACGTCACAGGGATGCCACCGCATGGTGGCGCCACGGTCAAAATTGGTGACGTCGTATATTTGGCGCGAGAACTCTCGAGGTACTCCGCAGCGGTGGTCTAGAGGTACGGCGTATGGTTCCTGTCATATACTGGCCAGTCTGCCGTCCCCATGCAAGGCCGTGTCCGTGCCGCTTACTGTAGTGGTCGCATATCTTGACTGCAGTCATGCTGTGTTAGCTATCCGTTCTTGCACTGTGAATCCGCCACACGGTGTTTCTTGGCTCCGACAGAGTGCGCCAGTGGACGCGGAGCACGTCAGCTCGCAAAAGCGCTGAACTTTCCTGCACAGAGTATAGTATGTTAAACCAACATATTCTGTGCTCGAATGCGGGCGTTGACCTTGCGCGTGATAATAAAGTATGCCTCTAACAGCGGAGCTGTTCTAAGACGACCGTTAGCCTGTGCTGAGTGAATAGAAAACCACTACCATCATCATCAACCGGCACGTGCTTTCTCCATCGTCTTCTTCATATCCTGCTCCGCTCCCAGATCACGTGCGCCGATTTGTCCGGCGTGGGATGCAATAACTCTAATGGATGGGAGAGAAATAAATGTAAAAGAGAGAGCGTGCCGCCACTAGTGTGAACCTGCCTTAATTTTTTTTAAAGCGTCTCACAGCAATCCCTTTGATCTTAACGAATACGGTTCAACGATTAATACCTGGGCGCAAGTGTGCACAATTGCGTCTTATTTCCGCTGCTCCTTCCAAGCTTGTTATGTTTCGAAGAGTAGCACCTTGGCATTGTGGTGAAACAGAACATTAGAAACCGCCACAGCTGCAAACGGATCCGTACACGAGAGTGCTGAAGGAAGGAAAGGAGAGGCAGGAATTTTAACCAGTCTCGGTAGACTGGTATGCTACCTTGCACAGGTGAAAGGGGTGGGGGATTTTTAAAGATGAAGAAAAGGAGCATGCCCACGAAGTCACCGTTCGCAGTCATCATTCATAACACATAAACTTTATAATCGCCGGTGCAAGTTTGTTGCATTCAAGAAGTTAAGCACCACCTTCGTCGCCTTCACTCGGGATGACCTCTCAGGTCGACGTTCCAGAATGGTGTCTGCCGTCATCGGTCTTCAATCTGTGCGAGCCAGAGCGGAGAGATGTTTTCTGCGCATTGTAACGAGGACAGTCGCAGAAGACGTGCTCTAATGTTTCCTCGCTACCGCAGTTGTCGCAAAAAGGGTTGTCAGCCATTTCAATGCGAGAGCAATATGACCTCGTGGAAGCCACTCTCAGCCATAAGCAGAGTGGCATCACTTCGGCGTACTTCAGTAAGTGTCTGAAGATCGGGTAGTGGTGGTGTTGGCTGTGCAGTCTACCTGCCGCATTCCTTATAGAAAAAGTGCCGTTCTGTGCGACCACTCGAAGCTGGCTAGCAGGGTAGGTTTTCGGTAGGGGTATGGTCTCGACCATGTCCCCTTGAAGAACTGATTGAGCAGCAATGTCAGCATGTTCATTGCATATCACGCCGCACTGACTTGGTAGCCACTGCAATGTCACGTGATGACCTTTCTCGAACTCGGGCAGTGGCTGTAGCCGTAGACAGTGCACTTTCGTAAATGCAATCAGAGCAGCGACCGAAAATCTCAAAAATCGTATGCCAAATAGTTGTAGCAACGTGGCGTATCCCACAATGCCCCTTCAGTTCTCAGATCTACATCTCTCGGAAATTTCTGGGGAGAACCACTACACCGGTATACTCCTTAGCTCTGCTTTAGCTCTCCGCTAATGCATCAGTTGCTATCCATGCCTTGACAGTATGCCGGCTTATTATATGTCCTGCCATCGCAAGGGCAAAAAAAGTCTGTCATTGCTGAGGACATCACGATTTTTTTCTGGTTCATTGATTTGAGCTAATTTGCTTATAATTACTGTCAGTTTTACGCGCATGTAAAAAATACACTATGATCGAGATAATTTAATCGACGTGTATCGTGACATTGCCACCACCAAGCGCGCGCTCTACGAGGGAGCAAGATATAGCCAATGTAACCGACGCACGTGTAAGAGCAGAAGCGGGCTTTTAAACGTGAAGACTGTTGTGGTGGAGAAGCCAGCTTTGCAGGACAATTTTTTTGGCAGTTACGCATGCACGCGCGGACAGACACATTGTGTGTCGAGTGCGCCATAGCCTTCGCAAAAGCCCCAATGTTCCTGAGAACAACGCGATGCGCAACCTGATACAAACAAGCGTGCGCACGAGAAGGGAGGGGGGGGGGGGGGCACCCTGAGCACGCCTATGCTGGTGCCGTAATCCGCAACATCTAGAGAGCGTTCGTACAAGTAGGTCAATGCTCGTTGCTGCCCACCATGGCACGCCACAGACACCAATTATTGTTTTGCCAAGAGAAAGCCACTTATCAGAACTCTTATTTCTTAATGCGCATCAAATAACAATGCGCGGTGGCTTTGCGGCGATATTGACGCATTTAAGAACGAGGTTTTGGATTGCTCGTGACCGACAGATGGTGAAATATGTTATAAGTAAACGCCTCACATGTAGGAGAATCCCACACCGATGGCGCGAGAAATTTCACCTCTGAAGTAACGCCGCAGACAGATAAAACGCTTAGGATTCAGGTGGTGTGTGTGTGTGTGTAGTGATGCCTTCAGCACTGTCGTCCGTAATAATAGTTGTCGTGGTTTAACGTCCCAGAACCAGCGCACGGTTATGAAAAAACGCTGTAGTGGAGGGCTCCGGAAATTTAAACCACCTGGGGTTTCTTAACGTGCACACAAAATCAAAGTACACGAGCCTCGACAATTTTCGCCTGCATCGAAAATGCGGCGGCCGCCTGCACTGTTGTCTGTAGCCACTCGGGTACAAAAGTAGCAGCGTTCGAGCACTGGATTGCAAATAGGTTCTGCGGAATGATGCGAGGTGGCGAGAGGGTTGAGAAATGCAAATCGAGAACTAACCGTTCGTAGCATGAAATCATGGGGAATCCCACGCGGATTTCTCAGAAAGGAAGCTTCTTAGCTGCCGGAAAATTCGTCCTGGTACTGGGTTCGCACCCGAGACCAATGCGTTTCCGGGGTTGTCAACCTACAAATGTGAGCTAATCAGGAAGCTCAATTGACAGAGCGACCAGGGAGCTCAAACAGGAAGGCTTTAGGGTTATGCGCTTTCTGAAGGCTTATACTATAGGCACTATGCCAAAGTTTTTGTTAGTACTTTTCAATTACTACAACGTAAGCTCTGGCTACCTAATTGAAATTACCGACTTGTTAGGGTCCACTACCGCAATCGGTGCGCTCCGGTGCGTCAATTGTGCGAGGAAGAAGGCGGGGGGGCAGCTTACTTTAGCACCCTTACCGTGCGTATTCTGGTCTAGACTCGCAATTTAGAAGAACAAATGCTTGTGTGATTTTGTAAGGCTCCATGACAAGACAGGTTCTCTTTTCTCGTGTTTTCTCGCACTTCATCGACTCTCTTCCTGCTGGAATGCACTTCTACGTCTACTTTCTTGCTGGAATGTACCTTGCGTGCGTAAACTTGCAAATTTCGATGACCTCACGAATTGATCTGGTGTGCTACCCATAATGCATTGTTTGTTTTGCTGATACTGCTAAAGTTTTTCCTTTACTATTATTTACTTACGTAGTTTCCTTCTTTCTTTGCGGGGGAGGGGCAGAAGATGAAACATATACGGATGGAGGGAATAAATTTGATTTTGTATCCGGCGTGTTAGTGGGCTGGGCTCCCGCCTAGGTGTCAGCTAGAAGGTCTGGCCTCCTAGCGGCTACCTCAGCCCGCTGGATTGCCCATAGTTGATCGTCCAGGGCTGAAGTGAGCAGCACGGCCAGCCAACACGCGCGGAGGCTGTCGGTGGAGGCCCCGTTCCCATTACTGTGTTTTAATCCCTGGCATTCTAATAGTATATGTTCCAAGGAAGCTCGTGCCTGTCAATCTTTGCATTGAGTGGTCGCGTAGATCTCTGGATACATAACATGTAGCTGCGCTGGATTCCTATAGGATCTAGTTTGTAATTGTCGCCATTGGACACACTGTGCCGTGTGAAATCTTTTTTTTTTCCTAGAGGCTTATCCAATGGCTGTGTCTTTCCCATCAGCAAAGCGTTCGTTTGGGTCACATGATACTTTAACTTCTTCAGCGTCGTGACGTGGACTCAGGTAATCGCAAGTGACGTCCGGGTTCAAACACACTGTAGCGTGGTAGCATTCCGCGCTTGACGCTCCCGCGTGACGTAACGCAAGAAGGCGCGTCATCGACATTATCATCCGACCTGACGGAGAGCCCTTGTGTTTACCTATCTCCGTTTGCTGCTATAAACGTAAAGAATGTTAGCTTTTTTTTTACCACTGCCGCGAGTTGTGTGCGCAGTTCGTGAAATGACGCACCGGAGACGCGTTTCGCAGGTACTGGGAAGTTCTGCGTGATGTCACAGCTAGAAGCTGGCATTCAGGATGTCCAGCGAAGGTATAACGAAAGAAAATGCAACTTAAATGTGTTCCGTTGTATAAGGACACCATGTGAAGAGCATTGACTAGTTGGTACGTGGCTGAAGTTGAATTGAACGCGCACATGCTCGCACAGGGACTAAGAAACACAGGGCGCGGAGAAGTGGTCTTGAAGAAATCCTACGCCTGCGTGCCTGTTTGCGAATTCGCGCCGTCATTTCAACTTCAGCACAAAGACTTACACAAAAGGTGCTTCCGTACTACCTTTCACTACTCGTAAAACTTTGCAACTGAGTAGTTGGTATGCGAAGCATGGCACGGATATCTTATTTAGTCGCATTCGCTGCATGAAATCGCCGCCTGGGGGAACGTGTAATGGGAAAATGACTTATTAGCATCGTCGAAAGCAACACTGCTCTGAAAGGTCGTATGTATCGTAGATAATAAATAAAAAAATCTTGGTATTCTGGTACTGAAACGGAGAAGGTGATGCATATGCTTCACCAGAAGCACGACCCCTTATAAAGGTCACCGTTCTCCTTCGACAAAGTCAATTACACATTTGTCTGGAACCTATCAGCGAGGCTCGAAAAATTGTCTTCGTATACGTTTGCGTACAGGAATGGAGCCGAGATCTTTTTTACTGCCCGCTTCGGTGGATCGGTGGCTACAGTGCTCAGCTGCTGACCGGAAGCTATGTCGCGGGTGCATCCCGGCCGTGGCGGTTGCATTCCGGTGGGGGCAACATGGTAGAGGCCCATGTTCTGTGTGACATCCGTTCACGTTAAGGGGGCCCTGCAACACTTTTTGAGCATGGTCAGAAAACGCTGCCGATTGGTAGCAGAGGCTCCCGAGAACACGCGAGACAAATATTCTAGCGCAGCACGCGGCCGGGAATTCACAATAACTTACCAAAGCCAGCTGAACGTTGCTTTCTCTTCCCTCGACGAATGACGGAGGAAACTCAAAAATCACTCGTAGAAGGCCATCTATCAGCATTGGCTGATTCGAACATCGCGCGCTCGGTCGTTACAGGGATCGCCACGGGAGGCCGCGACTTGTCCACGCGTGCGCGTGCGATCACCCTGAAAAGGCAGCGTATTCGAAAATAAAAGAGAAAAAAAGTGCTCAAGGTCACGAGGCGTGCTTGACGTATTATCTTTGCCCATGCCATCCCTCCCTGCTTAGCTACCAGCGCTTTCGTCGGGACGAGAGAAGAGAGAATGCGATTGCAGCGTGTGACAAGTCATTGTAACTCGGCTCATACTGAGCGGACTCTTAAACTTTTTGCGGCGTTGAATTCGTGAGGCAATAAGGTCTTTTAGTGAATCCGTTCCATGGTTACTTGAAAAAAAAAAGTGTGTCAGGGCCCCTTTAAAGGACACCGGATGTTTGGAATTTCCGCAGCCCACCACTACGGCTTCCCTGATAAGCATGTTTTGGTTTTGGGACGTAACACCCCAGATATTATTATTATATATCGTTTTACTGAGGGGAGAGGCAAACAGGCAGAAAACATTGCTTTATGTTTTGACTATATTATTTTTCTGGGGATTGGAGGGCTGCTAAGGTGTGTAGGCGGAAATCTCGAAGCTGCCCCACCGCGTGCCCACCGCTGGCGTCTGGTGGTGACTAAACTGCCGTGTCCTCATATCAATCGTTCGCAGCCGATTATTTCGCTTCAACGACTGGACACGAACTCAAAGAAAACGAAAGAATGAAGATAACGCCTGAGATATAAACAGCATGAGCACAAGGCAAGAAAAACGAAAACAAACCAAAAAACACCGGTGCGCATATATATATATATATATATATATATATATATATATATATATATATATATATATATATATATATATATATATATATATATATATATATATATATATATATACTCAAAATACAACTGAAAGCATATTTTGAAATGGCCTTCCTTGCATGTGACATATCCCGTTTCACTGCGCTGGCTGCGAAAATCGCTTCGAGGGAATCTTGGCGACTATATGTGTCGCCACACGTACCCAAAGCGCACATCGTTACGTCCGCGCGCAGCGTCCCGCAACTCGCAAAACTTAACGTTATGCAGGCAGGGCAACGTTAGTTACCCTTGCTTGAGCTAAAGAGCGGCAAATGCAGCCAGCTGTCGTAATAAAGAGAAGAAAAAAAGCCTGGCTTCTTTCTCATGCTCGTAGAGAGGTGCGCGCATTTGCATTTGGCGCTGACGACGGGTCAAGCTACGGCAGGCAAAGTGGTTCCGGCGACGCGGACAGCTTACAGAGAAGGGGCCAGCGTTGCACAATCCCGCGCTTCGTGTTCGTATATCGGCAGCAGCGGCGCGTAGCCGGCCGCTGTCCTTGAGGGGGCCCCCCTCTTCCACTCGACGTGATCGGCGCGCGCGGAACGCAAACGACGGAGCAGCGCTACAGCGCGCACCGTAGTACACCTTCCGGAAGCGCGACCCACGTGGTTCCGGCCGTGACGTGCGTAGATGGACGCCGTGCAAAGGCTGGGTGCGGTTTGCTGCTCGTCGTGCTGTGGCCGCCGCGTTCCGAAAGCCGCGATCGTCGGGCTCCGGTGACGGACAACACCCCCGGCCTAGCTACCCGGGATTGAGGCTCGGGATACGGAAACCCGTCGCGCCGCCGAGCGCCCATTGGTTTTGTGTAGTGCGTGTGCGTGTGTGTGTGTGCAGCCGTGCGCGCGTGTTGTGTTGACTCGTGGGCCGTGCGTCGTTCGTGCGCTCACGCGAGCAAGTGGTGAGCGCGGCGGCATCAGCGCGGGAAATTCGAAGCTGCAAATGAGTAAGTGGCACAGCGAGAAGGCGAGTGCGCGCGCTTTGGGCTTGTTTTTGTGTTTCGTCTGATGTTTGCTTTGAGGAAATGCTAGTAGTGTTTGGCTTGCTGACGAATTCGGGAAACTGGACGTGTCTCGCTGATTATATGGATGGATTGTGCACGCGCGCCGAACTGTAAAGACGTGAGCTCAATTTCGCGTGCGTGTGCTGTGAATGGTAAGAAAGCAACGAAGGCACACACACGTAGCGCCCGTCTCCAGTGGGCTATTACCGTTCTAAAAAAATAAATAAAAGGACTACCATTACCTTGGTGTGTTTGTAAAATGTTTGAAGGGACGAGTGAAAGAAAGGGGATGTACCGAAGAATGATGTCAGTTGGAGGCACTAGGTTCAACGCCTCCAGTTTCCGATTGTCTGGTCGTCGTGACGCCGGCGGGTCTGCGTCGCAGACGGAAATGTTGGAGCCATGCTTCGCATGCTTTGTCAGTAGAGTGACGGCACAAAAAGAATCGGAACACCGAAGCCGTTATCTTGGGCCTGCCTCGATAGCCAGTTAAAGTTCTTTCCGTGCCTCTCGAACAATCGTAGCCTGCTGCGGCAAGGGCCGTAGTCACTGTGCTGCGCCAGCGCTTCGATCGGTTCAACCCTAAGGAAAGCAAATCCTTTTTCCGCGATGCGTCCCTCTACGGATGGTCGAGAGCTTCGTCGCTTTTTTACGCGTACGAACAGATGTAGGAACGGAAACTGTTTTCATAGTAATGAGTTTGATTCGCAGTGAGGGAAGAGCCGCCGCACGTGCCAGCAGCGTGCTACACTTGGCAGCTGCACAGCGAAACGAAGTGAAAGGTTGACATACGTATATTCTCGCATTGGGGTCATTGGAAGCATTGCATTGTCGTGCCATTTCTGTAATGTACATTAAAAATAAGAAAAGCAATGAACATTTAGGTAGTTGACACAATGGATGCTTCCCGCCTGTTGACGTTGCATGAATGTCTCTGCAGAAAAGGAGATTCCACTGAGACTTTCTAGATCGTTTTATAGGCTCCGTATCGAGCTTGTTTGCATGATGACTTTTTGAAGTACGAAATATGTAACGGTCGTGCTTCTAGAAAGATAATGATGACTTGAACGCATGATGCCTTTCGTTAATAAATGTTGTTTAAATTTTGATAATAAGTATTGTTTAAGATTTACCGGTTGCCTTCACTAATAGTGTGTCTCGCACTGCGATTGGATGTCACGTTCTTTTGAAAACAACTTTGGCATAGGAAGAAGATTACGCTTACATAGTGAACAGAAAGGCCACGGAGGTTTTAAAAGATGCAACATCAACACGCCCGGGCCTCACATTGCACCCGTGATGTTCATTTTCGTGTTTTTTATGATCGCAGCAACCTGCGAATGCTGGCAAAGAAAAAAAAAAAACGTTAGTGCGACACACACACACACACACACACACACACACACACACACACACGCACACACACGCACACACACACACACACACACACACACACACACACACACACACACACACACACACAAGCTTTATGTATAGGTGCGTTGTCAAAAATGACGGTTCCGGCACGTGGTCGTTAACTTCGTGCTGTGGCGGAATTCTCAGTGACAGAGCTTAACCACTGATGCGCAAACAAAACGGTGACATAGTTTTTTTTTCTTCCTCCCAACGGCCTAATTTTTGTTCTGCGCTTTCGCCGGCGGAGCGCGCATGCGGGTGCAGGCGTACGTGTTTGCGTGGCCCGACGGTTCTTTGCCTATGTATATGTATCTGTGACCTAGCCTTGAGAGGCAGCAGACGATCCTGTGGTGGCTTCGGTACAGATATGCCTCTGTAGTGAGCAGTATGCAGCACTCACGTTTGCGCACTAAAACGCGTAGAAAATCAATTTTATATGCCTGTAGCTTGAAGAATTATACACGTGTACGAAAAAGTGGGCCTTTAAAACACGAAGACGTCCTCCGTGTGTCGCAGCATCGCTAGCGCCAGGCACGAAACGATTCGTGTATGTAGGGATATGTTCACCGTATCTTCTGAAAGTTCACATTCTTCTCTAGCTGTCAACCTCAGTCTAATACGAGTTAAGTTTCCGTAAATTATTTAAAGTCCTTTTTGAACTATGTGTCGTGTCTTCAACGGCACCGGAAAGACAACACGCGGTTTGCGCTGAGCAACGCCGTAGCCTTGGGTTCTATTCTCGGTCGCAGAGGGTCGCATTGTGATTGAGGCGATGCGCAAGATCGTCTGCTTCCAGGTGGTCGAAATTTTCGGAGCCCTCCACTACGGCGTCTCTCATAATCATGTGGTGGTTTTGGAACGTTAAACCTCACACATCAATCAATCAATCAATCAATCAATCAATCAATCAATCAATCAACCAATCAATCAATCAATCAAGATCGTCTGCTTTGGTGGAGCTTGAAAGAAACCTGCTGGTCAAAATTAATGATTTGTGTGCTTTTACAACCCCAAACCACGATATGCCTATGGGGCACGCTATAGTGGAAAGCTCTGAATATTGTGATGAACTGGTGTCGTGTGTGTGCGCCGAAATCGCAACAGTACGTACGGGCCTTTACCGCTCCGCCTCGACCTACGTGCGACCACTGCACCCGCTGTGGTGGTGCAGTGGTTGCGGTGCTCCAGGGTTGACCCGGAGGTCGCGGCCGCCACATTTTGATGGGGGCGAATTGCTAAGGACCCGTGTACTTACTTTTGGTGCCGCCCCGCCGCGGTGGTCTATAGTGGCTAAGGTATTCGGCTGCTGACCCGCAGGTCGCGGGCTCGAATCCCGGCTGCATTTCCTATGGAGGCGGAAGTGTTGTAGGCCCGTGTGCTCAGATTTGGGTGCACGTTAAAGAACCCCAGGTGGTCGAAATTTGCGGAGCCCTCCACTATACAGCGTCTCTCTTAATCACATAGTGGTTTTGGGACGTTAAACCCCACATATCAATCAATCATTACTTTTGGTGCACCGTAAACAACACCAGATGGTCGAAATTTCCGTAGCTCTCCACGTACTACGGCGTCCCTCATAACCATATCGTGCTTTCGGGACGTAAAACTACAACAATTATCGATGCGACCGCCGGTGCTGGGTTCGAAGCAGCGACTTTAAAGTGAGCAGCTGAGAGCCGTGACCAGTGTACCACCGAGGAGGACGCTCGTCAAGATTAATGGAGCACCCTTACTACGGCGCGCTTCGTACTTATTTCGTGGTGTTTGCCCGTGAGTACGTAAAACCGCATTAGTAGGGAAACGAAATTGCTGTCAACACGAGCGCAACTGGACTGCAGACCGTCACTTCGCCTACATGAAAAAAAAAAGTGGGATTGGTCGGTAAAGAAACAGGGCTGCTACTTCGGACACTCTCGAAACTCGCCACGGTGGTCTTAGTGGCTAAGGTGCGCGGCTGCTGATCCGCAGGTCGCGGGATTGAATCTCGGTCGTAGCGGGCGCATTTTCGAAGGAGGCGAAAATGCCTGAGGCTCTTGTGCTCCTATTTAGGTGCGTGTCAAAGACCCCCAGGTGATCGAAATTTCCGGAGACCTCCATCACGGTGTCTCTCATAATAATATTGTCACGTGCTCTTTCAAGAAAGACGATGGCAGTTGTACATGTGCCATGACGGACTATAAAATGGAAAAAAAAAACGAAGAACTCGTTTGCGCGTTCCATTAAAAGTCCGACCTGCTTCTGGTGTCTCAATCTCTGCGACAAGACATCTGTTTTGACATCGAGTTCTTCGTTTTTGTCCATTTTATAGTCCTTCATGGCACATGCACAACAGCCATCGTCTTTCTCGAGAGAGCACGTGACAATAAGGTGGTTTTGAGACGTTAAACCTCAAAAATTTAATTGGACACTCTCGAATTCCGTCATGTTGTCAAATTCCACCATTGGTCAACTCTGATTGTTCCAGGAGGCCGCTGCGACCTCTCCGATTGGCTTAAGGTGCCGTCATTACGAAATTTGTCAAGATGGCAAAATTTGTGCGTGTTCAGAATAGCATCCCGGGTTCTCTTCTATACGCATGTTCGCTAAGTTTTACTGCCGTAGTGCTTGTTTTGGGGGACGCTTTTTTAAAAGTGGTCTTGTGTTTCACCGATAGAAATTTAGTGTGCACTCATCGCAGGTCCTCCCGTTTCTCCGGCCACTTTCTGCGTTATATCTTTCGCGCTGTCCCTCTATAATTATCGCTATATGATAGACTATGCCGCCAGCGATCCGTTCTTTTAGATCCCAGTCCTTTCATTCCATTCTAACCAAGCCTTATTTAAGGTTCATCAGTGCCTTTTCCAGACTTACTCGTGAGTTGTCCTTGTAGCGTTTCTCCTGATTTGCTGCGTGAAGTTTGCTTTATCGATAAACGTCTTTGGCGTGCGCCATCCTTATCTTGCATTCTTTCGTTATCGCTCCTCTGGCGTGAGTGTGGCCGCCACGAGATATAGACAGGGGCAGGAATCCGCTCGCAACGGGATCGCTATACACTGATAGTCTATGGTAGTCTATTCGCCGGTTTAAATCTTCAGTGAGCTTGGCTTAGCGGTCACTTCAGATCGATAATATTGGACAGATTTAGTTGGGCGTCCGCGAAGCTGTTGCGGACGTCCAACTAAATCTGTCTATTGACTCCGACGTAACGCTGTATTTCGTGAACTAAAGGATTCGTGAGCCCTATACGTATTTCCAGAATAACGAAGAAAAAAAAGGCCCTTTAAAGCACTCATCGTCTGAACGCCTAGGTTTTTCAGGGTACCCATCTTCGTGAAGTGGCGTCTTCCAGTCAGAAAACAAGAGTTGGAGCCGAACCATTCTTTCATAAATGTGATAACATGCAGTAAGTAGACCTGTAGTAGCTAGGCAGGTTTGTCAGCAAGCATATCTTCTTGAATGAAGATTTGTCAGCCATAGCGCAATGTAGTGATTAATTATAAAGGAAAAAAAAACAGAAATAACAACTCTTAACCTTTTAACATAGGACGTTGAGATGGTGTACCGAAACAGTGACTATTACAATAACAGCTGATTCATCATCATCGGCCTGACTGCGTCCACTTCAGGGCAAAGGCCTCCCCATGATCTGCCAATCGACCCGGTCATGTGCTTTCTGCTGTTACGTAATATCTGCGAACTTTTTAATCTCATCAGCCCACCTAACTTTCGGATCCCCTTCGTACGTTTGCCCCTTCGTGCGTTTGTCTTCTCTGGGAATCCAGTCAGTTACCCTTAATGTGCAGCGGTTATCCTGTCTACGTGCATGCCTGTCCGATTCATGTTCACTTCTTCATTTCAACCATGATATCCTTAAGGTTACACCTACCATTTTTCCTTTCCATTGCTCGCTGTGTCGTCTTCAATTTAAGCTGAACACTCTTTTTGTAAGTCTCCAGGTTTCTGCTCCGTAGATAAGTACCGGCAAGACGCAGCTGTTATATACGTTTTTCCTGAGAGTTAGCGAAGGATTGCCATTCATGATTTGAGAATGCTTGCCGAATGTGATCCACCCCATTCTTATTCTTGTACTTATTTCACTCTCATGGTTCGGCTCCGCGCTTACTACTTACTACCTGTCCTAAGTAGACATATTCCTTTAAAACATCCAGCGTCTCTCCACCTATCGCAAAGCGCTGTTTTCTTCCGAGACCGTTGCAAACTTTACTTTAGTCCTGCATATTAATTTTGAGACCTGCTCAACTGCTTTCCAGTTCTGTAATGATGAGCTGTGATTCGTCCCCTGAGTTATTTATTATGGCAAAGTCATCAGCGAATCGCAGGTTACTAATGTAATCCTCATTAATTCTTATCTCTAACTCTTCCCAACGTATTATAATCACCGCCATAATACGCGACACAGGTATTTTCGTAGCGGTGTGCCGCGTTTTTTTACCGTCTCTCGTCTGGAAAGTTCGCGCGCTCAATACTGTTAGGATATTCTCTCGTTATTCGTGTTTCATTCAATCTTTTTATGGTTGTTAGTTTGGTAGCGGTTGTTGTTATTGTTTACGGCTTGATAAAGGAGTAACGACTAAACGTGTAAGCATGTACAATAAACACCGCAAGCACACGCTTGTAAATAATGAGAAAGCCTGCAAGGCGCAATGATTGACCAGAACTCACGTTGAAAAATTTTGAGAAAAATAAAGTTCCCCCACAGCCCTCCCATCGCGATAGCACGAGGAGGTTGCGAGTTTGACAATTGAGTGAGAGAGACATCACACGGTGGTCAACATAAAACACCTCGGTAAGAGGCGAGCATTGTTACCTAGCAGATTACGCAGCCAAATGGGATGGATAGATTAGTTCGTGTGCTGTGAATAAGATCTGCACATTACCGCCTAAAGCTCGTAAAAGCTCTTAGGCTGAATAATAGGAGTAAAGTCTTAACTGCCCCAAATTGTGCCTCAATATATAGCCTGTAAGTTACTACATGTTAGCGGACTGTGATATTGTAGTTGAGACTGGACTATGCGTAGATTGTCTGTGTACACAGGGTGTTTTAGCCAACTGCGCCTAATATTACAAAAACAAACAAGCGTGGCGATTTGGCCAGGATTCCTGTCGGAGCCGGGTACGCAGCTCGCAATATTCTTTTCCCAGTCTGCCAATCAGGGTAGGTAAAAAAGGCTCAGCTTAACTAATTTTCAAACGAGTAAGTCTATAGCGAAAAATCTTCGATGCCAAAGTTGTGGTACTTTTTCTAGTGTAGAAAAGTTTATTTGCACTATGTACAATAAACAAAAGTTTGATAACATTCCAGTAATGGGCACATATTCCAAGATATCGGAACACTTCACTCGTGCTAAATTAAGAGCCAGTCCGATAAGTTGCATAACTAAATAATACTGCTTAATTAACCTTTCAAACAGTACATCCAACGAAAAATATTGAGTAGACAAGTTGTAACGTTTCTTCAGCACCGTCGGATTATTTCATTTGTGCCGCGTTTAATTTTCTAGCTTTTTTTTTGATAGTGCAAAATTAAAAGCGTACTTGCCGCAAGTTAACTAAAACACCCTGTATATATCTTTTATCGCTACGTCGTGCTTTCAGTCGCGCTTTCAGTCTCAGCACCGTCGTTTCCGGCTCGCACAGCCGTGTGTTTGCAGCGTATGCACTGCGATTATTGCACAATGAACCTAAAGGTATCAAGAGTGGCCGAACAAACGAGGCATTGGCCTTGAGCAAGCGTGTCAATAAAGGGTACGTGTCTGTCTTCGTTTTGGCAAGACGCGTACCGCATAATATATATATATATATATATATATATATATATATATATATATATATATATATATATATATATATATATATGAGAGAAGTGTATACCTAAGGGCTCGTTTTTCAGTGTTCTGCGGCGGCTGCATTTCCGATGGAGGCGGAAATGTCGAGGCCCGTGTGCTCAGATTTGGGTGCACGTTAAGGAACCCCAGGTGGTCAAAATTTCCGGAGCCCTCCACTACGGCGTCTCTCATAATCATATGGTGGTTTTGGGACGTTAAACCCCACAAATCAATCAATCAATCAATCAATCAATCATCGTTTTTCAGTGTTTTGACACAATATTAATGAGATCTAACAGACAGTAATGCCGAGAAATGTACAGGGGAAGTTATTAGAAGCAATGGAATGTAAATAAGAAGAAAGAAAAGTGAGTGAAAAAATAACCAGCCGTGAGCCTGCAGGAATCGAACCTATGACCTTCGAATTACGCGTTCGATGCTCTAACCACTGAGCTATCACAGCGGCCTGATAGCTCAGTGGTTAGAGCATCGAACGCGTCATTCGAAGGTCATAGGTTCGATTCCTGCAGGCTCACGGCTGGTTATTTTTTCACCCACTTTTCTTTCTTCTTATTTACATTCCATTGGTTCTAATAACTTTCCCTGTACATTCCTTGGCATTAATGTCTGTTAGATCTCTCTCTCTCTCACACACACACACACACACACACACACACACACACACACACACACACACACACACACACACACACACACACACACACACACACACACACACACACACACACATATATAAGTTTGCCGACCTCGCCGTTATTTATAGACCGCGTGTTCCTCGTCATTTGAGATGTGTTTTGACTACAACCCATGGCTGAAAGCGATCGGCAGTCGTGTGAAAGTTACTTCGTGGGAAGTCTGGCCACGTTGCGATTTGAAGCGCACTTCTTTTTATGTTCCCCGAAAGTCTGTTGTACGGTTTCACGAGGGACTGGTCGGCTTTAGTGCAGGAAACCCCCTGTCCTTATACGGGGCTTGCGTTGTTGCTTTCTTTTGGTGTTTTCCCCGTTTGCTTGTGTTCGCCAGGGTTACCTATTCAGCTGCACCCACGGAGAATACGAAAGAACACAACATTAATCTGGGTGCCCAGTTACTGTACACAATCCATATCGGTGTCCAGGCGCTAAAACTTTTCAGAGTTTTAAAGCCGCGGACTGTTGGCGTGGTGTCCACACGTCGTTATGTTCGGTTTTACTCTCCCTCCTTTCTACTGTTCGCCAGCCGCATTCACGGAAAGCACGAAAGAACGGAAGACTTGGGCCACATAATCGCTCGGGGCTCTCAGCACCAAAATTCACTGCAAGAAGATTAAGCGATGTTGCTCCCTAGCCGTATGGTCCACGTGTTCTGGCAACCCACTGTAGTACATCTCCCCGTTTTTCTTTCGTCCAACATACGCGCACAAAAAAAAAGAAAAAAAGGAGGGTATACGCTTGGGTACTCAAGCCCTGGGATTTGTGGCTAGTGGTGTAGCTAGAAATTCTTTCGGGGATGGGCGTGGGAGGAGTTTTTTGTTGTACTCTATGTATGTTCGTGCGTGCGTTGTATGGTGCGCGTGTATACGTACGCATGCAAAATTGAAAAAAAAATTGAGAGTTTCACCGCCTCCTCTTCCGGCTGTATACACCAGTGTTATGGCGTTCCAAAACGGCTTGCGCACGCAAGCCCTTGCGTTCACTTGTGTTCTTCTTGGGTGCGGACCATGACACTGCCCATCCAATTTCCGAAAGGCAACGAAAGCACTGTTGCGTTTTCTCCTGTTTCATCGTTTGTAATGTCAAACTGTTACGCGCCGGCCCAGTCAATGACATTTTTTTCTCCTCCTCTATAACTTTCCTTCCCCTCTACCCTCCTTCCCCAGTGCAGGGTGGCCTACCGGGGCTCAGCCCTGCATTGTTTAACCTCTCTGCCTTTCTCCTTATGTTCTCTTTCTCTATCTCTCTCCATGGGTGCAGCTGTGAGTACGAAGGAACGCGCAACACAGCGTGCATACGCGGGTGGCTTACTATTGCCGGCGCTGAAACTTCGCATAATAGAGCTTTAGCGCCGGGGGCTAGCCGTTGGGTCCCGGCGTTCTTTTACACCAGGTAGGTACTGAACCACAGCTGACGCTTACTTTCTCAAATGTTCAAGGTCATGACGCGCGCTCAGGCGTAGCTTCTTGCACCTTTGCTGTTTCCCTTGTGTAGCTTTCAACCTGCTCGTTGGGACGAAAGGAAAGACAGAAAGCGCCTAGTCCCGCCGCGGTGGTCTAGTGGCTAAGGCACTCGGCTGCTGACTCGCGGGTCCCGGGATCGATTCCCGGCTGCGGCGTCCGCATTCTCGATGGAGGCGAAAATGCTGTATGTCTGTGTGCTCAGATTTGGGTGCACGTTAAATGTGGTGTTTTTGGGACGTTAAACCCCACATATCAATCAACGGGTGCATGTTAAAGAACCCCAGGTGGTCGAAACTTCCGGAGCCCTCCACTACGGCGTCTCTCGTGATCATGTGGGGGTTTTGGGGCGTTGAGCCCCACATATAAATCAAACAGAAAGCGCGCTTAAAGCATGCGACAAATCCCTGTGACTCCGCTCCCACATTACGAATTCGAGAAAGTTTTGTCACGGTCGACCTGTGAGGCAAAAAAAAAAACTCCTTTAGTAAAGTCAATAATATTGTTATATTGTTGCAGGGCACTTAATGTCACGAATGTCACGGCCATCACTCATTTTCAGTTCGATTGATTTCTGAGTTGTCCCTAGCGTCTTCGCAAGTATGTTTTTGTTTTTCGTTAGTCTACGACGTCTGATGCCTTAATACATTGCAAATAATATCTTGAATGTTCCTTCGTAAGACAGCTGGGAACTTCGATGAATGTCTTGATCTATTTATTTCCCATGTGTTAAGATGTGTATGAAGGAAACTGATAAGTTTATTTTCTACTTACAAAAACAGGAAATGAGCAGTTAGGGAGAACAGGCAAAAACGAACTTATGTTCTCTTCCCTATCTTGTACAGTATTTCCCCACGTGTAGGGTAGCCAGCCGAATCTAGCTTGGTTACCTTCCCTGCATTTACCCTTCGTTTCTCTTCTTGTGTTTTACAGTGTGTACTCAACCGCAGCTTCGTAGACCGAATTTTCAAGGTAATCGCGTTCAGATTAAAAAAAATAACAACCTCTAATTCAACGCAATGTGTTAAACGGTATAAAAAATAATAAAGACGCAACGAGGTGGCCGTCATCTCTTACGCGCAGCCTAGTCGCCGTCTCGTTGGGCATTTTCCTCCGCATAAGCGCCGGATGATTCCCACACAAACATCGAACGCGGAAAAGCCGGCCTCGACGGTCAATGGCTCGTAGCGCTTGCGGCACTTCGTGACGCAACAGGTGGCGGCCGCTTTTTGTTGGCAGGCCAGCTGCGAAAAAGGTGCACTCTCCCTGCGCGCGCGCGGTGCGTCACGCTGTTGACGCCGCCTGGCGGCCATGTTTGCGTCACTTCTCTCGCGTCCGAACGGCGTCGTTGTTTGCGTTCGGAGCGAGCCGGAAGAGCTTGTCGATCGGAGGCTTTCGGCGTACATATCGGCGCACTATACGCTGCCAACTGCGACGTGGAGGAACTGTTTTTGGCCATCGTATATAGGCGAGTGCGAAAGCGCTGTTTCTCCCTAAGGAAGAGGGGGAGGGGTCCGGAGGGAGAAAAGAAAGCGTTCTATACTCCCCCCCCCCCCCGCCATCCGTGGTCTAGTCCGAAAGAAAACGATTGCTATGAGCATAGAGCTTCTTGAAATTGACATATTTGCACAGCGCAAGACTATGAGTAGTTACGACGTAACTACAAGAGAAGAGACAAGGACAGAAAGAGCGCTCTTTCTGTCCGTGTCTCTTCTACTGTAGTTACGTCGTAACTACTCGTAGTCTTACGCTGTGCAAACATGTTGATTCCCAATCACCAACTAGCCCCAGCATCTGTCTTCTCGAAGTTGACTAGAGGGGACTTCGGCGCTGCGATGGTTCCGCCACCATGAAAATGATTAGTAGTACACAAATTTGCCTAGTCTTCGTGCTAGCGTACTCGGAAAGCACTTGGGGCTTTTCTAATTGGCGTTTTTTGTGTTTTGTTTTGAATAAAAGAACGGGTTGTTGTGGACTCGGTGACCAGATTTGAACTGATGAGTCCGAAAGGTTGAGGGGGTGAAGCGCAACTGCTGAACACTGGCTTACTGTCTTTTCGTGACAACGCAGCTTCAAGCCGTGTGAGGCCAAGCGTAGCCGTAAGAAAGAAGACGAGGCAATTGCTCGTGTACCATAATTTCAATGCTGGCTGAAACGCCGTGCGTTGCAGTTCCCATGGACATTAGCGCCAGAGCTTCCTGTATAGTAAGCGTTGTAGGAAGCTATATGACTACGAGAATTTAAAACTGCGTGTGGGACGACACACCAGAGTGGAAGTGTAGACAGGGCGAACTCAGAGTAACGACTCGATTTACTGAAATTACACATGATTGATTGATTGATTTGTGGGGTTTAACGTTCCAAAACCACCATATGATTATGAGAGACGCCGTAGTGGAGGACTCCGAAAATTTTGACCACCTGGGGTTCTTTAACGTGCACCCAAATCTGAGCATACGGGCCTACGACATTTTTGCCTCCATCGGAAATGCAGCCGCCGCAGCCGGGATTCGAACCCGCGACGTGCGGGTCAGTAGCCGAGTACCTTAGCCACTAGACCACTGCGGCGGGGCAAAATTACACATGATTGCCTTCTGGACAATGAGCGTGTCATGAAAGCGTGATGGTATAGTGCACTACCTACCCCACCAAGGCCCCTATATCCACCCACGGAAATCAAGTTACGCGGACGACCGATCAGGGCCACGTCTAGCTATCAAAAAAGAACTTCGAAATTGAAGCGAACTCCACAATGGACATCAAAAATGAAAATAAAACGATGCAATGCTTCCCACAAAGGTCTGCTATGGGATCTTGCTTTCCGGACTTACGGTGGGAAGTGAGCAGCTATTTGAATGCAACATCGGGGATCATTGGTGGACGTTATCGTGAAAGAAACATGCGTAGCCATATCAATGCACAGTAAAAAAAGGATGTGAAAGGTTTTTACTAAAAGTGTGGTGCAAAACTGCTGCTGGTGTCTTTAGATGATTGCAGGGCGGAGGGGGCTGCAGCCGCTGTCCCCTCCGCCCCACCGCGGTGGTCTAGTGGCTAAGGAACTCGGCAGCTGACCCGCAGGTCGCAGGTTCGTATCCCAGCTGCGGCGGCTGCATTTCCGATGGAGGCGTAAATGTTGTAGGCCCGTGTGCTCAGATTTGGGTGCACGTTAAAGAACCCCAGGTGGTCCGAATCTCCGGAGCCCTCCACTATGGCGTCTGTCATAATCATATGGTGGTTTTGGGACGTTAAACCGCACAAATCAATCAATCAATCAACCTCTCCCCTCCCCGTGGTTCAGGCTCTTTGTTGCAAAGAGTACGCAATGTGTAAAGGAATAGACAAGGCAGAAAAATGGACCAGACGGAAGTTCCCGGTTCGCTAGCTTAGCTTCACGTCATTTGCGATAGTAAATTAAAATATATGCGCAACTTGTCGTTCAATAGAACCTTCTTATATAACTCGCTTATTTTGGTGATGGCATCGTGCGCGAAAAACCTGGCGCCAGCAAGCGTGCAGAAATGCGACAGTGCTTTTCTCACGTCTGCTTTGTGGTCTGTCCTGAATTGTGCCGTGGTTTGAACGCGAGAGCGTCTGTGTTTCTTCTTATTCCTTGTGCAGTTGTCAGTATAATTGACCACCAACTTGCAGGACGATTTGCTTTTTTTAGCGTTAAAGAGCTTGTTTCGCAGAAATTCTGGTGTGGCGGTGGCGTTGTTGGCTGCGAGCAAAAAAATAATCATCTTGCGCCTGACCCCCCCCCCCCCCCTCCCCCCGAAAAATTGAGAAAGATTCAAATAAAATAAATAATAAAAATTCTGGGTCGGAGTCAGCATCGAAACCGGGTCGTTTGGGTGGCAAGAAGGTGTTCTACCACAGCGCCACGCGCCTGCTTGGAAGTGCAGTGAAAGTAACTCGCATGCTTTACAAATGTACTTGTCTTGTACAGATGCTTCCCAACGCAGCATGTAATATCGCAGTAATAATGCGATATTGCAAGCGTACATTGCGATCGGGCGCCAGAACATGCGATGGTCACGACTTCACGGTTCAAAGCGAGCGCACCAACTACAAAAGGCACACACGTTACGGCGGCTTTTCTTTTAAGGCCACGTAGTGGGCGCATATCAAGTTCGAAAAGATTTCACCCGCACAATATCCCGTGGTTCAAAGCATGCTATCCATTACACAGAATGCATGCAGTCGTATGCTAAAGCTTCACTGACACTAGCCATTTCGAAGTCGGTACGCACACACTAGTGTGGTTTTGGGATGTTAAACCCCACCAACGCCTCCTCTAGAAAGATGCCTGAGGAATGGCTCGTGCTCCCAGCGGAGTTGACCTGCATTCAGTTTCGAACAAGCGCCGTGCAGGGGCGCTCGCGATGACACTATCATCATGGCGGCGGTACTAGCTAAGCGTTTTTCACCTGCAGCCCATAGGGGCGCGTCAGTCAAGAGTTGTTCAAGACCGGCAACTGTACACCACTATTTCGGAGGCTATGCAAAGTGTTGCGTTGTTTCACCGTCCGCCACAAGTGATGCTAGCGACCGATAACATTCTAAAATAAAGGAGGAAAAGGGGGTGGCAGCTGTTTTTCTGCTGATGCGGCAGGCATCTTTCTAGAGGAGGCGTTGACCCCACATATCAATCAATCGGCACGCACTAGGAACAGGCTATCGCTGTCGTGTTCAACTCAACCTAAAGGCGTGGCTTAAGCGTTAAACGATTTGTACTTGGTACTTTAGTAAGGGAGGGCAAAAAGTCGTCCCGTGGATAATACTAACGAGAGAGAGAGAGAGAAACAACTTTATCCCATCTTAGGGGAAAGGGGATGCTAAAAGGAGAGGGATGCTACTCGCGGTATAGGCCTCTTCTACCACCTCAGCCCACCTCTAGGCACTGCGCCGTGCTCCCTACCGGGCTGCAGAAATTAGGTGCCTTTCTCCTCTTCTAACCACCACCACCACCTCAGGATAGCCTTCTGAAGGTCGGGGTTGTAGCTGCGCATGGCAGCCTCCCACAGCTCCTGACTATACTTATTTGTTTACGAAGGCTCGGGGGAGGGGAGTGATTTCGACATTGCCACATAATGTGGTTAAGGTCCGCTTTCCTGACCGTACAAAACTTACAGTCTGAATTAGGGTATATTTCGGGATAAATTCTATGGCGTAAGGAAGGGGAGAGGAAAAGTTCGGGTTTGTAGTTTACGCCGGAGGATCTCATGCCTGCGGGAGAACTGACGCTGTAAAGGCGGTAGGGTTCGGCGACCGAGGCGAGGCGGTAGTACTCTCAAAAGTAGTTTTGTGTAAGTGGTGCTAACGAAATTTGGTATGGGGCAAGTGTGTTCAGAACAAAAAAGGGTTAACGATTTAGAGTACCTGGTACTCTACTATGGGAGAGCATAAAGCCGTCCCGTGGGCCTCACACTAGATGAGTGTGTGTTTAGAAAGAGTTTTCAACGATTTAGAGCACGATGTACTCTACTATGGGAGAGCTTACAGCCGTCCCATGTGGCTGCGTCAGTGGGGGGGGGGGGGTTAGAAAAAGGGGGTAACGATTTAGAGCACAGGGTACTCTACTATGGGAGAGCTTAAAGCCGTCCCGAAGCTATCACGCAAGCCAAGGGCTGTCGTTCTGACGCCAGTGGCCGCAATTTTTTAACGGTAATCAGTTATACTGTATCCACCAGCTTGGCCCGACCGAATTTCTAGTGTGAAAAATTGCGGCCTTCGAAGGTGCGCTGGCCACGACCACATTTGTATGCGTTATTTTACAATGATTGACTTTCTCTCAATCATAGGCTTGCCGGCGATCAGCTGTTCGTCATATGGCAATCTGATCTTTTATCCGGGTGACTTGTGATTTTACGTTGCCTGCATTTAATTGCAGGCTGTAATGGACGCATGATCGCCCTCGTTGCCTGTAGCAAATGAATTGTTGCTCATCTAAGCACGTTGATAAAGGTCTTAATCCGGGCATGCAGGAAGGTAAGAAGAGGGAGCATTTTGCAGTGAGAAAGAAAACAAGAAAGAAAGAAAAAAGAAACGAAAGAAAGAAAGAAAGAAAGAAAGAAAGAAAGAAAGAAAGAAAGAAAGAAAGAAAGAAAGAAAGAAAGAAAGAAAGAAAGTAGCAGTTCAGGCATACACATTTTCTGGGCAAGGTCGCCTAATGTTTTTCGTTTTCGGGTGTACGAGTCTGTACAGAGAGTGCCCCGCCGCGGTGGTCTAGTGGCTATGGTACTCGGCTGCTGACCAGCAGGTCACGGGATCGAATCCCGGCTGCGGCGGCTGCATTTCCGATGGAGGCGGAAATGTTGTAGGCCCGTGTGCTCATTTGGGTGCTCGTTAAAGAACCCCAGGTGGCCGAAATTTCCGGAGCCCTCCACTACGGCGTGTCTCATAATCATATGTTGGTTTTGGGACGTTAAACCCCACATATCCATCAGTCTGTAGAGAGAAGCGTCCCCGCACAGATTACTGCGGACACAGAACTATGCGGACACAGTGACGCATGCCGAAGCACGGCTTGCCATTTATTTACTTTTACTACCTGTAAGTGTTTCGTTTCCATTTTATAATACAATGCCATATTTTGACGGAGGGGGGGGAGGAGGATTTAGGAGCTATTTAGAATGGCTGTTCGAACAGATGATTGCATTCGTATAATTCCTGGGCACTTTATCTTCTGGTACGACGCTGAAACGTTCCGGTAGAAACACGTGACTCATCGCTTGAAGATGATCTCATCTGGAAACGTGACTCGTGTGTATACGCGATCGTTCAAGTAAAACATATCGCTAAGACTGCGTACGAGACTGTCATAAATGAATATATAGTGGCGTCGTCGCCAGCTTTTGACTAATATTGGCCTTTATCGATGTTGGCGCCGTATACAGAAAGCTCGCGCGTCTGCGCCAAGACTTTTTTCACGACGCCGTGACGACAAAAGCGGCTAGCGAGGGGACAGCTAACGATGTTGTTACTCGTTTGTTGTTTCCCGAAGACGTGCCAAGTCATAGCCCCCACCGATTGCTGGCGATCTGGCACGAAAAAAAAAAGAACAAAAAGGAAACCCGCAGTTACCGCCGACAAGAAAACACCCCGGGGATAGTGATTTCCATCCAGTGAAGTTCATCGCCGATACACTTAGTTCTTGTCTTGGCTTCCGTTGTTACTCTTTCTCTCAAGCTTGATATCATAGTTTACGCACGTGCTAGGAGAATTTTAATGCGACACATTTTATGGGACGCAAACCGGGATCTCTATAGGGACTGCTAGTCGATCGATCGATCGATCGTGATGCGCACAAATAAAGAAGTCGGGCAGAAAGAAATGAGGTCGTCGCCTGCGTATTGATGCAGCACGGTGTGCGAGGGCACCACTGGATTTACAAAGAATCAACACAGTGTGGCTGTTATGACGACGGAAAACCTATAGACGTGAGCCGACATTATATAGGCGTTACTTGCCGTATTTTAGCCGGTGCTAGTCAGCACTAAAAATTATGCATGTCAATTTAGTTCAGTCAACGTGAGCAATTGCCAGCAAGTGCTACGTTATAAGAGTGAATACAATGATCCCGCGTGTGACGATTATATTTTTGTTCGACAATTATGACTAACGTCTTGGTGCAAAATTAAAAAAAAAATAGAGGGCATAGTTAATCAAGAACCGTGAATGCTGTATGCTCGAGTGGTCACAAGTCAAAGGAACGTCGAGCGTGCCAAAATTATGTTGTTTGTAGAAGCGCCTGAAGAGCGGAACGTTGGCGTCAACTGTTTTATCTCGGCGACTCGTCCTAGGGCTGTCGATGACTTGTAATGTATTTTGTGTGCAAACTGTGTGTGTATTTGTGTGTGTGCAAACTGTGTGTGTTTTTTGGGAACAAACCCTTCAGCGTGTCTTCCCACTCTGCTGTACAAACATCCGCATTCACTTATTTTCGTCCTCACCTGAATCATCACCTCTCTTGTTAGAACCCAAATATGTAAGACTTCCGGTGGAGCGTACTCAAACGCGTACTCCCGCTTCCAGCTCACTCGTAAAGCTCCCTTCGATGATAGATAGGTACTGGGAAACTGTGGAAGGGTAGCCTACACGGCTGGCATGTTTGCTTGCCTACTCCGAAATCTAGGTGGCTATTCTTGCGAAAAATTAAGATCGCTTCGGGTCTCTGCACGTGTTGACGAAGCCATTGTCGTGCGGAGAAGCGTAGCGGCAGTTATAAACGCATATACTCGTTGATAAAAAAAGCGGCTGCAAGGTTTCAGTTCAACAGACCACACTGTCACAAAAAAAAAAAAGCCACCGAGTAAACAATCTGCGTCACATACTGTTTGCTCGTAATCTTCGCGACGCGACGGAAGTTCTCGGCCCACGCATTAGCCACCTTGCTCCAGCTGTGTATACTATGTAAACACACGCATGTATATGACACATACAGATATAGGCTCGAAAACGACGACCGTCCTGCATGCTTATATTCCATCCACATTGCCGTCGTAAGTGGAACGGAACGCGTGCCAACGTTGACTTGAAGTTGTCTCTTAGTGCTGTGTGATAAAAAAATAATAAAGAATTGTCTCGTATACTCTTAAGTATTTTTTTTCAGAGCCAGCGCAAATATTGAACACGGTCTCTCGTAATAAATGTAAATACTTTCGAGCAACGCTGATTTGTGTGTGTTGAACGCAGTGCGAGCGCAAATGTGTTGATCACCGACGTTTCCCGTGGGGATTGTTACGAAGAACGGAAGCGCTTCCGTTTTCGCTTTGAGAGTATACGTATTGTGAGTACGCTTAGGGAGTATACGTGAGAGTGGAAGTGTTATACGACGACTTTGTATTCTGCGTGTTCGCAGATCCTTCCGGGGAAGTGTTCTGGAACTCGCCGGCCGCCACCGAAGGCCACGGGCGTCAGTTCGACGCCTATTGGAGCGAGTGCGACCACTTCCGAATCGACGACGACGAAGAGGAAGACGATCGAGCAACCCACCAGAATCCAGGTATCGCACACGGTTGAACACATCAACAGGTTGCAACTGAGTCCCGGAGCAACCTGAGAAACGTGTGATCGGCAGCTAGTTGGAACACATGTACAGTTACAAGACAGCGCGAAAACAACAAACACGACCTGCGTATATATATTTTTCGTACTTGAGTTTTCTTACCGTGCTTCCTAGGATGAACAAAGACGAGACAGTAAAAAAACGAGACAGATAGCGCTAGTCCTGTTTCGTCTGTCCCGTCTTTGTTTTTGTGTTTTTTCGCGCTGTCTTTTTTTTTTTCAGTATGAATCTCGAAACAAGCCGGAGCCTATACTGGCGCGTTTAAGCAAAGTGCGCACTGGCAACCGGAGCGGCCCTTTCTCCACCTGTACGATACAGCAGCTTTTAGGTGCATCGCGTAAGATGACGGTATACTCGTATCGATCGATAATTGCCTGTGTCGGTAATAAGATTTGAACCACTGCGCGATGCCCCTGCTCTGTCAGTCATTTCCTTATTGCTGTCACTATTCCTGCCATTGCTTATTCGCTATTTTTTTTTTCAATCTTTCTTCGGTGCGCATGTTCGTGCCGTCAAAATCAGGGGTCCGCTTAAATGATGGCTGCAAGTTATGTTTGGTTACTTACAGATGCTCTTGGGTGGGTTATTGCGCGAGCACTCGTGTTAGTCTATATATAGTCGCGTGATCAGCCTTAACGTTTAAAACGGCGCTTCAGATACTTGCTGCTGCTGGAAGAACGCACTAGTAACAATGTCACTACACCAAGTGTAAGACTGGGCTGACACCTCGCGTACTCGCAAGTTAGACTGTACAAGTACACGCGCCTCAAAGAAACATTGTGAATGCGTTACTCATGGTTACCCGTCCTTCTCCTTCTAAACACGTGTTTTTTTTTTTTGTCCACGAATGAGCACGTTAAAAACCCCCATGTGGTCAAAATTTCCGGAGCCCTCCATTACGGCGTCTCTCATAATCATGTGCTGGTTTTGGGGCGTTAAACCCCACATACCAATCATCAAACCATGAATGCATTTGTGACTGTGTATATGTTGTGCGTGTTTTGTGATCTCTGTCTTCGACATAATCGACGTAAATATCACCTACTATTCCTGCTGTGTGAACACAATGCCCCCCCCCCCCCTCTTATCTCTTGAACTCTAGACAATATGTGACATGCCAGGTGATCAGCCGGGCTAACAACTCCGCCGCGTGTATAAATTAAGTTGGTTTCATCTCTCATTACAGAGGAGCAGGATGCGGACTGGCTCCGCGAGGTGGGACTCGACTTTGTGCTTGACGATGTCCTCGGTGAGTACGTTTCGATGGCTGTGTTACATTCTGGTAGTTTTTTCCATCCTCCACAAAGGTGATCAGATTTTTCACCACAATAAATCTCTCTGTCTCCTCTTTTTTTACGTTGGGCATTGTTTACGGATATAGAACAACAAAGAAATTGGCTATGGAAGGTCCTTCAGACCATGGGTACATGTTCTCGCGGAATAGGACAGTACATCACTCACTTATAAGCTTTGAAAAACAAACGAGCAAAACAATCATGCAGGTTCAAGCGGTGGGACTCACCAGCATAGCGACGGATCTGCGCCACCTGTGGCGCCCCCTCCGGCGGCCCGGTCGTACGTGCGTACTCTGAGCCGGGAGCAGGCAGCGGCCGTCCAGAGGCGGCTGGACACGGTCACTCTGCGTCGGCGCAAGCACCACGCGCGCCAGGACGTGCGCAACGTTTTCGACCCGGCCGCCCACCAGGTATGCGCCCCAGCATACCGCGTACGATACGTAGACATCGTCGTCTGCGTGTACACCTGTATATACACCGTATACACATAGAGAGCCCTTGACCAGATTTCACTCATGCACAAGGGACCATTATAACAGCGGCGTCGTTCTGCGTTTCTTAACGTAACGCTGCATGGGCTTACCGGAAAGGCCTTTTGGGTTCGCGTTCTTTTATACACGTTCCGGTCGCCAGCTTGTTGTTCGTCGTTTACATTGCGTTAGCATCACATTTCCACTTTCAGGATGTGTTGCCTTGCCCGATGCATACATCAAGCCGAGTCTTAACCTTCACGGTGCGTCGTTGGGAAACGTCCGAAACACCGCGCGGGCAACTGGACGAGCGAATCACGGCAACGGTCGGTCAAGTACCGCCCACTTAGACGCATGCCTGGTCACATGGGCGTACATGCATCAGGAATGCTGTTACATGCACAATAGCATTTATAGGCGGCGATGCATTCACTTACGCCATTTTGGGAATACGGAATAGAACCATTCGAAGGTGTCTACCTAATCAACTTGCGTAACAGAGCCGTCGTGTGTGATACGGACAAAGGCTTGAACAATCTTTATTAGTGTTTACCAGTGCTTACTTGTGTCGACTTCCATGCGTTGTCGTATGTTTTTTTTTCTTTTATTTACTTCCCAGGGAAGCGTACACACAGAACTAACTGTGTTCTCTTTCCTGGCCCCGCCGTGGTGGTCTAGTGGCTAAGGTACTCGGCTGCTGACCAGCAGGTCGCGGGTTCGAATCCCGGCTGCGGCGGCTGCATTTCCGATGGAGGCGGAAATGTCGTAGGCCCGTGTGCTCAGATTTGGGTGCACGTTAAAGAACCCCAGGTGGTCGAAATTTCCGGAGCCCTCCACTACGGCGTCTCTCATAATCATACGGTGGTTTTGGGACGTTAAACCACACATATCAATCAATCAATCAATCAATCAATCAATCAATCCTCTTTCCTGCTTAGCCTCCTGGCTTTCTTCTCTCTTTCGTATATCTTTCTACGCCAGAAATATGTGCTTATTCAATAAACGGTACCCAATTGGTGAAGTCAAGGCATGGAAACTTATCCGGTCGGGAAGAATCATTAAATAAATAGACGAGAATGCCGGCCACAAGAAGATAAACTATGCACTAACGTTTGGACACCCAGAATGGGAGCCTTGTGCACAGGAGAGGTAAACGCCTAATTAGGCTAAGGCACGTGACATAGTTAAGCATTTTGCGTATACAGTTGGTGGGTTACCGTACGTGACGCTGAGCGCACTTTTGCTTGTTTGTATAGTCATAGATCCCTGATCTAAATTGGAAGTCAGGTCCTTCTTCGACGACACGCATGTTGCCCCAGTCTATCACATGACTTGAGGCTTGCGCATTTTCGGTGGTGTTCGAGCATGCCTTCTCATTATTCACATCGTTACAGCGCTGTTTCAACCGTCGCGCGAACGGCGATTCTTTCACACAGTTTGCGCACGAAACCGTTCGTAAACCATGTGAATAGGTTTGAACATGACGCATACGTAGTGGCGACAAACGCTAACACAAAACCTTGTGTACGCTATTCTGAAACTGTCTAATGTTATGTTCGGCAATGGCGGTCACGCTCTCTCACCGCAGCCGTTCATAGCCTGGTAAGTCACTTAGTCGTGACGGTAAGCGAAAAACAAAATAGACACGAAAACACAAGTGCAAGACGCACACGCTCTCTGATGAGTATGTTCCAACTAGCCCAATTTGCTACTTTACTTCGCCATAAGCGGCTATAGTAGTGTATCATTACGAACCGCAGAATGCTGGCGATGCCTCGGACGGACGCCGTGGCGAGATGCGCCTGTCGACCGCCGCGCCACCCAGCGGTCGGACCCCTGCGGGGCCACTGTGGAAGAACCACTGGAACCAGTACGACGCCATCGCCACGCCCGACGTCAAAGGTAACGTAGAGAACAAAAAAATGACAAATCGACGGTCACGAGACGACCAAGGGCCGAGACACGTCGACGTGTGCCCCTTGCGCAGGCGTGGCCGTGCTGGGGTTCAAGATGAAAGGGACCTTGCGAGGACCGCCGGCGGAAGCAACGTCCCTCACGCCACCAGAAGAGGAGGACGAGGACGAGTCGCCGGTCGCGGTCCAGCCCGGAGTCGACTGGACCTTGGTACGGGTCGCTCGCGATGCCTTCTAAGATTAGGGTCTTCGTAGTACGAGTTTCAGAGAGATGCGTGGTATCTCCGTGTACCTGACCGTTCAGCGAAACGGATATGAGTGTACTGTGTGGGATCTCCTATCGAGGGCTCATCGGCTGCATTCGCGCCCGCTGCCGACTCTGCGAATCGAGTTTAGAAATTGAGCATTAATGTAAATTCCCTCTTTCGGTATACGCAAGTGCGATTCTGTATTTACGCGCGAAAATACAATTTTTTTTGTTGAGTTCTGTACATGGCGAACAGGCGGACGGGTTGAAGCTCGTGTCTCGTCACCAGTACTGTTGACTGTGCTCAATGCACAAGCTTTCAAATTGTTTAATCGTCGTAATCAAGTGGTATGTACAGCTTTATTTTTGTGGCACCGCACGAGGAAATGTCTACTCGACACATTCCGCCTTATTAATTTTCCCGTGCGGCCCTTTGCTGTTTAGGTAGTTAGGGGCCGGGACGATCGGTACTGCAACAACGAAAGCCTCTGATATCTAAAGGCACTTCGCGACTTTTCCGCTAGTCGAAGAGCGCATGCACCGTGACATAGTTAAAAAAAAGAATAAGCTGATTCTCGATTATCTTCTGTCATTATAGCTAAATGTATGAGGCCCATTTCTTTGTCAGAGTTACGTGACGCTTTAGCTTTATCTATACCTAGTTTCTCTCTCTCTCTCTCTTTCCTGGCACAGCAACCCGGCTTCAACGACTCATTCAGCTTGGGCAGCCAAGACCAGGAGCTCCCTGTAAGTCGTGCGGCGTTTTCCCTCTCGTTTTTCTGTCCTACAGCCAAGCGACAATTAAGGCGCTGATTCCACGATGTTCAATGATTGCTGTGACGCAAGAGCACTCAAGCCTTCATCGAAGATGGCGCAACTTGTCTCGTGATCGGCGACGCCCGACGGGATCGTTTACGCATCTTTTTTTTGGGAAGTTTGTGTTGTTGAGGTCGTCCCGCGGTCTCCTCCGTGTGGTTAATTTCATGCACTGCACAATCGCACGAAGAACCATATACGTCTATATACGGTTTGTGCGGTATTCGAAGCGATTTCTGGCTCCAGTACCAGTTGTCGTGTCCTGGTGCTATTAATTATAAGAATGTAAAAACAAAATTGTAGTCTCGCTGGGCCGCAGGTATATCATACATGTTGCTGCAGTGTGAGCCGTGCAAGAGGAGGAGGAAGAAGAGGTTAACGGGTGTGGCCTGTGGACTCCATCTTCGCCTGCCATCGTCTGACGTCGTTGTCATTTTGTGAATAAACGCGGTCTGCCTTAATGCAAACATTGCAATATATTCCTGCAACGGTGCACCGCTACCGCTGAAAGTCTTCCTTACGGCTCACCGAACTTTCATTCGCGAATGACCTTGTTCTTGAGTGAAATAAGACTTGTTCTTGTTCTTTTTTGCTTATTAACTGTGGCGAACAAGCATCAGAACTCTTCTTTTGCTTCTTTACATTCCGACTAAGCTTATTTAGTGTTAATTTGTGCAGCTTTCTCAAACGTCTTTTATTTTTTTAACGAGGCTTATGTGTGTGTAAAGATAACGGAAGTCTCTTTGAGGATTTCCACCTGTTCGCTAAAAAAAAAAGAATAATACGTTTGTTGATACGCCGTATGCAGGTATTTGTGGTATCCTACTGGGGCAACCGTAATGTATAAAAAACATGTTGGTATACAGCTGACTTGGAATTACGGTCTGCGGATGAGTGCCCAAATCTTCGTCGACCGTGGAGTAACCCTTACAAAATCGTGCAGTTGCATGCCAACAAATTGTATTTTGAAAACGAAGAAATTAAGAACAAAACAGTAGTTTCGATTGGCTTGTGGGTGGAAGTTCTCGCCCAGATGCGCAGGTGCCACTACGCACCAGAAAATTGTTGCATACGCGTTTTCGAGCAAAATGATACTGCGCAAAGAAGATGAAGAAGAGAGAGCCGAGACGCACGTCGACACTGTCGTTATGTGGTATATGTTTCTGGAGGTTTGTGAACCAATGATAAGACTACACGTAGTAAGAAGATTTCCTGCTTGGTCGACTTATGCACTTTATTAAAATTAAGTGCTGGGGCGAAGTGAAAGATCACAGACCACAGCGCCATCTGACTGCGCTACGTTCTTTCGTTTCGTCTCGTCCCGTCTCGTAGCGATGTTTCCTGGACATCATCATCCCAGATGCGTATTTTGCGCTCACGCGAAAAAACGAAGAGTGGGCTCTGTGTGGGAGTTGTCAATGAATTATTCACTTTATTAAAAACGAAGACATTCGAACAAGAACGAGCAAAAGACGTCGGTTCAGGAGACGAGGACGACTACGACAAACACGGTGTGAGTCCATGGTAGGCTTGTCAGGTACGCGTACACACTCAGCGTATATATACACAAACACTTGAAAACGAACAACTAGAGGTTCACTGGTCACGCATTTGGTGGTCGGTGAGCTCTTCGTACGGAGCGGGGAACTTGGGTGGAGTTGACTTCGTTGTTGCCGCCGGGTGTGTTACCACCCTCGCGCCGGTTCTCTCACCACCAACCGTGACTGCCGTGCAGACCGGCGTGCCAGCCGTGGTCGTAGTGGGGCTCGTAGTGGGCGTGGTGGCTGCAAAAGATGTACGAGTCATGGACAGTTGACCGTATATGAACAGCTTAACGACTATGAGATCTGTGAAATGTTCACTGCTACACTCAAACCTCGTTATAACGAAGTTGCATTTACACGAAAATAAGTTTGTTATGACCGAAAATTTGTTATAAAGGTGAAGTACTAACATGTCTTTTTCAAGGCCGTTCTTCGTGTACTTTGTTATAAACGATGTTTCGTTATATTCGGGCTAGTTATATTGAGGCTTGAGTGAACTTGCAAAGCAACGGCGACCAAACTGTATGCCACTGAAAGTTGGCGAATCGCTATGTGTAATGTTCCATAATTACTCTATGCTATATATATATTACTATACAATTTGACCATTCCCTCCTCCATTTTCCCTATTTTGCAGGATATTAAGTGAGGGGGCACCGGGGGGAGGGGAAGCAAAGAAGCTTATAAAGCATCATGAATGCCGCTGTAGCTTGCGCGTGGCATGAGGCTAGAACTTGTCAATTTGTCCCGAATGACTACGCATTATCATTTACGGTGGCAGGCTATATTGCCACTTACTCTTGAGGCTTAGCTGATTCTAACATTTATATCTGCCCGTCATCGTTGATAGACGCAGCGTTTTTTTTTACCCACCGATTATCTGCGTATTGCCGGCACTGGTGAACTATCGTGAAGTGCATTTATGCCGTACGTTATGCGATGCACGTAGAATTACAAGTGCATATAGGTCACTGAAGCATATTCTCACGTCCGCGCGCCACTTGAGCTGGGTCGCCGGTATTTATGTTTTGTGATTGCGCCATGTATACACAGGTCAAGGCAATCGTGTGCTAAGTTCTTGGTCTCTCGTTCAAAACAAGATATCGTACTTGTGGAAGCGATATGATAACCTCACGCGAAAGGCAGTTCACGTGTTATGCAACATGATTTGGAGAGCTTTGGCCTGGGTACGCCTGTCAAGGGTTTGGATGGATTGGAAGAATAGCTAGCGATTGCACAAAAAGAGAAGCCCTTGCGTATTTTCTTTTTGCGTATGCGCCGGTAACATTGACTTCAACCGTAAATGTACGAGGTTCACATTTTGACACTTTATCGAAACGATCGAAGTGGCAAAATAGGGGGCTGTTGAATTACCCTTCCAAGTACAAAAAGAAAAAAGGTCAGGCCATCGATGGCCGCAAGCAACCATATGAGAACGCCCCCCCCTCTCCCCCCCCGTATTTAGGTTCAGGTGCACGTTAGAGAAACTGGGGGTGGGGAGGGTGTAAAAGTATTTCTCAGCCACCCCCTGCCCATCTCTTTCACACTACGGAGTGTCTGGTGTCGCATATTTTGCCACTAAATGTTCCTACAGTATAACATTTCGCACTTCCTTGTTACTCGGATTCGCTGTCATAAGGACACACGTACACACTGCTTGACAATGTCGCACGGAGACCGCGTACGCTAGCCGTTAGCGTGCGCGTTCGTCGACATATCGGGCACTCAAAGCACTGCTCATCCACTGCATACGAGATAGTGGCCCGCTTATCAATCCATCCAATTTTTTTCCTCACGGGCTCGCAATCGCGATAATGGGACGTAGCCTTGTGCACTCTTCCTCGTGTATGACCTGTCGTCTACTTCTTGCATACTGAGACCCCGGGGTTGCCTTGCGGTGCGCCTTTTTTTTTCTTTGCAAACGTATGGCGTCATCGCTGGCGGTGCTTATGGGTCTCTTATGCGAGCAAGACCTCGCTAAAAATGTTTTTATCTCACGGCTTCTCGTGGTGGACCTTGTGTACTGCAGGCGAGAACGACGCGTTGATCTCGATAAGTATAGGTGGAGCGCGGCGTTTCTTCCTGGTCTGCAGAAAAAAAGACTGAACAGTGTCTTCCATGCCACATAACTCGTTTGTGGGTAATATTCGTCGTATTAGCCTGTATTTTGTACCATACGTGGTCGACAATCGTGAGGTCAACCTTAACGTCAATTTGAAATCACCCTATAAAAGTGTGGTGATGTTAATGTGAGCCTGACAGCTGCGATAGATTTATAAGTGACGTCATACACTAGGTTGCACTATAAAGGTTAGCTAAAAGGGCCACTGAACATCCTCTGAAGATAGAATCAGCGCAACGTTCCGTCCTGGCGTTTCATGTTCTTTTGTTGAAAATCGACCAGAATTCTGTTCACGTGACGTCATCAGGAAATAATCTTTCGATCGGTACACGAGGGATATCAGTCAGGAACGCCTATGTCTGTATGCGTGTAATAATGTTCATTTGGAAACACTAGATGATTTGTCGTCGTTCTTTAGCTGTCGTTTTGTCGGTTAGTGTGACACCCATATCTCCAAGGAAAATAATTCCAACTGACTAAGAGATAAGTACACTGGGCGACGACATATTTACCATGATCGCCTGAGAATGCATATTCGCGTTCTCGCGCACGCTCTGACTTACCGCGTTTGCGTGTATACATATAGCTACTTCCTTACTTGGAGGACTCCGCCGCCTGTCAAACGCGCCAAAGCCCACGCCGCGCTCCTGGCACACCCAACCAAAGCCAACAACACTCGGCGCTTCTATCTCGCCAATGCCTGACGCCGCCGGTACAGCTGTGAACTTTGTCCGTCGGCGAATGGGGCCTGTCATCTGTACTGCTGACCTCCATTACAGTGCGCCCAAGAACCACCCTTGCGCGGTGTAGTGCCATCGGCTGGGTCATCTATACGTCGCCTCTCGCCGCGCGATAACCTCGTTGGGGAAACGGTCGTTTGTTACGCGGACGGTGTGCTCAGATGTACAGCTCACACCTGGCAAAAATGACGCTCTGACAAGTCGCGTTCCTTCTCATACATCTTGCTCTCCACCGGAGGGCTACGCATTTCTTGGCATAACCCATGCGCGGGGCTCACAGAAAATATCCCTTCGTGTGATCTTACACTAGTGGCGCAGTCACGTTTACTCTAAATCAAGACACCTTGATTTACGGGCTATAACATAACATTTGCTACAAGTGCCTTCATGACCAGCCGCTTTCTGAGAAATTAATCTTGAAAGGCCGAAAAACTCGAGCTTCAGACTAGAAAGTGACGAAGGCGCTGCTGAAGTTTCTGCGAGCGGCCTGATTACATGACACTCCTGTGTCATATACTTACCTCCCTGCTCTCTCGTTCTTATCCCCCTTACTTTTCTGTGTTGCCTTACCCCTTCCTTATAGTGCAGGGTAGCAAACGGAATATTTATCTTGTGGTTAACATTTTTGCATTTACTCGTTACAGTTGTCTTTCGTTCTCTGTGAGACCATCGCCTCTTGTCGATTCTGCTAACGAGAATCCACTGAGGTTCGAAGCGGTTCAATTGCACGTGTTCGCTTACCCAACCGGGATCGGGATGGGGACGACCCTTGGCGCCAGGGCGGCTCCGATGAGCGCGTACTTGGCCACCTTCTTAAGCTTGCTGGCTTGTGCCTCTTGCGTCACCAGGGCCACCACGAGGGTCAGGCAGAGGAAGGTGAGGGTCACTCGACGGCTGTTCATCTTGAACGTTCGGCTGGGCTGTCAGCGGCTACGGCTGCTGCGTGGGTGCAGATGAGATTAGCCGGAAAAGTATTACAGAACCACTACAGTTGCGAAGGCACCGTCTTTTCGCATTATACGTACGTGGACATCTTAACGATGTGCCCGGTTGTGTCGAGCGTCACTGTTTCGCAGTCGCGATCGACCATACAGGCATACGGGAAAAGTCCCAACTCCATTTGTTGAGTTGAATTTGCTAATGCACGTAAGAGAAAAAAAAAATTCGGACTGTCGACTGAGCCTATGGTTTGATAAATGGACCTGCCTTCAAGCTTCCGATATTAAAGGGCATATGACCACTGGCCGAAACGTTGGTTCCAGTGACACCTCGTCTTCAGGAATTCATCATCGCTTCAAGCCTTTATCTTCTTCTGAACTTCTGCCTTAATGCGCATATGGCTGTTTCTGCGAGAAGCTGGATATATATCTTTTTGTTTAAGTGATGAGAAAGACGTTACGAAATGCTGTTGAATGAAAAGAGTATAATTCTGGTAGGGGCTTTGGAAGATGGTTGACCTGCGTCTCCTTCCTTTTTTCAGTTGACCTGTGCTACTTCGAAACCTGTGCTGTTGGTTAAAAGAAAATTAAAGGATGCCAAACTCTCCAAAACTTCCTGCCTTTACAAATTCTTGCTTCTAGACCACATCGTTACGTGCGGCCATATCGCGAACGATCTTCGCTGGTGATTTTTTATCACAGTAACGTAGACGTATAACACTGCACGACTCTTGGCTCATCCTTGAGACGTGGCATACCTGCACTTTGACATTTCCGATAAGGACGGAGACTTCGCTTTACGGGAATAACCTATCACCCAAGAAAACTGTCCAACGATCGACTCCATTTTCGACAGATATGATTGAATAATTTCGACTCTACATGCGCTATCAGAGTTAACGTACTCCACCCAGGGACTGCGCGGTGAAACTCCAGGAAACGAAGCCGAGTGGGCGAAAAGAAAAACTCCCCACGAGATAAAGAAGTCACGAGTGCTCCGCTAGCTTTTAGAGAGTATCCGATAGGCGGAGATTGGCAGGAGCACACCGATGACTGGTCCCGGGCCCTATCTTCGCTGATCGCACGGGGCTCCATGTCTCACTGCCGGTTCAGGACTCAGCCCAAGATTGCAACCCTACGGCCGATCGCCCAACTCACCGGTGGTGGGAGATGTTGGTGCTTGTTGCTTGTTTCTCGCCGGAGTGGCTGTGCCATGCTGCCGAAAACCCGTGCCCTTTTATACCTGGGTCCACAGCGTGGACCAGAGCAGAGGGAATGGGTGAGGAGGTGCTGGACCCAGTGTTGCGGAACCGATGTGTGAGCGTGGTGCTCGCGCGTTATGTTTATGTTATTTTTATTTCGATTATTCATGTGAATGAGTTTGCAACCTACATTTTTCTTTCGGCAGCAGCGCAGTCTCAGCAGGCGTGGGCCGAGGGGGGGGGGGGGCTTTTTCGAAAACGACGTGCCGAAGACAGGAAGAAGATTTTTCCGAGCGACCCCTAAAGAGGAAAGCCCCGGTGTTCCCAAGCGTGACGAGCGCTTTCGCTTGCGAAGCGCGCGCGCAGAAACGGCGACGAGGGCAGTTCCTCGTGGTACGCCTACGTACGGCGGCACACCACGGTTACAAGATTGCCGTTATGGGGCTTCGCAACCGCTGCAAGCCGTCGCGCGGCGGTCGCTTATGGGAGGCGGCACCGGAGGGCCGCAAAGTTACAGCTTGATTTCGCGCATTTGTTTTTAATGCTCTGTAGATTCCTCAGTGGACGAGTGTGTGTGCGAGACAGCGCAAACCGACAGTACACTAAAGAACTGGCTACAATAGTTCGCCGCTTTACTGTTGCCGCTGACATAGGCGTGCGGGCAGGGCGTAGGAGGGAGGGAGTGTTTAATGTGTTACGTGATGCCATGCAAGTTTTTGTCGATGATGGGGGCAGAGAACCCCCGATGTTGCATCCCAAGAGGCGTTTACTTTCGATTTTTAGGCCAGGAAAGCCGGGGAAATATGGCCGGCCATCATGAGGAGCACGTCATCGCTTAATTTTCATTTTCACTTTTTCACCCATTTCGAAACTTAATTTTTTAAGTTTGATGAAATGGCTGGGGGAGGGGGGGTTGCACTGTAGTGAAACTCGCCCCCGCCCCCTTAGGCGATCGTTTGAATGATTAAGCTTTGTTTATACGATTGCCGTTCATGGAATCGCAGTGTCAGTGGACAGAAGCCACTTATACTATTTAGTGATATTTCATATTGCCGCCATTAGGTTCGCTAATTAGTTCTGCACCATATGTATATGTGTGTGTTGGGGAGCAGGCCCTATAACGCATGCAGCCTACGTATCCTTGCGCGTTCAAGTATTAGGCAACAAAACGAGCCATTGTTCCAAACAGATCCGGGCTTACAACACGCAGGTTCGTGAGAACCGAGCCCGGATTACACTAATCGCGTTTACGCTTTGTTGCGCAGCGCCTTCGCGTAACCCAAAGCGTGTGTGTTATATACGGGTGAAAAAAAAAGAAAAAAGCCCCGCAGCGGTGGTCTAGTGGCTAAGGTACTCGGCTGCTGACCCGCAGGTCGCGGGTTCAAATCCCGGCCGCGGCGGCTGCATTTCCGATGGAGGTGGAAATGTCGTAGGCCCGCGTGCTTAAATTTGGGTGCACGTTAAAGAACTTCAGGTGGTCGAAATTTCCGGAGCCCTCCGCTACGGCGTCTCTCATAATCGTATGGTGGCTTTGGGATGTTAAACCCTACATATCAATCAATCAATCAATCAATCAATCAATCAATCAATCAATCAATCAATCAATCAATCAATCAATCAATCAATCAATCAATCAATCAATCAAGGAAGCAAAAAACAAAACAAAAAAGAAGACGCCCATAACGCGCACGTATCGACAATTCATGCGAGCAATCCACTAAAAGACATCTCGTGCGCTGAGCACCGATCGATATTAACGTATATCACGCGCACCGCGTGGTGTACTCTTGCATAATGAGGCCCCGCAACTTCCCGAGCAGTTTCGCTTTCGTGTTTGTCCTCGTGCTCCGCTCCTTGCCTGTGACAGAGCCAATTAGTGACGTCACGCTGCCACTTCCGTATCAGCCGCTTAGAAACCAGTGTTCTGGGACACTAAGCACGAGGAGGCGTGCGCAGACTCGCCAACGTTCGTTTCTGAGGTATTTATTGCTATTTCTGACAACACACACACAAACACACACACACACACACACACACACGCACACACACACACACACACACACACACACGCACGCACACACACACAAAACATTCATATTCAAGCGTCCCTTCTGCGCACACACCGCTGCTTTCAGAAAACTCAGCATGCATACTCGTACGCATACATTCGACACGCGTGGTGGCGCAAAACGTGTCGAAAACGCTTGCAGGAAACAAAACAAACAAACAAACAAAGCGTGCGAAATGCTGGCGGCCAGCGCAGGGGGCGTCACATACGTCACGGCCCGGCGCAAATTGCGGGTCCTTTAAGGAAGGAGAATTAACGCGTCATATTCACGCGCTTTCTTTCACTAAAAGCCGTGAACATTATCATTTTCTTCTTCTCCCCCCCCCCTTCCTTTTTTTTTGTCCTGAGCGTGAACCTATTATACGGTAGCAGCTGCCTCTGCTCGTCGACGTGTTCGCGGGATGTGAATTTCATGATCAACCTCCGGTCAGCCTGCCTGCGGAGGTATGCGTAAGCAAGCGAATCAACGGGAATGAGTGAGTGACTGAGTGAATAAAATGGAGTGAGCTTGTGGAGTGAGTGAGTGAGTGAAGTGAGCGGAATGGAGTGAGCGAGTGAGAACGAAGTGAGGGAGTGAATGGAGTGAATGGAATGGAGCGAGGGGAATGAAGTGAGAGGAGTAGAGTGAGGAAGTTAGAGGAAGGGAATAGCCATACGATAAATGTCGCGTGGTCCTTAATGCATTCGCTTAAAACCACTGAAAGGAGAAAATCAGTTTCCATTTTCTTCTCAGTCGATTGCATTGATCAGCTACAACGAGTGTTGCGTATTGACTGCTTGCCCCATGCTTTTATGCGGGCGCGCGTGTGTGCGTTTAGTTTTAATATTCTAGAATATCCAGTCTGTTGTCTGTTCGTGCGATGTGCATATGCACTTACGAGGAAATAGGAAACAGGCCTAACTTTGGCCCCGCCGCGGTGGTCTAGTGGCTAAGGTACTCGGCTTCCGAACCGCAGGTCGCGGGTTCGATTCCCGGCTGCGGCGGCTGCATTTCCGATGGAGGCGGAAATGTTGTAGGCCCGTGTACTCACATTTGGGTGCACGTTAAAGAACCCCAGGTGGTCAAAATTTCCGGAGCCCTCCACTACGGCGTCTCTCATAATCAAATGGTGGTTTTGGGACGTTAAACCCCACAAATCAATCAATCAGGCCTAACTTTGATATTGGGATAGCCGACGCTAATGTTTCCACCATTCCCGTGTGTGTGCCGATATTTCAAATAACAACAGAGAAAGAACAAGTTTGTGCGGGATAGTGTTGTGGTGCTGCTACGACCAGTGTTCATATAGGGACGATGAAATGAAGCGTGGGTAGCCGGTTCAGCGTACTACAGTAAACATGTGTAGTCTCGGGTCGCAATTATATGTGTTTATTTTGTTGGCACGCTACATTCATGCTTGTATACTATATGGTAAGTTCTCGAGAGTTGGCGCGCTATATGCCGTATGACTCTACGTTGAATTCTCTCTCGTTTCTGTCATGCTTTTTGGTGCGTGGTTTTTACAGTAGTATTTACGTACTGTGTTACGTATACCCACCAAGTGAAAAAAAAAAAATATTCTTGAACTAGGAGTGCTGCTGCAACCAACGTTTCGACAAATAGTCTTGCCTACTAGAAGCAGAACCGCACTCGTCGAAACTTCGTCTCCGCTATTCATTTTAAGCATTCAAGCCTCCTCCTTCTACGAAACTACGGTCTTGTGTTTGTGGTGCGCGGCATCGGTCTGCCTAAAAGGTGGCGGGATCAAATCCCGGCGGCCGAATTTCGATGAGTACGAAGTTATAGAGGCCCGCAAGCTCAGGTTTTAGTGCACGTTAAAAAACACATGACAGTGGGCATCTCCGTAAATATGCACTATGGCGTCCCTCGTAATCATATTGCGGTTTTGGCACGTAAAAACCCAACAATAATAGTAGTAGTAGTAGTAGTAGTAGTAGTAGTAGTAGTAGTAGTAGTAGTAGTAGTAGTAGTAGTAGTAGTAGACTTTTATTTTCAGCCACAAACTAAAAGCCGAGCATTTAGACCGCCTGCGCGACCTGTCGGTGCTGTTCTTCGCCTTCGGCGCCGATGCAGTCGCGCCAGGTGGTGATGGAAAGTGAAGGGGGAGAGTAAAAGGTGGATTGCTGAGCAGTTGGGCAATATAGAAGGCAGTTATTTAATTATCACGGACCTCTGCTTGTTTATATATCCACCAACTGACACCGTTTTTTATGTCTTAATTTTTCTCCTGCACTCGCTGCTCACTATCGTAGAACGTGCTTCGTTCTGCAAGAAACGCGCTGTTCTCTTTTGTAGCCGGAATGATTGTGCATGTGTGCGCACCATTAGAGGATAATAAAGAAGCAAAAGAAGATGAAGCAGCAGCGGGTATTGTGATGTTCTCTCCCACATTTCTCCATGACGTTCGCGACACCCAGATGAGTGCACCTATTGTGCGTTTTGCACGGCTGGCTATATGCCTTGCTGTGTCGCTGAAAATAACAACCTTGAAACTCGAAGGAGAGAGAGAGAGAGAGAGAGAGAGAGAGAGAGAGAGAGAGAGAGAGAGAGAGAGAGAGAGAGAGAGAGAGAGAAAAGAGCCTGTTTTGGGACCTGGTGACTGTCGTATGGAGGTAGCCGCCTAAACGACTACAAACTGTCATTAATGGTCTCGTAGACTGGCGGACAAGTCTGTGTAATATCTACAGTTAACTTAGGGTGAGCACAACGTAGGTGGCATATTGACAACGCGTTTTAAAAGTAAACATCTCGGCAAAAAAAAAATTGTCTGGTTGGGTAGAAGATTTCGGAGGTCGAAATGGCTCCAGCCAAGTTTGTAAGAGCGCAATGCGTTGTAAGGTGAAACCGTTCGCACAAGCATATCAATCGTCCGACAAGAAGCGTGACATCTGCCGCGCTGACAGTTATCGCGTTTGACACGTTTAATCGCACCGTGTTGTGAAATACAGTTGGAACGTCGAGTATGCGGTGCCATATTCTGCTCAACACTCTTTTCCACCGCGCGGCGCGCCCCGCCGCCGTGGTCTAGTGGCTAAGGTACTCGGCTGCTGACCCGCAGGTCGCGGTATCGAATCCCGGCTGCGGCGACTGCATTTCCGAAGGGGGCGGAAATGTTGTAGGCCCGTGTGCTCAGATTTGGGCGCACGTTGAAGAACCCCAGGTGGTCTAAATTTCCGGAGCCCTCCACTACGGCGTCTCTCATGATCATATGGTGGTTTTGGGACGTTAAACCCCACACATCAATCAATCAATCGATCAATCAATCGTCACCGCGTGGCGTATTAGGCAGAATAAAAACACCGCGCGGTATTTTATTCTCTATCTCTCTCCACCGCGCGGCATTCGGTGAATACAAATACGTGCGGTGATGGGTTTCGTGTGTCGCGTAGCGCTAGCATTGAGGTCTTAGCCTCACGTGATCGTCGCGTTAAATGAATGCCGAACGTTGAAACGATCGCGACTCGCTATTGTCAATCCGTCAGGTCCCGCTGCAAGCGTTATTGAGTACAGTGTCGCAGTTTCCATTGTGTAAGTATGGAATGCGAAAAGAAAAGAAAAAAAAAAAGCTCTCGTATTGTGATACTGGTGTATGCCAATGAACAAAATACCTCCGCTTTACAGTCACTGCCGATCAGCCTGGGCGTTTAGGAAGAACTGCCTGCCTTTGTCACATCGAGGTTTCATTTCTCTCTCTTGTCATCCAGATTTAAATCTCGGGACAGAAGAAAACCAGCCAGTTGATCGGAGAAGTTACTCAATATATCAAACTGGATCGATAATCAAGCTTCCTGGCTAACGTTATTATTTGACTACATTTTCGTTAGGCACGGGTTTTCTTCGACCAACTCATTCGGCTAAACCTTTGCTATGTGACCAATTAAACGCATATCTGAATGTGTGTGGTACCAGCATGGGGGTTTTTCGTGAGCCTAACGCGGTTGTCACTCGGGAATGCATCATTTACGACTACGTATTCTTCGCTAACTGAGCTATTCAGCTTTCTTTTTGACAGTGTTCCTCAAGCTCTAGAAAAATTGAGATTGATTGAACGATTGATTGATTGGTTGATTGATTAATTGATTGTTCAATCGATCGATTGATTTCTGCACTTTTCCAAAACAACGTGTGCCGACAGTATTCTCAACCTCTAGAAAAATTGATTGATTGATTGAACGATTGATTGATTAATTGATGGATCAATCGAGCGATTGATTTCTACACCTTTCCAAAACAACGTGCGCCGACAGTGTTCTCAAGCTCTAGAAAAAATTGATTGATTGATTGAACGAATGATTTATTGAACGAATGATTGATTGATTAGTTGATTGATCAATCGATCGATTGATTTCTACACTTTCAAAAACAACGTGTGCCTACAGTGTTCTCAAGCTCTAGAAAATTTGTTTGATTGATTGAACGATTGATTGATTGATTGATTGATTGATCAATAGATCGATTGATTTCTACACCTTTCCAAAACGTGTGCCCTGTATGAGAGATGTTCGAGAGTTCTCAGATCGATCTTGTTAGATCGCGGCGGGAGCTCATCACACGTACTGTGTTTGAACGTTCCGCTGTCATCGGAATGCGACCGTTGTAGCCGTGACTCGAGCACTCCAGTGCTCGACCACAAGATACCGGTGCCGTCGAGTCATAGCTGCTGCTGCATAGACAAGCACGAAGTACAGGCTAGATAAACGGCCGGGGCCCCTGAAGACGAGAGGTGATTTTGAACTGGGAACTCTTTTATTTGAGCCTCGACGAATTCTCAGCGTGTTGTACACTTTCTGTCGAAGCGCATTGCATGTAGGCGAAAAACAGACGAAAAAGATAAGCTTTTTCATACTATCGCGAATCCACTCTGACTGACGTTTTGAGTGCGGCAGCGTTTTGGAGTTGCTAGGCGGAGTGGTCGAAGGAACACTTTCAAGATGTTCGGGTTGTAAACAGAGCCTTATCGTATTTGTGATAGCGTGTGGGATTGGCGGGGAAAGCGTCTATGGGGGTCTTCGGCATTTGAGCATGGACGCAGTGTTCACTGAGAGATTAAGTTCGTGGCAAAATAGCTATGTCTTCGTAAGTGTATTATACGCCGGAGACCTGGCTATCAGCATTCAAAAAAAAAAAAACTTCGATCGAGAAAAATTGCATGATGAGAGAGATGAGCTCTCATAATAATCGAAACATATTCGTACGGTGGCCGGTTGAATATGGTGCTCTGCTGCTGACGCGAAGGTCGCGTGTTCGATCCCTGCCGTGGCGGACGCATATCGGTGGAAGTGAAATACCAGGAGGGGCCGTGTACACTGATTTAGGTGCACGTTAAATTACCCCGATGGTCGAAATTTCTGGAGCCCCGCACTACGAAGTACCAGGTAACCATACCGCGGACGTAAACACCCAACAAGTATCGTGATAGGACCCATGACTAGTGGATTAAATTATTAATTGAGCCTAAAAAAGGATTAGTGAGGCACGTTATTCTTGCGTGAGTACTGTATACAATCATTGTCTCCAAAAGAGCTGCTGTGCCTGAATTCGACTTTGCACCAATAGTCTAGACGAAGTGCCTCCAATTTTGGAGGCATTGTGAAACCACATGTAGTGCAGGAAGCTTTCAAAGGGTGACAGAGCAAGATGACTGAAGAAAAGAAAGCAAACATATAAAAAAACGCTAGATTTCGCTTTTAAGTCGTACACGTGCCTTATGTGTTCTTGTCTCTCTTTTTTTTGGCACAGTTTTTGCAGTTATGTATTACCAACTCGTCCAGCGTTCAGTGCTCTTAAATCGCCTTAAGCGAATTCAAATGAACGCTGTGTCTAAATTCGTCCGCCGCGCAATATCGTATCGCAGTGCACCCCATAGAGTTACTGTGTGTGCTACCTTTAGAAAGGTAGCTTAATGCAATTCTAGTGCACCCCACCCTTATAGCTTCATGGCTTGGCCGGGCCCGATTCTATTTGCGTCCGCCTCACATAAACTCTGCGCGTATACGTAAGACAAATCGCGCGTGCGCTCGAGTCTATTTGTGTCCAGTTTCACGTAAACACGGCCATGCAGTATTTCCACCGCTCGTTACCCAAATTTGTCCGAGCGAGCAGTGGAAAAAGAAGAGGGGAGGATGGGAAAGGGTGGGGGTTCGAAGAGCTTTAGCGGATGCGAGGTGCAAGCGGCTAGCCGCAGCCACCGATAAACTCCATACTTGGAGAGCGGGCGCTCTGCATGGCGAAGCACCGTCGAGGAAAAAAAAAAAAAAAATGAGTGCTGTCGGACGTTTCCTCTGCATGCGGTCCGTTCCTGCTTCCGTTTGCGACCGCTTGCGTAACTTCCGCAGCGGAACGTTATGCTGGCCGGACCGTTTTGTGTATATTTTAACCAATATATATACACACACACGTGCACGTGTCTCACGTAAAGGCGCGTGATGAGTGTATACGAAGCCAGGAGTTGCTGACCGAATATGGTGATATTGACGCTCGTATGTGATGTATATTGGCTATGTGATGTCATAGTGTCATCCACATTAATGGCTTAGTGGCTGTGTTATCCCGCTACTGAACACGATCGCATGGGTTCGATTCAGGCCAGAGGCAGGTCTCGCCCACCAGAGCATGGTCATAACTTGTTTCCAGGCGCTAATATTTTTCGACTATACATTTTGTGTGTATTGACCGCTGGGTGTATGGAGGACGTTTAAGTTGTTAGTTTATTGTACTTGTGACATTGATTGTATGAGAATTCCTGCTTTTAGAAGTGGTGGAAGAGACGCTACAGTGTACAATGAAATGGTTTATGTTGGTCAGGTAGTCTCGCGAAAGTTCATGTTCGTGTATGACTCGAAAAAACATAGCTTGAAAAATGATCTGCGGCAAAGCGGTGAAACATTCTCTCATCATGGAACAACCCCTATTTTGTCCTGTATTCGGTAGCATGTTTTCTTTTAAGAATGAAATATCCTACAAAGGAAGTACTTTCTTTTCAAAAGGACTTTCTTTGGCAGACTCAGAGCCTTCTGCCGTTTAGTCAGAAGGACAGACAGATGGGCCAGTTGGTGGTACATGGTATTTGCGTTACTGTCTGAGTTATGGTGTTTGGTAAGCTTTTCGCGAAGCCGATTGCTAACGCGCCGAATACTCGTGTAGTCTTCCAAAGGGACGGCGTACACCGTCGACGGATGGTGTGTTCTTCGGATCGCTTGACGGGATGTTACGAAAACTGCAGAGGCTGATGACAAGGCCGCATCGTCCACGACGCTCGGGAAACGAAACCGTGAGACGCCATTTTTTTTTTCGGAGCCAGTGCCGAGGGCTCGCGGATGAAACTGTATACCTGCGTAGTAGCCATACCGTCACGCGACGGGAACTTCGGCGGGCAAGCAAATGCGAACGCGAGGAGCTCGACTCGTTCCGGAGAAGGGAAAGGATATGGAAAGAGAGAGAGGGGAAAAGGTAGCATTGCGTACACGAGTGATTGGAAGAACGCTCGCAGCGGTCGTTCTTGAAATCGGTACGGTATATAATTGACCCGACCTCGTGGGAATATCGGAGAGCTAGCTAGCCGCGTTATGCGCGTATCAGACGTGCGTCGGTCCATGGCCGCGGAACTTATGTATCTTTTCATCTCTCTTGCTGTTTCTCTCTGTTGAATCACTGTAACGTAGCGGTCCTTTGTGACGAGCGCTTAGCTGGCCGAACCACACTGAATGGCGGATCTCTTTCGTCTCAGAACGACAGGTGAATTAATAATAATTGTTGTGCTTTAACGTCCGCCAACCCCCATAGGGTTCCAGAAATTATGCCCACCTGGGGTTCTTTAACGTTACCAAATTTAAGCACTCAGACCTCGAGTATTTTCGCCTCCATTGGTCAAAAATGCGGCCGCTACAGCCGGGATTCGATCCCGCGACCTGCAAGTCAGCAGCCGAGTGTCTTAATTACCCACTAACGACAGGTGAGTTGCGCTGTCGATAATTTATCGCGCCTGGGCAATCGCGCGTGTGTACGTGTGCGCAAATTTCTTTCCCAGGTGCGTGGAACTGTGTATAATCGTTCAATACGTACCTTGTTCTGAAATCGTTTGACACATGATTTTTTAATTATATTTTGCCACAATATTTCTTCCTTTTATTCATTTCGTACGTTCGTAATCATCACACTTGTGTACTGATACTACTTAACACGTAAATAAAAGTCAGACCGATGAAAAATTTAGTCGGGCATCTCCACATCGTCTCAGCCGAGTGTCTTAATTACCCACCAACGACAGGTGAGTTGCGCTGTCGATAATTTATCGCGCCTGGGCAATCGCGCGTGTGTACGTGTGCGCAAATTTCTTTCCCAGGTGCGTGGAACTGTGTATAATCGTTCAATACGTACCTTGTTCTGAAATCGTTTGACACATGATTTTTTAATTATATTTTGCCACAATATTTCTTCCTTTTATTCATTTCGTACGTTCGTAATCATCACACTTGTGTACTGATACTGCTTAACACGTAAATAAAAGTCAGACCGATGAAAAATTTAGTCGGGCATCTCCACATCGTCTATGTGTAGGAAAAACATACTAGCTTTTGAGCGACATTGAAAAAAAAAAGAATGTTGAGGCGGTTTGGCACTTGAGGTGGAGCTGGGCGGTCTTCTTTGTTTCTCCTTAATTATTCTTTTTTTAATTTCTTTTTTTAAAAAAATTCCACATTATTTCAACGTCTCTTCTTGTCGGATTATTTTTCTTTATTTGTTCCTCCATGTATTTCCCTTTGTCGCTGTTTCTATCTGTCTTGCCTTTCTCTACTTCTCGCTTGATCTTACATTCTGTCTTTGTCTCTCTCTGCCTTTTGATTTTTTTTCTCTTTATTCGATTATCTTAATTTGTCTCTTTCTGCCGCCCTTACCTGTCTTTTTCTCCATCTGTTCTTTTCTTTTTCTTCCTATGCTTTGCTTTACTCTCTCCCCTTCCACTTTCCCTCCTCCTCACACTTCATACACTGTAAGCCCATGCTACGGTCCGCTCGCGTGCCTTGACAGCCGAGTGGTTACAACGCTCGCCTTCCGCCCGCGGGGACGAGGGTTCGAATCCCGTCTCGACAAGAAATTATTTTCGCGAAGAGCTTCTCCCTATCTCGTTTCTATCTCTTTCTTTACCTCCGTGTCGACTCGTTTTCTCGCCTATCCGAGTTATATTCCATGCCGCGCCGGTCAAATTGACGCTGTTGTTATGGGAGCGAAACAAGATGAACAGGAAGAAGAAAACGAAAAGATCGTGTCCTGGTCTTGATGATGATGATAGTTTTCTGCTCCTTCTGCACAGACTAACGGTCGGCTTAGGCATCTGTAACACACACACACACACACACACACACACACACACACACACGCACGCACGCACGCACGCACACACACACACACACACGCACCTGTAAACAAAGTCTCGCTGATCTGTGAAACACTATCGAATTAATAGAGAAAAAGCATGCAAGGAGCATTTATATTCAATCACGTCAACGCAACAGTGTTGCCCTCTGAATCGCTGGCCGTTTTTTGGCTTCGCTCTGTCAATTCAAATATGCAATCCTACTTACTCCCACAGCTCGCCGCCATAATCCGAAGACCGGTATGTAGTGTGCGTGCAGCAACGCCGTTAAACTGCGGCAAAACGTGCGCGAGAGAAACCGTGTTGTATTGCATTCTAAACACGGGATCCTGCTGTGCAGCGATACGCGCTTACAGCCACACGTAAACTGCTGTACTGAGTATTTATTTTTTTTTTACCGACTGTGAAGTTTGTTGTAGTGGTGATACACTTGGTCTGACTTCACAAACGGAGCAGGCGGGTGCCGCGTGGAATGCAGTTTACGAACCATACATTATGCAGCACGCGAGGCTCATTTTCAAGTGCGTTCTATATAACGCCGGAGTAATGGCGTGGCGAAGTCTCGTCGAAGTTCGCGCTGCAGAGTGTAATTACACGTGGCCCCGCGATACGTCCGTGGTGCCGCACCCTCGACCTTAGTATATTCTCGCGTGTATACCTTGATCGTTGCAGCACCGGGGTGGCGGCGCTGGCCGGGAGATCACCGACACACTTGGCGTCATGCGAGGCAGGGCTTTAGCGACACTCCTACCAGGGCGTTTCGTGTCCTTGCCGATCTCCCGTAGCTTCGGTTGTCTTGTGCCTGGCCCTTCGTATCGGGAGATCGTTACCGTTTAGCGTTCCGTTGGCCGAGTCCGTAAACGCCCACTCTTATACTGCGAGGCATTGATTAACGTAGCCGAAGTGAAGAGCTATTGAGAAGAAACCTGTTGTGCTTTAGAACGTGGCGCTGAAGAAAATGAAGTTTGCCTAACCTGTCGGCTGCGTGCTTTAGATTTCGCTCTGCCTTTCTTCACAGCCGCTCCAGTTCCCAAACTAATCGTGATAAGATCCGCAGCGTTGGCGCAATTAAGAACCTTACCTTATACGCGCTTCCCCGCCAGATGGCGCCACTGAGGCGTCCAACCGTTCTGGCCATATACCGCACTGTAGTACGTACATAATAATTCCTTATCGTAAGCCTCAATTTGTGACGCCTCGATCCCAATGCATTTTCTTGCTCTGGTGACTAGTTATGCTACGCTGATTGACCACCGCGGCTATATTCACTACGCATCGTGCCGGTTATTATCACCGACTACACACACGCCTGTGATAGGTGGCAAAACAAAGTAATCAGCATGATTACTTATCACCGTGATCCCTGGTGCCCAACTGTGAATGTGTTGTGAGATAGGCGGCTCTGAACGAAGTAATTAGCATGATTGGCTTTCCCAGGTGCCCAACTGTGAATGTGTTTTGAGATTGAGGTGTGTGCGGCCTTGTGTTAATTCATATTTCATCAGAAAAAAATTGGTGGATTGAGATAGAGAGATATGAAAGGAAGGGAATGGAGGTAGGTTAGAGAAAACAAATATCCGGTTTGCTACCCTACGCTGGAGTCTAGTTGTAGCGGTTGCCGCCAGGCTAACTTTTACGGAAGGGGTCTCACACACGTGACTCCGATCATTCGCCAGTGGCTCGCGACCCGCACATCACAGTCTGTTCCATATATTCTTTTAATGAATTTGTGACTGTTTGCAAAATTATAATATAGTTAAAGGGTGCTCCCGTTATACTTTCTCGCTTACGTAATTTATGACGCTTTGTTGGGGTAAGCTATACAGACGTGACATGTCTTGGGCATTTCCTTGAGGCACGCCATACGGCCTTGAGTTGAACCAACCGCGGAACAGAAACTCTTTGCTTCACGATCGGTGTTCAGATTTTAGACATTGTTGAGATCTGTACAGGTATGTTTCTCGAAACCGGGTTCCAAATCCCCTGCAGAAATGATCCATATACGAGATGGGAATGACCTTTTTTTCAAGTGCAATGGCGAATAGTTATTATACGCCTCTCCCCCCCCCCCCCACCATCTTTTCTAACTTCCTTAGTGCCCGGCTTTTTGCGGAACTAAATTTCTTGACTGTGGCCCGGTAGCTGATGTGTTCTATGGACTCCTGATCTATGGACTCAGTAAGGAGCCTCTCTCTGCCTTGTTAGGGCTGAAAAAAAAAAAAAAACAGCTTGAGTGCGTTTGGGCTTTCCAGGGTCCAAATTACAACTTTGATCATGGTCGGTCATAAAACGATGGTTGGTGATTACTTTTGTTATAATAAACAACATACATCGTTTTGTACGTCCTAGTTTGGTGATCTCTTCAGGGATGGAACCGATTTGGTGTCCGTCTACTTGTTCATTTCTGTTACTTCAAATACCCCAGAAGGCAGGGGTTTCACGTGAACTGTGGGCATATTCAGTAGAAACAGCTCTTCTATGACGTGTTTGTACACTGCTGAGACGGACTAGAACACGTACTGTATTGGAAGGTCATTCCAGTCCTTCGATGTCTGGATGAAGAATGATGAGGCATGGGAGACGGGGGTGCGAGCTTGAGTAGGGTATATATACGGTCTATACGACGCGCTGCCCTCTTTCAGATCCGAAGGACGGTAATATGCGAAGAGGCTGTTGCCCCAACGGCGTACATTTATTTTATTTATTTATTTACTCTCAGGGCCAAGGGCATTACAGAGAGGAGTGGGGGGTAAAACACTCTACAGGTATACAATGCAGCAGGAGTGTGATTACACATATGAAACCTATTTGAAATATCCGCATAAACTGGAAAAATAAACAAACAATAACAGAAAGGAAAAATCAAAAGGCGCGAAAAACATTTGCCGTACACGGGAACAACCGAGCAGGATTTACACAAAACCGCGGAATTCGCGAGAAAAAAAAGAGTCGGGCACGAGACGACGGCGACGTCGGTTCTCCTATAGGGCGCTTCGTTGCCGCCAAAAGCGACGTTTCGCATCGTATACACGTACTGCACTCGCCATGTCGGCTGAGTTTCTATTTTGGGGTTGCCCCTGCAAGCGTGTGTGCACGGTCGCGTGCGTTCGATGTGCGGCTCTCTTCTCCAGCTCGCTCGCTCGTCCGTGCCTATCGAAGTAACGCGTGTCTCGTTTCTATCTCGGCGTCCCGCTTAGCCAAATCAGGCTCCGTCAGCCGCAGCGAGGTATGCGGGTGAGGAGACGGTTTGCATCGGCGTTGGCGGTATGACTTGTAAACGAGCAAAAAAAAAAACTGGTCTCGGACGCCTCTATAGATGTGACGCAACGGACAGATTTCGCGAGGGAGTTTCGCCACGATGCCGCTGGCTCCTTTATAGCCGTTTTCTTCATCCGCAACTCTGTCCAAGGAATTACCGGCGCGTTTTCGATGTGACGTCACTCGACATCGCGGAGCGCTTCTCCTAAATCGCTTCCGGGCTTAGTATGGTTTATGTGTTTACACGTTCGGGCAGGTATTTTCTACCCGCGTTGCGTATTCCGGTTGCACAAGCCGATGCGCCGTAGCCGCTTGCCGTATCGCTGAAGACACAGTCGAAGAACGTTTCACGTGATAGCGTTTCGATGCATTTGGGGGGAACGCAAATGGACTTGTTTATGACGTTCGACTTATCGAACAAGAAAGAGAAAGGGAGACTTCACGCAAACCTCAGTGCGGGTCCTGTAAGATGAGGGAAGCTGTAGTCGCCAGACAGGCTGTTTACGGCGTTCGCGCAGTGCCTAACCAGTGTTACGACCGGGGTTTGCAAGCACTGAACGTCCGGAATGAAGTTGTCTAGGCAGGAGGAAGAGAGACTTGAAGAGGGTTTATTTACATTATATACATGGTGAGCTCTCGTACATGACGAGCTCTTTCTTACGTGGAGAGCTCTGGAATCTGGCGTTCCTCTACATGGCGCTCCTTCGAATGATCCGGGTGGCTCATTATAAAGGGTATGTTCACCCCAGATCCCTAGATCAGGGAACACGTGCCGATGGTACTGTCCAATCACAAATCAGACACAACGGGCGAGGGGGACGAGCGTGCACGGCCCACGTGAATGATATTGAGGCGCTATCACTGCACTCCAAGATGGCGCCAGCGGGGCTCTTCCTCGTCGTGTGTGTGCCGCTGGTCGAGGGGTCCCAAGCTCATGACAGCATACATCAAAGGGTCCGCCGAAGTGCTCGCTTAATTAGCGGGGCGATTTGCGGCGGCCGCCGCGGTCTCTTCCAAGGAAGATGCTGTATTTGTTGTCCTCTCTCGGACGCCTTCCGGCGTCGTGGCGACACGACGTCTCACCCTCCGGCTAGGAGGGACAATACCTGACGGGCATAGGCAGCCGGCCGGTCGGTTACTTGTTTGAGTGTGGCAGCTTGGGCTAGTTGGTATGAAATGATGCTAGTTATATGACACTGACGATATTATAGCGCGAGAACAGAACGACGACCCAGAGACAAGAAGGACACGAAGGACACGAGCGCTTGTTTGAGGATTCAAAGAGCGCCGCATCTTCGTCAGCTCTGGCGCCAGTCGCAACACTAGTGAGTAAGTGGGGGAGGGAGTGAATGAGTGAGTTAGTGATTGTCTGTGTGTGTGTGTGAAAGAGACGAGAGAGATAGAGATAGAGGGGGAAAGGGGAAAGAGGTTCATTTGACATACAGGCATGCTCGAATACGTTGCAAAGTCGTGCGCCAAGTTTCAGTCCTTGTAAAACCGCGAGATAAAATTTTATGACAAAAAGAAAGGAACAGGACATCCTTATCAGCGCAAGTTAACCGTGTTAGAAATAGCGTATATAGCCGTGAACTGTGCGATGTCAGTGCAGGTTAACAAAACACCAGAGGGTCAAAATTTCCAAAGCCCTCCACTACTGCCTCTCTCATAATCATATGGTGGTTTTGGCACATAAAACGCCAGATGTCCTCATCATCAGAAACAGCGTTCAAGTCGCTAGCTAAGCTTTTCCCAATAAAGAACATTCTCGAGTTCCCGAAAATTTTCTTTTCTCTATTTGTCGACATTCTCCCAAAACATCAGAGGCCGGCCTGAATTCATATCCTTGCCTGCTACTCAGTGTCAGGAAAGGGGAGGGGGTGGTAAAGAAAGGAGAGAGAGAAGGTGATGATGATAAGGAGGACGAAGGTAGCGATGAAGCAATACCTCGGATCAATTTATAGTATCTTATCGAATTCTGTCTCTCGTAAAAACTTTGTTAGCGCTTTCATAATATCGCGCTGATGACGAGGTGGTGGTGGGAAAACTTTATTAATTGTCCGGCAAATTAGTGGCTCGGGCTTAAGTCTCCCATGCGGGGACGTCAAGGCCTTGTCACAAGATGGTGGTCCGAACAGAACGTCTTTCGGAAACTAGCCTACGAGGTCATAACCTTGATATTTTAAGCAAATAGTGGAAAGGCCTGATTGAATGAAAGTATGGGGCAGACTTTGCGTCCCGCCCCCTTATCCTTCGGTGACTAGAAAAGGGGCATGGGGCGCACCGCACTCACCCTTCACCGTCGCCTTGTGCACGCCTATGCTTGTAGTCCGTCTCTGTCTTGTCTCGTTGTTCCCGCCGTTTTCTCGTTTCCTGTAATCATACTGTCTCACAGAAAGTGGGTCGAGGTGGCCTAAGAAGACGTTTTCTTCAAGACCGTGCATCTGCCGCTGCGTTATGGCGTCGCGTACGAGAGGTGCGCGACGATTTTCTGCCACGGCGCATACTGCAGTATACGCGGAAATAAACAAGAAAAACAGAAATGGGAGGAAGGCCGCGGCCGAGGAAAAGTCGTGCAACGTTTTCATTGTGAGCGGCCGCCTGCACTTCGGCCTTTCCGTGCTGCCAGCAAGCGACGGCGAAGCTGTTTATTCTCCGATTCTTTTTTGTTTTTGTCTGCTTCGAACTGAGCGGCCTCTTCCGTTTTTTTTTCTGTGGTAAAGTATGCGAAAGTGGTTAGCACGCACGTGCTAACTGCTGAAGAAGCGGCGTTGCTCACTGCCTCGTCAATGCGGCGTGACGTGTTGCGTATCTAGCGGCAACGCAGGCTCACTTGCTCATCTTGAATATACGAACAGCGCTACCTATAGAAGTTGTTACAGCGTAACTACGAAAGCAATAAACAAGGACAGAAGGAGCGCTCTTTTCTGTCCTTGTTTATTGCTTCGATAGTTACGCGGTAACTTCCTACGGGTTGCGCTGTTCGTATATTCAGTTACTTATGTCCTACCAACTTGTCCACGTTTCCACGCTTCATCACTTGCCAAGTAATGTATGTAACCGCAAGATCTGCGAAATATTAACCGTTTACTCGCCAAGCGTCATGACTGCGCTGTAGTTTACCTCGGTAGTAGAATGCTTACGTGGTGCTCGACAGCTGACCAGAAGGTCGTGGGTGCGATGACTGCCAGGGTTATCGAACCACGATAGAGTTGAAATCCACTGTGTAATGTCACTGCACGTTAAAAAAATTCATACAGTAGAAATTTCCAGAGCACCTTATTACGGAGTTCCTCATATCCACGTAGTGGTTTTAGATCGTAAAACCCCAGATATATTTGTTATGCAAGCCCACGCTGTGCTAGTTTTGTAGCAGTTTTAACTGGAAATGCGAATTGTGAATTTCGTATTCACAGCTTTGGTTGCACCAAATGTTGACGGAACGTTGTGGCAGCATTGCGCGCTATCAGGTAATTTTGGGAGGCATCCTTGAAATGCGCACGTTCAGCTAACTTCGTGGCGCCTGGACGAACCGACTTTCATGGTATCCGCACCTTGAGGTTCTACTCACACGCGCATAACTTCGAATTACTTACGTACACGCACAAGCACACACGCAAAGGCACAAGTTTCCGCCAGCCCACTCGTTTACTTCGGTTAAACATAAATATGTTTGATTTGTTAATTCGACTGAATTTGAAATTCTCCAGGTGTACTAAAGGCCGATGCTCTAATCAGTGGGTACGCTTCAACAAGTGTAATACCTTGCCTTTAAGAATGTTTTGCATGGAGACAAGTGCATTCAGTTGCTTGGAACTCTTTCCGCAGCGCCCATGATTCCATGAAGAATTTGCTTCGTGCAAGCCAGTGAGTTCAGACGCTTTCGTGCTGGCAATGATGACGCAATGAACTGAACATCATGCGAGAGAGACACAACCAATGCGTGCTTGTTTGAAGGTTATGCGTTTCTTTTTTGTTTTAATATCTAAGGCAACGATTATAAACAAAAGTGGTAAACTACTTGGCAGGCTGCAAGCGCAGAACAAGCGCGTTCCTGAATGCTGTGCGCAATTTCCCTAATAGAATGCAGGAAGCGGGCTTCTCCTCTGATAAATTGTCATTGCGGGGAAGCCAGTTTCGACGAACTTCCTTTAGCGAGTTGTGCATGGACGCAGGGACAACTTTCGAAGCTTTTCGCGAGCACCATATTATCTATCGAATCCTAGCTAGCTAGCTCGTCATACAGACATACACAAATAAACGCCGACAAGCGCACACATTGACTCATGTACCCGTACAGACATTTTGTTGTAATTATTACAACTTACAGACATTGTCCGTAGATTACAAATATATGTATACGCGGCCTCAGACTTCAGGCGTGCAGCACTCTTATTGGCACGCTTGGTCGCGCAGGGCGACGAGTTTGCCTTTCTAGTCACTCAGCCCACTACCAACTGTCTGGAAAATTATCCACTGTAAGAATACTGCTAGACGCACGCCGGGGTAGAGCAACCGTTTATTGGGCCTAACAGCACCGAGACAGCAACCAGCGGTGTCAGCAGCAGCTGCAGCAGCACGAGCCTCCGCCACAACAAACGTCTTCTTCGTCGTTCTTAGAGCCCGTATTTGTCACTACACCACAATTAGTCCCCCCTCCCCCGCCTCCGAAAGCCTTCGGCCTCTAAGGTGGTTCTGCGCTGCCTGTAATGTTGGGCCGCCACCTATGACAAAGCGACGATGTCGTATGAAGCCACAATGACGTCACGATGTCATCACAAATTTTCACCTGTGACGTCGCGATGGCATCATATGATGAAGTAAACCCGTGGTTACGATTTTTTTTGCATCATTCGTGCTGACGCCGACGCCGATGGTCAGTTTGCGCCTTTGATGGGGCATCTAAAGTTTTCGTCTTAATAATAACAAAAACATTAATGATAACACAATATATGAGTTGGAAGACAATGTGGCGACTGATGTAAGGATCTACAACTGCACCCACAATGTCGATCAGTGGATCTCGCGTATGGTGTGTGAATCCGTCCTTTACTTGGAGAGCTGTTCATCCAGACTTCAGGTTACATAAAATGCCCCCCCCCCCCCCCCAGGGAAGTGCTTTGGGACCCCTACTTTTTAAATATATATAATGATACTGTTAAAATTGTCCCTGAACATGTCGGAATAAGACGATTATTGTGTCTTGTATAAGTAAATTATTACCATGAATGGTCGACAGCTTTTAAATACCTGCCTTGATAACGTTTTTCAGTGGTGTAAGCAGTGGGATATGAAACTAAGCCCAGACAAAACATTGTAGACGAAAATTACGAAAAAAAAAGCTTCTCTTTTTCATATGTGCTAGAAATTCACGTACTGAGAGAGTTCAGCGCATATAAGTACCTTGGCGTAACGATAACCAAAAACCTAAGTTGGAATATGCATGTGTGTAACATTTGCGAATCCGTATTCTGTAAGCTGTGCTTTCTCAAGTACAAACTTCGTCTTGCCCCGCCATCTGTGAAGCTGTTAGCCTATAATAGCATCATTAAACCTACTCTAGAATATTCGTGTGTTATTTGGAACTAACAGACTAAAAAAAAACATTCATGCCATGGTTATGATTCAACGTAAATGCATTGGGTTTATATTTTCTAAGTACCACATGTCGGACTCCCCGGCAGCTATCATGCAAGAAAATAATATACAATAACTTCAGCTTCGTCGCAATATCCTGCGATGAAAGTTTCTTTTTCGTTTAAAAAAAACAAACATTTGGCACTAAATGCCTCTGTTTTCATCCAACCACTGATGTTACGGCTAATTAGAAATCGCCGTGCTGCGTTGATATGACGATTTCAGAAACGTACCAACACATTTAAGTTCTCATTTTTTTCCCTCGCGCCATTACTGCCTGGAACGCAGCTGCCGTTCGAGTCACCACAACACACTCACCCCCTCGACTTCATTACATCATAACCCAAAGCACCATTCTTTTTTCAGATTGTACTTAGAGGAATATTCGTACGCGTGTAATCCCAGCCGTTTAAACGAATGTGTGAACGTAATAATACTGCTGTAGCTGTGTCATGTGTTATATGTGCGTGTACGTATTGGAGTAAATAGTTTTTTTCTACATATACTTTATCTGGTGACGAATTGCTATTGAATTGCGCGGTTAAAATGCTGTTGAGTATGAATTGTTATATGTACTCGTGTATGTGGGTGAGTATGAATTTCGTGTGTACTTACATTGAGTGCGTAGACTACTGATTCTGATTATGATTTTTTTTTACAAGTGCTTGTTTCCACTCCTGCATGCATGGACTCTGATCTGAGCCTGCAATATTCTGCAAATAAATAAATAAATAAATAAATAAATAAATAAATAAATAAATAAATAAATAAATAAATAAATAAATAAATAAATAAGCTGTCGTACGGTTGCCGATTCAGCATTGCTGCACTGAACTAGCTGTGCGCTCTCATGCATGAGTTGACGGCTGCCCCGAAAGCGTGACACGAAGGGCGTGCCGGTAGCGTCGCGGCGCGTGAAGAATTGTGAATGCGAGCCATATGGATTTGTTAAAGAGATGTCCTCGTGTTTTGCATGTCGGGACATATCCGTCACGGGACTGTCGTCACTGCTGTACAGGTTTTTCACCGCACTTCTTCCGTCTGATCAGCGGTGGCAGCGTTAGTCATGCTATATAAAAAGCAGACGCTTACTAATACGACAGTTGTTGGATATCTCTTCCAGAAATGCGCAAGTTATCCTCTGACAGTAATGTGACATGCCTGACGGAACTGCGATCTAAGCTGCGTGCTGTGTGACTATTTTAGCTGTTGCTTGCAGGCGTTTCTCGGGGCAAGAGCGGTAAACTTGATAAGGCCGACACATTAAGTGCCCCAGCAGAACAAAGATGCAGCGCGGGTTATGAAAACCCGAGTGCCCCCCCCCCCCCAAAAAAAAAATCACGGCTTATGTCGGAACCGACCTTGGTATTGTGTGCGGAAGTTCCACAGAGACACGCAAGGCCCCAAGGAGTTTGGAAGAGGGAATTAGACATTTGTTATGTCGGGGAAAGAGTCGCGTTAACAGGTGTTTTATTGCGTGTCAGACGCGTAGAATCGCACCAGGCGCCATGCAAAGTGAATTGTGTAAGTGGGCAATCGAAAGGGGCAAGCATGAATCATCGTCAAATATGCACATACTAACGGGGCCTCTCAAGGTCTCATGGTGATCATAATTACTACGACGATGATCATGATGAAGCAGCCACACCAAATGAGTTTCGCTCTCGGGTTGTCATAGGCGATTGCGTAAGAGGCCTGTGAGTTTTTTTAACCAACCAGGGCGTGCCTGTTCGCACACCGTACATATACGGCATTAAATAACAGAATTCGTAGATTGCCCCTGTGCAGTCCATTAGAACGAAAAACAGGAAAGGCGAAGATAGTAGGTTGGCCTCCGCCCATGTATACTGTAGTGCTTTCGTTCCTCAAGGTCATCGTCGAGTTGTCGGGACTGAGCTCCGCTTTCCGCCGGCGAGCGGAAGATCGCGGAGTTCACGCTCCGTGTTAAGCCTGGTTGATCTCTGCGCCACCAGGCGCCGCCACAAAATGCGGCCGCGCACGTTTTCTTTTCTGTCGCAAACGCAAAGAAGCTAGTCACATTGGTTGCACCAGTGAAGTCGCAAAACATACCACGTACCGATTGCAGTGGCAGCCTAAAACTCGCGTGTATGCGACTTTGATTCTACCTGTAGTGATGTACGTACCAAAGAAGAGAGACAGAGAGAAGCAAGGAAAGAGAGGAAGGTTAACCAGACGCACGCCCAGTTCCCTATGCTGCACGGCGGGAGATTGATGAAAGGGCGATAAGAGAAACATAAAAGAGATGGATAGAGATATTCACTAGCACACTTGGGGTAGTACATCTAGTCTACTGGTGGTCACAAAGATAGGTTGTATTGAAAAAATTGCAATCATCATATGTAGCGCTTAGAAAGGTATATTCCTGATATTAAATATTTGCAGTGCTGGCTCAACAGATCTGATAACGGTGAAAACGTCTTCAGGGCCCCATTAAGTAGGACTGCCAAGTGTTATATTGTACGATCAGGACCACGGAATTATATGTTGCTTTAAGTTTTTCGTTTTATTTTTTCAGTTTCAGTATGAGTTGAATAGTTCCGTGTGCATCATTTACAAAACACTTGTATACAGGTGAGGGTCCCAGAGTATACGTACTGAAAACGGTACCCCTAATTTAACATTTAAATAACAACAATCCACCGGTAAGCAAGATGCTGTCTTTTTTTTTCATTTATGACGTGAAAGAAAAATTCCCGCGGTTTTGTACGCAACCATCGCTTCCCAATGGTGCGTGCCATGCTTTCGGACGTTTTCGGGGCACGTCCTTGGCAGCTCCCGCCAGTCTGCATGGACCGCGGGAGCAGCCGTGGAGGGGACTTCATTGTTTTCGCAGGAATTTCAGGCACGTTTTTCCTGGCGCCGATGCCGCGGGTGTCGTTTCAAGGGCTTTGAGAACAGCGCCCCCGAGCTGGCGGGGGCAGTTAAACTGCACTTTGCTCGACTCGCTTACCGAAAGAACGAGAGGTATATATAAAAAAACGAAAAACTATTGTGCGTCACATTTTGCTCGAGCGTTTTTAGTTCGACCTTATGCCCTCGCACGTCGTCGCATCGTAGGAAATATTCTAAATGTGCCTGTGCAGGCGAGGGTAAAGACCGCGAAGTGGGGCAAGTACAGGTTACTATAGTTTTTCACTGCACACCGGCTCAAATTCTTTCAGTTTTAGCGAGACGATGCGTGTGATGGATAGGCTCTCTCTCTCTCTCTCTCTCTCTCTCACACACACACACACACACACACACACACGCGCGCGCGCGCGCACGTAGAGAGATAGAGAGAGAGAGAGATAGTGAGAGAGAGGGTCCACTTTAGATGAATCACTAAGGTCTAAGACATTTAAGAAAGGTCTTTGAGATTTGGAAAATACACCACGGATAAGTGAGACCGTCAAGGAGGCCATACGAGACAGCGGTGTCCAGCAGCCTAATTATCTGTTAATACTTATAATTAATTGAAACGCCTTTCCCGCTTTATCGCGAGAGCGTCAACCAACTCGCTTCGCATAAATTCGGGTATCGGTGGCGTCGTAGTTGGTTTTGAGCGAAAGATCACTGTACGTGAGTGAAAATGCTAGCTATATGCAAGTAATGAATCAGTAGAAAATCTTTGATTGAAAGCAATAGTGCGAGCCTGCCACCCCTCGGCTCCTCGTGGCGCGATGCGTTCAGCCGCTCAGCTTCCGCGCATACATGCTTTATCGTACAAACGGCGATCTGTTTCTGCGCAGAATTTACAGTTCGTACGCGGTACGCTCATCTTGGTGATTCTTCTATGTGAGTGCACCCTTTTCAACGCTCCAAGACAAGAAATGACTGCAGCTCTGGATAGACTGGATGATCGGCCTTTGTCGGAACAAAGGATTCTGGGTCATTGGCCGAGCCCATCCTCAGCCCAGAAGGCTTTGAAAGCCTTGCTACGCTTTTTGCGCACAACTGGCCTCAGAGACAGACTTTAGTGTCTTATACTCTTTGATGTTGCCTTTCCTCTATCGCATTTTTTTTTGTAATTTCTCTCTCTCTCTTTGCAACATTTCTTTCTAACATCTTTTATTCCCCTCAACCCTTTCCCCAGCACAGGGTAGCCAGCCGGTCCAAGAACTGGCTAACCTCCCTGTCTTTCCGCTTAAACTTTCCTCCTCCTCTTTCCTCCTCGGTGATTCTTCAAGGGCTTCACTGTCACCCGCGAGATGGCGCCAAAGCCCCCGAGAGTGCGCTTTTAAACGGCATCACCCCGCCGTGTTTGGTCGCGACGCATGCATGCACTGAAGCCCGAGGGCGTCCGTGCTTTCGCTTTCTTCGCAGCGCGGCTTAAGTCTCCTCCGAGAAGCGAAGGCAAGCTAGCGATAGAAACGGTGACATGAACGCGGTATGGTTAGGCTATCGCGTTCTGCTGTTGAAAGCGGAGCTCAAGCACCCGCGAAGTTTTTTTTCTTACTTTTGCTCACCGTGTCTCTATTTCTTCTTCCTCAGCCCAACACTTATTTCTCCGCGCCACTCTGAGGTAGCCAAGAGAATGCACTACAGGCCCTACAGTTTCAGTGTGATGTTAACCTCGCACAAAAAAAATCTATAGGGCTCCGTGGATTTCGCATTAATGTGGCCGGAACGTGACGAAAAGTTAAGCTTTGAACACCGTAGCACTAACTGGCAAAATTGAAATAGAGGTACGGCGTGTAGAAATAGTCACCGTACTGGTGAATTAACAAGGCATTCGCCAGTGGGACTATCTCTGAGTGCGAAGTGCCAGCGGCGTGCACGAGCTGTGGACGCCGAGCCCCTTCGACTATTTCTGTCTGTACCGGCTGTTTGCCTGTATACTACCAGGCGTCGTTAATAAACCCCATTGCAGTGGCCATCAGTTGTTGAAACAGTGACAATCGCTTACCTGTCATAGTGACATTGCTTACCTGCTGCTCGTTCAGCACGCATTTCACATGTGTATATACGATGTGGATTTCTTTTATTGAGAAACTCCACCAGACGGGAACTCTTTATAAGGCGCCTTTAATTCATATGCAAGTCTACTCGTTTAAAGCGTTTTACTAGCGCAGTGTTCTAGTGGTGCCTACCTCTTGTTTCGTATTGTTTCCTTGTCATTTATAATCAATCGCTGATCGCAACGGAACCCTCCTTTTCTGTTCAGATCTGGTTTCTTCGCGCTTTTGTCAAGCTGGTTTTATATGAGCACGAACCTTTACTACGAATGACTAATGATTGATTGATATGTGGGGTTTAACGTCCCAAAACCACCATATGATTATGAGAGACGCCGTAGTGGAGGGCTCCGGAAATTTCGACCACCCGGGGTTCTTTAACGTGCACCCAAATCTGAGCACACGGGCGTACATTTCCGCCTCCATCGGAAATGCAGCCGCCGCAGCCGGGATTCGAACCCGCGACCTGCGGGTTAGCAGCCGAGTACCTTAGCCACTAGACCACCGCGGCGGGGCCTACGAATGACCAAAGCTACAATCTTCTACGAACTAGCCTAAAAGTGCAACCTTTGCGGTGGTCAAGTTATCGTATAACTGCAACTCGTGGTGGATAGGTTTAGCGCTCTCCTTTTTGTTCTTGTTTTGCTTAGTTTAAAACGTATTCTTGGCTCAACCCCACGGTTAGTCGTGACACAGCCCCAGGCCCACTTTTGTCGGCTGTACGCTCTTAGATCACGGAGAACTGTGTAGTTTCAGGAAAGTCATTCGACGTTATACGTACGTGCGGAAGGGCGTTGCCACGCGAAGGTCACGAACTGGCACCGAGTGACTGGCGGGGCGTGAACGAATAATTACGCAGGCGATGGCATTGGAGACACATTGCTGAGTTTTTCATTATCATTTTATTGGCGTATTGCTTTGCGTTTTCATATAGTTACACACGGGCACGTTCATGGGGAAAAAAGTGACGTCACAGGGGGCGGTCAGAAAACCGTGAGCGAAGGACTAGTCAAGATAATGAATTGAAAAAAAAAATTAAGACGCACACAATGGACGTTTAGTTACCAGACTGGCAATGAGGCGCATGTAAACATTACTGCAGTTTAGAAATGCCGCCTCGTTGTATTTACGTCAGTGGGGCTTCACGTGAGTGAACCTTTTAACACGTGCGCACAATGCGTGCGAAGGCTTGGCGTGGCAGTATACTCGTACTGCCCTTAAATGCACGTTATAACGGTCTAGTTAGCGAGATTAACGTGTACAGACTAACGAGCAATAAATATTGTGTCTATCTTTAAGGCATCACTTTGGCGAAACTATATATAAGCGTTTTTCGTGGCATGTTCGCGGGGCTTTCTCAAGCTCTGGCAGTTGTGTTGTTAGCGCGCGAAGACTTGTGAAATGCGCCCCGCCGCGGTGGTCTAGTGGCTAAGGTACTCGGCTGCTGACCCGCAGGGCGCGGGTTCGAATCCCGGCTGCGGCGGCTGCATTTCCGATGGAGGCGGAAATGTTGTAGGCCCGTGTACTCAGATTTGGGTGCACGTTAAAGAACCCCAGGTGGTCTAAATTTCCGGAGCCCTCCACTACGGCGTCTCTCATAATCATATAGTGGTTTTGGGACGTTAAACCCCACATATCAATCAATGACTTGTGAAATGCGTCTACCTGTCAGGTACAGATATAGGCGAATATAAGAAGCACTAACCTTTCACCAAAGAGGGTGGTGTTATCACAGTGCAGTAAGTGTTGTAGAAAAGTGCGTAGTGACTTGAGCTTTAGTACGGAGGGCGAGTGATAATTTCTTTTACTGCGCCTACGCAGTCTTTGACAGAACGAAAAAATATGTTAAAAAAAGGAAATGTACCTTTAAGCGACTCATCATGAAATTGAGATATATACGTCGAAGCCGAAGCTAGATTTTTTTTCTTGTTTTGTGTCGGCGTCTTTCTTCCTTCATTATCACACTGAAATGTCAGGACCATGCATTCGTTTTACTGATGGGGTAGAGAGAGGCTAATAATATTTGAGACGTGGTACGCGGTTGCATAGTGTTCTATTCCGAAGGTGCACAAATTAAATGTGAGGAATGTGCTGCTGTTTGAAAATTATTACGGTGCTTCGGTGCAAAAGTACAACATTTTAAAGCCACCTCATTCACACACCACGCGAATTGAAGCGTGGAGTTAGGCGAATGCTTTTTTGTCTGAAAGACCTGAAATGTTTCTAGTACGTCAAATCGTCTATAATTGTCGCATCATTGTTTGCTGCCAAGCTTAAGAGAGGCCCTATTATTTTTCGTTTTTCGTTGATGGAATACCTACATTCACAGTTTACTAAGCTTCGGTTAGCCACTTGAAATACACGGAAGTTCATCGTGACGTCCCATGCGCGGGCCCTTGCCTTCTCGTGACGTACTTCAAGGTGACCACTGGTTCGTCCCCTTGTCTTGGTGTCAGTTCATTGTTTAGCGTTACCTGACATTGTGTACATCGTTAAAACGCATTGAAAGCGGAAAGTATCGTCTCCACTGAGGCTCAAGATTAACTCGACGAATACTTAAGAGTGAATTAATTGGTCGTTACGAAGTCGTCGGCTTCCGGTTCGCCGGTGAGTCTTTAGTGACTGGAGGAAGTTGGCGTGCGCCGGCTTTCGCCGCACTGTGCAGCTTTGTTCGAGTCTGTTTGGCTGTGGCGAACACGGATACCCGGTACATCACACTCAACAGTTTTTTGGGCACATCGGGCACGCCACCGTAAGAACTTCAATACTTCAAATCTGTCTCCTTGGACGGAGTCGCTATCCGCGTTCCTTTCATCTTTGGTCTCCGGTTTCCGGACGTGCAACCCCTTCTTCCACTGTCGACGAGCGTGCAGGTCAACGCGTCAGCTCCTTGCATCCGGAATTTCCCTGCGAAGAACGTGAACGTCATTGGCGAAACAGAGTCGTTTGTGACCTTCAAGGCGCAACGACAGTGCAGTCTTCCGCTCTGTCCTTGAAACCTTGTAGTTTGTGCTATGGTCTCCAGAACACTGCCTACTTCGCTAATAGGAAACTTCGTGAAAATCTTCGGAAAACATTTGGTACTGAACCTCGAGAGAAATGAAATGGTGGTTTGCATTTTGAGGCACGCGTATTCAGCTTCCAGTGCGTTGTAGACCAGATATATCTGTTCGTGAGGACGTGTGTGTGTGCAGTGCGGTGTGGGCGATGGTGCGCGTATGTGTAACGGGACCGACGTTATGAGTGTACTGCTGGTATAAAAGGCTGCCAACTTATCTACACACTTCACTTTTGTAACTATATCTACACGAGCAGTACTCTGGGAAATAAGAAAACTGTCTCGCGCCTTGTCGGATAAAAGACCGTGTAGACTGCTGTTCATGTTCAGGGAGAGTTGTGAGAAGAAAAATATAGCAAACTTGTGAATATCGTCGTTATGCGCTCAGGGGTTAGCCTCTCCTTTGTGTGTCGCGGTGGTTACCGCAGTCTGTTTCTTTGTTACGTGCTGTTAATCGCCGTGTAAAAGAGACTGCACAGAAATGATGAAATATGCTAAGGTCAGTACGGCAGACCACCAGATGCGTCAGATACAAAACTGGCACGATAGGCTTGGAGGTGCGGAACGTTCGCGCAGAAGATCTGCTACGTAGGTATTTTTTTGGTAACTTGGTGTTTCGGGCGTGTTGGTATGTCATTGAATTTTTATAATCGCGCGCACGAAAAAAACACGGCCAGAGAAAGGCGTGACACACACAGGCGCTTTGATGCTTTGTTGCAAGTTGGCACCTGTGTATGCCACGTCTTTCTCTGTCCTTCTTTTCTCGTCCTCTGTAACACTTCAGACTCGAAGTGTATGCGTATACTGTCGGTAAACTTGAACAAGTACGAGTATGTCACTTACGAACATGGACAAGAACTCTACATAACGTACAGTACTTCGTTTGTCTCCGGATCAATTTACGAGTGTTCATCAGCGACTGTACGTAACTTGCACCCTAAAATCGTGTCCTTCAGCGGGACTATAGTCGCCGCTGCTTTAGGTTCACCTGTGGTTACTCCTGCCTCTCCGTGCGAATCTTTCCCAGAGGAAGTATACAAACCCGGACACATCTGAAAGGCTGGCGGTGACTTATAGAGCTGCCAGAAGGGTTCTGACTGGATTGTGATACGCGGGTGCCTTCAGTCCTTGTGGACCGCGACTGTGAGGCTGATCCACTTGGGCAGCAGGTCTCGCAGTGAGACGTGCTTGACTGTGTGGTGCTCCGTGTGTACGTGGTGGACTTTTGGTTCCTCGTGGTGCACTTCCGGTTCCTCGTAGTGCACTTCCGCTTCCTGTGGGTGCCTGCAGCGATAGGACGGAGCGAAAATACTCAGCATCTGTTAAAAGGCGAGCTGCGGCACAGACATCCGCAATGGTGCATCCGAAAATTGCATAGCTTAACTTCTAGTTACTTTCTTGATTTAATATACCAGTGTGGCATGGTGCTTTGCTAATCGCTATTAGGCTTGACTGCGATAAAAATTATCTTAAACATTGATTGACTTTCTTCCACTGCTTGCGTGAAGGAGCCAATCGCGATCAATAAATTCGATCCAGATCAGGCGTGATTGCTGCAAAAGTGATTGGTGCTCAAAAGTAGCAGCAAAATTACATAATTTTAAAATACAAAAATTAACAGAAAATATATAAAGGAGAGGCTACATGCACGGGCTGCGCTATTGTGCTATTGCGACAAATTAGGGGGTTGCCCAAATTAGCCCGCTTCACTTCGCAGTCGTTATGTTTTATGGCCTTGAGTTTTATTATTAAACCGAGTTCAGAAAGACTGGCTGTTAAAGGGGCCCTGCAACACCTCTATAGGATGGCCAGAAAACGCTGCTGATTGGTAGTGGAGGCTCTCAGAACACTTGAGCCAAGTAATACAGCGCAGCACAAGGGCTTCAATTTTCAATAAATTCCCGAAGTCAGCTAATAATAGCTTTCTTTCTTGGCGTTAAATTATGCTATATGCAAAGAATTCATTGCGTCAGTGGCCCGAGTATCACGCCACTGGCTGATTTCAGCATGGTGCGCTTGGGCGTTATTTTGGGCGTAGCGGGAGACGCGATGTATCCGTGCGTGTGCGCGTGATCGCACTGAAATGCTGCGCTTTTGAAAAAAAAAAGTGCTTAAAGTCACGAGGAGCGCGTGACGCACCTTCTTCCCGCGCGCCATCCCTCCCTGATTCGCTTCCAGCACTTTCCTCGGGGCGAGAGATGAGAGAATGCAATTGCAGCGTGCGACAAATCTGTGTAACTATTCTCGTACAAAACTGATTGAAAAAAAATTGTGGTCAGTTCTTGAGGCAAGAAGCCTCTTTTGAACTCATTCCATGGCTACTTGAACAGTGTTTCAGGGCCTCTTTGAGTGGTGTGACATGCCAACGTAATGGAATAATGCGTGAGACAAGCGGTGGTGAACTTGAGTGGTGGCGTTGCTTTCAAAGCACTGGAAGCGCAGAGAGGGCCGCAGAAAGCTATAAAGCTGATGGATTTCCAAACAAATTGCTGGCATCAAACGAAATCGGCTCGCGTGACGCATTGTAAATTGAAGATCATTGGGAACGGACTTATTCCTGCAGCAGACATGAAAAATAGGTTGCTGTTACTGCTACTGATGTTGCTGGTGCCGCTGCTGTTGCTGACGATGATGGCGTATGTTTGCACGTTCATTCAACTTCGATTCGCATCGTAGATTTTGCCGTGGTTGTCGCTGGCGTAGCGACATTCTGCGATATCTGTTCAGCTCTTTTATAAGCGTACATGTCCATCGCTGCTTGTGGAAGGAAACACGTATTGGAAGAAAACAGGATGAACCAATATGCCAACTTGGAGATCTTAGCACATATTGCCTTTTTATTTATGGTGGAATTGATCGGATACATTGTTTTCATTATGGTCTTTCTCAGTTAGCTGTAATATCTCATGAAAGGTGTGTAACGAATATAGGTCAAGGTCATACTGCCCTCGTTACTACGTAGTTCACACTTCCGATTTTATCTGCCTTTAGTTTGTGTGAACTGTCCACCAACATCTGAACTTTGATGCGGTCCTTACATGAACGAAACAGAAGAATCTTGTACGCAAGCACTTGAGTTTCCGCACGAAACGAGAGGTCGTTTGTTTGTAGCACCTCTTCTCTCTCTCTTTTGGCACAAGCCACAGCATCTGTGGTCCAGGTGGCTTGCTTCCAATGAGCTAACAACTTGAAGAGTTAAGAGCGCCGCATTATTTGCGGCGTTAACAAAGGAGCTGCGTTTAGACCAAGAAATAAGGCTCTCCTTTGTCGTGTGGCCTAGTAATTTTCATATATAGGACACTTTCTCGTCCAGCACATTTACGCTATCTTGGACAAGGTCACATCGGAGAACTCACGTGAACACACTAGGAAACGTGAAATGTAGTTTATTATCTCTGTCTCATGAAGTGTCAGCGTTGTTTGACCGGAAGGTAGAGGTCGAGTTAAGAACACTCTTGTGTCATCTCTCCTTCAATTAGCGCGCGGTAATTTTTGTGCTTTCTAGAACCCAGCTTTCTTGTTTGTTTGCCTCTGCGATCGTTGATTGGATGTTCATTACTGGAGGGGTGCGTTTTTTGCCCATACGATTATTCCTTCTAGTTTCAAGCAGCCACCATTCACGTGTTGACGAATATGAATAAGGATGACGACACCAGCGTGGCATGCGAATTCTGTCATGTTTCACGCTTGAAGCGATAAAAAAAAATGCTTGGACACGGGGTTGTCGCTGGAGTGAACGTTTTCACAGGCAGGCTTGTCTTATTCAACGCAGCAAGACCACAAGGTTGCCTTTTTCAAGGATGCCTTGAGATCGACAAGACCACTTGTTGACGATTGCGTGGTTTCGTAGACAACAAATGGACAGGCCGACAACAATTGGTGTTGTTGGCGCAACAAAACCGATTGTTGTCGACTTGTTTATTTGTTATCTACGAGACCACATAGTTATCAACTAATGGTCTTGTCGATCTCAAGGCATCCTTGAAGAAGGCAACATTTGTGGTCTTGCTGCGTTGAATAAGGCAACACTGCCTGTCAAAATGTTGACTACAGCGACACCCCCGTATTCAAGGATTTTTCATCGCTTCTAGACTCCGTCTTCCAGTGTACCTGTACGTGTGAACGTGAAACTGTTTGCGCCTGCAGAAAAAAAAAGACGCAGAGGCGTCGGGTCATTTGCATATTTATTGTCCCACGCGCGGCGCACGCTGTAATGCTGTTCATGACTCGCTTGATTGTCGAAGGCTGCTCTGGCTGCGTCCCTGTGGAGAGCACCACTGGCATTTCTTCTCGAGACTCGGCTTCCAGGCTGCTCGTTGTGGAAACGTTGCTCACCACGTGGTGCACGAGTGGCGTTTCAAAGCTGTTTCTGTATTCACTAATGTCCGGTGCGGTACTTGAAGCGATGCTTCGTTGAGAGTGGCAGATGAGTAACTGTAGGAGATCTTCGCTGAGATTGGCCGTTGCTCTGTGTCTCTCTCGGCTGGTCCTCATTGTCACACGCTATTATTGAACTGGGATCCGCGATGTGTTATTGAGGCCAGGTCGATGACACAGAACGTCCGCCTATGTGAGCATCTAATCTAATGTCATGCTATATATTATCGTATGGGCAGGTTACTGTGAGTACGTTGAGGAAGTGTTGAAGTGTTAACAGCCATCTTACGACAAGTTTTACGTTTTTACAGTAACGAAACACAGACGGCACAAAAGGGACGGGCAGTGGAAAAGCGTATCAGGTCTTCTATGTCGGTTTCAGGCCAAACATATAACGTCAAAGTACGAAGCTCTACTATGTGTTCTGCCTTGTTTGTCGACAATGGCACACAACATCGCGCCATCTACCAGACTTTATTTCTACGGGACAGCTTTCGGCCTCTTTTCGCTCATGAGGGGTCCATGAATGATCAAGGAATGATTATAAGACTTAAGGGTTAGAGAATAGCGGTTGTATCGAAAGTTACAGTAGACTCTGTCGCATGAAATCGCATCATCTTTCATCACGACTTTGATGAGGGGTTGCGTGGGAAGGAGATGTTGGAATGTAGGAAGGGTAGGTAGAGACTGGGGGATAAGTGGCGGCCATTTCACGCCATAATCGAAAAAAACTCTTGCTCGCTTTCATCGTGGGCGGCCAGGGACGGTCTACAGGTGCTCGCAACAAAAAGAAACGCACTACCTGCGGCGCCCTCCGCGACTAGCTGAACGTGGCCGTACGAGCTCTACACGCGCACAATTCTCATGCTTTCCTGCGTTCGTCGTCCTTCGCCGTCGAGTTGCGTCGCTGTATGTCTGTCGACCTGCAAAGACAATTTTCACACTTGTATACCTCGCGGCGTTCTTGTCGTGAGGCCCATGCGCTCACACCGAAGCAAGCCGAGGCGGGAAAGTGCGTGGCAGAAGCGTTTGTGATTTGTCATTACTTAATGCTGTCAGTGGTTTAGATTTTGCTCTGAGAGCGGATGTTGCCATCGGTGCATACGTGCCGGCGCAACGAGGCATTAGCATGTTTGCCATTGAAATTTTGCCCTTTGGAATTGCCTGCGTCCTTTTGCGGTTCCTGGTTTGCACATTTCTGGGTCTTCAAGCTCAATTCCTCAAATTATGTTAATATTTCGTGGCGTCCGGGATGCGCGTGCTATGCTTTTGTGGAGGACGCGGGTCCACCGTATCCAGAGTTATGGTACTGGCTACTAAAATCGCGTATTGTATCAGCACCAATGAATGTCTCATTGTTTCAAAGAAAAGAAAAACCTTGTATACCCGGGTCTTCTTCTGACTACATTCCAGATTTTCAACGTTCGTCGAAACCTCTCACCTTGAGTCGATACTGGAAATATGATCTACCGTTCCACTACCTTTTGGTATTGGGCCTGTTAGCATAAGTGAATGAAAAAAAAGAGTGGGAATGCTTAGATTTGGTACATCGTTGCGTCCTGGACCATTGAATCGATTAGTACATCTCAAATATGTTAGCAGGTAAGTGTGAAAAGTGGAATCTGCTGCGGACTCCATAATGCAAAAGGCCGCACAGCTGGGCTATGTTCCTCTTCGGAACTGCTACATCGCTCGTTCACAGATGTTCTGTTCTTCTCAATAACGAACGGAACTCACATGCGCTACGTCTTACTGGTTTGGCAAAAAAGTTGACCTATTGACCATGAAAACATACGCCTTTCGTTACGTGGCAGAAATTAACGCGCACTGACTAGCTTTATCTCTGCCTTTTAATTTTTAAACGTAATGCATCAACGCTGCGGAAGCTTGCGAAAGCATGATCATAGCGTAGAGATTGAGAGAATGGCAATTTTAACAAGCGAGCGAAACACTTGCCCGAGTTCACGGCACGTTCGGATATCTTGCCGGCACAAATTCAGCCACTCACCCCGAGTCCCAAGGCTTAGATTCCCAAGGCTTAGATTCCCACGGCTTTGATTCCCACGGTTTGGACTCCCACGGACCGGAGGACTCCCAGCCTCCCGGCGATGCCCAGCCACCTCCGCCTCCGGACTGCTGCTTCCAGCCGCCCGAGTACGTGGGCTGCTCGTCCTGCCACTCATCCTTGTGCTCGTCCTGCCACTCGTCCTTGTGCTCCTCCTTGATTACTTTGACCTCCTTGTATATGGGTATGGTCTTGTACACCGGGATGGTCTTGTAGATCGGGATCTCCTTGTACACGTACTTCACCCTGTGTGTGGGACTTGGGAGAATTAATAGAGGTTTTTAGCTTATCCGCTGCTTTGGTAAACACAACAGGTATTACGGAATACAGTGTCACCGAAGGACGGCTGTGACATCTTGTGCCGTTTAGTACAACCACAATTATACACACGTTTGTTTTTGCCTAGTGTCCTTGAGGAAAACAATTCGAAAAAGGCAAGTCATTTGGGGTTAAACATCTGCGGGGAGTTTGCGAGAAGTAGAATGCACTAGGTTTCTGCAATGACAATTTTGTACTTGCCAGGTTCATCTCGACCGCGCCAGATTAAACCATCTTTCTAGTTTCTCACGCGTTTGGCTACGCCTCACGTGTATAATGCTAATGCAAAGAAGTTTGCGCACACAATAAAACTCTCTGTTGGCATGTTCGCGAGGCTGGAGCTATGTCAGAGTGCGTGGTATAAGATGGACAGGACTTTTGTCATGCGTGATGAATGGTTACCAGTCAGCTTTAGTGATTGTTAGGACGTCAAAGTCTACTTGCTACGAGGGCGTGGTCTAACAATATTGCTTGCACATATATTAGCTGGGGAAGATGATTTGGACTATGGGCCGGGATATACTATGTGAGGTGTGCTGAGCTGGCATTCTTATTTAGGTTTCAGAAAATCCTCTCGCTTTTCAGCTTTTCTGCTTTTGTCAAGGTACAACCGACTGAGCTCGCAGTGAAATGCCAGCATTACTCGAGGTGCTAACGTAAGTTTTTTAAAGTAAATTAGAATCGTCTGCATAATTTTGAACCGTGGTTGTCAGTGTCCGATCACTCCTTTTGCGTTGTCTAACATGTAACCGGGGCTGCTCCTGCCGTGTTAAAATGAGATGAATCAAAGTAGTGCAGAAAATGTTAACGCCTAGAAGCACAGGAGACGGAACGAGACAAGCAGTTGCAGACAGCTTGCAATGTAAGGCCACGCCGATCGAAAAGCATTTTGGCGTGGCAAACTGTAGCTAAACAAAGAGCGTAGGTGACTTACGGCTTGATAAATATGCTCTTGCTGATGTGTAGCCACGGGATTATGTGTCCCGCATCACAGATGGCTGCTAGGCAGCAGGCTGCCAGCAGCGCCACAACCGCTTTCATATCTGCGTCACAAACACCAAAAGAAACAGCTTAGACCATCTCCCTGAAGGGATTGATTGATATGTTGGGTTTAACGTCCCAAAACCACCATATCATTATTTATTTATTTATTTATTTATTTATTTATTTATTTATTTATTTATTTATTTATTTATTTATTTATTTATTCATTCAGAATACTGTCAATCCCGTGATGGGATTATTACAGGAGTGGTGTCATATTGTTCATTGTAAAAACAAGCAATACACAGACTAAAATACATGTTGCAAGCGCTAGAAATTTCAAGCAAATACCTCAAACATAGTGCGAAATTCGCCGTAGTGATAGGCAAAGAGTCTTTATGAATATAAACATCAGATGAATAGCTGGGGCAAGCAAAAAACGAATACAAAACGTAATTGTACAGACAGAGTTAAAACATCAGATGAATTGCTGGGGCAAGCAAAAAACAAACAGAAGACGTAATTGCACAGACAGAGTTATGAGAGACGCCGCAGTGGAGGGCTCCGGAAATTTCGACCACCTGGGGCTCTTTAACGTGCACCCAAATCTGAGCACATGGGCCTACAACATTTCCGCCTCCATCGGAAATGCAGCCGCCGCAGCCGGGATTCGATCCTGCGATCTGCGGGTCAGCAGCCGAGTACTTTAGCGACTAGACCACTGCGGCGGGGCCTCCCTGAAGGGAACCCTGATGGGATGCGAAGCAGCAGCGTTGCGTGCGGATGGTGTCACGGGTTGAACAGCGCTAACGCAGGCGCTGCGGCGAGCGCTGGAAGATTCGTTTAAAGTGATGGCTGGCGTAGGACGTAAAGACATGTTTCAATGCGTACGTTAGGCGCGCGTCAGGTTTATTGTGCATGAACCGACAAGTCGGCGGTGTAGTGAGCGGCGGTCGCGGCAAGGGTTGCGGGTGAACGGACGAAGCGGCAGCTGCGGGCGCCCCGGCGAGCGCGCGGCAGGCGAGAGAGAGTGACGTCGCGCGCGCTGCGAGGGAGCGGAACAACAACGCGCAGCAGCGGCGTGACCTACTTGGCACCGCGCCAACAACTGCAGCGCGCGGTGCGTTCGTACGGAGAGAAAGCGTTACATAGGCTAGTCAAAAGGCTGCTTCGCATTTGAAATGGTAGAGAACTCAGCCGTTGTAATGGGGTTGACCAATCACAGTGCTGACATCATAACCGCAGAGGCAATATCGGCCATCATTTACCATCATTCAGCAAACACGAGCCATCGTCATCTATCATTTAGCTATACTAATCAGAGTTAGCAATTGTACAGTTAACATTAGCTATACACTATCCTTTGAGGTCACGTTGATTCGTTGTTGGGATTCCCGTTGCCCATATCTGTAGGCAAAGTGCCCTCCCATACCAAATTTATATATTGATGAGCATACTGTCTGTAGAAAATAATCTTCTACTTTGAGCTCCTATAGCTCCTATAGAGAGTGATGTCCGCTGTTTATAAAGCAGAAGCATAGACCTGCGTTGGCACTTGGTCACTGACCTGCTGCCCACAGTTAAGAGTGCGAGTTTAATTTATATGCGTTATACGTTCGCTCAAATCGCACAATACCAGCGTTTTCTCATTTCGTCGTCATCGGATGCGGTCGCTACGGACAATCCGCGACCTCTGGCTCGCAGCCGTATCACCACAGGTATTACGTTATTGATCTTTCTAAGTGATAGAAATAATCACACTGGCACATAACCGTGGAAAATTTTCTAGTGGCTCAAAAGATGCGCACATGCAAAAAAAAAATGGCGGAAGAGCGAGAGAGGAAGAATAGATAACTCCTCGGTGTAAGCGATTGCAAGATCGCGTGACTGACTATATACAATGCACAATTTGTAAAGCTATGTAACTGAGCCCTCTGTAAAGCTATGTGCGATTGAGGGTAAAATAAATGAAATGAAATAAGGAAATGAAATTTTCTAAGTTCTCGCGTATATGACTTACAATACAGCGTGGCACATAAGTGCACATAGCCAGTAAGTAATTCCGTGAGGCGGACTTTCAGATGTCAAGCGCATTACATCCGTGGTTGCAGTATACAGCGCCTAACTCTGAAAGCTCACAGCATGTTGTTGTTTAAATACACACATCTGTTCTCTCTCTAGGCGTCCCCACGACCCACGAGCAAAGAGCACCAGCCGTTCTTGTTCAGAGGCTGTCTAAATGGCCGACGCGGGGTCGTCTTTTGTCTGTGGTGCTGTATCGAAGCTGTTGTCTATAACGCGTATTTTGCGAGCCGTGCGTCCCTTGTCGCTCCTTGTCACAGCGAGCAAGGGGCACAGTAGTACGCGCGCACGCACACAGCGCTCGACACGTTCCAACGCTATCTTGACCTTCGCCGTTCATCTATCGCGGCCTTTGTTTCACCTATCGTACACATTCTCTTCTCGCGCTGAATGGAAGTTGCCGGCAGTGCAATGGCGCCGTTGTTGATGGCGCGTGTACGAGGAAGACCGGTTGCAACGGAATCATTGACCGCGTGAGAAGGCTGCAGTTTTATTATACAACGTACATACGAGATAAGGGAGCCTTCGCGTCACGTTTTTTGCTTCAGGTGTGGTTAGACAAGTCTGAAAAACTCGCAAAAGCAGACGTCACAATGCCGGTACTAATAAGGAAGAAACAAAAAAAAATTCGCGCATCTCCACGAAGTGAATAATGACGAGTGGGCGAACCACTGGGAATCGTTCTTACCGTAAATAACCCGCGACGTTGCCCACTCGCAGATGTAAATGAGCGAACACGCGTGTAAATGCGCTTTTGCCGTTGAGCCGCCGCTTCCCGTGCCCTTGCCCTCAGTGATTCCGGAGTAGCAGCTTGCTACTCCGGAATCACTGAGGCAAGGGCAATCACTGTCGGCGTTGCCTTTTGCGGGTGAGCGCGCGTTCACGTCAGTTTACATCCACGACAGCAAGATAATGTTTGTTGATTGATTGATTGATTGATTTGTAGGGTTTAACGTCCCAAAACCACTATACGATTATAAGAGACGCCGCAGTGGAGGGCTCCGGAAACTTTGAGCACCTAGGGTTCTTTAACGTGCACCCAAATCTGAGTACACGGGCCTACAACATTTCCGCCTCCATCGGAAATGCAGCCGCCGCAGCCGGGATTTGATCCCGCGACCTGCGGGTGGAGATAATGTTTGTTTGTTTGTTGCCTGTACGTACTGGCACATGCCCACTCTGGCGGATTGGCCATGAGATCTAGTAGTAGCCTATATGTGATACACTGATTGAGAACCTATTGTTTAAAGAATAAAAACAACAAAATAATAAAAATAATGAAATGAAAAATAATAAAATAAAAATATTAATCAATAAGAGAAAAGGAGAGCTAATACTATATTAAAAGACTGAAATTTTCAGTAGACCAGAAAGTCGAGTTTAGCTCACTCGGTCAAAATCGAATGAATGTGTGACTTTCATTCACGTTATCACAAGTACTCGTCAAGAACATATTTAGGCAGGCATTATAATGACATGCGCTTAGATTCTTGAATAAAATTGCGCACGGCATCGAATACGTTTCTGTGGCAATGTACCAAGCCAGAGGCACCGAAACTATAAGAACATTATCTGCAGTTAAACTTTAGTCTACTGTGGAAAACGAAACAACTAGAAGCCTTTTCCTAATTAATGAATACATTCTTCGTCATATAAAGTAATGCTCTATTTTTTCTGTTTCTTCGCAGAACTGGCACTGGGGAGATACCGCTATACCAGCTCTGTGTAAATAAATGTTTAATGGAGGAATACGACATCAAAATTTGGTTAAAATAACTTCTATCTTTCTAGATTGAGTCTACTGAGATTTCCAGGGATATCTCAGGTGCTGATAGTTCGTCCATTTAGTAATATTTCCCATCATATCCGTATAGATAGCTAATTTTCTATATCTGAGCGACACTATGTGTTCTATTTCTGTTAGTACGGAGATCAGAGGACCATCAAGCGAAGCTCGAGCTAATGAATCGGCCATTTCATTCAACTGTATGCCACAGTGGCCTGGGACCCATACTAACTTCAGGAGCTTCAGTTGGCGTGAAACTAATGTGTGCAATGTCACTAGGGCTTTTGATTGTTATGAAGCTTTGAGAGCAGTGTACACCGAAAGAGAATCTGTAATTATCATTGCACTGTCTTCGTTTGAAGGCAGTTTTCGGAGCGCCAAAATAATAGCCAAGAGCTCAGCTTCGAAAATCGGAGTGAAGTCTGGCACCTTTACTGAGAATGACGAACCGAGGTAATCGGAGGCAATTCCTACTGCTGCCTTTTATTTATTCACAGAAGCGTCTGAGGCTATTATGTTCTTTATTTTTGCATGAGCTATGTAATCTTCTAACCTTTTATTCGAAAAACTCGAAGATTGGAACTTAGATAGCGGGGGGAAATTTTCATTATATTCTATCGTAATATTGTGATTTAATGCTTTAGTTCCAATTACCGATCTGATGTCTACCTTTATGCTTTTCAGTTTCCTTTGTACAAAAATAATCTGGGGAGTACGAAAGCGTGGCCAGTGAGCGAGGAAGGAGGCGTCGGGGTAACTAATAAAGGGATAAGAATGTTTAAGACTTTAAACTTTAAGAATGTTTGTACAGTTGGGATACGGAATCGGCAAAGAATAGTTGGTATGCGAGCTTTCTGATATATTACATTAAAGGCCGCGCGTACCTGGGGAGTCTCAAACACAAACGTGGTGCTTCTCGCTCCAACAGAACTAAAAGTGGTCTAGAGCGCGCTTATTCTTCATCGTCATCGTCATGGCGTATTGTGGGTGCCTTGCATCGTCATCAGCGTCACCGTCAACGTGCTCGGACAAGGCACAACGGACAAGTGTAGACCCTACAAGGCGCTTCGCTTTTAAAACATTTATCTAAACATTCCGTCATTGGAAGCGGTATGACACGAAAGTAAAACGCATCCTTACTGAAAGAACGGAATGTTTTATGTGCATTGATAGGACAGAGCTTGCACAGTTTTTTTTGTGTGTTTGGCAGCTATAGCACCATTTAACGTGAGTCTGTGATGATTAATTACTGGACGTAGAACTTTGGTTAAGGTTGGCATGTGCGGTATCATAAAGAAGGAAAGAAGTAGAAATTTCATGGACTCTGTTTTCTTTGTTGGAACAATATTAATGATAACTAACAGACAAGAGAGAGAGAAATAAAGATGCAAGGAAAGTCAGGGAGGTTAACCAGACGCACATCCGGTTTGCTACCCTGCACTGGAGAAGGGATAAAGGGGAGAAAAGAAGTTGCAGAGAGATGAGACAAGACAACCATGAAAAGTATTAGGGATATTATTAGTAGTACCTCTAATGTAAATGTGAAAAGAGAAAAGTGAAGGAAAACATAACTCGCCGAGGGCATGGACCGAACAAAGTCGAAGATTCGGTCCCTGCACAGGGCAAGTTATCTCTTCGTCCATTTTTCTTTCTTCACATTTACGTTGCCTTACTATTAATACCATTCCCTATACTTTCCATGGTGTTGTCTGTTCTCGTTAATATGGCATCATAAAGAGTTATTGAACACCACGAGCGGACTAGGGAACTTGACGCGTGCCGTGTATCTCCTCTCCAGCGCCCGGTCGCGAGTTTTCTCGGGGCGAGCGTAAGCGGGGGAACCAGGTGTTACAGACAGGCGATGCAGGCGTGCATTGCACAACTATATTCAATAATGTTACGAGTAATTTGTTTAATGAGCTATTTACAGCGCAGAGAACCCGACGAGCAAGATGGCGTCAGATCAGCATCCAACGGAAAAACCCACTTCGTCCTCCTCTTTCTTGCAGCCGTATTTAGCCGCATTTTCGTATCATAAACCCCGGTGGTAGAAGCACCGTCCCGGTGCTAAATTTACGCATATGATGTCGAAGGGGGGTAATAGGGCTTTAGCCGAGCCACGTGAACGGTGTCGCTCGGAGCTGACGATGACTTTGTTGGATCGGTTGGAACAATCTCGTACGTGACGTCTGTCACTTGGCGAACGATACGGAATGGTCCAGTGTAGGGCGACAACAGTTTTTCCGACAGTCCCACACGCCGAGTAGGTGACCAGAGGAGCACGAGAGAACCCGGAGAAAAGTGCACGTCCCTATGGTGAGAATTGTAGAGCTGTTGTTGGTGCGCCTGTGAAGCCTGTAGACGTTTACGGGCGACTTGGCGCGCGTGGTTGGCGCGGGCAATGGCTTCACCAGCATATTCAGTGGCCACAGGTAGTAACGTGTCTAAAGGTAGAGTTGGGTCCCGGCCATATAGTAGATAGAAGGGCGAATATCCGGCAGTGTTGTGACGAGATGAGTTGTAGGCGAACGTCACATACGGCAAATGAATGTCCCAATCATGGTGGTCTGGCGCAACGTATTTGGCAAGCATATCGGTTAGGGTCCTGTTAAGGCGCTCCGTGAGGCCATTTGACTGTGGATGGTACGAAGTAGTAAATTTGTGCTTGGTATGGCAAGACCTCAGGATTTCGTGAACGACAGCTGATAAGAACGTGCGGCCACGGTCGGTGAGAAGTTGACGGGGAGCACCGTGCACTAATATTATGTCGTACAGCAGAAAGTCCGCAACGTCGGTAGCGCAGCTGGTCGGGAGTGCTCGTGTGATTGCGTACCGCGTCGCGTAGTCCGTGGCAACAGCAATCCATTTATTTCCGGCTGTGGAGAGTGGGAAAGGGCCCAACAGGTCGAGACCAACTCGAAAAAAAGGCTCGTTGGGAACGTCGATCGGCTGAAGGTAGCCGGCTGGGAGGGCAGACGGCGTTTTGCGACGCTGACAGGGCTCACAAGCGGCGACATAGCGTCGAACCGAGCGGGCAAGTCCAGGCCAAAAAAACCGACGTCGTACCCGATCGTATGTGCGAGAAACGCCCAAATGGCCCGTCATGGGAGCGTCATGAAGTTGATGCAGGACAGTGGAACGCAGGTGCGCTGGGATGACAGGAAGTAAGTCTGATCCGAAGGAATCAAGGTTGCGGCGATATAGGATCCCGTCTTTCACCAAAAACATTCGTAGGGACGGGTCGCGAGGCGTTGACTCCAGTTTGTCAATGATGGCTCGTAAAGAAGCATCCCGACGTTGCTCTTCGCCAATGTTTAACAGCTGCGACACGGAAAAAACGTCCGTGATAGCGTCAGTATCGGTTGCTTCGTCAACAGGGTAGCGGGATAAACAATCCGCATCCTGATGTAATCGCCCTGTTTTGTACATTACAGAGAACGTGTACTCTTGAAGGCGTAGAGCCCAACGAGCGAGACGTCCCGTGGGGTCCTTCAGGGAGGCTAGCCAGCAGAACGCGTGATGATCCGTGACAACACGGAATGAGCGCCCGTACAGGTATGGGCGAAACTTGGCGACTGCCCATACAAGGGCGAGGCACTCACGCTCCGTGATAGAATAGTTGCGCTCGGCTGGAGATAGCAGTCGACTTGCGTAGGCTATAACACGGTCGTGTCCGCGTTGTTGCTGCAATAGCACAGCTCCTATGCCATGTCCACTGGCGTCCGTGTGAACCTCGGTTGGAGCTAATGGATCAAAGTGAGCCAAGATTGGTGGCGTTGTAAGCAATGTCGTAAGTTGTGAAAACGATGACGCTTGGTCATGGCCCCATGTAAACGAGGCGTCTTTCTTCAAGAGCTCTGTGAGTGGGCGTGCAATGGTCGCAAAGTCCTTAACAAAGCGTCTGAAATATGAGCACAACCCCACAAAACTGCGGACATCCTTTGTGGTCTTCGGAACGGGAAAGTTCGTGACTGCGCGAATTTTCTCTGGGTCTGGACGCACGCCTTGGGCATCGACAAGGTGACCGAGCACGGAAATTTGACGACGAGCGAAGCGGCACTTGGAGGCGTTAAGCTGGAGTCCGGCTCGACGAAAAACGTCCAGAATAGCTGACAAACGATCAAGATGCGAGTCGAATGTGGGCGAAAAGACGATAACATCGTCAAGGTAACACAAGCAGGTGGACCATTTCAACCCTTGGAGCAATGAGTCCATCATTCTTTCAAATGTGGCTGGTGCATTGCAGAGTCCAAAGGGCATCACCTTAAACTGATAAAGACCATCAGGAGTGATGAATGCGGTCTTCTCGCGGTCCATCTCGTCGACGGCTATCTGCCAGTACCCTGATCGAAGGTCAATAGTTGAAAAATAAGTGGCACCGTACAGGCAGTCGAGGGCGTCGTCGATGCGAGGTAAAGGATAAACGTCTTTTTTTGTAATCTTGTTAAGGTGACGGTAATCGACACAAAAGCGCCATGTTCCATCTTTCTTTTTAACAAGGACGACTGGAGAATCCCAGGGGCTGCATGAAGGCTCGATAATGTTTTTCGCAAGCATTTTGTCGACTTCGTGTTGTAATATTGCACGCTCCGACGCCGACACACGGTAGGGGCGTCGGCGAATGGGGTTGCATGGCCAGTATTTATGCGATGGGTGACAATGGTCGTTTGGCCCAAAGAGTTGCTGGCAAAGTCGAAAATGCTACGATAGCCCTCAAGAACGTGGCAAAGCGCCTCAGCTTGCTCAGACGTAAGGTCCGATGACACCATTCGCTCGATGTCGGCGCCCCAAGAACGTGATGGAGTGGAACCACTGACTGAGCTGCAGCAATCGTCGACTCTGAAGGGCTCGACATGGTCATCTTGGAGAGCAGTAATTTTTGCCAGGGAGATACCCTGTGGCAGAACTTGGGTGGTGAGTGAAAAGTTCACCAGTGGAAGGAAGGTGCGGTTTCTCTTAATTGTCAGAATCATATGCGGCACAGCAACCCCATGCGTAAGCATCACTGCAGGAATCGGGGCCACCATGTAATCACCATCAGGTACTGGCGGCGTGGAGGATAAGTCGACATGAGTGACAGAGTTAGGAGGGAGGCGCGTGAAATCAATGCAGCAGAGGCTGGTTTGCGGAGGGCTGGTCGGGTCGGAAAAGAGGGGTAAATCGAGATGGAGAGAACCAGCTGAACAGTCTATGAGGGCAGAGTGCGTGGCTAGAAAATCCATACCGAGTATGAGTTCATGCGGACAATGTTCGATGACGGCGAAAAGAACGACAGTGCTTCTCTCCCCAATAGACACTCGCGCAGAGCACATGCCAAGAATTGCAGCAGTTCCTCCATCGGCGACTCCTACAGCTCGGTTGAGGGGGGGCGTGACTTTTCTAAGTCGGCGGCGAAGGTTAGCACTCATAATGGACACATGCGCGCCAGTATCTATCAATGCACTGACACGAACATTGTCGACAGTAACGTCCAAAAGGTTCCGGTTCGTTGTTAATGTTAATCGAGGATTTCTTACGAAGGTCGTCAACGCAGCTCCACCTCCAGAAGCTGCACGGCCTAGTTTTCCGGTCGGAGATGCTGCGAATAGGTCGGGGAGGCAGCGCGGCGTTGTGGGGGCGACCGGGACTGACGACGAGCAGGGGATGGTGACCGGTCGTAGCGAGGTCTGCTCAGAGGTGCTGTAGGAGCGGAAAATGTGGTCGGCGTTGATGGAGAAAGTGATGGGGACGCCTGGCGAGCAGAAGTGGTGTGATACTGAGGTGCATAGTGGGACGGTGGAGCCCAGCGGGTGCGGCAGTGACGAGCGATATGGCCAACGCGTCGACAGTTAAAACATATTGGCCTGTCATCAAGAGTACGCCATTCGGACGGATTGCGTTGTATGCGAGGTGCAGAAGGGGTACGATAAGAAGGCTCAGCAGAGTATACGGTAGGAACAGGATGTAGGCCGACATTCGATAGCTCCTGACGAACGACCGCTTGTATTAAAGAGATCGTGGTCGGGGAAGGCGCAGGCGTCGGTAATGTCGTGGCTACCGGTTGTGCTGCCTCGACCTCTCGACGGATGATGCGTGTAAGATTGTCACATCGAGGGGCCTGGTGGAAGGCGTCGTCACACGAAGAAGTGGCCGCTGTGTTCGGAAGGCGCACGATGCTTTGGGCTACGCGGCGGGCTTTAGCTTGTTCGAGACGTCGGCATTCTTTAAGGATTGTGTCGATGCTCGAGACGCTGTTAAAAACCAGCAGGTTGAAAGCATCGTCAGCAATACCTTTCAAGACGTGGTTAACCTTTTCGTCTTCCGACATGGACTGGTCGGCCTCGGAACAAAGGGCCAAGACGTCAAGAATGTAAGAGACGTACGATTCGGTAGAAGACTGGGCCCGTGTGGCAAGAGTCTTCTTCGCAGCGAGCTGACGACCAGATGAATCGCCAAACAGGTCACGTATCTTTTCTTTGAAGAGATCCCAGCTCGTTATTTCTGCTTCGTGGCTTTCAAACCATGTTCGGGGAGTGCCGTCCAGGTAGAAAAGCACGTTGGCGAGCATGAGCGTAGGATCCCATCGGTGAGTAGCACTGACGCGCTCGTACCGCTTCAGCCAAGTGTCGAGATCGGTCGTACCATCACCGGAGAAAGTGCCGGGGTCCCGGAGGTGCGGTATTGTGACGTAGGTGGTGGCTTGGACTGATGAGGGCGGCGTAGAGGATGTACCAGCAGTCGAAGCAGTCGAAAGGTCGCCGATGGTGCGACCGCTGCGCGTCTCCATCGAGGTACGGGGGTCGTCCACCTCCACCAATAATGTTACGAGTAACTTGTTTAATGAGCTATTTACAGCGCAGAGAACCCGACGAGCAAGATGGCGTCAGATCAGCATCCAACGGAAAAACCCACTTCGTCCTCCTCTTTCTTGCAGCCGTGTTTAGCCGCATTTTCGTATCAATATAAATGAATGGTACGAGTGAGGACGAGACTTGGGCAGAGGTCGCGATCTCATGCTTTGTTGAATTGACAAACTTGCGTTTTTTTTGGGAGGGGGGGGAAACACCCGAATGTGGAATGTGGCGGACGCGTAGCAACGACGCGTTGCAGGAGCTAATCACGGAGGCAACGGTTGTGATGCATTCCTTTAACGCTCCCCGACACCGACATCACTCCGCCGCACGAGAGTCCCGTCCGAAGACAGTGAGCGATATAAAAGGGTCGTTTCAGTGTGTGGCCATGGCACAATGGATAGCGTGCCCGACATCTGGTGTCGAAGACCGAAAGTTCGTGAAATCGGCTCCAGTTGTCGGAAATCGATCTGCGTGTACTCATAAACATTCACCGTCAATCTTTTTGACACTCGACTACCTTTCGTTACTGAGAGGAGAGAGAGTGAGATGAAATAAAATGTAGGAAGGTTAACAATGTGATTTACTAACATACACCGAGGAGCAGTTGAGAAACTTGAAAGATAACAAGGAAAACGAAAGCGCAGAGAGAACCAGATCACACGCATAATACCACTCCTGGTCACAGAGCACGCTGCAGGATAACACCTATCAATGACACGTTCGCTCATGCAGATTTATTGTTCGTTAGAGCCCTAATAACGACTTCGCAGATATTCGCTGAGACGGTTTTTATATTCACAATAAACATAATGGCTGGTTTTTTGCGTCTCAAAACATGACATTATTATGAAAGACACTGTAGGGGGAGGTGTCGGAAATTTCGACCACGTGGTTTTATTTAAGTGCACCTAAATCGAAGTACACGGATCTCAAGCTATTTCGCCTTAATCAAATAGGCTTATATTATAAGTACGGTATTTTAATGTGACTTCCAACAACGATCCGTAGTCTGAAAGGATCTCGCAAGCATCAACGATTAGCACCCGACTATGGGCTGTAGCGTGGCGAGGGGTGGTTCATATCCCCCCAAAAATTTTCGCCTTCGCATACAAGCCCACCACGCACAAAACGCCCGCGAACCAACAAGAAGGCTGGTTGACTCTCCCACCTCCCTTCATCTTCGCTGAAAATAGCTTCTGGCTGCACCACAGTCGCACCATAGAGAAATACGGATTCGCTGTTGAGACGCGGCAGCGTAGATTGGCAGCATTGCGCTGAAGAGATGACACACCGATGTAGAGCAGCGTCGCGCCATATCGCCGGCAATCAATTGTGGGTGCCGAAGGAGAGCACAAAGAAGGAGGCCCTGCTTCTTCGCTGCCACCGCGATTCGTCTCTCGGTTTGCGGGCCAGCGGGGCACTGGTTTAGTCGACCCCCCCGCTAGTCTGCATGGGCGCGAGCGAGTCTGGCGTTGCAGTGCGACCGTGCAAACACCGATGACCTACATCTTCGCGCTTCGCGTGGTGAACTTGAGCTGGCACGCGGTGAATGACCTGCGTGACTCGCGGACGCGCCGCTTCACCGGCCGGCCGGCCGGCTGGGCCCTCAGGGCTGCCGCCGGAAAGCGGCAGGAGCCTTGCATAATAACCGCATGCTAGCGCGCGCCGCTCTCCGCTGGGTATCGGGAGAAAGTGTTTTAAAGATACGGGCGGCCTGCGCCTAGTCGTCGTCGCGGCCCCACTTCTTCGCTTTGTGGGTGCGGGCTTGTTCGAGCTAGCATGCGTGATGCTGCCGGCCGGAGTGACTCTTTCGCACGTAAGAAAATGAAAACCGGAGGTTTCGCGGCCGCGCCTGCACCCGCATGCCTCCGGGCTTGGCCCATAGACCTTATAAGCGCGCGCTTATACTACACCGCGCGTATTGCGTAATTGAGCGATTGCACGCTTAAAAGGGGGAAAAAACACTTCCGGGTTGTGTACTTTCACCCCTCTAACAATCTGGCACAAGGACGTTTTCCCTCGGCCGGTGGCTGCTGGCATGTTTTGCCTGCCTGCGTGTCTGACTGACCCTGTGGGTTGATGGAACGCTTGGTGTACCTTCGCACTGAGGCCGTACAGGAGAGGAGGATTTTATTTATTTCTGTTGCCGTTAACCAGAGGCACAAATAAAGGTGTATTTGACCTTCTTTCAGGATTGATTGATATGTGGGGTTTAACTTCCTAAAACCACCATATGATTATGAGAGACGCTGTAGTGGAGGGCTCCGGAAATTTCGACCACCTGGGGTTCTTGAACGTGTACCCAAATCTGAGCACATGGGCCTACAACATTTCCGCCTCCATCGGAAATGCAGCCGCCGTAGCCGGGATTTGATCTCGCGACCTGCGGGTCAGCAGCCGAGTACCTTCGCCACTAGACCACCGCGGCGGGGCGATTCTTTCAGCAACACCGAGTGGCTGTACGGTTGCCAAACGATGCATGGTATTGTTTGATGAAGATCGATCTTGAATACCGCCTATAGGAACATATTTTTGGTTGTATGATGGCACTAACGTAGCCAGGTATGGGGGATTCTAACAGCTCCTCCGCTTTCCCGGATTTTTCGTTTTCAAATTTTCGTCTTTATGCATGCATGTACGCATAAAAACTCACGCGCAAACATACATAAGGAATGCTTGAACGCCCACCGAAAAAAAAAAAAATCTGGCTACACTACTTTATGACGGGGTTGCAAAGTCATGTAAATGGATACATTTCAGGGTATCTGCTTTGCACTTTGATTCACTTGACCCGCCGCAGTGGTCTAGTGACTAAGGTACTCGGCTGCTGATCCGCAGGCTGCGGGATCGAATCTCAGCGGCGGTGGCTGTACTTTCGATGGAGGCGAAAATGCTGTAGACCCGTGTGCTCAGATTTGGGTGCACGTTAAAGAACCCAAGGTACTCGAAATTTCCGGAGCCCTCCACTACCATAGTTATAGCGCGAGAACAAAACGACGACACATAGACAAGAAGGACACGACCACGAAAGACACCTTCTTGTCTCTGTGTTGTCGTTTTGTTCTCGCGTAGTAACTATCGTCATATACCAACTAGCCCAAGCTGCCACACCTTCACTACGGCGTCTCTCATAATCATGTGGCGGTTTTGGGACGTCAAACCCCACATATCAATGATTCACTTGAGACTGCTCAGCTTCTCATTTATTATGTCAAAAAATGGGGGGGGGGGGCACAAGTCATCCGCGTACAATGAGTGGCGTCAGTGCATACACGCTAACACGGAGGGCTGGCTTATTGAACTCACCTGTTAATCTGTATCCTTATGAGCCCTTAAGAGCATTGTATTCAGTGAGAACTCATTAAAACGAGGACGCACTTCCCGCATATACCCAAGACAAAGGGACGTACAGCAAGATTGTGATCACGAAAGTTTCTGCTTTGACGATAATCAGGTTTATAAAAACCTTGCCCGAATCTTCTTTTGTCGCTCCGTTTATTTTTATCGACCCATGCATTTACCTTCATTGATTGCGTCGAATGATTGCCTATGGAGGAATGGATTGGCTCATAACAGATATCACTTTTCATTGAAAATGACTCGTATCTATAGTACACCGGCCCGTGTAAATCTGCCCTATATTCGTTTATCGACTGTAGGTAAGGAATTAGAATTCACCCTTAATCAGGTCCTCGACATTTCGCCAGCTATAGCCAGGAAACCAGACGGCAAACGTCTAGCTTCCCGGTTATATCTAGCGTTTTACGCTGCACGTGAATGAGAAAGTGTGCAAGAAATAAAATGGCATTTGTTACCTCTTCAGCTTAGGGTGATTGCGCAATAAACGTCAGAAAGCCTAGTATATAACTGGGCCACTCAACAAAGTTACATAACTGGCCCCCATATTGAAATGGGTAGTAGACGTATGCAGTGAAGGCAACGGCACGTTAACAATAATAACGCTAACGGTCAACGGTCGCACGGCGATTAGAAAAGTTCGACCACCGGAACTCGGCGCGCGTGCATCGTAGATTGGATTGGATAAACTTTTATTTTTTTATTGGATAAACTTTTATTACCTGGATAGAATCGTGAGCAGCTTCAGCGACTTAAGCCTAGTGAAGGCTTAAAGAAGGCTTAATTAAAATAGATTTATGACGCTTGCTTCTGCGAACGAAACGTGTTCTATATCTGCCGCTGACGTCACGACGATTGAAAGAAGCAGTCTCGAAGAGACGGCGTTAAATGCGCGCAGCCCTTTTCTATACGAACGAAGAAAACTCATTCTTAGCCGCATCGCGAAGAGAAAAAAATAGAAACATTTCCTTCGGCAGTCCTTCGTGGCTTTAGGAAGATGAAAAGATGAATACGATAGTGCTTGGCGCTTTCCTGGAGTCCGTTTTGGTTTTGCGGTCGGCACACCTTAAGGGAACAACCTCAGTTTTCTACAAAAGCTCGCGTCGTGCGCAGGCAATGTTTGCCTACACCCCGGACAACAAGGCCCTGCGCTATTGTTTTGAGACCGGTTCCGAGAATGTCCATTATTATAACTTCTTTCTTTTTCCCCCCCTTCTCGTGACGCCATGACGCCTCGTCTCGGAAGATTTGCGCGTGAACCCGTAGCAGATAGACGTCGACAGGCGGAACAAGAGTATTTGCTCTAGTAGGCAGTCGGAGCGAATGAAAAAAAAAATCAAAAACGTTGCTGCATCGTAAAAAGTGTCTCAGCGCGCACTCAACAGACAAAGACGTAAACAAGAAGACAAATAAGTGCTGACTCCCGCCTGTACACATTTCCTGCGCTAACAGTTTCACATTGTGAAATTAGCTGAACAAAAACTTTTTTTTTTCGCGCTGCTCATATACGACAACGAAAACAAAGCAGAAGTTGAGAAGGAGATGCAGGCTTCAAGAGATCAAAGAAATGTTTCAGCAGACGGCGTCGCGGAAGCCCATGTTTCAATAATGGTTGTTGTCTCCTCCGTTTCTCCGTTGCTATCTTGTCAAAGAGAATTAATTAGTCCAATTGTTGAAAGATATATATATATATATATATATATATATATATATATATATATATATATATATATATATATATATATATATATATATATATATATATAATGTGTCTGCGTGATTCTACTCTCTAATAGCTAGATTAATGTCTAATGATTAGTGATTGGTGACTAGTGATCGCTTTGTAGTTTTAGTATGGCAATTAATACAATCATCCCCATCGTCATAGTTGACGCTACGTTCTCGGATTTGGATACACTGCATCGAGCACGTATCCTGAGCAGTCAGGGAGGTATAGCAGAGGAATAAGTGAACAAAGGAAAATGAAAAGATTGCAGTCATGTGCCCAGGCTATTGCGTGTCAATCAAAGATCAGCGTACTGTTCAAAGGATGGTAATTTCCGCCTAAACCTTATGGCCAATGTCTAGCACTCGCTCCGCCCCTTCCCCCTCTCACTCCCTATAACCGTACATTCCATGCGAGTATAACAACTGGAAAAGGAAACCTCTAACCTCATATACCGACTCCAAGCCGGACCTCACCTCGTAGTTCCGCCGTTGAACGCTCGTTTAAATATAGAAACGCTTTCACACTGCACCACGAAGCGAAAGGATTAGCTATACGCGCTGTAACGCCGAAAACCGCACGCGGGAATTTCCTGATTTCCGCTACGGTATTACTTAGCGGCACTCGCGGTGCGGCGAGCGCTAAGAGAGCCCGGCACACTTCCTGGCTTCTTATTCATCGTCGAGCATCGCTGAGCTCCTCATCCCGACGCCAGCTGCGCTACCGGGTCAGCACTGCAAGGTCGCGCATGGTATCTTCTGCAGGGCCCGACTAGTGCGCTCTCTTGTTCACGGAGCGGTCGCAAGGGTGCGGTGGCGGCTTTCTCTGGAGTGAAACCGTGCGTCATGCGGGGAAAGCCGCGCGCGCGCCATCTATAGTGACTAGTTTACGTATGGGTGTTAGTGCCGTCATGTTGGGCGGTCAACCTTCGTCTTTCGCATCTTTGACAACTAGACGGACGGTGTTACGGCTGACGCATACGCGTGAAAGTAGTTGAATAGGTGCATACGATGTTTCATGGCCTTACTATACTTATTCTCGTCGCGATATACTAAAAGAAGAAAACATCGGCTTAACAGCCCAAGAATGTCGGCACCCATATGTATGAGGAAAACAGTCTGAGAAGGTTCTACGTCACTTCCACAGCCTCGAGGAGAGAGGGCGAAGGAAAGGAGAGGACGCCACGATAACCCTCACTAACTAGGCACTGCGCCGTGTTTCCTTACGGCAGACAGAAATTAGGTGACTTCTTCAAGAATTGCTATCACCACCACAACTACGCCGGGATGAAACGCGAACGCGAAGGAAACAAAGATACAAGGTGAATTTTCAACTTATTCGGAGCTTTTTCGGGACCAGAACGCCGTAATGGCGTATAGTCTTAAGCGGAGAATTCTGTCCGTGTGTCGCGGTTAGATAAGGTTTACCTAAACCTTAGCCTCATTACGTTATATCGGGAAGAATACCGTCATCTGCTATCGCTCATCTTAAATGGTTGAGGCCAGCCTACTGGGCGATGTCAGAGCACACGTTAGAGAACACCACACGGTCAAAATATTCGGGGCCCTCCACCACAGCGTTTCTCATAATTATATCGCGATTTTGGATCGTAAAGTTCCAGATATTATTTACATTATTATGCTGTCGCTTCTTTTGTGCTACGTCTGCGTGGTGACAGCTCTTACGTCAAACATTGAACGCTATGTTGAGCGGAAAGGGACAAGGAAAGTGACAGTTTGATACCTCTTCCGGGTGATAAAAAAAAAGTTGTTTCCCTTCCTGGTTAGAGCAGTCACTGTTACTTCGCCTTCTTTTTTTTTTTTACTAAAACGAAACAATAAAACGAGGAAGGCTCGTGACGCAAAGTGGCCGCCCTGACCTCTCGTTCACACTTCAAGAAAGCCGAAGTGCGCCTGAGAGGCAGGAACCGTGCGCAGAAAACCACAACAACAACAAAGAAACGGATGTTTTTAGCCCCCAATCGTTTTCTTCGCTACGCTGCGGTGACTTGGCCCGACAAAAAGTAAACCTTCTCGCCGGCTTCCTCATTCGAGCGGTCGTTATACGTTAAGGACTCTGGATAGCAGTGGTAAAGCCGATGAAAAGACGCATCCATATATACGTTAAAAAAAGAAGTGTGTGAAAGAAAAGTTGACAGCGCGTGCCAGACACAAGAATGTGTCGGGGGGAGGTGGTGGAGTGATTTTAGGTGAAAAGAAGAGAAAAGTGAGCCCCGTAACTGTCTCTCAGGGGGAGGACACCTCATCAGTAGCTTAGAGGGAGGGGGGTAGAGAAGGGATTAAAAGGATAGGATTAAAAGGTAAAGACAGAGAGAGAGAGAGAGAGGAAGGAGATAGCGAGGCGCAGGGACAGCGAACGACGGAAGTAAGGAGAAGACAGGAAAGATGGACATGGTTGCAGGAGTCCGAGTACGGGGCCCCACGGGCGAGAGCTCTTGTCTTTCTGGTCCTGCTCGCAGTTGACGCGGCCGGTGTTGAAAGTCAGGCTCGACTTCGCGTGTGAATGTATAGATGTTTGTCTCTGCATAAGTGGTCAAAGTCCAGAGGGTCCTTGAGAGCGCGGAGATGATGCATTGTCTCCCGGCTCCAACATGGAATTATCCGACAGCAAGCCGGGGTTCCTCTGTATATGACTGTATTGGCCGGCTCCTCAGGACCTTAATGAAGTTGCTTGTCTGTCTGTACCATTTTAAAACGAATTGCATTGCTTACGGTGCGTTATAAATTGTTAACACGATGAGCCTACACTACGGTAGTGAGTATTTGGCCTGAAACGGTTTATGCAAAGTACATTACCACGTTTTACCTCGAGTTTAAAAAAATGTCGTTTTTGCATAGGCCTATAGTTCTACATCGGTCGCGTGCAGCTGTACTACAGTGAAACCTGAGGAAGTATGTGGGCAAGGCAGTGATTCCCTTGGCGCTTGCCACCGTCTCGGCAATCGCGTACTTGCCGAGGCGGTGGCGCCCTCTTTCGCACGGCGCAGGTATGAATCGCATCTCTACGAAGCGTTGTTGTTAGCGATATTAGGTTAATCACTTCGATTAATTCTTGTTTGCGTCTGTACTTCATATTATTTTACACCTTGTCAGTTTATCTTGGCATCGTTTTGTGCATTATAACTATTGTTTCACCCCTGTATTCACAACTGCGTTACCATGCGGCATGAAACGGTAGATGGACGACCAGCAGGGCCACTAAGGTGCTGGGCGCCTAAAAGAAAGGCATGTTTGAGCCCATTGTCAGCATGAAAATAGCGTCCTTGCTTGAACGATGACCGCTATATTACACAGTCCCTAAACTTGAAAACACAAAGAGCGAACGAATCGTTTTTTTTTTCAGGAGTATCTGTACTTTCTTTTCGGCACAATTCGTGACGCCAGCAGTCCGTTCACGTGTTGTCACGAGGAAATCGAAGTACTCGGTTGGACCATATACGATGGATATCGGTTTTAAATTGACTCCTACTCTGCTGGTTCATGCAGTCTTGCGCCTTTTCTGCCATGCCTCGCGTGGCTGTCGTGCGTGATCAACTGATTTCACTTCGTTCCGTTCCTTTTCGACTTCTCTAGCGGAAATAGCGTGTAGCCGATAAGCACGGAATCCTGATAGGCTCAGCGCTGAGAGCTGACATCGTCAACGTGTTTTCGCGAAGAAATCGGTGGCGAGGAGTGTACTTTATAGGAATGGTGGTGAAAGTGAGAAAGAAATCACTCTCTCGTCTTCGGATTCGGAGTTGTTTAGGCGCCCCTTAAACTCCGTTTGACGATCGCGTGAGTACACGGCACGCGTTATAGGTGAATGAACTTCGAATTGATAAACTCCGTGCGTAGATGTCTTGGGGAAATTTTCGGGTGCTCCTCTGTGTGCAGACAGTTGCAATTTAGGTGGCTGCGAAGGCCGCAGCTTCAACCGGCGCCGATAACAGAATCCTTGGTGGGTGGGACGCTCGCGAGGCTTCGGTGAAACCCCGATGGCGAGCTGCTGACAGCGGCTTATTGTGCGGAGAAATCCCGGGAACACGGAACGTTCTACTGCGTACAAGCTTGCCAACAGGCAGTGTCGGCGTCACGTCGACAATGAAAATAAAGAAATATTTGCCAGCCATATCTCGGAAAGCTTGACTTGAATTTAGTGGGTCGGTCGGCCTGTAGCGTTATTTCTGATTTGTCGTTTTTGTTTAGTTTTGAATAAACTCGTTTGTAATAAAGCTTTACCAGCCAACCTACGACATAGTAAGCCTGTGCTGCCTTGTTGTTGGCCTCTAACAACGGCTCATATACCTATATTGGGGGGCGCGAGCAGTGAATAGTTTTTCCCATTAAGTTCTATAGGACAACCTTACTATGTATAGTAAAATACAACCCAAGAACTACGGAGAGGTCTCTGTCAGACGACTGAAGCGTGGCAGCCGATCACCTGTGCGACTAAAGAAATAGTCCCGCGCATGCGATCAGCGATGCTCACCGAAGGCAGAGTACCCGGTGGTCCGGCCCCTGATGTCAGCTCGAAGCGCGCGCCTATTGGTGCAGGCATGTGTGCATTCGCCTCTGAGGTGCTGTGAACTTCCTAAGTTGTATTTGACTATGGACGCTGCAGCCCGACTTATTAGAAACTTCGTAATATTTCCTAATAATAATAACTTCGTAATATTTCCTTCTTGTCCCCTTCCCTAATCCCCCAGAGTAGGGTAGCCAACCGGATGTCTTTCTGGTTAACCTCCCTGCCTTCCCCCTTTATTGTTGCTTCCTCCTCCTCCTCCTCCTCGTAATATTTCTCTTAGGTATGAGAGTTTCACGTATACGTGGAGTAGCGATGGCCTTCGAGTAACGCGACACGTCCAATGAGCGACGAATGAGCGTTGTGAGCTCATCGGCTCTTAACATCCTTCCAAGCAATCATACTGACTTTTACATTTATTCAAGACTGATGCACTTCCAGCGACTTTCATCTTTTTTTTTCCCTTGTGCATTGCACTCACAGCGCAAACCGTCGTAGAAGTAAATATGACTTGCGCACCAAAACTTTCCCGCTTGTTTTTCCACGTGACACATCTTCACCCATATTGCCTGCTGCTCGTCTCCTCTTTGTGGCGTATATCGTATACGAACGGTGTTTTATGCAACAGCCCTCCCTTCTGCGTGGCATCTTACCTCACTCCTCAAGAATTACCGCGTGGCTGCGATTCTTATCGAGTGTGGTCGCTTTTCTCGTTATCTTTACGTCCATCAGTGGACGGACGCTCCGGAGCGCGCGAGCGCCGATAGGCGCTTATCGATCACGGCTAATATTCGCGGCGGCCAACGTGTTTATCGAAGAAGGCATACCTTGCGGTCGGTGCGCCTCACGGCGATGCCATCTCCCTCAGAAACCGTGGTAGTGGTACGTGCGGCGTCGACCGAGACTCGAAGACGATGCCATCACCGACAAACGATGCCCCGAGGCTTTAACACTAGTAATAGTAGTAGTAGTCCGCACCGGAGAGAGAAGAAGACGCAAACCCGCTTCAGTTCACGTTGCCGTATCTTCACTCGTTCAGTCGCGTGGCGTGGCTCTTCTTCTTCAGCTGGAGCATCGGGCGGCGGGAGAGACTTGACTGACTGTGCGCCACTTCTTCCTCGTCGCGGCGTTCTCGATTCTCGGGCCGGGTAAGGTGGACCCTCTCGCTCGAACGCCTTCGTCCGTTTCTTCTTCTTCTTCCTCACTCCGCGGCGACGACCAAGCGCACTCCGCGGTTCGCTGCCCCCTTCAAATTCGCAGGCTGCTGTCGAAAGCGAAGCGCCTTTCCCTTTCTTTTTCTCTGGCGCGAATCTTGGGAGGGCCGCCGTTCTTGGCTAACGCCGAGGAAGAAGATCCGCGCCCTCCTCTGCTTCATCTCTCTCCTGCCGCACGCGGCACCCATGTCCCCGTGTGCGTTAGTATGTATACGCTCGCCAGAGATCGCGGAAGTCCATACCTGAATCGCCCAGCATGCCGTACCGTGCGCCAAAGAAAACCGCTGCTGGCGATGAGCCCTTTCGCAACGGTCGCGGAACGAACGCCTCGGGGTGCTTGGAGGAGCGAGTGGGCGCGTGTTTTTTTTTTTTTTCGGCGTGCGTCCCTTACTTTATCCGCCATCTCTCACGGTACTCACGGCGGCAAAACGCGTGCCACGATCAGATGCGTGGTGTTCCTCTTGTCAAAAGGGCTCCCTCCCTTCCGGTATTGTTTCGGATTTCCTTCAACCCTGCGCGGCTGTACGTCTACGGGGACGGTCCGATGAGATTGGTCTCGCAGTCGTGGAGGAGGCAATTAAGATGTGGCGGCCGTTTGGCTCCACTGCCAAAGGGGACGCATGGACACTAACGGGCCCAAACGATCTGCGAGAGGTGTGCGCACTCGGGCGTGAGATATTGGACGGTACACGTCTTTTTGGGATCTGGTGCGTTTTACGTGCCATGACCTAAGGCATAGCTCGATTTCCAGCGTATATCAGCGCCGTCATTGCCTTCTAATACGTCTGAACGCACCTTAAGAAACCACGAGTTGGTAGATTCTGGGTCTTATGAGCGAAACTGAGTACCCGCTTACTGCTTCGGAAGGTATCGGCAGTTCTTTCCCGTCTAAACGTCCCAGTTTCGACCGTGGCGAAAGGCACGTTGCCAGTACCTGCGGTTGATATCGAAGTGAGCCCGTTGATTTTGTGAAGCAAGGCGAATAGACGGCATGACTCTGTCAGTCGCCCGTTGGCGTAGATAGGCGTGTTATGCGGCGCGCCTGTAATCTCGAAGCCCGTTCTTTATTTATGTTGTTAAATTGAGCAGCTCGAAAGTTGCAAGGCGCAGTGTTCGTTTCGCGTTTTTCTTTCAGAATGCAGTGAGGTATGTCTCGCGTCTGTTAGTATATATATAAGCGAGAGTGACCCCTGAACGACAGTTCATCATCATTGCGTTTGCACTTCCCTATCACGCACGATTGCTTTCGAGCGGAACGCGCGCTCAAAGCAACAGGAAACACTTTGCCTCGAGCGTGCGAGGTTCACATCGCGTTAGTACGCCCACCTCCTGATTTAGAAGTGTCGAGGTCCGCATTTAGCGCGACAATCATCGCCGGCTCCGCGGCCACCGATTAGCGCTGACCAACCCCATATAAGGTCGATATACCTCCAGACCTCGGCAACCGCGGAACCACCAGATTCGGCTGCTCGCCCGAGGGCCTATACTGCGATTCATTTGTGCATTCGGTCGCGTTCGATAAACGGCGATACAGGCGGTGGTTCGGTACGGAATTCGGCGCATGCCTGTCCCACTGGGTGCCGATTCTCTGCGGTCCCGTGTGGAGAATTTCGTAGTTCCCACAGGCTTGCGTGTATCCGTAGGAGCGACTATTCTTTCCTCGCCCTGCTGCGGCTTCTTACACGTATGTCTGTGCCTGAGGAAGGAACCGTATCGCAGGAAGCGGAGGCGTCCGAATCGAAGACACGCCGTCGCGCTCCCCACGCCCCCTTCCTTAGCGTTGCGCCCCCGAAGTGGCACGCGCTCCAGGAAGTTCAGCTAGGCGTCGACCCCCGCCGGGAGGACCCAGCGTGACCCGTGGCGACAACGGCGAAAGCAGAAGCCCGCGCCGTCGACGTGCACGTACACTCTTTCACCCGACGTCGATTGTGCAGCCGACCCGTCTTGATAGTCCGAAGGAAGGAACTGAACGCGCAAAACAACCGGTTTTACTGCGTCCAGCGGTCAGAGGTTGAGGTTGCGCGCAATCGTCGGACTGCTGAGCGCAAGGTCGGCACCGCGCCGCCACTGCTGGTCGTGTTTCTCGCGCGTTTTCATCGCAGCAAGTGCGCGAAGCCATAGAAGGGCAAATTCATATCCACCCGATCGCGCGCATACAGCACTCACGCTGCCACACGCGAAGTTCTTTCTCTACGGGGTCAAAAAAAGCGCGGGATGTTGTACGCGTAGACTTGCTGCACAGGCTTCGTGTATACCGACCATTCTGCATAAACTTTCCGGCCGTGTACGTGTGCGCGCGCGTCTTATGGTCTATAGACATTGTGTTGTTGGGCAAACGGTCGAAGAAAAAAGAGCGTTGACGTGCGCGCCACTTTCGTTTATGGGACTTTGCACTGTTTTCTCATTGCGCTGTACGACAGGTGACGTAACGCCGACGCCTGACCCACATATCGGTCGTTTTATGTATTACACGAGCGTGCCTCCGTTCGAGGCATACACTGATGTGGAAATTGAGCGACCGCGAGCAAGCATGGCTGCGGCCTGGAAATTCCCGCGGTTTCGTGCTGTCTGCCCCGCGTTGCACACGCATTACAAAATGGGTCGGCGATATACTTGATACCGTCACGTTCGCCATCGTTCGCCCGCTTTCATTGTATCGTTCATTCCACGATGTGGAAATGCTGGACACCTCGCGGTGATTTAATCAGTTAGGCGAATGCACTTGTGGAGTTGATGCATTGGTACAAACTGGTATGTTACCGCCCCTCGAGAATGGGGCACTACTGTCGTAGTGTCGTACTTCATACAACTCGATTACGTTGTCAACCCATACTAATGACGGATTGAGCCTGCGAGACAAAAGGCATTCGTTTTGAAATGCTATTCTCCGGGCTTATCCACTTCTAAGCAACGGTATACGCCTAGTTCTTACACCGACAAGTGTTGTGAACCTTTAGCTAAGGAACTTCAACACGGTCCCGGGCAAGTATTAGTACTATAGCTTATTGTATTTGATTCACCGAAGCGCACCCTAGAGTAGAAGTAATATGCAGTCTTAGGTTTGATGACGTTATCCGAGCATATGTGGCGCGAAAACATCACGGGTGGTTAACGAAAGTGACCTTTTTACGAGCAGTTAATGGATGCGTTCATTCTGACGTCCCCGATACCATGCGGGCTTTTCGCGATGAACAAGTTGAATCGCGGTGTCATTGTTGAGTTCCTCAACGCGATTGTATCAGCTGAAGTTCTCCGCGATTATTCGTCGTCGCGTCGAGCGTTCCTGGAAACAGCTGGCGAGGGAAGTGTCACTATATACGGCTGCTGACCCGCAGGTCGCGGGTTCGATTCCCGGCTGCGGCGGCTGCATTTCCGATGGAGGCGGAAATGTTGTAGGCCCGTGTGCTCAGATTTGGGTGCACGTTAAAGAACCCCAGGTGGTCAAAATTTCCGGAGCCCTCCACTACGGCGTCTCTCATAATCAAATCGTGGTTTTGGGACGTTAAACCCCACAAATCAATCAAGTGTCACTATATACATTGGGCCCTGGTACGGTGTTTCACGTGCAAAATCGACTTCAGTCGAACCCCGGCTATAAAGCGTCTTAAGGGGACCAGAAAAAAGTTCAATATAAGGAATTCGATGTGCAAAATACTTTTTATTTTGAAAATGTTCTCGAGGGATTTTTTACAACTGTTCGATTTATTCAATAATTGGCTATACGTGGGTTAGATATGTGCGGTTTAGACTGTACAAGCTGTTGGGCACGTAGAGGCGATCGAATCAATCTATATTTCGTATAGACGATTTTACGCAACACACGGGGGGCCTCGCGAATAAAAGTGGGCCGTTAATCGAATGTTTCTCAGCTTTGTATAACGCAACGTGAATTGATAAGGTCATGCATAAAACGCCGAATGCACCACCTCAACCGTTTTTCATGCGTATAGACTCGACCGTATAGCACTGTTCGTTTAGTTAAACACACAAAGCGGCAAGTTTGACAGCCCAGTTGGGTGGCACCGATAGTCTATTCGCAAGCCATCATGATACTATTCGCAAAATAGTTGATAGAAAAATGAAGGAACTTCTGTATCCGTAGACCATTCGTAAAATAGTCTATAGCAAAACGAAAGCACGTCGAACTCCCACTGCTTATCACCTCTATCTTGCGCACAGCTCTCGCCGGTGAAAGTGGTCTATCCGCAAGCCATCATGATACTACCCGCAAAATAGTTAATAGAAAAAGGAAGGAACTTCTGTATCCGTAGACTGTTCGCAAAATAGTCTATACAGGAAAAGGAAAGCACGCCCCGCCGCGGTGTTCTAGTGGCTAAGGTACTCGGCTGCTGACCCGCAGGTCGCGAGATCGAATCCCGGCTGCGGCGGCTGCATTTCCGACGGAGGCGGAAGTGGTGTAGGCTTGTGTGCTCAGATTTGGGCGCACGTTGAAGAACCACAGGTGGTCAAATTTCCGTGGCCCTCCACTACGGCGTCTCTCATAATAATATGGTGGTTTTGGGACGTTGAACCCCACATATCATCAAAAGGAAAGTACGTCGAACTCCCACTGCTTATAACTTTCATCCTGCGCACAACTCTCGCCGGTGAAACTGGCCTATCCGCAAGCCATAATAATACTACCCGCAAAATCGTTGATAGAAAAAGGAAGAAAGTTGTGTGTAAACCATTCGTAAAATAGTCTATAGGAAAAAGAAAGCATGTCGAACTCCCACTGCTTATCACCTTCATCCTGCGCACGATGCCTCCCTCAAGCTCTCGCCGGTGAAAGTGGTCTATCCGCAAGCCACCACAATACTATCCACCAAATAGTTAATAGGAAAAGGAAGAAACTTCTGTGCAGACCATTCGTAAAGTAGTCTATAGGAAAAAGAAAGCACGTCGAGCTTCCTCTGCTTATCACCTCCTTCCTGCGCACGATGCCTCCCTGAAGCTCTCGCCGGTGAAAGTGGTCATCGCGCGAGTGCATCTCGCCCCGAAGACTTTCCGCGGACGAACGTGCGTACACAGAACGCGTGCAACGTTACGTCGAAAGGCGCATTGTTGTCGTCCGACGCGCAAGGTCACCGGTCTCGCCTGCGCGGTCGGCAGCGACCGGATAGGGCTGATCGCGTCACTTACCTGTCGAAGGTTGTGTTGTGGTCGGAAGGAAGACTGCGGCTGGGCTGACGGCCGGCGCCCACCAGTGGGGGCTCTTGTTGGCTCGGCCGATGTGTGTCGCCGGCCGGTGGCCCACTTGCACCGCGGCTCCCATTGGTCAAGAGGCTCCGGATCATGCCGGAGAGGTGACGCAACTCGGCTCGCGCGGAAATCGGTTTCGAGGATTCGTTCTGGTTCAGACGATGACGACTACCGACGACTTTCTCGCGCGGCGCCCGGAGCGGAATCGCGGCCACGGGCTTGCGCAAACAAAGGTCGCGCCTCTCCTTTTTTTTTTTCTTCGCGATGTCTGTACTGCGTGCTACCGCACTGCCTAGAGAAGAAGCGCTGGCGCAATGACGACGCGACGTCGATTCAACCCTGATATTTCCGGCACGCACTCTCTCTCTTCAAGCTTGCGATGACGGCAAACTTAGGCGGGACTTAAGAGTGTGGTGGAGCGTCAGCCGCGTGTGTAGACCATAGTGTAGACGCATCGGGCGGCACCCCAGAACGCGAGTCGAGTCGTTTGTTGCATGTTCCGACGACACGTTTGGCGACCGGGCGTACGGTGATGGAACTACTCCCCCACCGTAGCGTCGCATGTCGTGTTTTAACAAAAGCGCTGAAGTGGAAAAGCAGTTGTCGTGTTCCCGATTTCTTATTCAGCGCGACCGTTTCCGGTGCGTCAAGGACTAGAAGGTCACTTTCGGGCCCTTAATTGTCTGCGCAAACAGTTGCTTTGTGTAGCTCTGTTTCTTTGTCCGTGTTCCTTAAAATGTGACGCCGCTGTTATCAAAGACGTCTGGGAATCGACGACGGGTGATCACTCAATGACGCGTCAATAAGCTTCGAGTGTATTTAACTTCAGATGGCGTCCGCCCGTATAAAAACTCGTCCAGTTGCACCCGGTCGCAGATTGAGGTCGAATTCATGCGGTGGCCAGCGAGAGGCGCGCGCCTGTGAAGACCTCGCCGCGGAGTCAGCCTTCTGTTCCTTCCGTCGTTTCTTTCCACTTCGCTTTCGTTTTCTTGGGAAGTCCGAAGCTGTTGCGGCGAAAGTGGCCTGGTGGTGTCCCGGGAAAAAACCCCGCGCGCATCGCGATCGCATGAAGGAAATTGTCCCATCACGATTTTCGCTCCAGTCGTATGAGCATCATTAAGCGCGGCACTTTGCCGCCGCTGTGACGTAGCGATGGAACCGGTTGACAGGTCACCGTACACCAATGGGAGACGTCACTATACGCCATCCGTGTGTGCATTCGAGGAGTTATATTACCTGGAAAAGTGGCCGAGGGAGACGTGCCTATAAGGCCTCTCTCCGTCATCGTTCCACGGTTGCGATCGCCCCGCGAACACTGCCATCCGACGATGTAGGGTCGATCTTCTGTCGTGCTGCCAGCGGAGAGAAAGCTGGGCCGTGCGCTTTGAATAGGCGTGACGTGTTGATCGTTCTATAGATCGGCTTGCGCGCCTGGAGAAAAGGAAAGGAATGGTAGAATAAGGCCCGCAAGGCTTTTATTAACGCAGTAAATGCCCTGTGGTTGTTATTCTGCTATCCCTTGAGCTGCTAGTTCTGTGCCCTTGTGCTGTTAGTTTTCAGAGTCACGTAGATATATTGACTGCTATGCCATAGTGGCATTTTTTTATTGAAATGATGAATAGCACAGGTTGATGCCTTTACAATGGCATCGGCTACTACTTCTTACATAGCAGAGAAAACATGTAAAAAATAATGGGGCACAAAATGTTACACGGTCAAACATAATTTGTGCAAATGCAGTATACAATACAACACCACATGAAAGTTCTTTTTTGATGAAATCTTACACTTGTTGGTGCGCAAGCTGAATCATATAGACGGGCGGGAATCTGTCCGTGGAGACCTGTTGATGATGAGTATATTTTGGTCTGAAGAAGAAGGCGGGGAGAACCCGTGCCACGCGGCTAGTACCACCACGTATGGGTACCGGCCAAGACCACGCAGAAACCAGCACAAAAAGTGAAGAGGAGTTGCCGTGCATACAGAGAGTGATTGATGTAATATCAGAATAACGTGAGAGAAATAGATGTAAAAGTCCAGTGTGGCTCAAATGTGCAAATTAACTACTGCATCACCCACGAATACTGTTTCTCGGAACTGAACAAGTGGTGTATCTTCTTAGTTGTGTTGTGCTAATTCCAGTTGTAAGCTACATTGACATCTTCACCTCCAGCTCAAGTCTCTGGCAGTCGTTGGGGCCGAGTTATAAATACCGAGCAGCGCCTTCCGCGACGTGAAACAACCCTCCTGCCTTGTCCGCGTCAGTCTAGGATCATTAGCAATCGAGCCGTTTGACAGCTGCTCCCCGCGCCGCCGCCGGTCCAACGGGGTCCTGCAGCTCAGCATCAGCGAAAGGTTAATCGGAGGTGGATTGGCGCAGTCGTTGGTCTCCCGTATCGCCGGGCTCCCGTCACCGCGCGTCGTATAAGCGCGTCGACCTCATCACAGTGCAGCCGGAAGTTTTCCATTTTTCTTTCCGGTGCGAGGAAGAAGAAAGAGCGGGAGTGTTTGCGCAGCCTTCATCGCGGAAGCCGATCGGCGCGGTGGTGCCAGCTGTCGCTCACTGGGTGTCGCTGGCTGCGCAGTATACCGACGCTGACAGCTTGAGCGTTCCGCGCCACCGCAGATGCCTTAACATGCAAGCCGGTCAGGGGAGCGCTCCCCTCTAGCGGCGTCTCGCGGTCTGGACACGCAACACTTCCATCCCGTATTCACAAACGCTCCTTGATTCGACTTTCACCCTTCACTTGACATGGTTGCGCACTGCGCCGCTGCTCGGCGGAAAATGACGTTGCGCTACTCCGGAATAGCAGCAAATTATCGCTGATATGCAGAGGCTTGCCTCGCCTAGAGATGGCGCTCCCATCGGCTTCCTCTTGTGAAGGTGGAGTGTTGAGTGAAGGGGCATTCTAGTATACGGGGGTTCGTCTCGGCTACTACCCTCGGGAAGTCCTGTGCATTCGCGTGCCTGGTTTTGTCAAAGGGCCTCTAAACCAATCCTACTTCAAAGAGGAAAGGTGCAACACAGTGGATGAGTGGCAAGAGTGCTCGACTGCTGCACCGAAGTTAGATCCCGGCTGCGGTGGTCGCATTATGATGGAGACGAAATGGTAGAGGGCCGTATAGACCATTTCGCTGTTTACAAACACAGGCCCTTGGCTACTTTCGGCTTTGTCCGCTGATATGCTTCAATGGCATCGGTGGGTAAGAAGAGCGTTAAAAAATAGCCCGCTGATTTTCTACACTTTTCGTTCCTTATTTGGCAAAATATATTAATTTAATTGTTTTCTTTTGAGCTACATAAAAAGACAAGAGATTGCCTTGAACATTACGCACGTTCTTTTTATCTGAAAAACTAATTAGAAACTTTTCTTGCCCTTGAAAAAACGTGCAAACGTCTTTTCAGTTTCGACGTTAGGAGCTGGTAGATGAGGCAACCGGAAGTTTTTTTTTTTTTGGGGGGGGGGGGAGGGGGCACAGCGCTTGCAATCTTGAAACCGTCTCTACTGTGCGATGTCAATGCACGTTAAAGAACGTCAGATGGCCGTGAATTCCGGAGCCCTCCTCTACGGCATCTTTCATAATCGCATCGTGCTTTTGGGACGCAAAACCCCACATATTAATATTCAAAGACGAGAGAGAGTGGTGTTCGTTCCGGCCTTCGCCGTTCTTTCTACAGGCGTTATCTCCTTTATTTATTCATTAACAAACGTAGACAATGTCAGCATGCAGTTAGCGCCGAGCCTATCGAAATTTCCCCGCTTGTCGGCTGCATGTTGTTCTATTCGCTTGTGCAGTCGAATACGCCCTAAACAAAGTGAAATCAGTTGAGTGCACACGATATACAGGGTGTCCCACGTAATCTGTGCCAAGAATTTGAAAATGAAAGACACTTGTACTGTCTAGCAAATGTAATGCGCCTTAAAGTTGTGCAAGCCAGCTACGGTCCTATTCACTTCGCGATCTGTCACTTGTTAGTACCTGGTCAAAAGTACGACTATTATTAAAGGTTTCTTTGGTATGTGTAAAAAGTGCATGTATAAGTGTCTTGGAATCTCTTATCTCTTCTCCCACTGCTCTCTCTTTATTTTCGCTGTATCTTCTTTTCTTCATTTTTTTCTCTGGCTGTATAGAATTTGGTTCATGCTCTAAAGATATACTAAGTGTTGTGCATTATTTTGGTCTGGGCGGGGATTGGCGCATTGTCAGGCATTTAGTTGCCTTTTCGCCCCTCCCTTCCCATTAAACCATTGGATAAAGATGTATGCTTTAATGATGATGAATAAACTTCAAACTTCAGTGGCAAATTGAACCAAACGCGTAATACTCGCACTAGCCTATAGGTACTCAGGCTCTTATTTATTTCTTCCCACACTAATTAGTTAATACTTTTTAATTACGTTTTCCTAATTATGGGCTGGACACCCAAAATATGAACACTGAGATGTAGAGCACTTTCAGAACCCACCGACAGAATTGTATCCTGTACGATACGTCGAGCGCTGTTATTTTTTTCCGCGTTGTAAAGAAAGCCTATAGCAGCACTATAGCAGTGCGTTCGCGGTCAGTCACACGGCTTCTTTTGAAGTTTCGCTGGCTTTCTTTACAACGTGGAAAAAATTACAGCGCGAGACGTATCGTACAGGAAACAATTTAGTCAGTGGTTTCTGAAAGTGCTCTACATCTCAGTGTTCATATTTTGTGTTTCCAGCCCATATTAAAAAAATAGGTAATTGAGAATTAATAACTAGTATGGAATAAATAAAGAATAGCCTGAGTACCTACAGGCTAGTGCGAGTATATAGTATGCGTTTGGTTCAATTCGCCTCCTAAGTGCCTTTCAATTTCTTGGCTCAAGCTGTGTGGGACACCCTGTATAATACCACGAGACAAGCCAGAACGGGCTTGTGAATGCGTGGCACAAGCAGGGTAGCGGACAATTAGCGAGTGATACTTCCGCATATGGACCGACCGAGAACTCATTTTCTCGGGACGTCACCTGAACAGACTGGCGGCGTCACGAATTTTCCTGCCGAAAAGTCAGGAAATGTCAGGAGAGAGGATAATGCGTTTGTTTTTGTAGTTTTGGAATATGTTTAGGGAAACTTTAAGGCACTCAGGGAATGCTAAGGTTGTGAGTTGAGTCCCACCAGTGGAACATTTTTTTTCTTTGCCTGATAATTGATGCAGCCTGATAATTTGCATGATAATTGATGCGGAGTAATGATAACGTCCCCTATGGTAGTATCAGTTGAATTCCTTATCTTTTTTTTTTCATTGAATGCAGTCGCTTAAAAGACTGTCAGTGTGTGAAGTACGAAGATGGCGGTTATACGCATAAACGAGGCACCGGCGCGTCTTGCATTCATATCGCCATTTCTATGTGGTCTGATCTTTTCGCTCTGGTGTCTGTACAAGAATTCATTGAGCAGAAGCATACGCCTCATTATTCGACGGGACCTGAATGTGATAAGAATAAGATAAGCAAGCGAGTTGATAAATGTGCGCTTAAGTGGACACTAGGTGTGAAACCACTAATTGGTTTTAGATCGACAAATTGTTCTCTGAGAACTCTGATGTCGTTTATTTCGCCATCAGATGTTTTTCTAACCGAGGAGAAAATCAAGATCAAAGTCTCATTTTTAAATTTCGCGCTCAAATCTTTGCACGGGACGTCACGGGTTTTGAAGTGAATTGTTCATACTTTAGCGACATTTACTAAAACGAAATTTCGTGAAACTTGGTATGTTAAGTCTCTGGCTCACTCAAAGCACAATGTGCTTCATTTTTGCCGATCGTTAACTACGCTGGACGTAGTAGATACCGTCAAAATTTATGCCGAGATGGCGTTTCGTGCCGGAACTTGTGTGTGGCGTCCCCACCTGCATTTTTCTATGCGCGTTTTTTCGCTGACAAAGCCTGTCTTGCAGTTAACGAGGTGATTTTAGAATTGTGAAAGAGTAATTTACTAACACGACAAAAATTGTTTCTCTCTTAGGCGTAAAAACCCACAGTGCATCGTCGTGTCTTCTTAGTTTTGCAACGTTTTTATCCACTTGTTTTCCTGCGTGTTATAAAAAAATATTAAGGCCGCTCCTATAGCAGTCGTGCTTCACACCTGATCTCAGCGAGGCGTGTAAGTCATTTGTAAATAACGCGCGTATCTACGTCATTTCACTCTGTGGGTGGTATACAGCGCCTGTGCGTTTGGCTATTATAGTATAAGTAATTGTCGCTAACTGTGAGGGTCTGATTGTTAATGAGGAAGTTTTTTTGTGTGTGAGTATCGTGAAGCACGACATGCACCTATATGTGTAGAGGGCGCTTCTACAGAATGAGAGGTTAGAATACGCATTCTATTTAACAGCGAGCGTATATAAGCAAACTTTTAAACCACCAAGACCTCTTCCCCACCAGTCGAGGAGGTACATATAGCTGCGTGCCTGCATGTCGTGCTACGTGATACACACAAAAAAAGTTTCGGGCACTGGCTGCGAGGACAATAAGAAACGTAGCACGAAATATTAAAAAAAATCACAGCATGTCCATGGAGTGAATGATGATTGGTGGGGCGAAGCGTTCGTCAGTCCGTCCGTGATTTCGTCCGCCCAATCACTCTTGCTTCCGTCCACCCGTACGTGCATCCGTCCTTTCGTGCATCCCTCCATGCGGTCGTCAGTACGTCCGTTTTTTCGTCTGTCCATCCGTCCGTCCGTGCGTCTGTTCGTGCGTCCTTCCCTCTGTCTGTCTGTTCGTCCGTGCGTCCGCCCCTCCGTCTGTCTGTGCATCCGTCAGTCCGTCCGTCTTGCATCTGCATGTCCGTCCGTTGGTCCGTCTATCTAGTTAACACTCCAAGTACACCCGTCTCACATCTTTTCATCATGTATTCATCTTATAAAAGTGCCGCCACCCAGCGGACAGTCTAAGGACCGCTCTTTCGGGTATGTGCCCCCGGTAGCTACATACACCATCGGACGATGGACAGACCCAGACCCTAAGGAGCTTCGCCCCTAATAATAATAAAAGCATAAAAGAAGACCGCCGCTGCGATTTGTTTCTAACACTTCTTCAAAAATCAAAATCTAGGTAAAGCGGTTAGCTGGCCCGGTACAGATAATTGAATAGCGGAGTCTCGTTTTCCGCGTACATAGAGGGCATACGTTACCTTATCTTGTCAGATTTTACGCATATTTGAATACAGAACACATAGAATGAATTCAAAGAGCGTGCGAGATTGCACAGTTGGGGGCACAGTATGGATGCCCATAGGCGCGAGCGGTTGCCAACGCTAGCTATACTTGCCTGTCTGTCGTGACCTACGCGGCTGGAGCATCCTACACGATGCCATGGTCGGCATAATGGTCTAACCAGGCAGTGAATGCCCAGAGTAAAAAGAAATTGAATGCGCTATCTCAGTTTCAGAATTGTTTCTTTTTCCGTGGAAGCCATTTACAGCATAGCCGTTATGGCCGAGGTTACTGTGTGTCGTAGATAAAATTAAAAAAAATGATAATGATCAACCGCGGCACGCACCCAATCCTCGCCCATGTATTCTGTACAGATAGTTAACAAAAGAAGCTTAAGCGTGCGAGCTGCACAAATTTTTATTGATAATGAGAAGAAACCGTTATTGAACTAAGGTATATAATGCGAATATTCAATAAAAGCTATAGATAGTAACGTAACTTTCATGAACTCAACACCGATATCGTCACGACGCGGAAAAAAGTGTACGCAAGACCACAGTGCGGAAGCTCTGTATCCTGCAGTAGATGTAGGTCCTCAGATTCCTGACTCACCCGCACCCTGCAGTGTTTATTGATTGATTGATTGAACCTCTCAACCAGGCGCAACCATCGCAGTTCTTCTTCTCATCTTCTCATGGCTCTTACCCAATGCGGGGGATTGGCTGAGTGCTATAGGTGAATTTTTTTTGTTTCTTTGCAATACTACTCGTATATGCTAGGGATAGGTTACACAACAAATAATTACTGAGTAATAATATTTCTATTCTTTAAAAGAATGAAGAATATAGCTCTATATTCTTTTAGTCTGACTGATAAATTCCTCTGTAGTGTAGTAAACATCCCTGTGACTGTAGCCCCAGAGTAGAGGCGCCGAATGATAGAACAACTGATTCGGATATTTCCAGACCCAAGTTTCGAAGAGGTGGTGCTATGGATCTTCTTCTCAATGACGTATACCGGCGACAGGATAGAAAGTAATGACTGATTGTTTCCTCCTCCTTGCAGTAGATACACATTGAAGACAACGCTTGACTTGCTCTATGCAGGTAAAAGTTCAGGGAAGTCCCCTGGCAGCGAAGTTTGGTTATGGCCACTTCCATTATTCGCTACCGCGGTAACTTACTGTTCCAGGGAAATAATAGGTGCTTATATTCTGGAGAAGCTTTGAAGACAGGGTCTGATGAGCATTTTTCGAAAGTTAAGGTGCGGAATCGCGCAGTTGTAATGTATGTTGTCAGTGGGGAAATTGGAATGATTGGCATCAAAAGCGCCGCCTTTGCTAAAGAGTCAGCGCTTTCGTTTAAAAGCAAACCCATGTGTCCTGGTACCCAAATTAAGTGGAGACATTGCAGGTGCGCGGGAACTAGTATTCTGAAAAGCTTTAGAAGAGGCGTTTCACCAGATGCAGAGAGAGAAGAACACACAAATAATGAGTTAGTGATGATGGCTACTACTGTATGTAAACTGGGTAACTTTTGCAGAGCTAATGCTATGGTCATAAATTCAGCTATAAAAACTGGGATAAAATCCGGCAGTCGTAACGAAAAAGACCTGTCAAGTTCATTGAAGCAGACGCACCGACTTCGTCTTCCTCGGAGAAACGGTGGTTGGTTCTCGTGCTCCTCACTTCGTTGACCTAGCTCATTGTGTTTACTGGAGAGAGAAGGAGAGAGAGAAAGAGAAGCAAGCTTGCAGACGGGACAATATGTTCGCGGAGCTCAGTTCCTGGTCACATGCCGCGCGCAGATCTAGTATGGAGGAAAAAAAAAGAATAAGGAAGGTGAAGTAGTATGATAATCATAGATAAGTACGGCGATAACTTTCGCGCACTGCAAATATGCTCCAGCTCGCGCTATCCGTGCCTTCCCTCTCGTCACTGACAAGTGTCGGAGCATAAGAGGCTGTGCCGTATGGCGTAGGCAAGGTCGCTCTTGCAGAGACTGAATTCCGCAGCTCTCTTGATGCCCGTCGCACACTCTCCCTCTTCCTCTGCAGGATTCTGTAATCCAGCTTGAAAGCAGGCGAACGTCCGTGTCAACGTTCATGTGCGCGCTTGTCCCCGTGTTTTGTATTAGTTCTGCTGCCTCGTTAAGCAGCGCCACGCTTGAAACTAAAGAAACGACAGACGTTGTGCGCATTGCCCAGGTGGACATTAAGGCCGTCTTCTCAGCCTACGAGAAAACAGGCTTGACATCCACCCGACCCTGTTTGTTAGGTCCACGGGCCATATCATCGCTTTCGTCGAATAATTTTTGCACGAACAGAACCTGTTCGTGATGTTTTTGACACGCTTTTATACTATTACTGGAAAGAGCTTTTGAAATTAGTCACAAAAATATTTATATCGATTCGCCGCCCTTCACATTTATGCAGTTAAGTAGTGCAATTTAATTTGTGTAAGATTGACCCACGCATTCTTAGCGATCATTGTTAAATATGCATGCGAAGCAAATTCGGCAAGTATATTATTTTGCATCATGAGTTCACCGAGGATTGTGAAGTTGGAGCGCAGAGGCCATTTTAAACACTTCATTCCGCGATGCTTCTCAGTATTCGTAGAATTCGTGCATTTAAAGTTACAACTTGCTCCACGTTTTTGTTTCTTCTAAGAGGGAGAGAGAAAAAGATGTTTGTGATGAGAGAAAAGCTGAGAGGTTGGCCTTAATCAATTTTAAGACCTGCTACTCAGCCATCAACTAGCCCGGTCTAAAACCCTGCTACTCAGCGTTAGGTAAGGAAGGCAGTGGTAAATAATGCAGAGAGATGGTGTTGATGATGACGAGGATGAAGGCGATGATGGATCGAAACCTTGAGAACTCAAAAGCTATGCAGAGTTTTTTTTTTCGCTACAACAAATGCGATCTTCGCTGCAACATCGCTTGCATATTTCGTGATTCCCAAGGCCATAGGCAAGCGCACGAGAGGAGGGGAGGGGTCACCTAAGAGCTAGGGGTGCAAAGTCAAACCCACACATTAACATATCATGAAGGGCAAGCGCTGCGACTGGGCAGGCCATCTCGTAAATTCACTAAACATTCGTCGCGAGTGTGTCATTAGCTAGCAAGATTGCGTGCGTCTCCATAATCATCGTCTCATTTATTTATTTACTCACGCCTCTTATGGTCATGCGACCAGAGTGGCGACTACTATTACTACTGCATGCGACGACAGCACGAGGTAAACTAAGACGGCTTCCCTGTAAAATAGAGAAACAGTGAACGTAGGCAAGAATGATATAGGAAGAGAACACGCGCAGAAAACGTCCAATAATGCACAATTAATAATCAAACGGCATATCCGTATCGCATTGTGGTCAACCTGTAGACAACGATATGCAAATTTATACACCAGAAGCCAGTTTGCTGTCGCTGCTGCGGCCTCAGTACCTGGTTTGCTTTGAATAAGGGAGGACATGGTTGTTCGCATGGCCAGCGTGCGTGCCTCAGAGCGCGCGTTCGTGGGAAGTCGGACACACCCTTAAGTGGCGGTGCGTCTATCACCCAGAGGACAATGGCAGCGAGGCTGCGTAGCGTGTGTTAGGAGGGCGCCCCGGTCTGCTTTGGCGCGGCGGGCAGTTCTGCACGGAGAGCCCCCGACGATTTACAAACATCGGCGTAACAACACTGAAACTGAGATACAATCGTGGCGTTCGCATTATACCCAGTTGATGCATCGCAGTAGTGGCACCGCGGACGCCGAGTCCGACGGGTTCCTCCTGTGGAAACGTGTAACTGCGCAGAAAACAGTGGGATTGGGCGTGTTAGTGGAACATCATAAAGGGTGCTTACCAGCGCCAACGACAGGACAGGAGTCTCTGTCTCGTCTCTTCTCCTGTCCCCTCCTGCCCTGTCGTTTGCGCAAGCACCCTTAAGGCCAAACCTCATAAGCGCGAAAATGCACGCGACAGCGACGAGCAATGCGACGTAGATCGTCTTCGCGCGATCAGTCGCGCGAAGGCAAAACTCATTCACGCGACGGCTTCGGCGAGCGATTTCCACTGTTGCTGGCATGAGGCCGTCTACTCGCACCAAGAAAACCGCGTAGCGAGCGGTATGCAATTTAAAAATAAGATATATTGTTGTGTAATAAAACGGAAAGTGTTTATTATTGCCTTGCAGCACTTTTTTATATGCACATGCGTAATAAACATTGCGTTATTTCTTGTTGCGCATACGTGACTCGGGCAGGGTCACGTGCACCCACGTAGTCTTTGTCTTTTCCGGTATTTCGCTATTGGCTGCTTGAGCCCAGCCGGGCGATGAGCGACGGTTTCCAAATCTGGAGAACCGAGCGATCGCGCGAAAATGAGCACGCGACACGTCGCGCGAACGCCCTGTTTCGTCGCTCATAGCATCGCTCGTCGCTGTCGCGTGCATTTTCGCGCTTATGAGATTTGCCCTTTATGCGTAGAGAAAATGTGCGAAACAAACGCGCAAGCATAACTTGCTTCGGCGTAGATAGAGGACACGCCTGGAGGACCGGCGGGCAGTTTGAAGAGGTTAACCAAACCTCGCGAAGCGATCGTAACAAGCATTGCTTACTCTAGTTGTCTGACCTCTGTGCACATCGTGAGGGTCAAGGGGCCACTTGGGCAACGGCGCAAAGGTGGGCCGCTGACTATCGCTGTTTGCGTATGAAGAGAAAGGTATAGACAGCCAAGTGAAGCACTTGTACGACCCCTTCGTGAGTAGGGCTTCTTGCTTGTCCCGATCATATCAACTGGGATCAACGAGATTTTCCGCTGAGCGAACTTTACAACAAGGACTTTCATGTGGACGCGCGCGCTGCGTTCGTCGTGGCTGCATAGTAAGTGTTTCGAAACCTTTCTTCGGCTTTTTTCAATTCAGTGAAATCGCCAGTGGTCATCTTCAATCCTTGCTACGACTATAACACCGTACTATGGCACTGTATGCACATGTCCAAGACGTTGTTATGCCAGCGAGTCCTCGTCAAACGACCGTGCCTCTGAAAAAGGCAATCTGGGTCAAGGCCAGCCCGCAGTCGGCCGGGCGCGATCAACTCGACGGTGTGAACACGCGCGGCGCTCCTCTGGCCCACGTGCATTGAGTCAGCTCCGCACGTGACAGCGAGCCGGCGTTCTCGTGTCTGGTGGTCTGACGCATGGCGCGGCGACCCCCCATTGGAGGAATCTGCCCTGACGACCAGCGGCGCTTCTGATTGGACATTTTGGTTGGACCCGGTGTAAATAAAAGAAGCCCTGCGGCGCGTCGCGATCGGCGGTCCTATGTGAGTGAGAGGAGGCCCCGTGTCGGAGAGCCGACATGTGTGTGAGTCAGCGGTCTTAGGCGAAGGGCTGACCTATGTGTTAGAGAGGAGAGCTCGGCCCTTCGAGTCTCTGTCGGCCCCAGTGCCGAAATTGTAATGCCTCTGTATCTATGCTGTACATAAACCTTGTTTAACTCACCGTCGTCTCGTCCGCTCGTCTTATCAGCTCTGCGCAGAAGCAGTCGCGAGCTGAGAAACATACGCTACCAAACGGCTGGTGACCTTCCCGGCGGAGTTGAAAGCAGTGGCGCCTGTGGGACCGGGTCGGCGTCGCCGTCCTTCGCAACAGTGGAGGTCAGCGGTGGGATTTCGGAGGTGGCTACGCAACAGTGGTGGCTTCGGCGGGATCGGCCCGTCGTTCGCAACAGTGGTTGGCAGCTGCGGGATCGGCCGGCGTCAGCGACATCGATGCGGTGAGTGCCTGATGTTTTCCCCTCAGTTCACCAGACTGCTCTAGCTCAGGTTGTAGTAGTTTAGAGAAGGGCTGTGTGAAGCATTAGAGTGAGCTTTGATCGTTTCAAGCAAAGTCGAAGTGCTTTGAAACCAAAGTTAATGCGGAGGGGGTAAACACGGGAGTGGGAAAAATTGCTTGCGCGTCTTGCTAGTAGGCTTATAGTGGGTACGGCAAGTAAAGTGTTAACAGGGGCAAACAGCAAGAGGCTAGTGTGAACGATGGAGAACCTTAAAGTGAAGGAACTCATCGAAATTTGTGAGGAACTCGGCATTACTTTAGGCCGTGCGAAACGAAAGCAAGCGATCCTTGAGATCATGAAGGATGAGGGAGTGTCGGCTGAGGAAGTCGATGAGGCCTGGGTGGATATTAAAGCACGCCGTGAGGAGGCTGAAAGGCGAGAAGCTCGCGAACGTGAGGAGGCTGAAAGGCGTGAAGCTCGCGAACGTGAGGAGGCTGAAAGGCGTGAAGCTCGCGAACGTGAGGAGGCTGAAAGGCGCGAAGCTCGCGAACGTGAAGAAGCTGAAAGGCGCGAAGCTCGCGAAGAAGCTGAAAGGCGCGAACGTCGCGAGGAGGCCGAGAGACAGGAGCGCCTTGAGATGAAACGACTAGAATTGGCAATCCTACAGTGTTCGCAGGCGCCTAGCGTAGCTTCTCCGACGATTCAGGTCAGCGGTTTTAGAATTCGTGACCAACTGCCACCGTTTGTAGTAGGCGAGGACATGGCGAAGTATCTCGTCAAGTTGAATTGAATTGAATTGAAATTTATTCCGCAACAACAAATACATGTTACGAGGAGGGCAGGTAAAAGCTGTGAGAACAGCTTGAGAAGCCCTGACCCCCTAGTACACAGGGTAGCACAGAAAGACGTGCGGCTAAGGACAACCAAAATAAAAGTGTTTCACAATGTGCATTAAAAAAAGAAACAATGAAAGATTACAATGAAAGATCACCGAGGTAGTCGCCAGATCACATTATTATATAAACACTAATCGCAATTTTTTTGGTGATATGCTAGATATATCAATGTTATGTTCCCTAATTATGCGGTTTAGAAGTGTAGGCAGTTGAAACTTTAACATTTGATTTCCGTATTTCGTTCTACATTTTGATATGTGCCACACTTCAGGTTGACGTACATTATAAGCAGGAAAATTTTTCTCTAACCTGGCTATTCTGGCAATCGTATCATTATTTTTCAATAAACCGAACTTATATAAACGGCTTAGTTTATAATCATATATTGATGCAACCTGAATGATGTAGTGTTTTTTAAACAATTCTGCTGTGTGGCTGCGATGTGGTAATTTAGAGGCAAGACGCAAAGCTTTCTTTTGCAAGATGGTAAGTTTGCAAACGTTTACAGTTGTCGTTGTGGACCATACAAGAAAGGCATAATTCAATAATGAAGAAAACAACGAGTTATATATGAGCATGTTCACCGAAACAGGAAAATAGTAGCAATGACGGCGCATGACGCCGATTATACGAGATAGTTTAGTAATAATATGGTTCACGTGATCATCCCATGTCATGTTTTGTGAAAAATACACGCCTAATGATTTAAAACTTTTGACGACTTCAATTTCTAAATTATTTAACGAAATGATGGGAAACTGAACTTGTGTGTGGCGGGGGTGAAATAAAACAGCTTTTGTTTTTTTTATGTTTAGTTTTAGGGAGTTTTCTTGGGCCCATGTGTTAATTTTAGACAGTGCGTTATTCGCTCGGCTACCTAGATCGCTGCTACATCTGCTTGAAAAAAACAAACTTGTGTCGTCAGCATATATAATGTAATGGGCAGATTCATCAATACGAACTATCTAATTAACGTAAAGTATAAAGAGAAACGGTCCCAAAATGCTTCCCTGCGGGACGCCTGTTTTAATGGATTTTGTTGCGGAATGTTTGCCTTGAATTACGACGAATTGAGTTCGGTGTTGCAAGTATGAAGTGATTAATTTGTGTGCAACGCCTCTTATACCGTAATGGTCCAACTTTTGTAGGAGAATTTTATGATTAATGAGGTCAAAGGCTTTTGAGAAATCAAGAAAAAGACCGAGTACCATATTTCGGGATTCAAAATTCTCTAGAATGTATTCTTTTTGTGCCAGTAGCGCGAGCTCAGTAGATTTATTTTTCCGGAAGCCATACTGCGCTGAAGTAATCAAGTTGAACTTGTCAGTAAAAGAGTTCATACGTTTCAAAATTATTTTTTCCAGACCCTTAGAGAATACAGGTAGAATCGATATAGGGCGGTAGTTGGACATGTCATTTCTGGGACCCTTTTTATAGATAACTGTCACTTTTGCTATCTGCATGTTTCGCGGGAAATGTCCTGTGGACAAACATATGTTAAAAATGTAGGCAAGACAGGGTGCTAGTATGTCAATAACATACTTAACAGTTGAACACGTCTGTGAGCGAAATGCTTTGGAGCAGTCTCTTTGGGCGCGTAACCTGCTAGCTCTTCTTCCCGGCGAAGTGTCCGACGCGATAACTTGCTTGTCGAGGGAAGCGTTTGAGAGCTATGACGAGGTTAAAGAAGTGCTCTTGAGACGTTATAAGTTGTCGCCCGAGGCTTTCAGGCAAAGGTTCCGGTATGCTAAAAAGGGGAATGAGTCACACGTTGACTTCGCGTTTCGTCTTAAAGCCGATTTGATTGAATGGCTCAAGGGCGAAGGTGTTTATGACGACCGCGATAAAGTGGTGGAATGCATTGCATTGGAGCAATTCTACCGCTGCATCGAGGATAATGTCAGACTTTGGCTGCAGGACAGACTTGGGGAAGTACAGTTAAATAAGGCAGCTGAGTTAGCTGAGGAGTATTATACTCGCCGAAAGTTGCATAGCAGGGCAGTGCGCGTTGAAAAGGATGAAGGAAAGAGGGCTTTTCAAGGAAACCTGATCAACGGAAATCCGCTCCGCACCGTAATTTCAAGAGGGAACCGTCTCTTACGAAGGACAGTGTAGGGGAAGGGCAAACAGAAGCGGAGAAATCGAGTGAGGTTTCCACCACACAGGCATTTGAATCGGAAAACAAACGGAAGCCGCTAATCTGCTACAACTGTAAAAAGGAAGGGCACATCGCGAGAAACTGTCAGGAAAAATTTGCCTTCGCAACAATCCGAGAATCAGAAAAAAACATGCGGTTGTTGGAGCCGTATCTCCAAGAAATTAAAGTAAATAAGAAAACGTGCCGAGCGCTTAGAGACTCAGCGGCAACCATGGATGTTGTCCATCCTTCATTGGTGTCTCCGGATGATTTCACAGGAGAATGCGCGTGGATCAGGCAAGTCGCCGAGGAGCAGAGTGTTCGCTTACCAATCGCCACGGTTGTCATTGAAGGCCCGTTCGGTAAGCTTTGCACCGAAGCGGCTGTGTCTGCCGCGCTAAATGATCGTTTTTCTTATCTTTTCTCCAACAACTCGGAGCAGCTTCTCAAAGAGCAGGGCAAATCATTCTTCCCCAACTTAGCGTGCATGGCTCTCACGCGATCGCAAGCGCGAAAGCTTTCGCGGAAGCTGGACCTGGTTCCATGCGGTGAACCCTCAAGTGACCTTGTCGGCGGGTCGACGGAACCCCAGAAAGGAAAGTTTCCGCATGAGTCATGTGAGCAGTCACGCGAGCGGCCCGTCGCCGACACGGCCGGCGCGGTATGCGCTGGGGGAGACGACGGGGCGCCATTGAGTCAGAGCGAGAGGGTTGCAACGCTCTCGCCTGTAGCGGAAAGTTGGAGCGAGCTGCCGAGAGTTGATCGAGAGACGCTCATTCGAGAGCAGCGTGAGGATCTCTCGATTGAAGCGCTAGTGGAAAGCCAAATTGAAGCGCTAGTGGAAAGCCAAATTGAAGCGCTAGTGGAAAGCCAGAAAAACGCGGCAAAAGTGCTGTCGAAGGAGCACTACGAGAAATCGGGGAAGAAGCGCGCTTTTGAAGTTGATAATCAGGTAATGCGGCTGCAGCCATCCAAAAGGAACAAGCTTGAGGTTGATTGGGAAGGGCCCGCCAACGTATTATCGAAGCCTTGCGATTCAAATTATGAAGTGAAATTAGGAAGGCGGCCAGACAAAATTTACAACTTGATGAAACCATACGTTCAACATCAAGCGGTCGTAAATCTGCTGTTGAATGCTTCAGTGGAAGAGGAAGCAGAAAATTTGAGTTCTAGTGAGGTAACCGAAGGGGGATCGAAAGTAATCCGGGAGCAGATAAACCTAGAGCCTAGCTTAAGTGAAGGAGGACCTGAGAACGAGGACCTCAGAAAGATTGGTTCCGAGTTTGAAGACGTGTTTTCGGACCGCCCCGGAAACACGAGGGGGATCGAACACGATATCGAGCTAAGCGGTGAGGAGTCAATCCGTAGCAAGCCGTATCGTTGTTCCCCTGTGCAACGTCGAAAGTGTGAGCCGCTCTTGGTGCCGCATAGGTATCGTCGCCTAAAAGTGGCCGGTTACTGAGGTGGAGCATGTTGCTCCACAGCGCAACTTTGACGTTCGCTATAAAAAAAAAAGGAAAGCTAAACGCTAATGCAGGTGCATTGAGCAGGGCGTTCTAGCTAGTACCTTCTCAACCTTTCGGTTTCTCGTTGGCGATTCGGGGCAAAATTTTGACCTCATCACGACCTGGGCTGAGCGCTCTCGTTCAGAGTGATCTCAAGGGGCCAACTTTGAGGTATTTCTAATTCGTTGCGTTGTTGTAATTGTGAAAAATTCAAGTTCTTACTTTAAGAGTCTTGTGTCCCACATGTGCCTCTTGATGTAGAGGGAACGAAATTTCGATAGACACGTAGATAGGTATATGTTGTACTATGTCTGGTGTTCTGTCGGGTGACCGAGGGCACTTGCGTGTGTCGTGTGTTGTCTGTTGTCGATCCGTTCTTGGCAAGTTGCAGAACCATCGACAAGTGCTGAAACCGAAGATGGTCAGAAGAGACGAGTGAAGCTGGTCAGCAAGTTGTGGCGACAAGCCAGTGGAGCTGGGATCCGTCGTCAAGAATGGGCTGTATTCCCGGAACAGTCTGGAGCTGTATTCTCCCCATGGCCCTGGAGGCGAACCTGGAGGGACCTGGCGAACGAGCGCACCTGACATCCGAGCCCCGTGGAAGCAGCTCGTCTTTCCGGTGCATTGTCTGGCGGCGGGGGTGCTGTTATGCCAGCGAGTCCTCGTCAAACGTCCGTGCCTCTGAAAAAGGCAATCTGGGTCAAGGCCAGCCCGCAGTCCGCCTGACGCGAACAACTCAACGGCGTAAACACGCGCGGCGCTCCTCTGGCCCACGTGCATTGAGTCAGCTCCGCACGTGACAGCGAGCCGGCGTTCTCGTGTCTGGTGGTCTGACGCATGGCGCGGCGACCCCCCATTGGAGGAATCTGCCCTGACGACCAGCGGCGCTTCTGATTGGACATTTTGGTTGGACCCGGTGTAAATAAAAGAAGCCCTGCGGCGCGTCGCGATCGGCGGTCCTATGTGAGTGAGAGAAGGCCCCGTGTCGGAGAGCCGACATGTGTGTGAGTCAGCGGTCTTAGGCGAAGGGCTGACCTATGTGTTAGAGAGGAGAGCTCGGCCCTTCGAGTCTCTGTCGGCCCCAGTGCCGAAATTGTAACGCCTCTGTATCTATGCTGTACATAAACCTTGCTTAACTCACCGTCGTCTCGTCCGCTCGTCTTATCAGCTCTGCGCAGAAGCAGTCGCGAGCTGAGAAACATACGCTACCAAACGGCTGGTGACCTTCCCGGCGGAGTTGAAAGCAGTGGCGCCTGTGGGACCGGGTCGGCGTCGCCGTCTTTCGCAACAGTGGAGGTCAGCGGTGGGATTTCGGAGGTGGCTACGCAACAACGTGCATGTCCGGCCTTGCTAGTCAAGGGAGGCCTCTCCTCTGCAAACGGCCTTCCCAAACACTCCACGACTCGAATTAAGTCCATCACTTGGCAGAGTTGAGGCGCTGCTCGACTGAAAATGACGCGGCACTTCTCAAGAATCGCTGCAGATGATCGCTGATACGCAGAGATTTGCTCTGCCTAGAGACGACGGCCCCACTAAATTTATCAAGTTAAGGTGAAGCGTTAAGTTAACGGACGTTCTAGAATACGGGGCTAAGACGAACTGCTATTACTATCTGTTGTCGCGCCTCATCAACTACGTCTTCAAGCGTTCTCAATTTCATATATATTACCGTTCCCATTTCACTCACTCCAAGGCAATGGTTCTCAAATGGTGATCCTCGGAACCAATCTTCGTGAAAAAGAAAGAAAGAATGAGAAAAAAACGCGTTTTTGGTGGTACACTATTTTCCGTGACAGTGGCTTCTTCGATTTTCGACATGCTTCACTGCATAAATTTATTGCATTGCGGCGGAGCAAAACGTTGTGCCCTTCTCCGTGATTTGATTGTAAAGCTTTCATTGCAGTTTTTTTTTTACGAGATATGCATATCATGATGATGAAAGCATTATTTCTTTCAAAAGGGGAAACCGATACAGAACACACTTTTTTTAGGGGTGTACATTTGAAGAGGATAACGTTATGACAAGCTGTTCAGATCGAATTGGCTTGACAATTCAGTGTGACTATTCCTTGCCTGAGAAAAATAACAGGCACATATTTCATGCTGCCCACTCCCGGGTTGAGGGCCAGCAAAGCGGGTGCAGCGCATAGTGCGCGCCGCCCGTATCTCTTTTTTCCCTTCTTTGTTATCGTAGGCACTGCGCCGTGTCGCCTTATGGCTGACAGAAGGTAGGTGCCCTTTTCCTTTTTCAAGAATCACTACCACCACCGTTTCTCGCCGTAGGCTGCGGGGCAACTTCCGGCACACGCCACATCGCGACCGCGCCGCTGAAAAGAAGGCCGTGGCGCTTCTGTGCGATGGCGCCATCTGGTTTTGCATAAACAAACTACTTGTGGAAAACCATGCCCTCCGAGATGACGGGAGCACGCCGCGCGCTTGCCATCTCGGAGGCCATAGAAAAACGTATATTCTACGTATTTTGAAGCCAATTCTGCCGGGGTAAAATATCGTTGCAGTTGGTCTTTAAGGTCTCAGCGCAGAGTGTGTGTTGTTGAGACGCGTCGCTCGGCAGAGCTGCGCAAGTGAACAACTGGCGTCCCAAACAACAACTGACTTTTTTTATCACCCTTCCTCTCGAAGATAACTTTCTCGTGCGGGCGCATGCGCTCTCTGCACCGCACACAGAATCACCGCTTTGCGTCGCCACAGTGTAAATCTGCAGTGAGTAAACTCAACGCGTACGAACGGGGACAGAGGCGTAGGACATTCTCTATAGCTCCATAGTTTGCCATGACAGTGCACCAGCGCGCTATGTTCGCTCGTACTTTGGACGTACAAAACACTATTGTCATAAAAACTGTTGAAGACGGCAGAAGCGTTTACCTTCGCTGCAGGTATGTCGCGTGTGTGAGCACGACATACCTGCACGACATTTTTGCAATGCCTCCGTGACCGGCCTACATTTGACCAAGCGATGGCATTACGTGACATCACAAATGTTAGCTACCCGTGATGTCATCACGTGATAATGATTTCTTGCATCACTCACTTCGACGCCGACGGTAAATTTTTGCGTTTGATTGGGCTTCTGAGGCTTTCACCTTATTGAGATGATAGATGCATCTATGACAAGAGGACAGAGTATAGCTGGTCGGGCATGGTCGAAATGATTAACATACTAATAGCGATGTTTTTACCGTCACGTGAAATTCGAGTGATATTACTATCTAAGATTCATTTCTTATTCAAAAGGTCATCTATAAACCTATTGAGATTAGGCTATTCATTTTCGCTCCCGGACTCCCACCGCCGGGCCCCCTTTGCAAATGTAACCTGGCAGTCTAGCACAATCGGTACTACGTCGCCTTGCCATGATTGATGCTACGCTGAACCCAAAGCCCCCGTACTTACGAAGGCAAGTCACGAGAGACGGACGCTTGCGCGATACAACAGCCGGCAGCACACACCGCTCAGGTGCGGAGGGCCAGTCCCCTCGACAACGACCCGCTTTCGCTTTCTCGTCTCGCTCATTTTTTTATTTTCTTTCGCTGGTCTCCTTCGCGCCCATCGTACACGATGCGACCCCTTCCCTTCATTTTCTGGCGGACTCGCAGTAATCGGAAGCGCCCCAACGCGACACACGCTGCCAAGGGGCTGATATTTCCACGCTCCTTCGGGTCACGCCTAACGACCAAGAAGTAGCGCGAATTCGCGAGGATATGCGCTCGTAAACTATACCACGCTACGGGCGGACTGGGGTGCTCGTATGTTGATTTTGTGGGGTTTAACGTCCCAAAACTACCATATGATTACGAGAAACGCCGTAGTTGAGGGCTCCGGAAATTTCGACCACCTGGGGTTCTTAAACGTGAACCCGTGTGCTTCTACGTGTACGGCCAGATCATTGTTGTAGAAGTTAGCCATTTAAAGAAAATCTAGAAACGTTTACATTTTGAATCGTCACAATAAGCACTGTAGGCACTGCAATACACCAATATTAAAAAAAAACGTTGATGGCCAGAGGATGGAAAGTAATGTTTTTAAGCACAAGATAACATGGACCAGCAAAAAAGGCTACCCCGTTCTGAAAAAAAAAAATCGGCCTAAAGAAGTCATACTAGAGAAAACAAAAATTAAGTACAATGATGTACAAAACTGCTGGCATGCTGGATAGTTTAGTCAGTGAAACTCCACTTTGACATATCAATGGCCGTCGCTGCGCTGTTTGCATCACACACTAAGTCCATAGATATGGGATGTCAGAACTTTACTTAAGTTCCACCATCCATCCATTCACAAGCAAGTGATAGCCTGTTGTTGATATGCAAGAGAATGCAGCATAATCATAAGGTAGATATTAATATTATCATAGGCGTGCTCAGGGTTTTCTTCGGTGTGTGTGAGGGGGGGGGGCGAAGGCTTGTCGCAGCACCCCCTGCCTTCATATTATGCCATAGGTGGGGCGGCTGACTTTGCCCCCCCCCCCCCCCCGTCGAGGTCGAGTCACACCGCCCCCTCCCTCTTATGTCTATGGCTTGCTATGTATCCCATCTCGGAGGATTGCCCGTGTGCGCACGCCATATAATTTTATGTAGGGCGAGCTAATCAGTAGGGAGCTTTTATCTAGTGCTGATTATTTTTATGCAACTTTCACTAAAACGACTCAAGGGCATTTTCGTTCTTGATATGTTGAACTTGAAGGACAGAGAACAAGTATAAAGCATCTACTGGTGTTATCAATAGCAGTATCATCTGCTGGTATGGGCTTTTGGGGCAGCCTTGACACCTTTACATGTGTTGTTTCACGATATGCTTAACTTCAAAACAATGTGTGGCAGGTTGTGTTTTCGTTGACAAACGCAAGAGAAGCCACCACAGAAGCCCAAAATGCTCTGGTATTGCAAGGAACGTGGAGCATGTAAGATATAGCAATGTAGTATAAAAAAATTGAACATATCTGCAGTCGGGATGTTAACATTGATTTACACAGAGGACTTTCAAGTGCATGAAAACTTCACCTATGAAAAATTCATAGAAGTAGCAAATACCACTCAGCAAAGCTATATGGCTGGTTGTTGAGGTATTCTTTGCAAGTTATTCATTGTACTTTACATATAGTCTCTTTACACACACAAACACACCCTGACACTCCAGAGAATGTGGCACGTGGTCTCCACATGGCAATGTTTGAACGTAGTGTTTTAAGCTCATATTTTATTTTTGACCACTATTGTGGAAAGAAGATATCGGGCGCCAATTGATATGTGGTGTTTAATGTCCCAAAACTACAATATGATTATGCGAGATGCCGTAGTGAAGGGCTTCGGACCACCTGGGGTTGTTTAACGTGCACCCAAATCTGAGCACACGGGTCTACAGCATTTTCGTCTCCATCGAATGAACAATGATGCAAACTGTCACACAGCCATTTATGTAAAGCTGAACTGCTTTATTACCTTCTCAAGCTGTGCTGTAGTGCTTATGTCATAGTCATTTGTTGAGAATCTTGTGTGCAGCTGTATAAAAAAAAAATAAATTGATTGCAACAACTATATGATCAACTCGGCCAACTTTTTAATTTAATGCTGTTCTCACAACGCAACTGGACTAGTCTGTCAACAGATTCAGTTTTGCCTGTGAAGAGTCTTGAAAATGCAGGTCACAATGGTATTCAGCTGGTTGTCATTTGACGACATCAACGTCGTCTAAAATGTCCGACGGTGCTTCCAAACCTATGATGCTGCTGGTACCCCCATCATCTGACAGGGCCGAGTCAGTCGATTCACCAGGGTCCCCAAACTGGTTTAGGCCAAACAGGCAACCAGGCTGCACCACATCCAAGCCAAGGGCAGCGATGTCGTCCATGGACTGGAAGGGCTCGATTTCCGGAATGTCCATATCAGTGGTGCTCTCAACATCGACGTGTACATTCTCAGTGCTGCTTTTGATTTCTGGAACACTGGAAAAAAAGAAGAAAAAAAAAATAGCACCGCAGTTCATCATCAGCTTGACGACACCCAATTCAACCCCATCCTGTGCTTGCTGCAGCTGGGTTATCCCCACAATTTTGTTAATCTCATTCATCCACCAAAATTCCTGCCTCCCCTAATGCACTGACCTTTTCTTGGATTCCAGCCTGCTGCTCCTAAAGACCAGCAATTATTTTGTCTTCAGGCTACATGTCCTCCTCATGCCAATATCTTCTTGACTTTGACTAAGATGTTGTGACACCTGTTTGCTCCCTCATCCACTGTGCTTTCTTGTTACTTTCTTCGGCCTTCCTATACTGTCCTAAATTTAAATTACACCATTTCGTAAGCCTACAGGTTTCTGCCTCGTAAGTAAGTGCCAGTAAGGTGCAGCCGCTATATACCTTTCTCTTAAGGGCTAGTGTTAAACTTACCAGTCATGATTTGAAAATGCCTGTCACCACATTCTGACACTTCTAGTTGCTTCACTCATGGTTTGGATCTGCCGTCATTACCTGTCCTTAGTAGACGTGTTCTTTCTACTAATTCCAGTGCCTCACTACTGTTGCCTCACAAAGCACTGTTCTCATTAGAGACTGTTGACATCACTTCAGTTTGTTGCGCATTAATTTTCAGACCTACTATTCTGCTCTCCTAGTCTCATTTTATAGTTAGCTGGAAGAGAAGGGGTGCCAGCAAAAATGGTGCATACCGGAGATGACAAATAAAAACGAACTTGAATTTAGGAGTAGTCTGCGCCTTTGGCAATGAGTCCTCAAGTGCAAAAAAAAAAAAAAAAAAAAAAACAGAGCACTTTTTGTGAAATTTGTTTTTCAGAAAAATATTTGGTTATGTATCGGGTTGTGTCAACAAGCCGATTTTAGCTTTCTCTGGCCTCATGTCCAGAATATCAGCGGTGATGCAATGTTTGGCTGGCACGAATATAGCCCGTCTTGGTTGCATGAAAAATGCTTCCATGAGGGCTCATGCTAGAAATGGCACTGATACCATTTGGGCTTCTGGTAAAACTTGATCACACCAGCTACTTGTTAGTTATTCCAAAATGCTATTAAAGTCTCCTAAATTTAATTTTACGCAGCAATTAGCAGTACATATGTTGACACACTTGAAAAGTAAGGTGCCTCTGAGTCGCTAGAATAATTTTACCCTGCTGCTTTTCATGTTCAGGGCTGGCGATACCAGACTGTCCTACTTGTTGTAGCACAGAAAGGCGGGCGAGTTGGAACTTATCCATAGTGGGCAGCGCACAAAAGGAAACACACAAGAGAAGGAATCAGGACAAGCGCTGGTCTAACAACTGAAAGTTTTATTTGAAAGAAAGCATATATATACATGTGTACACAGAAAATCATGTGCTACGCAAGATTACATCCGATCAATGAAACCAATCTCCTGTTCAGATAAAGAAACAGATGGCTGGCTAACGCAAATGCCAACACTCTTCGCCATGTGGTAAGCCTCAGCAATCTCACGTGTCCTTTGATTATGATGGCGGTCGATGATTGCGGTTTGCTCAAATGAAGGAATACAACCGCAATCGCGGCAATGGCTGGCGAGGTGAGACGGAACCCCACCCTTTAAAGAATTTTCATGCTCCCGTAGCCTAATATTAATACATCTACCGGTCTGTCCTATGCAGACACTCCCGCACGAGCAAGGAATTTTATAGACTACACCGGTCGAACATGCGGTATACTTCTTAACATGCTTGATTGAACAAGTGTTACCAACCGCCCTCGTAATACCCTTTACGCGTCTTTGAATCTTGCCACATAAGCTACCCAATTTATTTCCACCTGAAAAAACAACATCAACACCATATTGCCCCCCAACTTTCTTTAATCTATGTGAAATGGAATGTACATAGGGAATCACTGCAACACGCTTTTGCTCGCGTTGAGAGGTTGCTGGTTGGTTGGTGGGCTGCGCGTTACTTTTTACTTTCTTTAGCAAACGCTCGGAAGCAGAAACGAGAAAGGCGGTGGGAAAACCCGCTGTCTTAAGCCGATCACACTGATTACGAAAGCTTTCCTCTGTGGCATGGAAACAGGATTTTGCGACAGCTGAATGAAGGCATGAAGTGACTATACCATTTTTTACCAGTTTTGAATGAGCAGATTTAAAGTTTAGGAGGGGTTTAGCCGATCTGGGAGCGTATAACCAACAGACATGCGCGTCCTGGAATCGCAATGTTAGGTCAAGGAACTGAAGCTCATTTTTTTCATTGGGGACTTCACACGTAAACTGAAGACCATGCCCCCTTTCCCTAAAAGCCTTGAGAATGTTCACCTTATCATGTAAGCTACTAACACTATCCAAAAAAACCAAGTAATCATCCACATACCTAAATATACGTGTACCCCGACCCTCAAACTCTCGTTCTAGATCGCGATCAATTCTACTCAACAATATGTCACTTAGGACCGGGGCAACTCTGGAACCTATATTGTTGAGTAGAATTGATCGCGATCTAGAACGAGAGTTTGAGGGTCGGGGTACACGTATATTTAGGTATGTGGATGATTACTTGGTTTTTTTGGATAGTGTTAGTAGCTTACATGATAAGGTGAACATTCTCAAGGCTTTTAGGGAAAGGGGGCATGGTCTTCAGTTTACGTGTGAAGTCCCCAATGAAAAAAATGAGCTTCAGTTCCTTGACCTAACATTGCGATTCCAGGACGCGCATGTCTGTTGGTTATACGCTCCCAGATCGGCTAAACCCCTCCTAAACTTTAAATCTGCTCATTCAAAACTGGTAAAAAATGGTATAGTCACTTCATGCCTTCATTCAGCTGTCGCAAAATCCTGTTTCCATGCCACAGAGGAAAGCTTTCGTAATCAGTGTGATCGGCTTAAGACAGCGGGTTTTCCCACCGCCTTTCTCGTTTCTGCTTCCGAGCGTTTGCTAAAGAAAGTAAAAAGTAACGCGCAGCCCACCAACCAACCAGCAACCTCTCAACGCGAGCAAAAGCGTGTTGCAGTGATTCCCTATGTACATTCCATTTCACATAGATTAAAGAAAGTTGGGGGGCAATATGGTGTTGATGTTGTTTTTTCAGGTGGAAATAAATTGGGTAGCTTATGTGGCAAGATTCAAAGACGCGTAAAGGGTATTACGAGGGCGGTTGGATAACACTTGTTCAATCAAGCATGTTAAGAAGTATACCGCATGTTCGACCGGTGTAGTCTATAAAATTCCTTGCTCGTGCGGGAGTGTCTGCATAGGACAGACCGGTAGATGTATTAATATTAGGCTACGGGAGCATGAAAATTCTTTAAAGGGTGGGGTTCCGTCTCACCTCGCCAGCCATTGCCGCGATTGCGGTTGTATTCCTTCATTTGAGCAAACCGCAATCATCGACCGCCATCATAATCAAAGGACACGTGAGATTGCTGAGGCTTACCACATGGCGAAGAGTGTTGGCATTTGCGTTAGCCAGCCATCTGTTTCTTTATCTGAACAGGAGATTGGTTTCATTGATCGGATGTAATCTTGCGTAGCACATGATTTTCTGTGTACACATGTATATATATGCTTTCTTTCAAATAAAACTTTCAGTTGTTAGACCAGCGCTTGTCCTGATTCCTTCTCTTGTGTGTTTCCTTTTGTGCGCTGCCCACTATGGATAAGTTCCAACTCGCCCGCCTTTCTGTGCTACAACAGTTTATTGCTAGTTCTTCGGGCTCTCTTTTGTGTCAATACGTCAATTTCATAGACGCATCTGCCATTTCTTCAGTCATCGCCGTTTGCATCTGCCGTGCACGGTCTGCTTCGTGGTATGCCAGGATCTCACAGTGTCCTCCGGATCTTCAGGGGCTGTGCGGTTGGCTACAGCCGTCCCCCAGTCATGTTAGGAGAATGTGCCGACTTCTGCGCTCGGAGTGGTGGCGGCAGGCGCGGTTCTTCAGAAGCTGTTTGCGGGTATGCTGTGGTGCTGAAGGCGACGACCGCCGGAAGCGGCGACTTTATGCTGATTGGTGCTCGGCCACGGACGCTGCGACAGAGTACCTTTGGAGGGCTGTGCTAGTGACGCTACCACCACGACCAAAGGCGGAAAAGGGTACAGGTCGGGTTGTGCTACTTGGAGGTGCTCACATTGAAGAAAATGACCAGGAATTTCTGGGGCTCGGTCCCAAATTTGCCTTTGAACCAAAGCTCACCGCCACGGAGAAATTGGCAATGACTCATTCCGTTGCTAACCAGGTTTCTGAGCCTAACCGATCCTTTTGTTTAAAACAGTGTATTGATGTGGTTTCTAAGTGCAGTACGAGATTCAGTCGAGATGGCCAGTCGCGACGATTAGTTAGTTCTTTTGCCGCAAGTGATTTGCGGCTTTTGGTGTCTGATAAGGAAGGATCCTTCGTCGTGATGCCCGCGGGCATGTTTCAGGATAAGGCTGTTCAAGCAATGCAAAAAAACTTCAAACCAGTCACTTGCAAGCCGGCTTCTGTTAAGAAGAAGGCTTTGGCATTATTGTCAGACCTAAAGCTTGAACGACTGAGGTCCTTGGCAAAGAATTCAATAAGCCTGGAGTTGCAGGTGTTCTTCTCCGCCAAGACGCATAAACCCGATGTTCCCTTTCGGGCAATTGTGTCGGAGAGTGGCTCGTGGCAGCACGTTGTCTCGGGCTACTTGCAAACCCACCTCAGCTCGTTAAATTTAGTGGATCCATTCTTGGTTAGGAATTCACAACAGGTTGTTGATTTCTTGGGTAATCAGAACCTTTGGGAAAAAAAGTCTGCCTTCAGTGTCGATGTTCAGGACCTGTTCTACTCACTGCCGCATAATTTTCTGTTACTATGTGTTAAGGAAACTATCACTGAACTAAATGAAGAAACGCGGTTGTTGACAAATGTGGTATTTCTGTTCAAAGTTTCCTTGAACTTCTTCGTTTTTATCTTGATTCTACTTTTGTTTCTTGGCAAGGGGATTTGTTTGTTCAGGCCTCAGGTGTATGCATAGGTTCCAGAGTTGCCCCGGTCCTAAGTGACATATTGTTGAGTAGAATTGATCGCGATCTAGAACGAGAGTTTGAGGGTCGGGGTACACGTATATTTAGGTATGTGGATGATTACTTGGTTTTTTTGGATAGTGTTAGTAGCTTACATGATAAGGTGAACATTCTCAAGGCTTTTAGGGAAAGGGGGCATGGTCTTCAGTTTACGTGTGAAGTCCCCAATGAAAAAAATGAGCTTCAGTTCCTTGACCTAACATTGCGATTCCAGGACGCGCATGTCTGTTGGTTATACGCTCCCAGATCGGCTAAACCCCTCCTAAACTTTAAATCTGCTCATTCAAAACTGGTAAAAAATGGTATAGTCACTTCATGCCTTCATTCAGCTGTCGCAAAATCCTGTTTCCATGCCACAGAGGAAAGCTTTCGTAATCAGTGTGATCGGCTTAAGACAGCGGGTTTTCCCACCGCCTTTCTCGTTTCTGCTTCCGAGCGTTTGCTAAAGAAAGTAAAAAGTAACGCGCAGCCCACCAACCAACCAGCAACCTCTCAACGCGAGCAAAAGCGTGTTGCAGTGATTCCCTATGTACATTCCATTTCACATAGATTAAAGAAAGTTGGGGGGCAATATGGTGTTGATGTTGTTTTTTCAGGTGGAAATAAATTGGGTAGCTTATGTGGCAAGATTCAAAGACGCGTAAAGGGTATTACGAGGGCGGTTGGTAACACTTGTTCAATCAAGCATGTTAAGAAGTATACCGCATGTTCGACCGGTGTAGTCTATAAAATTCCTTGCTCGTGCGGGAGTGTCTGCATAGGACAGACCGGTAGATGTATTAATATTAGGCTACGGGAGCATGAAAATTCTTTAAAGGGTGGGGTTCCGTCTCACCTCGCCAGCCATTGCCGCGATTGCGGTTGTATTCCTTCATTTGAGCAAACCGCAATCATCGACCGCCATCATAATCAAAGGACACGTGAGATTGCTGAGGCTTACCACATGGCGAAGAGTGTTGGCATTTGCGTTAGCCAGCCATCTGTTTCTTTATCTGAACAGGAGATTGGTTTCATTGATCGGATGTAATCTTGCGTAGCACATGATTTTCTGTGTACACATGTATATATATGCTTTCTTTCAAATAAAACTTTCAGTTGTTAGACCAGCGCTTGTCCTGATTCCTTCTCTTGTGTGTTTCCTTTTGTGCGCTGCCCACTATGGATGATGTCCTACTTGGTCTGACTGTAAAAACCAGAGCAAAAATCTGAAGTATTGTAACAGTGTAAAATGTAGATGCACGATTCTTCAGAAACTCTAAAAATGCTTCTTATGTGCTCGGCAGTAGAGTAGAAATGCTGAAGAGCAATAATGTTTAAATTAATATCACATTATTTCCTCTGTGAGCCCAATTAGGAGTATCACGCAAAAAGTAATTCAAATATGTAGAACATTTTGTTGGGCTAGTTGGCACATGTTTCACGGAAGGAAAAAGGTGCAAACAAGACATACAAAAAGAGAGATGGAAATGCCTACTGCCTTCCATAAAAAGTAATTACTTTGCAATCCATCATTTTCTAGTTTCAGTATATTACAAAAATTGCACAAGACAAGCTTTGTTGCACCTACCATAAATCCCATTCTACTTTATCTACAAGCACCATGACGATGACACCAACAAGCAGAAATGATTTTTGTTGTGCTAGTTGTACTTTTCTAGCTTTATTATGCCAAAAGTCTCTACACAACAGACCTATACATTGAAATTAACTCTTTAATAAGGGTTTTCAGATGTCTAAACCTGAAGTGTTATCTTTGATATTTGTGAAAGCTACTAAATGAAATTACCTGTGCAATGAATGAAGAATTTGAGTTTTCATGAAGGTTGATTACAGATTGCTTGCACTGATGTAGCTGAAACCGCCATGTAGATGCTCTGCATTGCATCATTCAAAATTTGTGACGTCTCCTTAATGTTATCATGGCATTACTACGAAGTTATTTTTGTTTTTATGCACAGAGACCAATAAAGTGGTCGCATTGCTATCATATTGAAGCACAACATTGTTATGCTGTCTTTACGTCGTCAAAGCTGTCATCACAGTGATCCAGTTTGTTAGGAAGCTGTGCCATGGCCATTTTACTGAAGGCTACAAAATGAATTAAGTCGGGGAGAGTAATAGTGAAGTTTCATCTCAAATGGAATAATGCTGCATTGTGGCTCAAACTCTCAGATACAAACAATTTTAATCAAAACTTAAAGAACAAATAAATTAAGTTTGCTCATATCCTCGAGCAGATAACGCCGTGTGTGACTATTGCCAAAATGCCACAAATAGTACTACAATGGTAAGGCTAGAAAACTAATGTTTCATTATTTCGTCATCAAGAGGGTGCTTCGTTACTAAAAATATCTTCGGGCACCCATTCACAGCAGTGTTTAACTGTGTGCCGGAATGATGGGAATTTCTGAACAAGTGGTGCTGCACCGGTGAGGCAACTGCACAGTGTGAACAAATTTCCACAAGTGCAGCCAATCACCAAAGGTTTCGTGGGCCTAAGTTAAGATGTCTTGCAGCGCTTGCGGGATACATGACCGAACTACGTAAAAAGTCTGTGCCTTCATTCAAGAGGAGCACTTTTCTCAAGTTTTTTTTTTACTTGCGGAAATGACATATTCACCTTTAAAATAAACGCTTGCGCTTGCTTTTGAACTAGGATATCGGCGAAACTTTTACCAAGAGGCCTACGATAATTAAGGTTAGTGTTAGGCAACCTGCCCCAACCAAGTTGCATCATTAGCCTTTTCGAGTCTAATTAAATTATTCAGTTTGAAGGCACAATGGGGCTTTTTTTCAAGATGCTGCGTACGGCTTTTACCCTTGCATCCACTTTTTTCTTATGTATTTTGAAGAGAGAAATATATAATAGATTTCATTCATTCTGCCGATACTCGCACATCCCTAGAACTCATCCGTACGGCAAATCAATGAATTCAGCTTCCAAGAAGGTTTCATTAGCGTTGTACAGCGACCGCATTTCGCAATGCTTAACTCTACAGAAGAAGCACCTAGCTTCGGTCCCTTCGCCAAGCAACTCCTCATGTGCGAGTGCGACTTACCTGATGTCCAACAAAGGATTGGGCGCGGCATGTACCAGGCAGACATCTCGCGGTCCACGGACTTTCAACAAAACAGTGCTGCAAGTTTGGCCATTGTGGCTGTCACCGTCGCAGCGCTCGAACAGCTGTTGTTTGCGGTCGTTAAGTATGTGCGAGCGACAGAACCTCGACAACGGAATGGCCGTACTGCTACACCCTGCCTGGCTGCAAGTCACACTCTCCTCGATCGCGGGTTGGCCAGTGCGCCCGCTCTTCTGCTTCCGCTTCAGCCTCTCTTTCAGAACGGCTTCGGCACCGTAGCTGCGGTGGTATCGGCAATAGGCACGGTAACGCTTGTACACCGCCTCCTCCTGAGGCGAAGTGAAGTCCTTGGAGCCCGACGGCCCCTTGTTACGGAGGTACTGAGCACGCTTGTCCATCAGAACGTCCGTCAGTCTCTTGAACTGGTTCAAGTACAACCTCTGCAGTCGCACAAGCTTATCACGCGTGATCGAGGAGGCCTCCTCGACGGTGTACACGCCGGCGTGCCGGAGCGGATCGTCCAAGTCGTCGTCGAGGCTGTCGGCATCGCTGTCTCCCGGCGCGCACGCTGGAAACTCGCCGATCGTGGGAGGCTCCTCGTCGCTCTCGACGTCGTAAAACTTCACCGTGTTCCTCGCGGTGTCAGATTGGTCCACGGAGTGCTGCGGGTCTCGGCAGTAGTGCTCCAACGTCTCGATCACCTTCTGGGGCGTCTCGACGAGGTGCTGCTTCTTGCCGGACGAGCGGCGGTGCTGGAGAGCTTTTCGCGCGTGAAACTGGCACAGCGACTCGCGCTTGTCGGTTTTCGGCGCCGCGTAGGCGCACCGGCGCCCGCTTTGAGCGTGGGTGTAGGCGCACTGTCGAAAAGGAGCGCCCTTGTCCTCCAGAATGTGCCGCATGCAGTACTCGTAGCCCTCGACTCTCGCTTGGAGGCACACGCGGTGCATGTAGTTGCACAGCTTGTGCTCCGGGGCGGTGACCGGCCGCGGCTTTCGGCTCACCATGACTCGCCTGATGACGCTCATCGCTGCGATGTCTGGCTGGCGTTTGCACTTGTCGTCCTCGGTCGTCGCGTCCGGCGCGAGCTTGCCTCTGTCGGAACACTCCGAGCTATTCATCCAGACGGCGGGTAGCCATTGCACTCCGTCTCGCTGCTTTTCCCCGCCATTGACACGATCAGACACGATCTACGACGCCACTCGAACGCTTCAGCTGCGACGCAGCTGCCACCTGCACAAAGGACACATCAGTCGTACGAGCCGCGTTTGAGATGGTCGCGCCATCTCGCAGCAACTTCAAAAAGCTATATGTAGAGAGGTGGCCTCTGAGATGCGGGATGCATCGAAGTCACTGAGGCTACGGTTGCTGTTTTTCGCTGTTTTTAGATGGTTTCAGACGTGGCATAAGGCGGCTTTTTTGAATAATGGTGACTGTCATCTCCATATCGGAGGATAATGTTGAAATGTGTTGTCATTGCAGCAAAAGCGTAGCTTTAAGACAGAATTAGGAAGACATAGTTATCAGTAGGTCGATGACAGTGGGCAACAGCATATATATATATAACAAACTGCCAAGGATGCCCTCCGCTTTTCAAGAAAATTAAGCTTCGAAAACGCAGAGACCAAAATAAATAGACGGAGTGTTTATAAAATACGTCCGAAAATTGTAAAAATTTAAAATGCAATATTCCCTCGCTGCCTTGATAATTGCTTTTCCTGCCGTGCCAGACATTTCAAGATCACATATATATATATATATATATATATATATATATATATATATATATATATATATATATATATTTTTGGGAGGGTCTTTAAACTGTGAGGGTGACCCTCTGCTACGGGAACTTGTACCATTTCACTTACATCCTCCGAAGAAGGCTGGTCCACCAGCCGAAACTGTTAGGATTAAATAAATATTTGATTGTTTTGTTTCCTATACTGCACTATTCTCGAAGTTTATAACTTTTATTACGGTAGCCGGAAGAAACTCTGATCATCTATTTCATCTATATATATATTTAATTAAGAAATAAAGGAGCACACTTACAAAATTTGATAGTTGTTTACTCTACGTTTCGGCTGTGACACGGCCTTCGTCAGAATTAACCACTAATCCTGACGGTTAATAATTGGTTAATCCTGACGAAGGCTGTGTCACGGCCGAAACGTAGAGTAAACAAATATCAAATTTTCGTAAGTGTGCTCCTTTATTTATTTATTTATTTATTATTTATTTTTTCTTAATTATATTTGCACCGGACCAACAGAATTTCCTTTTTGAATCACACACACACACACACACACACACACACACACACACATATATATATATATATATATATATATATATATATATATATATATATATATATATATATATATATATATATATATACATGTTCATCATTTTCATTTTCTTAATTACTACTACAATTAGCGTCTTTACTGATCTTGAAATGTCTGGCACGGCAGGAAAAGCAATTATCAAGGCAGCGAGGGAATATTGCATTTAAAATTTTTACAATTTTCGGACGTATTTTATAACACTCCGTCTATTTATTTTGGTCTCTGCGTTTTCGAAGCTTAATTTTCTTGAAAAGCGGAGGGCATCCTTGGCAGTTTGTTACTATTATGATTATATTTGAGAAATCCGGAGTTTAACGGAGTTTATTTGACGTAAATACGGAATTCTTCGGAATTCGGCGTTTATATTTTTTTTCATTGTAAATGATGGCAGCTGGTTATTATTACTTTTATTTCCAATGAATATGCTTTGCATTGCTGCCGATAATCCTAGTTCTCCATCATTTAATGTCTTCTCGCTTTCTGTTCAAGGACTTTTTTAACAAGGCTGTGTAATTTGCACTGCTGTAATCTTGCCAAAGTGTACTTTTTCTAGCAGCGGTGGGGGAGGGAGGGGCATATATATAGCTACTTAAACTGTTTTTCAGCTATCTTCCTCAGCTTCCCTCGTCGTCTTGACAAAAAATGAAGGATTATTATTATTATTATTATTATTATTATTATTACTATTATTATTATTATTATTATTATTATTATTATTATTATTAAAATACACAGGAATCTTAGATGAAATGATATCTGAACACAAACATGTGAACACACCAAGCGTGCTTTAGATGTCTCGAAGGTTTGAACGCACAGACACATACACATACAAGCACAGTCACTCGAATACGAAACACCATCGTTTGTTCGTATTACAGACTTAATTAAAGCTTGTTGTAATAGACGCAAGCATACATTGCGAGCTTGCTGCCCCTGGCGGAGGTGCGTTCTTTTTGACAGATCAAGTTTTGAGAACGCCCTTTGAACGTTGAAAATCAGAGTTGAATCTCGGTTGAATCTGATTTGTCGGAAATTTTACCGGTGACTGATTGTAATAAGAAGTGAGCGCAAGTGTTACTGTTAACAAAACCGAGTTCAAAGACGATAGCTCCTTTCTCGCCTGCAGTCACGACCCTTCCTACAGTTGCTATCTATCAACTTATTATTTCATAAAGCACTTGGGCATTGTTTAGAACTTAGCGTTCAATCTACATCAGGACCTTTAGCTTTTCGGCGACACGTATACCCATTGCCGCTAGCGCTAAAAAATGCGCAAAACGATGTGAACCGATTTGATCGCGCGCGATAGTCACTAATGATGCAAGACAAGGCGGCACGAACGTGCGAGTATACATTACAAAGAAGGGTGGGACACAAAAATGCACCCCTGATATTCCTCGTTTACGTAACACTAGAGGGCACCACGTTGAGTCGCAAAGGCGAGAACCTCTCTAGGCGAGAATAACCCACTCGTTCTTTGTATTTTCATAGGCCTGGTGTACGTGTTGTTGGTGTACGGCTACATTGCGATTGCTTTACGCTTGCTCTTTGTCTGCACACTCATTATCTTCCTTTGAGATTTCTGTTGTATCTTAATTCGTCATCACAGGTTTGTCAACAGCAGAGAATACGACGGTGAAAGGTTCAGTTTCGAATTTCGCGCAAACTCGATGGTTTTCAGCGTAGTGTGTCGGATGTTTGTGTTTATTCCTCATTTTGCAAAAACGAAATTTTCTAGTATGCGGCATAGAGTTTCCCAAAATTAACTAGAAGGCACTCTGGCGCTGCGATCGTTCAGCGACCATGGGAATGATGGGTAGTACACACATTTGCCTAGTCTTCGTACTTGCGGGTGGCGAATCGTACTTGCGGCTTCGTTTATTGCTGTGTTTCAGTTTTGTTTTGAAAGAAAAAAATGAACCCCTTTGAACTTAGTGACTTGATTCGGAATGGTACGCCTAAAAGATTAAGGTTGTAAAGCACAAACGGTGAACATTTGCTAATTTATGTTTTCATGAAAAAAACAGATCCAAGCCACAGGAACACACACGGAGCCAGAAGCAGGCCAGAAGTACGAAAATTAGACAAATGTGTGTACTACCCATCATTCCCATCTACCCGGACACTAGCGCCAGAGTTCCCTTTAGTGTATATTAAGAAACCCTATGGTATGCGGTACGCTGCTCTAGGGAAGAACAAGGTACTTCATTTTTAGCTGTCATGAGCTATGTGAGCCCCAATAGACGCCCCCTCAGTGTCTATGACGTCACACCGAGTTGGTGCTAGAACTGAAAGGGTGCCTCGCCACCTGCTGCATTGGACTTGTCTCGTCATTCAAACCTGTCGGCCCTCTTATCATATCACCCAACGGATAGCCTTGCGCGCGCCTGTGGTGATGATGAGCCTGGCTGTGCTCGTCTCTTGCATTGCCGTGTATGCATTTTGACGACTCAAGTTGCGCGTCGCATTGTGCTTCTATACTCGCATCTTCCTTTCGTTTTCTTCTACATTCGGACTGTGGGCATCTATCCACGTGCACTAAGTCCGCGCTATTCTCACTGTCATAGTTTGTGCGAGGTATTAAGTGGAGCAACGCTGTAACTCGAGAAACCGTTGAGCTACCGGCTTAACCGAGTGCATACGCGAATGCGGCTCCGCATTCGCACGCAATTGCCTCTTCCCGCTACGCGCGCGTGCCTGAAATTACCTTTTTTTTTTTAAATATGGGCAAGTGCGCGCACATACGCTCACTGGCTACGCTATATGCTTCCTATCTGGTATCAAGCGCTTCCGTTTCCGCATTCTCTCACTTTTATGAAGCGTGGAAGCTTGGGCAAGTTGGTAGGACATAACTGAATGCAGGAACAGCGCAATCTAGAAGTGGTTACTTTGCAACTATACGGAAGCGAAAAAAACAAGGACAGAAAAGAGCGCTGACTTTCAACAAAGATTTAATATTGGAGTGGTGTACATATATAGGCGAAAAATTAGAAAATTGGGCATGCGTAGAAGGGTGCAGGAACAACCACTGCGATAAACAACCGCTGCGATTTGTTTTCAGCCCATTCAACAAGAGACAAGAGTTTTGCTGACATTTTATCGCAGTGGTTGTTCCTGCGTCCTTATACGCATGCCAAATTTTCTCAATTTTCGCCTATATATGTACACCACTCCGATAATAAATCTTTGTTGAAAGTCAGCGCTCTTTTCTGTCCTTGTTTTCTTCGCTTCCGTAGTTACGAAGTAACTACTTCTAGATTGCGCTGTTCCTGCATTCAGTTCTCTCACTTTCATATTGTATATTATTCGCGTTGTGTGCGCTTGAATGCTGGACCCGCCTGCATGCACGCCTACATGGCCAGCTAAACATCTCTTTGACTCTGGCAGGTGCGATAAGATTAACCTCGTCAAGCATATTAATTATTGCGTCACCACTCGGGGAAACACATACCTCACCTACTTATCTACCATTCAGCACATTCAAAACCAAGCCATCAGACTCTTCTACAATCGTCAAACTCTAGCTGACTCGAAACACGAGTGGTTGGTCGGCTGTTGCCGACACGTATCTACTTTCAGCTCATATCGTTCTAGTGCATCATCATTACTTATTAACTTCGAGATACTTTCTACTGTTAGTTTATTTAACTTGATATCACCTCATGATCATGCTCTTCAAGTAATTGCACCAACTTGTCTCATCAAGCCTATTTTATTCTAATGATTTGTCTAACTTTAACCGTACTAGATTCGCTTCAAATGGAAATTTTTCACTACCTGCTATCCGCACTAATTTTGGTCGCCACACTGCATATTTCACTGCGTTATCATTAAGGAATTCATTGCCATATCTCATCAAACTATGCTCGACGATTGGCTTATTTAAAAGCCATTGTATTCGTATTTTATAAACTACAATATGTTTTTATCCTGCTATATTGTTTATGCCACTCTTCTTTTTTACTTGCTTCTTTGTTAGCGTTGGTTTTATCAAGTTACTCATCTCTCTGTTTTCGCTGTTACTGCTAATTGAGTAAATATTGTAATGACATTTTGAACAGGAGGTCCCCCTGCAGCCTTGTGCTTTCGGACCTCCTCCTGTATATATACTTTGTATGCTGTTCCCTTTCCTGTACTAATAACTGAAAAATAAACTTGATAAACTTGATAAAATTGAAGCAAGCGAATGTCCCTCTGGATGATATAGCCGCATTCCCTTCATTTTCCAATCTCACAGATAATACAGAAAATGAGGCAGCGTAGTTCTTCTGAAGACGTCCCACGTGGTCGGAACATTTCTCACGACAAATCTGTCTCATCTGTCTTGAACGTGCGTGATTGCTAACTCGCCCAATCATATTTCGAGAATAGGCTGTGTCTGTCCACGAAGAACATCGATAAAAGGCGTTCGAAGCGTGGTTGTCGTGATTGATTGCAGCGTGAAAACGAGGCGTATGGCCTGCACATATAGGACCCGCCTTCGAGGCAGCCACATGCCCTTGTTTTTGACATTGATTGATTGATTTGTGGGGTTTAACGTCCCAAAACCACCATTTGATTATGAGAGACGCCGTAGTGGAGGGCTCCGGAAATTTCGTCCACCTGGGGTTCTTTAACGTTCACCCAAATCTGAGCACACGGGCCTACAACATTTCCGCCTCCATTGGAAATGCAGCCGCCGCAGCCGGGATTCGATCCCGCGACCTGCGGGTCAGCAGCCGAGTACCTTAGCCACTAGACCACCGCGGCGGGGCTGTTTTTGACATTATCGATGTGTCTGGATTCAGAGGGTATTCAGAGGACCGCACTAAATTACTAAACTACCGTCACGCTGGAATGGCTTATGAAAGTGAAAACTTGCAACATTGTTGTCACACACACAAAAAAACAAACACGGGAGAAAGGGGTTGGGGAGTGTGGGAATCAGCTTAATCCCTGCTTATTTTCATATAAAATCAATTACTAGTATTTTGCTCGAAGATAAATCATTCGAATCCTATTATGGTTTACAGTAAAGAGGAATCTTTCACGAGCGACTCTTCTACAATCGTCAAACTCTAGCTGACTAGAAACACGAGTGGTTGGTCGGCTGCTGCCGACATGTATATTACTTACCTCCAACAATGAAGATCATAACTCAGTCAGTGATTGTCACTCAGTGATTGTCACGGTGTAAACGCAATAGAATCAGCGAGATCGTGTACTCGAAAGCGGTGTTTCTCCTGTCAAAGGTACTTTTTTTATTGGCCTTTATCTTTATCACACCTATGTAGTTTCAACTATATATCGCGATGCACAGCTTCTGCATTCTTCGTTCGTTTTCAGGCAGGCGGGCCGTTCCACAGCCAGTCGTGCGAAAAGGGGGGTATAGGGAAACAAAGGGCCTGTATGAAAAAAAAAGAACAAAGTATTCACGCGTGCGCTGGACAGTATGTCGCTTTGTCGTTGCCATGGACACCCGTGTTACAGTCACGCGCCTATAAGGAAGGTCATATTTACGCGCGCCGTTGTTGTGTTCTATTCCTGTAATGATAAACTATCTGTGGCGGATGCTTTTGCACTGCTAAGCTGGCCCTCCGTAGAGCCAGACATGTATTTAGTTTCTACATTTTCTATGCTTACCCTGTCTATGTTCCCGTTGTCTATGTCTACCATATTGTATGTTTACCATGTCCTTGCCTCCATCTTCTATGTATACCATGTTTATGTCGCCGTCTTTTTTTGTCTACTATGTATACATCCAGACCTTCTGTGCCTACCATGGCAACCATATTCTATGTCTTTTGCCACGTTCTAGCTAGTCGTAAGTGTTTTCAGTAGATGCGAACGAACTTGCCGCAATTTATTTAGCGAACTTTTCTATAATTCCAAGTATTCACGCATTTCTGAACACGTTAGGGTTGTAGGCCTTTGGTCACACAAACAACTACTGCTCATAATTGAATTTATGCGCAACATTACGTCTAATGCGATGAACCCGCAAAAACACAAACCCATTCCAATTCAGAAGGACAGAGTTTAGGCAGATTTGTGTAGATACATCGTTTATATATTTTTCTTATATGAAATGAAACATTTGAGGCTCTAAAAAAACCGTCTGGTCTGAAAGTAACATGATAAAAGTAAAAGAGGAGCACCGAGCATAGAACAATAAATAGACGTTTTGGCTCCCTTGACGGGGTCCTTGTGAACAAGGCTCCCGCCAGGGAAGCCGAAACGTCCCTTTCTTATTCGTTTGCGGTCGATGTTCCTCTTTATTGATTATGATACGACATTCAGTTTCATCTTGACAGCATATATGCAATGGACAGGAAACACGAGCAGGAAACTTAGACGGGGACGATGTTTGACCTACGAAGTAGGCTGTATTGCTTAAACCACGAACTTTGCTGCAATAGTCTCTTCGGGCCTATCTGGCTTATAGGAGCACTGAATTTCGGGCGAGCTGGTTTTCCATAGCATAATACTTAAGCGCGCGCTAACAAGGACAGAGGAAGGTGGTGACAGCACTATTTCTTCCAACTGATCATTCACTCACGCAAATGCATATTATAAACACTTCCTTCTTGACGCCATAAACCGTCGTAATGCTGATATGAGCATGTTCCCATGATACCAGTATTACGTTTTTGTGACTTCATGAAGGAAGTGTTAATACTATGCGTTTTCGCGAATGAATGATCACTTGTAAGTAAGCGCCTGTGTTGTCATCACCTCCTTTTGTCTTTGTTAGCGCGCGCTTAAGTTTTCTGTTATCTGGATTTATTGCATTTTGGGGAGCTCGTTGCATGACAGCTCAAGGAACTGTTCTAAATGTAAACTATCAGGCTTTACGGTGGACTGGAAAGTTGGGATAGTCGGAATGCGTGCATGATTGATGCAGCGCTAGAGACGAAGACAAAAAAAAAAAAAACGCAGAGCACAGAACGCCCGTTCTGTGCACTATATATGTCTTTCGTTTTCATCTCTATCGCTGCGTCAATCATGTTTACAGTATACGTCATGTAAAGATGAAATCGAACAAAATATCTCACTTTCTGCGAAGCCACTAAAAGAGAGATGCGTAGTCGGCTATACGCAAATATGCCCAAACTTTGTCATTTTTTTTTCACTTGGAATTTGCTTCGTGGCTGTGTCGATTGATCGCATTGAGCTAGTCATTACGCTTAAATTCATCAATTCACTTTGATCGTTTGCGGGAGCAATGATCTTTAGCCCTAATCATATCAGAAATATGTAGACTTTTAAATTTAGAAACAAAGTGTGGTTGGTAGATGTCGTTGCGAGAGCATCTGGTGTCGTTAACACGAAGATTTGACGAATTCGTGGGCTAACCACAATTTGCGTTCGAGCAGAACGATTGCGCCTCCTTTGTGTTGATTTAGTAATATACTCTTCAATTTAGCCTCCCCCCGCCCTCTTGCTTTCCAGAGTACGAACCCCTCAGGCTATGTAGCAGTTGTGAGGTTATGTTTATGACTTGACGAACCATATATGTTAGCATCTTATTTTTATGTAACGTTTATAGCGTGCCTTGAATAGTCATTGAATTTGGTTACTAATCCTGGTTTAGTTACCCGGGTGTCATTAGATGACAAATTCTTGAACACGAGTCGTTCCTGGAACCGATGCTTTGGCAAGCCGTCGTCTTCTGCAAGACTGCAACTGCATACTTTGGCACGCGTAACGCGCTGAAGTGGGAAGTTGCAGCCTTGAAGAAGGAAAGACCGCTTGTCCAGACGTCGGTTCCATTGGCAGTGCGACACTACGACGTGCCGTTTTGACACAAAGAAAGACGCACGAAAAACACATGTAGTACACAGCACGGGTGCGAACTAACAAGTCTTGTTAGTTCGCGCTTATGTTGCGTATTAGCTACGTGTGTTTTTTTTGGCGTCTTACTGTGTGTTAAAACAAAGAGTCACAGTGTTAACAATACACCACCAACTAGCCCCTACTCTGGCCCTTCTAGCTCGAGTAACGTCTCGGGTTCAAGGAACCTTCATCGCTCCAAGCTGTTCTCTTCCTCTGCCTTTTTTGCTCGTCATTAGGCATTATTTGTGGTGGCACATTTTTATCTGTGAATTTGATAAATTTTCTCGTACCTGTGCCGCGGGATGAGCCTGTGGGGTTACTGTGATTAAAAAATAATATGAATAAATACATAGTGATGGAATGTGCAATGCTCTAAAGAAAAAAAACTGATACGCTCCGCGTTGGTTGGGTGTATAAGGCTCCACTGTGTTTAAATGTTTTGTTGAGTATAACGCAGGCAATCTCATTATAGGACGACGATCATTCGGTACCCTAGTACATTCACACCCCCTTAAACTGCGCTAACAGGCCGTGCCGAGTTGGCTCATATGCAGGGCACAGTGTTTCTTTGAGAACTTCTGTTCGTGGCCTGTGGACGTGACCCCACAAGTGACTCGGCCAGTGTGAAAACGTGTGTGAAATTAAGGCGTTTTTGTCATGGACGCTTTAAGGCGTGAAATATTCTTGCGCGCCGAGTCGTTTTTCCAAACGAAGACGTCTCCCTTCCCCATTTGCCGGGGTGGTATACCTCTCAGTTCTGTCCTGACTCTGCACTTGTTTTTTCTTGGACGTCACAAATACGAACGCTCCGCGTCCCGTGAACATGTCTTTTGCGGCAATGCGCCCTCCCGGACTTCCCTCGGAGTTGCTTCTTTTCCGGAAAACTTTCAATACCAATCTTTTCTAACGTAAGCGATCATCCTTTCTCGCGATCCCATCGCGATACACTTTCGCCTGCTACAGCTTTTTTTCTCCGGACGAAAGGACACCGGTTCAAGCGTACGCGAGCATCCCGCTTGAAAACTCGCCCGCGTGTAGTCATAGATGCAGCGTCCGGGTGTCTTCACCACGAACACCCTGCTTTCCGGAATGTGAGAAAAGTGTGCGTGTGTACGGCTTCTTCGATGGTAACGGTGGACGGATCTGCGCGTGTGTCGTTGTTCCGTCGAAGACAGCACGTGTTAGACCTTCTTCGGGCTGCTAGCTTTTGAAGTCCTGTCCGTCGTAGGTGAATCCCATGAGCGTGTGTCCTTTGTAAGGGCCGAACGCGTACTCCGGGTACATGAGCTCCTTGCGGTACGTGGGCATCAGTGACATCTCCGGAGGTGGTGGTGGCGGTAGCGTCAGCGGTGGCAGCGTCGTGGTGCGCCGTCCCTTGCGGCGTCGTTTCACGATCCGCCTCAGCGAGAAGCCCTTGGGAGGAGGCGGCTCTGTGGTCGGCGGTTCGGGTGGTTCTCGCGCCCTGATTTCCACGGTGATCGAGGGACTCTTCTGGTACCTGCGAGCGACATGCAAATCATTGCGGAGGCACCATTTTATACGCAATTGAACTAACACTGGGAGATTGAAAAGTAAGAAAAGTTTCCGCTAGTAATGAAGCAGAGAGTGCGATCTAGCGCATTACATCTGACCTCTGCGCTTATTAGGTTTAGTCACTCGTCAAACAACCCCCGAGGGTCGAAATTATTTCTGTCTCTCTCTGTAGTGTGCCTAAAAGTCAGTTTTGCCACGTCAAACCTCACACTAACTTTACAAAACTTAAAAATGGTACCCCTGCACATATCTGCCTTACATTATACGCGCGTAAGCCGAACTAACACTACACGAACTGGCAAACGCTGATACTGAAAAATGTTTTTTAGGTAGCTCTGGCTATATAGTTTTCATTTATATTTGTACATGATATTGTTTAAGTTTACTTCGCGGTGTCCCCTGTGTTAATACAAGGTAATTATATAACACTTATTTGTTTTTTTTTGTAATCCAGTCCCTGACACATCCATTACTATTTTAATGTGTTCATTTCTGACATCTATCTCTGTTTTTGGGAGGAACGTGCGATTTTCGACTGATTTCAAAAATGAGATACTTTCTTCGAAACTTGAAATCCTCCCCGTGAACACTTTCTTCAAGAGGACAACCATGCCAAAAAGAGTCAACACATACATCACCGGAAGTGAAACTGTTTCTGCGATACTCAATGTAGTGTTTCTGGCGCTCTTTTGATTCCAATATTGCCAAAGAAGATGTTACAGCCTGCTTCGGCGTAGCGAAGCTCTTATCCGAAGGAGGTGGATTTATCCAATCTGTAGCTTTCAGCGCAGTATACACAGTACGAACAATGCTGATAAAGCGAATAAAACATAATCAGGGCGCCATATATTCGCACTACCAGTTAGGCTTTAGTCACAGTGTGTATTGCGCACATCGCCCTTAAAGCTGTATATATACGATAGTTATAGCGCGAGAACAAAACGACGACACAGTGACAAGAAGGACACGAAGGACACGAGCGCTCGTGTCCTTCGTGTCCTTCTTGTCTCTGTGTCGTCGTTTTGTTCTCGCGCTATAACTATCGTCATGCCATACCAACTAGCCCAAGCTGCCACACTTCTATGTATATTTACAATGAAGTGAAATAACGATTTCATTTAGTTTTGACGCTGTGACGTGGGAAATGTAACCATATAACAAGGAAGGAATCTGGTTTGGGACACCAAGTGGTTGAAACTAGCCACATGTGCTTGATATCGGTGAGTATTTGACCGGCCCTGCGTAGAGCCCCAGGGTCATGCAGAAATTTCGTTCAGTGCTCTGTCGCACAGCTCCCCGATTGTGTGGTGAAGCCCACCTGTGCAGGTCGTAGTCTCCCTGCTGCAGCTTGTAGTCGTCGTGTTGATGGTGGTGGTACCTGTCTCCGAGGGCGTCGTCGTCCTCCTGCTTGTGCTCCTTCGAGTTGCTGCCTCCGAAGGTGGCATCGATTCCAACCTTGAAGCCCGAACGCAGGCCGGAACCGTGGCCGTTGTCCAGGTCACGGTATATCTTGATCGACCTGCGTGCGAAATGTCGACATTGCGCGGGCATTGACGGCTTACCGAACGTATGTGAACTTGGTGAAATCGGAGTTGCAACTTTTCGGGAACTGGCTTGTAGTATGGCTTTGAAACAGAGGAAGATGAAAGATGAATAACAAACTGACACAAGCGCTTAAGTACGTTTTTTGTTCTTACTTCACTTTTCGTCCACGTCTATTGTGCGGTACATGCTACAAGTCAATGTACGGCGAAACGACTAGCTAGAATTAGAATCCTGTTCGGGAACATCGTTTAGGTTACAAATAAAGGGTCGTGGAATAGATTGTTAATGTATTTTTCTTGTGTCCTTTTGTGTATGTGATAAAAAATCTGTGAAGTCCCTAAAATACCTTCGTGCTTCCGCCTTCTCAGAATTTCTACCTTGTTCGCTCATCTCTGTGTGATATGTGGGGTTTAACGTCTCAAAACCACCATACGATTATGACAGACGCCGTAGTGGAAGGCTCCGGAAATTTCGACCCCCTGGGGTTCTTTAACGTGCACCCAAATCTGAGCACACGGGCCTACAACATTTCCACGTCCATCGGAAATGCAGCCGCCGTGTAATAGTAGTATCGCCAGACTCTATAGTTTCGTTTTTGATGCACATGGGAGTGAAATTGCAGTTGTGAAGAAATCAACAAATTAGTGATTAAATAATTTCTGCAATCTAATGTGGTGCTAAATTTTCTATACAAGTTTACTCGTTATTGCTGGAAGCGATAGTAGAGTTTTTTACGAATAAAAGAAGTTCTCCAGCCACTTGTACCCAGAGTTTCTAATGTTCAAATTGAAAAATAAAAACTGGGCAGATGTTTCGGGACCGACTCAGCCCCTTCTTCAGGGATGACTGTCTTCCCTGAGAACAGTCACTCATCAAGGGAGCCGAATCGGTGCCAAAACATCGGTTAAATTTTTACTATTAATATATTTTTTAAATTTTAAGATTAGAAACTTTGGACCAAAGGTGGCTGGAGAGTTAATTTTATTCCTACGAATTTTCTACCCAGCTAGACAGATCTTTGCCGAATATGTTCACCTTTAAAAAGTGGAGTTCTTTCCCGTTTCTCTGGAAGCTGCGCCTACCCTTTACAGAGTTAATTCAGATTTCAGGGTTACGAAACGGGACTATAGGGTTAACGAGCACTGCGATTCACTGTAGGGGTGTTCCTTACGGCTTGGGTATCATGGAGCCCAGGGTGCTCCGGCGTAGCAGCATTCCGAGCAGGACGGCTTCGGCACCGCTGGCCAGCCACAGCGCCAACCACACGGAGAGCAGCCGGGGTGCCGCCGCTCCCGCCATCGTCGCTGCACTCCCGACTTTCATCGCGTTCGCCGCCTTCTCTGGATGTGGCGGTCGACCTCCGGCGCTTCCTTTATGGAGGGAGGGCCTCGCCTCCTCTCCTAGCCACCACTTTGGACGACCGCGTCGGAGAGAGGAGGAAGAGGTTGGCGCGCTTTTCGGACCGCGCACGCGATACCTGCGCACAGAAAGAGAAATTGGGCGTTGAATGGCGTGTGTGGCACCTCTTGAGTGTTTTCGCTGGACCGTTACGACGAACGATTGCGGGATGATAACCTGTTACGAGGTGCTGCGTCAATGACACAGAGGCAGAAAGATGGGGCGGGCGCGCGTATGAGAGCTGACGCTTCGGCACTCCAGATTGATGAATGTGCGACGAAAAGACACGTCCACAAAACTACTAAATCGATAGCAGTAAGGAACGTCTTGGTATTGGTGACAGTAAACGAGAACATGCGATGCACAGTCTTCAAAGGTTTCAATGTGTGACGTAAGCAGTTCGTGCAGATTCCAAACGACAGTCTGCTAACCATCTAAACGACAGTCTGCTAACTGTCGTTTGGATGGTAAACCAAATCTCAATCGATTTGGTGGCTCAAATGTGTTTGCTTAGGCATTTCTTTTTGTCCTCGTCGATATGCTCAATTTTAACCACTGTTCCGGATTGCTTATACCCGCAGTATATATTTTAGATTGTTCGGATGTGATCGCCTAGTCACAATTTCATAATGCAGCTGCATATGGCTGCATTTTACATAAAATATGAGTCTGTGAAGTCAACAAGAAAGAGAGAGAGGGAGAGAGAGGGAGAGAGAGGGAGAGAGATAAAATCAAGACAAGGCTGGTGGTTAACGACACGGGTGTTTACACATAAACTGTAGCGTTTTCACATTTTTTACCCCCTCTGTCACATGCTACACAAATGCCTGTACCACGCCGTGGCCTATTATACTTCAGCTGTCGATGATTCGGTTCCCATAAGTCACATTTGCCCCCCCCCCCCTTCCATGGAAGTTCAACGTGCTATAACCGCTCACGATCCTCCTTACGCATACCTGGGTAATGCTGTAGAGCAATTGGTAATAAACTGAGCACCTGAAATCTTTTTTTTTTCTTTTTGACGACCGTACAGCAGTAAATGGTATTTGGTTACCGCATCAAAATACCATGCCTTTGCGAGCGATAAGTGTATCGAGCGAGCTGCAGGTCTATATTTCGCATCAGTTCTAAGGGCCCTGTAACACGCCGCGGTTGTCTATTGGTTATGGTGTAAATGTACACTCGAAAATCGCGGGATGGAATCCTGGCTGTGGCACCCGCATTTTGTCGGAGGCAAAGGGCTAAAGGGCCGTGTACTTTGATTCATAGAGTTTCCCACAATACTTACTAGAGGGAACTCTGACACTAGTGTCTATGGGAGCTGCAACACACGGCGCTTCAGCGAACATGGTAATGATGGGCAGTACACACATTTGTCCAATTTTCGTACTTCTGGTCTGCTTCTGGCTCCGTGTGTGTTCGTGTGGCTTGGAGCTGTTTTTTCACGAAAACATAAATTAGCAAATGTTCACCGTTTGCGCTTCAAAACCTTATTCTTTTAAGCTTACAATTTCGAATCAAGTCCCTAAGTTCAAAAGGGTTCGTTCTTTCTTTCAAAAAAAAAAAAACCGTAACCAGTAATAAACAAAGCCGCAAGTACGATTCACCGCCCGAAAGTACGAAGACTAGGCAAATGTGTGTACTACCCATCATTCCCATGGTCGCTGAACGATCGCAACGCCAGAGTGCCCTCTGGTTAATTTTGGGAAACTCTATGCTTCGATTTAGGTGCGCGTTAAGGAACCCCAGGTAGTCGAAATTTCCATATTTCACAACTACGGCGTCAATAATGATCACACCGTGGCTTTGACGCGTAAAACCCTTACGATCATTATGTAAGTCTTTTGGAGAAAAGACCATCCTTGTTTGCGCCAGCCGGAAGAGAGAAGTTCGTTTTAACTGGCATTATTCTCTCTCTTTTATTTAGTAAAAGTTTATTTATGATCATCGTAACGTGCACATCTTGGACGAGCGCTTCCATAGATCGACATCGTTGGACGTGAAGATGGCCTGCTTTCTGTGTCATAACGCGCATACATAAGTAATGCGAGCGAAACCTGCATGCGAATATATGAAATGCTATGCGTGATGGCCTATTTTCGCAAAATCCAGACAGTCCGAGTTTTTCTTTTTCTCTTTTTTTCTTGTTTCACGTTTGCGTCCTAGTAAGTGCATATTTATGAGGAAATATAGGTATTTGCTATCTCCTTTTTGCACACGTTCGCCATTGCTCGGTTTAAACATGTTCGGTATTCTGGCTTTTCAGGCTTCTCAGCAATACCCGTGGAAGCTACAGTGTCGCATGTGCTTTCATATTTTGTCACATGGAAAGTGCATCGTAATATGAGGTCACTTTCTCTAACCCTTCCTTTCCCCTTCCCTGTGCGGGGTAGCCTACCGGGTTAGGTAACCTCCCTGCCTTCTTTTCATCCTCCTCTTATTCCCCCTTTTAGTGAAGAGTTAGACGCGACATAAAGTACAAGAAGACTGTTCTGTGATGTAGCGCGGACAGCTGGCATATATTAGCTGTCCGTAGACCGTCTCGCAAGAGGCAAGTATGGCATCTTTCAGTAACTCCGTCGGTGATTTTTGTGACCCTTTGTAGCTGCGGTATGCGATATCGGGGAGCACAAAATTTTGTTCACACGGTGATAGCCTGTCGGGTTGCCTCACCTATGTATGTGCGCTGTTATCAAGACTTTTTATTCGTTAAAGCACGAGCTGCATGCCACAAGAAACGTTCGACAGTCTTTCTAGAGCACAGTCGGTCATTATGGAATAGAACGTATATGCGCGGGTAGAAGCAATGGGCGTAAACGTTGGGAGTTTTCGAATAGCATGCGCAAAACTTTACGTTTGCGTGGCGCATGCGTTGGACGCTCATATCTTGCGGGTTCCAATTGAGTGACAAACGCTAACGCTACGCCCGCTAACTTAGCGTACGTTATTCGAATACTCCCTACTGTGTCCTTGCATCTTGAAGCCTTGTTGCGACTGAATCTTCGAGCCACAATGTGATGATCAGTGACAGAGAGAGAGAAAGAGGGCAACGGTGGTACTGGAGAGAAACCATACGTGTGTTTGGTACGCTATACTATTCTGAGTCAAGGCATAGAAGGGATAAAAAGTAGAAACGAAGAGGATACGAAGGTTCATAATTATCGAAAGTTCAACCACAGTTAATATAGTTGCTTGGGAGTTTGTATTAGGACAAAAAAATTCTACGCGTGCAAATAGAGTCACAAGGTACAAGGAAATGTACATCACGAACGCCGACTATCAACTTCATCAGAGTCGGTTTTGGCCGCTTACTTCCTGCGGCAAAACAGTTTCAAGGAGCACGGTGGCATTCGCCGTGAACCTTTATCAAATTGCGCGTGACTTTCCTAAACTCTGAAAAAAGGAACACACGCCTGCGGAATGTGGTGATAAGATAAAAAAAAAACGACCTTCCCCAATACTCCATCTCCATTTCCTGGGACCAAAACAGTTTATTAGAGAGAAAATGACAAGAAAACGTTATCAGAACGTTAGGAGGAGGAGGAAAGTATAAGCGGAAGGACAGGGAGGTTAGTGAGTTCTTAGACCGGCTGGCTACCTCCCTGTGCTGGGGAAAGAGGTGAGGGGAATAAAAGATGATAAAAAGAAATGTTGCGAAGAGAGAGAGAGAGAGAGAAGTTATAAAAAACAGCGTCAGAGGAACAGCAATATCAAAGAGCATAAAACACTAAAGTTTGTCTCTGGTACCAGTTGTCCGCAAGAAGCGTAGCAGAGCTTTCAAAGCTTTCTGGGCACAGGATGGGCTCGGCCATCAGATCGTTAGGTTTACTGATGTGTACTATATGAACAATGGCTCCTTATTTGTCTAATCGCCGTTCCGTCTGTTGTTTGCGGCTACAGGCATTGATTTCGCTCTATAAAAAGGGCGAAATCAGCAACCCCATTGAGTCAAGGTGTTCACGCGCACGAGTATAACGTATGCGATTGATTGCAATTCAAAACTCTATATTTTTCACAGTACCGCTCATTCACCATGTCACCAAGTGTTTTAATCTTATAATGGTGAAGTGTAGGTGAAACCGCTGGGTTGCCCGCGATATCAATCAATCAATCAATCAATCAATCAATCAATCAATCAATCAATCAATCAATCAATCAATCAATCAATTAATTAATTAATCACTAGCTAAGCAAATAAATAAATAAGGCGTAGTTAGCCAAGCAGCGCGTACTAATTTGTGATGTAAATGTTCATACGTAGTGGCAGCGCGTAAGGTTAAACGATCGTTCCGCCGTAGTGGTCTAGTGGCTAAGATACTCGGCTGCTGACTCGTAGGTCGTGGCATCGAATCCCGGCTGCGACGGCTGCATATCTGATGGAGGCGGAAATGTTGTAGGCCCGTGTGCTCAGATTTGGGTGCACGTTAAAGAACCCCAGGTGGTTGAAATTTCCGGAGCCCTCCACTACGGTGTGTCTCATAATCATATGGTGAAATAATTGAAAGCGCAAACCAACGGGACACAAGAAAGAGACAAACAAGCGCTTGTTTGTCTCTTTCTTGTGTCCCGTTGGTTTGCGCTTCCAATTATTTCATTATGAATTTGTACCAACTAGCCCGCCTGTCAACCCTTCTGCAATTCATAATATGGTGGTTTTGGGATGTTAAACCCCACATATCAATCAACCAAGGTTAAACCATAGAGAGACAAATACTTCAGAGCACGCTCGGACACAGTTTGTCTTGTTTGTATGTGTCTCTTGTTCCCTTTTTTTCAGTATCTCGCGTAGTCAGTTATGCGCGAATACGAAGAGCTCCTGCTGCTGTGGACCAATGTTACGAAATTTTTCTGGTACATCGAAACGCGCCGGATCAACACCACTCATAGCGGCACCGACTTCCGACGCTCTCATTTTCACTTAAGACGTCGAAATAGCTTCTCGCTACAGCACACATCTGGAGCGTCGCTCGCATCCCCCGAGGAACGGTACCCTGCTTTAGCACCCAGAAGCGTAACCGTCAAAGCCAGGGCAGCTTAGAAGAGGAAAATTTAAAAAAAAAGAGAGTAAAGAAAGTTTGGTTTGACCTCTCCCGCTGCTGGACTGGCTTTCAAAAAGCACGTGTGCCGTGGCACAAGAAAAAAAAAGCGAACTGCCTGCTTCGGTTTTTTTTTTTACTATTTTTGCTCGGGAACTCTTCCTGTTGCGTCTCGAATAGCGCACGGGAAATACGCTGAGAGAAGCCGAGACACAACCGCAGGTTCGCAGGCGGTTTTCTGTAGTTGCGTGCAGTGCTTTGCTGCCGAGCGCTGTACACTACTAGCGATAAGGTCGTGGACCTGCGCAGCAGATGCAGCGCGTGCGTGTCGTATAAGAACGTCCTTCTGTGAGGTCGCGCATACGTGCAGCGTATTGTTGGCGTCTTTCCCTTTCCGCAAAGAAACAGAGTGGGGCGGTATATGCAGATCCGGCGACTTCGCTTCCGACGTACTTTCCTAAAGGAGTTGCTGTACGGTACCCTGGTATTGTAACCAACCTATATAGTGTTCCTCTTGCGTCTCGGAAAAGCGTTGTCTCGAATAGCGCACGAAATGGCATGAAAAGAGAAGAAGCCATGAATAAGGAACACAGCACCGCACACCACGAGTGCTGCATATATAGTTTCAAAAGTCTGTGCCAATTAGCAAACTGATGATTTTCAATCGAAAAAACTCAGGATGTTTTCGCATCTGTTCGGAGATTGTTTGCCTTGGTGCATTTCGATAAACTCATTTCTCGGATATTGATAGATCTAAATCACGAGAAGTAACGCTGTACCAACTTTTGAAGTTCTACATACACGGATTTTCTGCGTATCTAAGTCTTCATAACCTCCGTCGTCATCAGTATCGTCATCATAATCACGCGCATGTCTACTGAACAACAAAGCCTTTCGCAATGACCTTCAATGGTTCCTGGCTTTGCAATTCTAAGTGATAGCTGCAAACCTCCTAACTTTATTACGCCACGGGAGTATTGTCTTCTGTTTCCGTGTGGATTGATTGATTGATTGATTGATTGATAGATATGTGGGGTTTAACGTCCCAAAACCACATATGATTATGAGAGACGCCGTAGTGGAGGGCTCCGGAAATTTTGACCACCTGGGGTTCTTTAACGTGCACCCAAATCTGAGCACACGGGCCTACAACATTTCCGCCTTCATCGGAAATGCAGCCGCCGCATCCGGGATTCGATCCCGCGACCTGCAGGTCAGCAGCCGAGCACCTTAGCCACTAGACCACCGCGGCGGGGCCTTGTTCCTTAATCAACATCTCTAGTTTCTTCTCTCTTGACGTCACTGAATAATTGTGCATATTTATTTTTGAGGACGGGACTAAGCTGGCTCTCGCGATCTTGAAATGAGTATACAAAAACTTCGTGAAAAACAGACAAAGACACAGAAGGAAAACCCACAAGCGCATTGAACTATTGCGCGAGTTCCATGAGTCAATGCGCTGAAAATGTTTAAATAGAAGGTACGTGGTTTGAAATTTACTCTTGAAGTCCCCAAAAATGGCTGCATTTAGTTTCTAGATTTGAAAATTAAGATTAGGCTGGAAAACACGCGCTGGCGGTATTCGCCCAGGTCGGTTAAGCCCATTCTTGATTTTCATTCATGTCACTCAAAGTTATAAAGTCAAAAATGGTGTTGGCACTTCATGTCTGGAATCTGCTTTGCGCAAGTCGTGGCGGCCTCATCAAATGTCGGAGGCTTTTGATGACTGGATCACTATAGTTTTAAGTTATCAAACTCTCTAGAAATAAAGCTGAGTCTTCTTAGTGAAAGATTATTAAAGAAATAAACCCAAACAGGGCGGTATGTGACGTGGTGGGCATCGATAAGGGTTTGGTCTTCACGTGTAATCCATATCTTCATGCCTTCTCCCACCGTATGAAACAGGTGAAAAACAGATTTGGTGTTAACGTGTTTTTTTTTTTTCGTCCGGGAGTAAGTTGGGCCGAGACTGCGCAGCGGTGGATAAGAAAATTGAAGGCAAAGAAAAAAAAATTGGAGTGAACATTAGGCTAATCAGCGGGAAGCGTTAGTCGAATGTGGAAAGGATGCGGTATATCTAATCTCTTTGTCATGTGGTAAGTGCTGTATTAGGCAAACCGGGAGGTGTTTGAATAACCGTTTAATGAATCACAGGGTATCGCTGAAGGCCCACGCTTAGTCGAATCTGTGCCTACACTGCAGAGATTACTAGTGTCACCCTTTCCTTCGCAAAACAAAGGTGTCGTCCCGGCACAGAGAGAGATAGGACAGCGAGTGAGATTGCTGAGGCTTTTTATATCCACGAGTATGGCGACACGCGTGTGGCGAGGCCTTCGGTCGTATTCCGCCAACTAGAGACAAATTATCTTATCTGCCGACCTCTAATCGTTTACGCCGTTTCTTGCTATTTATATACCATTCAACAAACCTTCAGTTGCTAGTCTGCGCTTGTATACGTGTGCCTTCTGTGTTCTTTTCTCTTTTTCGCGCAGTTTTTGTAGTATATGCATTACCAATTCGCCCAACGTTCACTCATCTGGTAATACGTGCCGTTACGTTAGGGTGCGACGCATTTCTGCTTTTGTGTAAATTTCCCTCTCATCATAAAGAGTGCACCGTTAGTAATTAACCCATGTAAAAGTGATCTCAGAAAGGCTACAGAGGCTGGTTACCAAAAATGAAGTCTTATATACGTGCAGGGTTGTTCAGTTTAAAATGCTTCCCTCATAATCCTCGTAATCTATGTAGACTAGCTATCAGTTTCATGTGTGGTAGGTGAACGGTTGGTGATAGTGATGCTGTGTGGCTAATCTAGTGCCGTCGTTCCTTATGGTGGTTACTATCGGAAAATCCATACATATAGGGTGAGTAGATCCGTAGCGCACGCAATGCCCTGTGCACACAATAATAGAGCGCTCATGACAGGCAAGCGTCTTCTTCTCACCACCCTTCTCGTTCCGCTAAGAGATCAGATCAGACGTAGCGAGGATGCAAACTCGGGCGACGTTGCCTCAGCTACCAGAACGGAGCGTCTGCCGTGGTGGCTTCGTTAGGCTTTCGCGAGCTTGAAAAGCGGAACAAGTCGCGGTGTAGCTCGCGTGAGTGACGAAAGGGGGCGCGACCCCCGCGAAGAGGCTTTACAGAAGAGACAGCCTGGCTTCTTTTTACACGCTTTCGTTGCGCCTCCGAGAAGGTAGCGACGACGTCACAGATTTTAACGCGATGTTCTTTCCTGATAGAGGTGACGATTAAATTTACGTGGTTGACGGCGTGTGTTTCGGGCTGTACTGCGCGTGACTACTGCTTTCACTGCTGTTTTTGCGGTGGATGCTGACGCAGCTTCTTAAAGTGCGCGTGCACGTCTCACCTTTGAACGTGGGAAAATGGCTGCAGCAGCTATACCGCAACCTCGGGGACTGTGAAAGAGAATGGCCACACTGACCTACATATGTGTCATCGAACCAATGTTAATGGTAATTTTCACGTACGATTATAAAGCAAGGAACGTAATGATATGTACACTCTCACTTGGCATATATAAAAACAGCGGGAGTTGTTATGCAGGAAACACTACGTACTCACACAAAATGCAATGCAAAAATGTGGACGGAGGTCAGCGAATTCAGGAGATTCAATCGAATGCTGAACACGCAGAAGCGTAAAAAAAAATGGGAAAAATTGATATCCAACCGCCACGCATAAGAAAAAAAAAACGAATGATTGAGAGCCAGGTTTCGGGCTTTTTTGCACCAATTCATTTACTCGCATCCGTACCAAAGCTCCCGCATCTTAATTTTTAACATTGAAGAATTATTACACACATTCTTAATATGCCGCAGGATGCTCCCCACTGCTTGCAACAGCTCCTGTGCCGGGTTCGTTGCGATTTTTAAAATCAAGATTACAGCGTTTAGTTTCTTACCAGGCCCTATACTTGAGAAACTCCATTGGTGTCCGTGCTCTGCTACTTTCTAGCGGCAACGTTTCATGATAATACCCACAAAAATTCTATATTGATGCTAAAAAAAACTGACTTGTCGACTGACGCGCTGGTGCGTGGTAGACATCACCTTTGCTTCTTTCGTCCGCGGAGAAAGTAGAAGATGGCATGGTTAAAACTAGGCGATGCCTTAACATCTTCTCATTGTTTTTCTTTCATTTTCTGTTAGACTTCTTCATTCACGCGTTGCCATTGTGTGTGCTCGCGCAGGAACGTTCGTGAAGTTCCAACGTGTATTCCCGACTTCCTTTTGACAATTTATAACGGTACAAACGTTGGCTTCGGCACGCATTTGAACCGTCCTATATTGCGTCTTCTTTCTATCTTACGTCGTTTCAAGAACAAGAACAAGAACAAGAAGAAGAAGAAGAAGAAGAAGAAGAAGAAGAAGAAGAAGAGAAGAAGAAGAAGAAGAAGAAGAAGAAGAAGAAGAAGAAGATTAAAAAGCGCCGTCGTCGAAGATTTTCGACTTGGGACGTGTATTGTATAGAGGGCGTGGTTGCAAAGCACGCTCAACTTTTGACTCTACCCACTCTTGCTGTCGAGGAAGCTTTGAAAGCCTCGTTGCCGAAACAATGTCACTTCAGTCGAGGCTGACGCGACATTTCAATAAGCGGCGCGTGACATGACGCAATCGGGGAAAAAGCGATCAGCGCGCTCTCTGTCTCTCAAGTCAAAAACTTGACCGCTTCGCTTTAGACAATCGTCCGGTGCCCGTGATGGACCTGTCAGGATAGTTATCAAACCGCAGATGTCTGTCAGTGCGCCCATGCAGTGTGCACGTCCAAATAACTGGCGCTGTTGTCAGGGCCCGTTACACCGGGGCGGAAATAACACAAGGGCGTGGTTTCGTAGGGCGGCGGACAGCTTTCGTTTTTGCTTACGCTACGCGGAATTCGCGATAAGGGAGCCTCTAAGTGACTTGCGAGGCAGGTCGTCGATGCCGGAAGGAGAGCCGCCGCCGGAACTGCACGTGCTGCTCCCAGGTATAGTGTTGCGTGAGCGGGCATTTATTGAGGCCGGCTCGTGCATGGATGCCGGCTGCGACGGCCAAAGGAGCCAGTGTGTGTGGCTGGACGCTGGGCATTCTGCGGGTTTGCCGAATGGATGCAACTTCTACGAACACGCGCGCGCCACGATAGGCTGCTTGACTTCGTTCGCGTGGCGTCGCGCCCTGGTGGCCGCCACGCGAACAACTCGCGGTCGTGCGCGCGCTGCACGCCTGCCGTTCAGCGTCGCGATGGTTCTCTGTGCACAGAAAAAAAAAAAAAAAAAAACGGCACGCTACTTTTGTCACCTCTGCGACGAAATGTTTTCCCGGTAAATCTGGTGTGTAAAAACGATCTTTCCTGCGCTGCTCAAGTTATTCGTTCCGTAGCGGTTACGCACCGCGTGCCTTTATACGTCTGTCTCGCAAGCTCTCCGCGCTACGAGCGTCCAATGCTTTGCTTGTCGATGGCTTGGCCGGCATTGTTCGAAAATTTCCATGCAAGTCACGATGGAGGAAAGCAATAGCGACTGTGGCTGTGGTTGGGGAGATGCCGGCTTTCTGCATTGTTTACTTACTTGCTATGCCGTGGGCTTTGTATACGGCCATCTGCGGTTAATTGGCTGCGCTGTTTAACGTAACCTCTCGAATCTTAAACCTAGCATCATCAAACTCCGGTGGGAACTGGTTGAGGAGCGTCTCGACTGCTGACGGACTGTGGTTATAACACCCGCAGGTTGCAGTGGCTCACCTTTTACTGATACACAATGTGTACCAGTACAATGTTGAACGGCACAGTTATCAATGCCACTTCTATCCCTACCGTCTACAGAAGCTGTCACGATTATACTAGCTGCTACTCAAGTACATGTTATATTTGTGTCTTGACCTAATGTGACGTACACACATCGTGCCTTCAATTGATACTTATGAGCAATCGGCGAAACCTTTTGGCACGTATACGCATACAGTCGGGGCAAAGGGAATGTGCGACCCAGTCTGCCGTCGCGTGCACATCTCTCACTTGCACCTGCATCGTGCATTGAACTCTGTGGGTTATGCTTGATTACGAGGGGTCGAATACGTGGCGTTACGGTAAATGCCTCGTGCCGGGTACGAGATCAATATACTGCGGTAAATATTGCGCCGTGCTCGTTAACATCACTGCAGTGTACGAGAAAGCTGGTCCACACCGTGAACGGAGTACAAACAAACCGGTTCAGTGTATGTGAAACATCAGTGCAGCCCGAAGCGACCAGTTCGTTGTGCGCGAGGAGCCGACGTCCTGAACGCATTTGCATGCGCGTCTCGCCGAAGGTTCTCAGACACCGAGAACCCGGTTAAGAAAGAAGCTACGCTCGTATATCTACCAGGTCATCTCTTTATGAACGTTGTTCGTACTTTTGTACCAGTCACTTTCGCAACGTGCGCTCTATCACCCTCGCTCTCCTGTTTTCTAATGTTATACAGAACGAATGGCTCAGGCTATTCGCGAGGTGTCTTCTATTATGTCAGTTGCTTATGGATCGGGTTTTTTCACGGTCGATGCTATGACGGTGATACTTCCTCGCATCAGTGCTGAAGAGTTCATAGTGGCAGCTTTGTGCCTGCGATCTCCAGGTCAGTGGGATTAACGGAACAGTCTCTGTTAAATGAGTGGAGGCCACATTGATTACTACTGTGTGCCTACTACAAGCTGTCTAAAATGGTTCCTAAAGTTTAAGCACCTCGTTAAATGGGAACAACACTCGCAATTACCAGTCAGAGATGTTTGAAGGGTTGGGTGGTTTGCTGGAGAACTTCGGCACGCAGCCAAAATACGCACTTTTTTGTATGGTGAAGCGCGGAGTACACCATGATTACTTTTACCAATGGCTCTTCGTCACAAAAGGCTGTAAGCCTGTAATTTTCGTGCCTGTCACTAATTACGAAAGGACAAGCAGTCGTACAACTACTTTTCTACATACTCAACTTTACGCTGTAACATCCACAACCGAACAAGAACCTTAGGTTTAGTTTTGAACGTGCACCCGGCCAAACATTTTCCACGCGCAGAATGTCATGAAGGCAGGCTTAGCTGTGATGGACGTGTGATGGTTCCGATTTTCCTCTTATATACTCGAGCTTCCAATAAATCACGTATTAGTAATATTCATTTTTTCTTTAGCTTTCATGCGGTCTGAGAAACGTAATGAAATATTTGTGGCGCAACTGATACTAGAGAGGAAAAAAGGAGACAGAATAGGGCGCGAGTATTACATTCTTACATTCTTTTTAGGGTGATCACTCGAGTTTCGCCGTATTCAGTAACATTTTCTCCAACTTTGGCGTCTGTTCCTCTTTCTTTTTGTTTTCGGCAAAAATGTTGCTCCACATTCGGGAAAATATTGGGAAATTCAGTCACTACCGTCGCATTCACATTCGGGAAATCCAGTCACTACCGTCGCGAATTTCAAGGGAAGTCGAAGGAATGTTCACTTAAGTTCACGCATATTTTCAATAGTTACTTTAATGTTTTGTGGTAAGGAAATGTCAGGCGTGGCGTTTAACGTGCCGTTGTGTAAAACAACTTATACCTTTAAGAATGAAATTTAGAAAAAAAAACTATTCGTTTTCCAGCCTCGCATATATTTTACCTTTTAATAACAATTGGTCTGGTAATAACAATTTCATATTTTATATTTTTGTTAGCTTCTCATAGAACAATGTCTCGGCGAGTTCGTAGAAGCAGCTACATATAATCAACAATTAATCTGCCCTGCATACTTAATGCTTTTATCGGCAGTGTCAGTGGTCTGCAAACTACAAAATATAGCAGTAAATCCTTTAAAGGCCGCACAAATCAAGTTCTTGCGTTTGAAGCTACTTTGCTTCCATTACAGAAACGAGAAGCGGGGGCAAAGGGCTATAAAGACCCGACAAAGGGCTCCTATTGGCGTTCCGCAATCCAACTGCATAACTCTAACAAATGGTCCCTCTTCCGCGTGCATAGTTAGGCTCGGTTAATCTGGCATATAACAAGGAAAGCGGCGCTATGACATGCAATGCTTGCCAGTGTAGAAACTAGACTTGTACCTTACTGCATGAATAACCACTCTTAGTCCGCTTTTTTAGAGTGCATATGTGAGAATGGTCATTATGCTGCGCAATACGTAAAACGTTAAAGCGTGCGAACGACGGGGGAGGGAGGGGGGGCACAAGTCTACCCCATACATTAACTTAATAGGAAGGTCGGCGAAGGGATACCCCCCTCTCTCTTCCAACCCCCTTGAAGAGGAAACCGGCGCGCGCCTATGTTTACAAGCTTACGAAAGCAGTCCTGTCTGACTTGCATCGCAACTCGCTAACGCCAATTTCGTACGAGTGCGAACTGGCCGACTTCGGTGCGACCCGTTTGTCGCAGCGGGCATTCAAGTTCGGGGGTCACTGAACGGGCGCCAACATGGCAGCGACAATTCGTAGTATGCCTAGAGGTGAACACACTCGGATTCGCAGAGCTACGTCAGTCGTTCTACAACGTATATACGGCAGTAGCAGCCACCTCAAGAAGTGCTTCCTTGTCAGCCCGTCGGGGTGTTGTGTATATACCGCAAACTACCTATAGTGTATACACTGTGGCGCTGACCGTGGCGAAACATAAGTATGCGGTATTGCTGATATTTAATAGTAATATCAATTTTTTAGGGTTCACGTCAACCGCGATATCAGTGGGAGATGCAGCAAGAGAGGGCTCTGCAGTAATTGTAGTCAATCTGGCGGTTATCTAACGCGCAGCTACATCTAAGCACACTGGCAGGCCTTCAGCATCTTGCCTCCATTGAAATGGGACCGCCGCAGTTGGGAGTCGATCCTGGGACCTTCGGGTCGGCAGCCGAGTATGAGCACTACACCACCGTTGCGAATTGGCCGGGATTTCGAGACTACAGTAACAGGCCTCATCTCAAAAATTTGATTTATGCGTAGTATTAGGCGCCTGATTGTCTAAATGTTATGACCTGTATTTTATTGCCTTTAGCACTTTGAAGTAAAACTGCTATTCGGCCTAGTTGGAACATATCCACCTTGAAAAGATATATCACTTTGAGGAGCTTTGATTTACTCGTTAGTCAAGTTTTGTAGATTTGACATTGAAAGCGGAACGTTTACTTGCGACGAAGTTAATCTACGCGGTATTAATAAAATGCTGTGGTACTTGGTTTCTCACATCTGTCACGATCGTGTCAGAGCTAACACAAGTTGGTGCAACCAGCGTGTCTGAATTATCTTCAGGAGATGGAGTGATCTGAACGTAACACATTTCCTTATCATAAATTACGTTGAATCACTATTCGATATAGCACAACAGCGACATTGTTAAATTACGCTCGCCCGAAGTTGCCCGTTTCTGTTAGGCCAGTTTCCATTTTCTTTGTTTCGAAATACTCACAACACACCTCACGTTGTGTAATCTATAGGCGAATCCGTAAGCACTTGCTTTATATATTTTTTTTTTGCTGCTTTATGCTATAAACTAATGAAACACTTTAGCAGATGACACTGCACAAACGAATGATGCGTCCGATTGCCAAGTGTTCTCAGATAGACGCTTTCGATACTGG